>JAMXBD010000081.1:0-1200000 GCA_024138025.1 Combretum micranthum | reverse complement strand
CTCATATAGCAAGATCTATGGCATAAACAAAAATCAAAGCTATAAAAAGCTAGATCTACAAAATATAACAACTTTAAACAAGAAAATAATAATGATACATGATAATAATAATGGAGAAGAGGAGTGTTTCATTTTTGGCATCATCATCCTTAGCTTTTAAGCTAATGGAATGTCATTTGATGCATGAAACTTTCATTATACTTTACCTATATCACCTATGGAAGCTTAAGAAGAAGGTTTATTTAAGAAATTTTCAAGAAATATGTGTGGGAGCTCCAAAAAAAAAAAAATAGGAGCAGCAAGGTTCTTTGTAAGAACAAGAGAGAAAGAAGAAAGAAAGAGAGGAAAAAAGAGAGGAAAAGAGGGAGTAAAAGAGATAGGGTTTCAAATGAATGAAAAGGAATAAATGAAAGGCATTAAGTGGAGAGAGAGGAGGGTATTAAATGAAAAAGAAAAAAAATAAAACAAGAGCAGAATTTTTGGGGTGCTATCCACGTGAAAGAGAGAGAGGGTTTATTTGAATTTTTGACTAAAAATTGAATTGTGTAATAAATGGTGTGTGTAGTTTCTTTAAGAAGGAGTAGAATATAATTAATTTAGTCAAAATGGAGTAAATTAAAGGAAAATGGAAGCCAAAAGAAAGAAAAATCTGCCATGAGGTGATATAATAGAGTGTAAAAAGATTGAAGTGAAAAGGAAGTGATATGTGTAAGGTGTACTTGAAAGTATGGGTTGTAAGAGTACTTTCTTAATAAAATAAAATAAAACAAAATTAGAAAATTTATTCCAAATATTTGTAGCAGATTTTTCATAATTAAAATTAAATAATTATTTGAATTATTTTAGTATTTTAATAAATATGTTACCGGTATGATCAAAATACGCGAATATGGGCTATAAATGATATTTTTATAACCCGAAAAATTATAAAAAAAATTATTTTATAAAAATAAAAATATTTTTAAAATATTTTCCAATTATGAAATTAATTTATTTTATTTTTAGTATCGGGTCTTAAACAAAATCTGATCCCGTAAAAGCCCGAATTAACTAAATTAAAAAAAAAACAAAGTTTTCTATAATATATAAAATATTTATCAAAAAATATAAAGCTTTATAAGAATAATAAAATTGTGTAATGAAATAAAAATGAATAGTGCAAAAGACTAATTAATTACCGGTAGTAATGAAATACGGATAAAAAGGTTATAACTGTAACTTTTATAACCCGAAAAATTATATTACTGATATATTTGAAATTCTTATGAAATTACGAGTCTAACGGTACTATTGGTATATTTTCGATATCTCGAGCCCCGGGACACGCTTTTCGAAGTTTGTATCCGAACGGGTTCGAAATAAGTCAAAAATTTACCAATCTGATATTTTTAAGCAAACTTATATTACTACGAGCTATTATATATATTTAAACTACACATCGGCCTCTAGGGTTAGGGGCGCTAGATTGCCGGACTTAAGCTATTATATTCCGGTCAGGGTTGCCGGGTGATTTTTCCGGTTTAGATCTTTGCCAAATTGGAAACTGGTATTTTATGTTTATACAACGTATTTACTTTGGGAAATTTATTTCGCATTTCATTTTTTGTAAGTATTTAATATCTTTTAACGTTTTCGGAATTTTTGAATTGGGTTTCATTTCCGAAAGTTAATTGTTATTTACTTTTTAGTAACTCATTTTTTGGATCTATATTACTCGATTTTATAAATCGGAGTTACGTATGGAATTTGTCGTACGTAGTGGTTTTGGAATTGAAGTAAGTTGAGTTCTTATTTTGTTTTTAAGGATTCTTATTTTTCTCGGGATTTGAAAATTTCTGGATTCGCTCGTGTTTTAGAACTAGTTGAAGTTCGATTTTAATTTGGAGTGATTTTTAGGGTTTATTTTTGAAGTTCATCTTAAAATCATTTACTAAAATTTTTTGGGGCTTACATCCTCCCCACCTTAAGGAAAGTTTTGTCCACAAAACTTGTCACGTGTATATCGTTTATCGAGAAAAGATTGTGGATTTTCAAATTCTATTTCTAGCACCGGTTTATGCTTTGGTTTGTATCATTTCTAAATTTCGCATGATAGATATTTTACGAAATATAGCACATACAAATTTATAAGATTTGGCTTAGCGATTCCAACCTTCACTTACACGACTCTTTTAGAGAACGATACGGGCTTGACTTGAAACCACAGACGACTTGACTCGGCCGACACTAGACGACTCATGACAACACGACCTTTCATAACTCGATTACTTGACCAACGAAGGTTGTGGATTCGCTCCTCCATTCTTATGTAGCTGTATATACAATATTGTGCTTTCTGATTTATATTTCCTTAAACAATATGGTCATCATCGTTTCAAATTCTTATCATCGTGATAATCTTGATGGGATTGAAATCAAGAGATCTCATTGCTTTATTGTATAATTATTACTCATGAAGATCTTATGGAGTTTGATAATTGAGATTTGATTACTGAAGTTTTAACTTTTGCATAACGATCGTCATAGGTTTCGATCTTTCAAAGTTCTTTATTTACAAGAAGTTGTATGAGGGGTATCTTGGAATTCGTTAAATTAATCGAGGTTTGTTTTAGTTTCCATCATTGGCTCATTTTAGCTTTTAATGGTCTCGGGCTTTCCTATTTTTAGTCTAGCCATTTAATTCAAAGGTATTTCTAACAACCTATCTCCTTAATTCTATTGACAGGAAAGAATATGCGGTATTCTAAGGGTATAGCGCTAACCTGATACCGAGTTGCATCTTTGATCCTCGCTTCCTTCCATGGCAGAGGACTCCAGCTCCTCATCACTAGCTTCTTCATAAGCTACATATGTGTGAGGGTTGTAGACTAGATTTCCGGATGAAGATGTTCTTGAAGAACTTCGATTCTTTTTTCCTTTATTGTTTTTATTCCTATTATATCTCTTCCTCTTTTTCCTTGGTAGATCCAATGAAACAACACGCAACTTATCCCGTTCAAGGCATGTTTTAGCTAAATGTCTCGCTTTTGTGCAAAGAGAGCATGCGTTGGTTGTCTTTTTGGGACACTTCTCAACTTTGTGACTGGGGTCCCCACAGAGGTAACACTTGGAATTTATAGGGTAATGTCGTCCCTTACATTTCCAACATTGTATATCTTATCCAATATTATGTCTTCTTCCTTGTTTGGGTCGTCATCCAAGTGAAGTGTTCTGACTTCTCGACTCGGGGTCATTGCAACATAAAACTCCAATTCCTTATTATTTCTTTCTTGCCTTCTCCTTTGAGCATATTCTATTATTCGTGCTCTTTCTAGCAATCCTTGATAACTCCGGATATCAAATTCTTCCAATCGAGTCCGAATGTCTTCTTTTAAACCATTCAGAAACACTTGTCTTTTGAGTTCATCACTTTGCTTATATGATTCCGGAGCATATTGCAACAATCTATTGAACTCGGTTTCATACTGTTCCATACTACAATCTCCTTGTGAGATATTGAGGAAATCGGCACTATACTGGACTCTTAAGCTAATGGGGAAATATTTATCCAAAAACTCATATTTAAACATCTCCCATGTAACTGGAGGCGTCAACTCTCTTTCCTTAGATTCCCACCATACTCGGGCATGTAAGCGGAGCATATAGGTTCCATAATTGACTCTCAGACGGTGTGGTACTTCAAAAGCATTAAAGGACCTCTCAATGTGTGCCAACCAATCCTCTGCCTCATCTGGTTTTCCAAAAACTCCGTCGAAATACTGGTTACACTTTATGAAGCATGGTAAGAGGCTTTGGTGGTATTGAGGTGATGGTAGCTCATCTTGCGTCTTTCTTGCACATCTTACAGGTGTAGACGCTGAACTGGCTTGAGTCTATTGCATGTAGCTTCTTATCTGACTAGTAAGCCGTTCAATCTCTATTGAAGCATTTCCCCCTTGGTTAGGTGGTTCAGGTATTGTTTGGTTCTTGGCTCCTAAAGGAGTCATGACGGGTTCTTGTTGTGGTTAGGTATATCTCCTACAATTTGATTAAGCTCATGTGAAAATTCTAAATCTTTTATTACGTCTTGAGGTGTTAAAAGAAACTTATCGGAAATATAGAACTCAAAAATGCGAAAATAGAAACATATATAAGAAATATTGGAATTCTACTGAAATAAAAATCAATAATAAGAACTTCATAATATTTGATACGAAATACATGAAATCAAGATAAGATGTAAATCTTCCATTACAAAAGTTCAAAGAAAGGACGCAAAACATACATTGGAATTAATTCATGAATGAAATGATAAACCAAAAATTTATTTGCTCCTAACGCTTAACACGAAGGATCTATTGATATTTCTAGGAGACTAACTTTTTCCAAGCAAGGACAGCTATCCACTTGTTAATTCTTTTGGAGGCATTTCCTCGCCTGATGTCCCGGCTGCTTACAAATGAAGCACTTTAGGGTTTTCTTTCTTGGACAGTCTATAATCTTATGTTCAGGATCCCACAGAGGTAACACTTATGCTTCAGCTGTGGACACTGCCTTAAATGATGAACTTCTTTGCACTTCCAGCAATGGATCTGACATCTCTTAAAAGGTTCATTCTTAATAGATAGGCTAGTTGTCTTAGACCTCCTGACTTTGGAGCTTGGACTAGCCATAACAGAAGGAGTCTTAATTCCTTGCATTGTCACTTGGTGGGGTCCTTCCACTTGAAACGGCATATTCCTAATAAGCACTTGTTGTAAGAGGAGCTTTTGTGTATCCACCAAACATCCTAGAAGGTCTATGACTTGTTGCATTGGATCTTGTGGTGGTGGAGTGTCTCTCACTTGTTGTTCCTAGGGAAGGTTAGTCGGCTGTTGCATGTTCTCCTCAAGTATTCTCCTAGAAACAAGACGAAACAGCCACATTAGCCTAATTATACTACACACTAGTTGCTTATGGTTTAGAAAAAGAGTTATAACTTTTTATTTTCTTTAAACTCGTTTATTTAGAAAAACGGTGAAAGCACGCAATTAATCCTTCCCATCTAGTGGTCTCCTAGGTCAAAGGGGAAATCTACCATTTCTCTTATTGGCTTAAACCACAGTCGGGTAAGGTCACTTATCCCTATATTTTGCAATTGCTAGAATAGATTCTATCGTCCCATCAATTATTTTCAATCTTCCTTCCTTATATGTCTATTTCTATGTTCTCCAGAAGTCTCCAAGATAGAATTCAAATCCTTTACAATCGAAAGTCACATCTTAAGGGTCAGGCAGCTAAATCTAGTTTCTTCTTACTTAAGGGTTATCTAACACTTATCTATCCATTTCTAAGATCGAGTCTTAACATTCTATTCTCCTAAAGTCTTCCCACCTAATTCCTAAAACCTTATCGCTCTGATACCAACTAAGCTGTCACGCCCCGAAGGGTACCCTAAACGTGGCAGTCCGTCGTACATAATATTAAAGCCTAAAAATGACCACCCAAGTCACGCGAAGGCTTCCATACTATGTACAAGGTGTCTAACACACAGAGGAGACACATCGGAATGATACATTTTATGTTGATATAAGTTGAGTAACAATGTGAAGGAATTTCAATTCACTATACTCCAGAAACAAATCACTATACTTCATATACGAATCGCTATACTTCAAATACAAATCATTCAATCTTCAATTACATTCACCCACAGACTTTCCTACATAAACTATTACAAGGCAAATCATAAAACCTAGCTGATAACTTCAAACATTCTTATTCTTTGCCGAAATCCCAAAGTAATTCTCGGCTTCAACCATCTCGATCCCCACTTAGCATTCTTAAGATAACCTGTTCATTTAAACAACTATTGGGGTATAAGCTACACTAGCTTAGTGAGAATTCCCTTAATTCCGCACCATAACAAGCAATTTATAATCAATCATATGCTATGCATGAACAAACACGTGAGCAAGCAATTATGCATGGGTATCTGGAACCCACACACAGAACGGATTTACGCCCTCCGTATCTTGGGTTAGGAATGGTATTGAAGTCTACACGAACGCATCTAGTCCCGAAGCCCTCGGCTCATAGCATTCGACTCGGCTAGGCTCATCCAAGGAATGCATCCACATGCGCCTTAGTACCCCTGAATGAGCTCTAGCACCGGGCTCGTTACCCAAACGAGGCATCAACGGACCATATCGATCGACCTGCGTAGGAGTAGCATGCTACCAGATGCAATAAGTCCGATGCGATGCATGATCAATTTAATTTTTGCTTAGGTCAAAATATTTATACATTCCTTAGAGTGACCAGCCAATATCATACACATAACAGAAATAATATGAACAGTGCAGTTATCCAATCAAATCGCGGTTTCGATATGCTTTAGTATTCTTAGGCATACAGTCATCACAGCCTCATCATATATCTCATCCCCATTCATATCGATTTTTTTATCTTGTTCCCATAATTCTAATGCAACTAACTATAAGCACAATCAAGGTAACAAAACAAGGAGAAAACTCACTCAGCCATTGGATCACCGGTTTTTTAGTTATAGTAATCCGATGGTAGGGAATCGTCGAATTCGGGATCACCTAAGAAGGAAGAAATACTCTAATAAGTATTTCATCACCTAACTAATCCAAACTATCTTATACAAACTATCAAATTCGTAATTCTCGTCCTAAGCGGAAATTCCAACTTAAAACGGTCATAACTTGATCATTTTAACTCAGAATTTCGCAAATTATATATCGATTTCTATCGACTTCGAAAGATCTATCTAATTCTAATATTATTTTCAAGTTTTGAAAACTTTGAAGCTTCGAAAAGGTCCGATCAGTTCTGATCAGTAGCTATTTCAACTTCCGAAAAATCGTTTTGCAAATGTTTGTAATGTTTCTACCATATAGATTAGCTATATATGCAATATGAGTGATTTCATAACATGAATGACATGAGATGAGCTTAATGTATGCATGATCTTGATGATTTTTGCTAAAATAAAATTTTATAACTTTTTATTTTGCAAGACCATAATTGCAACTACTTATGAAAAATCTAATTTTCTAACTTTGATCATTTCCATTTGTTTTGGATTTGTTACTTAAGAAAGTATAATTATTTATGTTAAAATTGAGTCTTCATTATATATATTACTTATGACATTCATTTCTACATAAAAATTTCCATTTTTCACTTTATAAACATGTTTTTAAAATTGGTTCATTCCAAAATCCGAATTTTGCAAAACTTGTTTTTGTGGTGATTCCTTTATGTAAAAATCATTGGATATTTAGAAAATTAGGACTCAATTATACATAACCACTAAGGACTTCATTCTTACACAAAAATTTGTATTTTAAACTTTGCAAATATGTTTTTCAATATGATTTACTCAAAAATCCGAATTTTAGAAAATCCACTTTTTGAATGATTCATTTTGGAAAAACTTCTTTAATGCATTAAAATTTAAGACTTTGTGGTACCTATTACTTAAGGACTCTATTCATTACATAAAAATTTCATTTTGAGCTTGGATAATAGGTGTTCTTATGGCCTTCATTCAAAATTACGAATTTCACAAATTAACTACTAACTCAAAATTTCTCATCTTGATTCTATTTCTTGTTTTATACATTAATCTCATCAAAACTCATTCCAACTTGTGAAAATCACTACTTAATGATACCTATTACCTATTCCCTTCATTTTTCACATAAAACATGAGTTTTGGAGTTGATAAATGGGTTTTCAAAATTGGTCTTGGTTGATATCCGAATTTACAAAATTTATTTTTGGCCATATCTTTTGATAAAATCTATCTAAGCTTGTGAAAATCCATTCCTTACATATCACATCTTATGAGCCTTTCATTTCTTGAATAAAAAATTCATTTTTGAGTTGGAAAACATGTTTTTAAAATATACCTTGACCAAAATCCGAAAATGAGATTTTTATTTTGAAAATCACCTTTGATTCTTGTAAAAAGAAGTCTTGATGATATACATATATTAAGCCTTCATTTTCTTAAGTAAAAATTACATTTTGACACTTGAAAAGTGGTTTTCAAATAGGGGCTTTGCCAAAATACGAATTTCACAATTTTTGTCTAAGTTCAAAACTAAGATCTACACATAATATGAACATAAATCTAAATGAAACCCATGATAATAAACTTTAAACTCATAGATCTAAACTTTACTTATCAAAATCACTCATTTATGTTATCTATACCTGAAGCCCTTCATTTTAAATAAAAAATACACATTTTGAAGTTGAAAAATAACTTTTCTAAATATGGTTCATTTTTCATCCGAATTTTCAAAAATGATTGTTGTTGAAAATAAAATAGATCTTGAGTTTTCTAAAACATTCCTACTATCATCCTGCCACTACAAGTTGCTTATGAACATAAAACAAAAGTCTAATGCATTTATGAACTCCAAACACTAGATCTAGTTTTCTATACTAGTTTTAAATGCATGAACACATGTGAATGAGGAATATATGCATAAATCATAAGCAATAACAAAAATAATAACTCATATAGCAAGATCTATGGCATAAACAAAAATCAAAGCTATAAAAAGCTAGATCTACAAAATATAACAACTTTAAACAAGAAAATAATAATGATACAAGATAATAATAATGGAGAAGAGGAGTGTTTCATTTTTGGCAATATCATTAGCTTTTAAGCTAATGGAATGTCATTTGATGCATGAAACTCTCATTATACTTTACCTATATCACCTATGGAAGCTTAAGAAGAAGGTTTATTTAAGAAATCTTCAAGAAATATGTGTGAGAGCTCCAAAAAAAAAAAAAAAGGAGCAGCAAGGTTCTTTGTAAGAACAAGAGAGAAAGAAGAAAGAAAGATAGGAAAAAAGAGAGGAAAAGAGGGAGTAAAAGAGATAGGGTTTCAAATGAATGAAAAGGAATAAATGAAAGGCATTAAGTGGAGAGAGAGGAGGGTATTAAATGAAAAAGAAAAAAATAAAACAAGAGCAGAATTTTTGGGGTGCTATCCACGTGAAAGAGAGAGAGGAGAGAGAGGGTTTGTTTGAATTTTTGACTAAAAATTGAATTGTGTAATAAATGGTGTGTGTAGCTTCTTTAAGAAAAGATATAATATAATTAATTTAGTCAAAATGGAGTAAATTAAAGGACAATGGAAGCCAAAAGAAAGAAAAATCTGCCATGAGGTAATATAATAAAGAGTAAAAAGATTGAAGTGAAAAGGAAGTGATATGTGTAAGGTGTACTTGAAAGTATGGGTTGTAAGAGTACTTTCTTAATAAAATAAAATAAAATTAGAAAATTTATTCCAAATATTTGTAGCAGATTTTTCATAATTAAAATTAAATAATTATTTGAATTATTTTAGTATTTTAATAAATATGTTACCGGTATGATCAAAATAAGCGAAGATGGGCTATAAATGATTTTTTTATAACCCGAAAAATTCTAAAAATTATTTTATGAAAATAAAAATATTTTAAAAATATTTTTCAATTATTAAATTAATTTATTTTATTTTTAGTATCGGGTCTTATACAGAATCTGATCCTGTAAAAGCCCGAATTAACTAAATTAAAAAAAAAAGTTTTCTATAATATATAAAATATTTATCAAAAAATATAAAGCTTTATAAGAATAATAAAATTGTGTAATGAAATAAAAATGAATAGTGCAAAAGACTAATTAATTACCAGTAGTAATGAAATACGGATAAAAATGTTATAACTGTAACTTTTATAACCCGAAAAATTATATAACTGATATTGTAAATCCCCAAAATTTTTGGATCCGAATTATAGTTTAAACCCTAAACGGAAGTCAACCAGATTTCCAGAGCAAACCAAACCTAGTTTACCGTAACCGCTTAAGTCCGGCATTGCCGTTTTCTCAAACCCTGAAAAACGAAGTTAAGATAATTAGCTCGAATAGTTCGTAATAACCATAGGTTTTATAAAAGTTTCAGTTTTGCGAAATTCGGATGTCCTTCGAACCCGAACGGACACAGTTCTTGAAAAATGAGTCCGGAAGCTCGAAATAGGAAAAATATTCCGAATATACCGTTAGACTCGTAGAAATATAAGATTTCCAAAAATATCAATTTCGTAATTTTTCAGTAGCTAAAAATATCAGATATCGCTTTTATACTCTTATTTTCTTACTACCGGTATTAAATTGTTATGTCTACTTTTACATTACACTATTTTCTACTATTCTACTATTTATCTATCTCTACTTTTTCTTACAACCTATTCTTACAAACCATACACCTACTTCTTACACATTTTCATTTCCAATACAATTTCACATCTCTCATTTCTTACTTTAATTAATCAAAAGACAAAAAAAATTAATTTTTCTCTTCCCCCACACACACAAATAGCGCCGACCACCCTCTCCATGCATCAAATTGTTTTGTTTTTCAATTATTTAATTAACACAAATTATCTCCCACATTTTCCTATAAATACCCCCTCATACCTTCACTTCTTTCACACCTCTTCTTCTCTAAAGTTACTCTACAAAAATTTCTCTCCAAATTCTCTCAAGAGAAGTCTCCTTAGTTTAGCTTCCTTTAGGTAAGAAAATTCTCAAGAATTCTTCATGTTCATCTACTTAGTATGAGCTTAGTGTGTGTTTTCTAAAACCATGAAGGTTAAGAAAGCAACATTAGGTTCATGCTTTGTTTTTGTTCATAAACATAATTCCTCTATGTTCATTTATGTTTCTCTTATGTTCTTTACTATCTAATATATCTATATAACTATAATATTACTTAGAGCATATAAGCTCATTGTCTTACAATTTATTTATCTTTCATGCAATTTATTTACTTCATTGTAATTTATTTAATTTCAAGTTGATTTTAAGACTAGTCATTCTAGTCTTAGACTTGTCCTCATCAAGCCAAAACAATTTCTCTTTCTTTTCTTTTCGGGACTAGTCTTTTCTTAGTCCCGGGGTACCTTAATGAAGCTAAGGTCCCAATACTTGATTTACTTAAGCTTTCAAGTTATTATGTTCCTTTATATTTCTATAGTTATGATTCATATTCATGCATGAACATAATGTTTTTGTCTCAACAAAAATAAATGAGAAAATGTTTTCTTAAATTAAAGATTCTTTCTAAGGAAATAAATATAGAAAACGGATTTCTAAAAACCCATGAACATGCATAGGAATGATTTTCTTACATGAACAAAAGGTTTTATGAAAACTTATCTTTTATCAAGAAATAGAAATTCTTTCGAAATCATTACAAGAAATAAAAATGTCATTTTGCTACTTTTGAAATCCAAGTTTAGAAAATAAAACCACACTTTAAGAAATTAAAGTAATTACAAGAGATTTCATATTCATCTTAATAACTAAAAGATCTTTCAAAAATAAAATAGAATCTCAAGTTCAAAGACTTTTAAAACCTTACTTTTTACAAGTTGAGACAATTTCATTTACTTCATACATATGTTATGAGTCATTACAAATACATATATATACCTTTCAAAAGTTTGCAAAATAATTGAAATATTTATCTTTTCAAAAGAGCTTTGTTTACAAAGAAGAAAACAAGTGTTTGCAAAATTCGTGGAAAATCTGGTCGCCGTCTTTTCGGAACCCAAACGACTTAGTTTTAAGGAAATAAGCTTAGAAATGAGTAGATCTTTTCGAGCAGGTAGAAAACGATATATTATATGCGAAATTCCGAGTTCAAATGAGCAAGTTATGACCATTTTAAGTTGGAATTTCCCCTTATACGATTTTACTACGATTTTAAGAAAAGATTAGAATCTTCAAGAATAGAATTTCATGAAATACTCATTTTGGGTATTCTTCTTGATTAGATAATCACGAAGAGGATTGTTCGTATCCCGAGGATTACTACGATTAAGTGGAATTTCCGAACGACCCATCCAATTCAAGAACGGTGTCATCATGGTCGAGTGAGTTACTTCCCGTTAATTTTCTCATACTCTTGATTGTATTTGTAAAATTAGTTGCACTAGAATTTAAGAAAAATCAAAAGGAAGGGTATGATAATATGTTGAAAGAATATTAAGTATATCGAAACCCGATTTGATTGTAATAAAGTGTATGTAAATTAATATCTTGAATTGTTTGAAATTGATTGATCACTTGAAAGAAGTTAAATATAACTACTAGACTTTAATTAAAGAAATTATTCATGCACTTCATATGTTGAGTCACATTGCATTCACTACTATACAATTGGTGGGACAAGTGTATAATAGTGGTGGTAGACATAACCGGTATATCATGTAAGTGGCGAGTAGGAGCCAGTAAGAACTACTTAAATTGGTGGCTAGTAGGGGCCTGTAATAATTACAAGTTTTTTTTTATGGCGCATAGGAGCCGGTAAGATCTATAAAAGTGTTTTTAAAAGTTGTGGTTGTAATTGGCCTGAATCCCCAACCCGAATGAAGGGCGTAAATTTTCAACATATGATTCCGGAAAATCATATGTCTTGTATGCTCACGTGGTTGTTGCATTTCATATGTTTGAATAATAAACTTGATTGATAATTTTCTTCGAGTATGAATTTTGGGATTTACTCACTAAGCCCATAAGCTTACACCCCTATAGGTATTTGTATTCTCAAGAACACCTATTTTTGAGCCCGAGGTCTTCCCGTATCCGTGTACGTTTTATATTGAAGCTTTTGGAGGAAATCTACTCGAAGACTTAGATTAGAATTCCTTTGAAATCTTTAATGTAGTATTTTGGATGTTATGAAGTTTATCTCGATCCTTGGAATTAGCGGGGGTATGCCCCTAAGAAATTATGTAACAGACCTTTGGTTATTTATGATATGATATACTTTATTTCTGGATTCTTGTATGTTTATCTTTACTTGCTTAAACTATGCTTCCCAAAAGCGTCTCCTATTACCGTGTTAGACGCCTTACATATAATACTAAGGCTTTCGCATGAATAAGGTAGCCATTCTTAAGCCTTGATATTATATGTGGCGGACTGCTACGTTTAGGGTACCCTTCGGGGCATGACAGATATATTTGGAATTCTTATGAAATTACGAGTCTAACGGTACTATTGGTATATTTTTGATATCTCGAGCCCCGGGACACACTTTTCAAAGTCTGTATCTGAACGGGTTCGAAATAGGTCAAAAATTAACCAATCTGATATTTTTAAGCAAACTTATATTACCATGAGCTATTCTACATATTTAAACTACACCTCGGCCTCTAGGATTAGGGGCGCTAGATTGCCGGACTTGGGCTATTATATTCCGATCAGGGTTTCCGGGTGGTTTTTCCAGTTTAGATCTTTGCCAAATTGGAAACTAATATTTTATGTTTATACAACGTATTTACTTTGGGAAATTTATTTCACATTTCATTTTTTGTAAGTATTTAATATCTTTTAACGTTTTCAGAATTTTTGAATTAGGTTTCATTTTCGAAAGTTAATTGTTATTTGCTTTTTAATAATTCGTTTTTGGGATCTATATTACTCGATTTTATAAATCAAAGTTACGTATGGAATTTGTCGTATGTAGTGGTTTTGGAATTGAAGTAAGTTGAGTTCTTATTTTGTTTTTGAGGATTCTTATTTTTCTCGAGATTTGGAATTTCTAGATTCGCTCGTGTTTTAGAACTAGTTGAAGTTCGGTTTTAATTTGGAGTGATTTTTAAGGTTTATTTTTGAAGTTCATCTTAGAATCATTTACTGAAATTTCCGGGGCTTACAACATGAAATGAAGGTCTCTAAGTAAAAAGAGAAGTTTGACCTAGTTTATATATTTCAGCTAAACAATCTAATGAACTTGTTCACCACCTATGTATTCCCTATTAGCACCTTAACCCTGAAAATGACCTCCTACATGTATGAGGAGGTGTACCCTGCATATAAATAAAAATAAAAGTCACTCATTTTCACTATTCCGACCATGTATACACTAAGAACACAAAATGAGTAGTGAATTAAGCAACGGACAACACAATTGTATTTCATCATGAGCACATGGCCACTATGGAGATCCAATCAGCAAACACTATGAGAAAGTCCCCACCACTTGGTCAATGAACATTGTGCAATTCTGATTAGCTCATAAATATATATGATGAATGAGCATACACAAATCCGAATGTATGGGTTAGACTAAACAAGCTATGAAACAAACTGATTGAATAAATGCATGTATGTGGCGTCACAAACCCTAAGACGTTTGACATACGACAACTCGATAAGGTTTCCTAAAGAATAGTAGATAGATTTACACACACACACACACACATACACACACGCACGCTAGCTTACCATACCACACAGTGTTTAAATGGAAAGAGAAAAGGGAAAAGGAAAGCTTAAAAGTGGTTCGTAAAGTTACCTTTCACATAGGCTTATGGCACCAAATGTCATTGTCAATGTAGCTTCCTTCTTTGACTAGTTGTTGAATGGGACAGCTAGTGTTTGTATTATGTCATGTAGCTAAGTTTTCACTAAGGTAAAATAAACTATGTTGTTTCTTGTGGGGACAAAAAGATTCCTTAGGTCAAACAAAGAGTATCATGTGCTCTATAGTGTCGATGCATAACTAAATGCAACTTAGTTTTTTTATCTGTCCTTTACAAGATGAAGTGCAAATTTGGGGATTCAAATCATTAATGTGGAGGTTAGGGTTTTTGTTGATCCTTCGCTTCAATTTCATCGAAATTCACTCAATTACATGATATATGCTCTCACTATTCATTGTTGCTATCTTTCTCCATCAGGGAGGGTTTCTTTTTAGTAACTGATTCTTACAGCTACCATTATAACTTTACAAAATCATGTGATGCATGGTTCAATTTTTCCCTGTAAACCTAAAAAATTTTTCACATTAGTACACGACTCTACAATAGATTATATGAACTAGTTAATAGACTTAAATCCCAATAAAAGCCTAAGAATAGACCAGTGCATGGAATTTGGCTAGTTAAGAATTCGGAAATTGAATAAAGAACATCTTTAACCCTAGTTGATACAAAAAACGAAATTTCGTATCTTGAACTGATAATTCAAGATATGATTAAAAAAAAACTCTAAAATTCAAACCCGAAACTTGTTTTATAAATAAATTTAAATAGAAAAATATAAATATAGAGATTAAATGATTGCTTTTGAACTCGACAATGATTTGAGACTAGAACAATGAGTAGTAATAAGCCTGTGTTTCGATTTAAACCCTAAATTTAAGATCCTTAGTTAATATTAAAAGTTACTAATAAGATTTCATGATAGGTATCAAAACTAAAGATATATATATAGTTTAGCCTCTATATCAAGTGCGATATTAAGTAGTTAATTAACTACGCTTGCAAATAAGAAACGATAACCTCAAGATAAATCATTAAGATTATAAATACACAACAAAAACATAAACTATTGTATAACTTAAGATCTAAACTACAAATAAATAATTGAATCACACTATTGTTCTAATCATGGTTATCTTAAGCTACTGGAGCCTAAAACAAAAATTGACCTAATGAGTTCAGGAAACCGTAATCGCGGGAGATAAAATTATACAAATAATTAATCACGTAAATATAAAACTTAAAATTGTATTATTTGATAATCTAAGTATTTTGTATAACCCTATAAATATATTTTTGTACAAAAACTCTCAAATACTAGCTAAATTGTACCCGTATAACTTGTTAAACTATCTTAAAACTAAGCTAAACAATTAACTAATATATATATATACACATTCAGAGAAGTTTCCGCTGCAAATTGCTTGGAGAGCATGGGGGAAGAAGAGAGCCGAAATTGAGCAATAATGCACCCCAAAAAGTCAACAAAATCAACCTTATGACCAACCAAATATTGCCAAGTGAGCTTCTTATTAATGGCATGAAAACAACAGATCAAATGAAGCTAAATGAAGAGGAAATGAGAGCAAATTTGTAGCAAATGGCAGCTGCAAGGTTCTTCTTCATCTCCCTATATATATACACATTTAAAGCTCTTAATGAAGAAACCAACAAACCTTAATCACTCACGAAAGTTACAAACCAAAACTACTCTAAATTAGCAGCCAATACAATCTAAAAACAAAAAATTAAATAGCTCGAATCATTTAAGTACGAATCAAAAGAAAAACAATACGAAAAATACTTGGAAATGAGTTCAAAGGTAAGTTGATGAAGTTCGAATGGCTTTCTTTTAAATCTAAGGATTAGAACTGACTTATGATAATCATAGGAACATAATCAACACAAAAACAAGCTTCGAATTCCAACAGATTGGCTCGACCAAGGTAAAAATCCGAAATCCTAGTTATACTTTAGTAAGATTGAAATCTAAGTATATATGTTAGTAGACATGTTAAGAGTTGTTTTATGTCTATATATACGATATAGAAACACTTAGGGACGATTTAAGAATGTTTTTCACATGGAAAATTTAACAAATATGAATTGGACCATCGAGGAAGATGATGAACAGTGCTAACACTGTCTATAAGCCGGCAATGTAAACATTCAACACTGGCGGCTTACAAGGATAGGCCAGCGGTATAGAGACGGCTTATACTGAACAGAAGCTACGTAAAAATTATTTTCACGTAAAAATGAATGAAAGCCGGATATCTAGGATTCTACGTCGGCGGCGTAGATACCCGCGCACATTGAAAGCCAACAGCTTTCAAAGCCGGTACAACCGATATAAATTTATATGCAAAACAAATCAACACCGGCACTTGGGTTTCAAAGCCGGCAGCTTTGAGCCGGCGTATACCTATATTTCTTCTACAAAAGTTTGTTTTGATATGAATAGAATTTATATATACATATGTATATACAATAAGCCTACTAAACATATATTATATATATATGATAATATAGAATTTATTAAATAGATAAGTAAATACAAATACTTAGAATATTTTGATTAATATTTGATATTTATTGATGCCCTAAAATTTGAGAACAATATTAAGTGTTAATAAAAGTTATAAACAGTCAAATATTTGTTCTAAATAGATAAAATAGGTAAGAATAGAAATTGAAATAAGCCAAATTTTTTAGTAATGTGACTTTTAAAAATAACAAAATAATTATACGAGATAAATTAGGAGAAATACGACGACACTAAGTAATAATAAATAAATATGATTAACTATATTAAGTTCGGCATAGAATAACATAAAATCAGTATTAGTCACTACCAAAGCTTGATAAATATCAAGTTAAGAACACTAGCCCCGTATAGGAATTTTGTCATATAATCTATAATATATTGATTAATACTTTATTCATCTTAATAGGTGACTTTGATACACTAGAAGATTTCCCAGCCAATTATTACGATTGAGTCACTATGAGCAGTTGAGTAATTCAGTCATATTGTACTGTTTGTGCTTGTAAATAGTTGAACAAGTAATATAAAGATAATCAAAAGAATGTTTTGTTGAAAGTATGTTGTGATCTGATTATATGATTGTTAATCTATCATTACAAAAGTGATAATACAATGGTTGATGTTATGAAATATTATGCTTATGATTGTATGTATTGTATGATCACCACGAAATTGAATAAGAACTATTGATTTAATAAATAATCTAGTCATGCATTGCACGAACTGCATTATTGCATATATAAAGGGATGACAGCCTGCTACGTATTAATATTTCGGTTCTCTGTTAACGCTTGGTTGTTCTAATGTGTTAGTTCTTCCAAGGTTTTTTTTGTTCCATTGGTTCTACGGGAACTAAGTGGTAATAAAGAACGCCTCCGTAGTATCACTTTGAAATGATTAATACTTAGGGAGTTTCTAAGGTAGATACAAGAAATGGTCAGTTTAATTGATTACATTTAAAGTGATAACCCTAAAACGAGCAATCGTTGATTTTCCTATAAACGTAGTCTCTCCTGGACAGGTGGGTCATGGAGTAATGGTTCTTCAACCTTGAAAAAGAGGGCGTAAATTTTTTCCTGTTTGGATTCTAGATCATCCAAGCTTGTATCTGTACATATGGTTGAGTGCTTGCATTACATATGATTTGTTAATGACTTGTGTGATGTATAATATGTCTGGTTATTTACTACGCTGTGGTTTCGCTGATACTCCAACAGTCTTTTCAGGTTTACCCTACGACCCTGGTTAGTCACTTCTAGGAACATGGCTCCGGTAAGAGCCTAGGAGCTGGAAGTCTATGGTTACTTTGGATTAATGGTTATGTATTCCTAGAACAGATTATCTAGTGTTATTTTATTAGTTGTGAACTATAGGAAGACTATCTGATTTGTAATATTTCTGTGATACTTTATGATTAAGATAGTAGTTATTTACCAAATTATTTCCTACATGTATTTATCATTTCTTATCAAGCAACTAAAAGATCCTGATGTTTTGAAAACTTGCAACTCTCTAAAGGTAATCTAGTGATAGTATTCAAGTGTGACTTGTATACTTCTACTGTGGTACCCTCAGGGCGTGATAGAATTTAGTTGGTATCAGAGCATGGTTGCTAGTATAAGAAAGATAAATATGTGAAAGAATTACATTTGGTGAATGTAGTAAGTTTAGATTTAATTAGCACCCTTTAGAAATAGTTGGGTAGTTATGGGTAGAGTTGTATTGCAAAAATAGGAATAGAATATGTGTGATTGTTATTAATCATGCAAATTTTGTTGTGTGCAGACTAATTCTGCTACATGTCATATTAGATGAGAGATATTTAGTATGCAAGAAGAGGAGACCCTGACAGACTATAGGCGCAGATTTCGAGTCCTGGTAGAAGACTTGTATTTATGTGGGATTACTAAAACCTTAGAAGAGATTCTCAGTACTTGGAAAAGAGGGTTACAGCATTTGTTTAAAGGATGGTTATTTCTGATGGAGCGGGCTTTTCCAGATAATGGATCAGCTATAGAGACGCTCTATAGATTTGAGAGATTGATGGTTCAGAAAGGAGGTGGTCTGGAAATTGATAATACAGCATTTATAGTCTCATCCAGATCTATGAGACCAGAGCCTCCAGATTTTAGAGTTTGGGCATCTATTGGGAGAGGAGCAATTTATGCTCATGATGTTAGATATGATCATACCTGGGTAAGAGGCGATGCAACTTATGATGATGACCAGATGCTTGCACAGGTTAGCAGATGCAGCCATTCCAGATGCATTTTGATGAGGAAACCTCCTATTATACTTGAGATAGCAGGTGAGTTCCAACATCCTTATTCTCTACAAGATAGAGTGGTACAGGAGTCTGTTCGGACTACTGTTCATAAAAGAAGTATAGCAACGGAATTGTTGGATGAAAGAGAAGGAAAGAGATGAAGGATTGAGGCAGAAAAGTATGCCGCTAATTATAATTATGCTAGATGGATCGGGATAGCACATGGAGGGTAGATTGAGAGAGATATACCCCCTATTTCTGAGAGTGAGCTGAGGCCTACACCCAGAGGTATTCGGGTAATGGATACAGATTTGACTCTGGTACCTCCAAGAGATAGAGACACGATGATCGAGATTGGTGACAACAGTTCTGAGAGAGAGGATGATTACCCTCATTTAGGTCTTCAGGAGAAGGGCAAGGGTCGTCTTTATCCTAATCCTTGAGTTTGATCTAGTATTATATGACGGTGCATGTATTATCTATTTATGAGGACATGATAGGGTGATATAGATAGACTTCTAATGATATGCATATGATATGTAGGGCGATGTATATGTATCCTTTGATGACTATAGTAGTAAAAACTAGGTATAGTGTTAGTGCCATTTTTTATGTGTACATAATGCACTAACCACGAGAAGCTCATATGTATTTTGGTTATGTATATATATGTGTGATATATATATATATATAATGACTTGGATGTCTTTTGGTGAAGATGAAATATGATCTAATCTAAATAACATGTTTAATGTTAATAGAATGCCAAGAGGAAGAAATAAAAGTAGAAACACCAGGAGTCCTGGAAATCCACCCTGCATCATCCCAAAACCGATTAGAGGATGTTTTACAAAGTCTCCAACAACAAAATTCATTGATTTTGCAAGCTTTGCAAAATATTCAAGTAACAGATGTAGCACCCCCTGCTGGGGCACCAGCAATGCCTCCACCTACTTCTAGAGGAAATGAAAGACATACTCCACCGGTTCAATTTCAGGAAAATGGACTAGAGAACCCAAATGAATCTGCTGCAGAGGTGCAAGGACCGCCTCGATATGAACAAGAACTGCCACCACCACTACCTTTACGTCCTCAGAGGAATTTGTTGCCATAATTCATTAAATGCAACAGATACTTTGAAGGACTACCAGGAAAGCCAGAAGAAACTGAAGACTGGCTAGCTCAGATTGAACGATCCCTTGATGTTTTCAAAGTACCTGAAGCTTTGAGAGTATCATATGGAACTTATTTACTAAGATTAAGAGCAAGGATATGGTGGAATTCAAAACAAAGAAGTTGTCACAACCTGTTACTTGGGAAGTATTTAGACGAGAATTTTTGAAGGAATATTTTCCAGCAGTCTAAAAGCAAAATATAGCACTGACCTGATGAATTTGACACAAGGAAATAAGACCATTGATGAGTACGAACATGAGTTTAATCGGTTGTTACAGTTTGCTCTAGATGCTTATAGGGACAGTGATGAGCTAAAGAGACAAACTTTCATCGCTGGATTAGAACCTCATTTTCAGAGAAGACTTGCTAAATTTGAAGTTGATAACTTTGCAGCAATGATAGAAAAAGCTCGAATCATTGAATGAGCAAGGAAGTATGAAATCGAGAGATATAAGAAGAAAGGAACCATTTTTGGGAAGAGAATGTATGATGGTTCTATGACAAGTTCTGTGCCTAAGAAGGAAAAATTTTTCAAACCTTTCAATGTGAACAAAGGAGGAGTAATGGGGAAGAATAATGTTACATGCTGGAAATGTAAGGGTTTTCATTATCCAAGGGATTGTCCATAATTGCAACACAAATGTTATTATTGTGAAGAAAGTGGGCACATGGCAAATATTTGTCCAAAAAGAAAAATTACAACATGTTATGTATGTAATAAAGTTGGGCACATATCAACCAACTTCCCATAGAAGGTGAGTACAGTAGTTGGATCTTCACAGCCAAAAGGAATTATTGGAGTCTCAGGATCGAAAAATGGAAACACTAATAAAGCCAGTACTACGGCTAGAGTTTTTGCTATGTATGGAAATCCTGTTGAGAATGCGGAGATGGAGGAAGAAGATGAAGAAAATATTTGGGAGGAAGTTGATCCTGAAGAATATGGACTCATTGCAGGTATATAGTTACATATTTGTTTATCTAAAGTTATTAGACACAATCACAAGTAAATGAGCAATAGAAGTCCTTATGAATTGAAAATAACGTGAATTTAATAATTGATACATAGGATCAATTCAAGTAGGGGATCAAACTGCATATGCTTTGTTTGATACGGGAGCAACGCATTCTTTCATAAATACCGGGTTAGCAAGGCGTATAAGATTACCAATTGAAACCATGAGTAAAGAATTGAGAGTTACTACGCCAACTAGAGACTTAGTAGTAACACGGGAAATGATAAAGAATTGTCCATTAAAGATTATAAATCAAGAATCAGTTGCTGATTTAATCATGATAAAGATGCAAAAATATGATATTATTCTGTGTATGGTTTGGTTAACTGCTGTAAAAGCAAAAGTTAATTGCCATCTCAAAATGGTATCTTTTGTCAATAACCAAGGAAAAAGAAAAGAGTATAGGGGAGAGATACTCAAAGGATTCGGAAATAGGATAACAGTAATTGAAGTAGAAAATAAAGAAGATATGGAGTTAAACGTGTGTATTCTTGGAACAACCGAGGGTGAATCCAAAGTAATGGATATTCATACTATCTGAACAGTATGTGAATACCTGGATATATTTCCAGATGAATTACCAAGATTACCCCCACACAAAGAAGTGGAATTTTCAATTGACTTGAGTCCTGGAACAGAACCAGTATCAAAAGCTCCGTATCGCATGGCACCTGTGGAATTAAAAGAATTAAAGGCACAATTATAAGAATTGTTAGATAAAGGATTTATCAGACCTAGTGTTTCACCTTAGGGACACCAGTATTATTTCTGAAGAAGAAAGATGGTTCAATGAGACTCTGTATTAATTATAGAGAATTAAACATAGTAACTATCAAGAACAAATATCCTTTACCTAGAATTGATGATCTCTTTGATCAGTTGAGAGAAGCAAAGGTATTTTCTCGAATTGATTTAAAGTTAGGATATCATCAAATTCGAATTAAAGTAGAGGATGTATCAAAGATTGCATTTCGAACTAGGTATGGTCATTATGAATTTTTGGTCATGCCATTTGGACTAACCAATGCACCTGCAGTTTTCATGGATCTGATGAATCGTATCTTTAGACCTTTGTTGGATATCTGTGTGATTGTTTTCATAGATGATATACTTGTATATTCATCTACTGAAGAATAATATGATGAGAACTTGAGAAGTGTGTTACAGATACTGAGAAATAATAAGTTGTATGACAAATTGTCTAAATGTGAATTTTGGCTTAGAAGTATATCATTCCTTGGACATATTATCTCTAGAGAAGGAATATCGGTTGATCATTTCAAAGCCGGTAGCTTTGAGCCGGCGTATACCTATATTTCTTCTACAAAAGTTTGTTTTGATATGAATAGAATTTATATATACATATGTATATACAATAAGCCTACTGAACATATATTATATATATCATAATATAGAATTTATTAAATAGATAAGTAAATACAAATACTTAGAATATTTTGATTAATATTTGATATTTATTGAAGCCCTAAAATTAGAGAACAATATTAAGTGTTAATGAAAGTTATAAACAGTCAAATATTTGTTCTAAATAGATAAAATAGGTAAGAATGGAAATTGAAATAAGCTAAATTTTTTAGTAATGTGACTTCTAAAACTAACAAAATAATTATACGAGATAAATTAGGAGAAATACAACGACACTAAGTAATAATAAATAAATATGATTAACTATATTAAGTTCGGTATAGAATAACATAAAATCAGCATTAGTCACTACTAAAGCTTGATAAATATCAAGTTTAGAACACTAACCTCGTATAGGAATTTAGTCATATAATCTATAATATATTGATGAATACTTTATTCATCTTAATAGGTGACTTTGATACACAAGAAGATCTCCCAGCCGATTATTACGATTGAGTCAGTATAAGCAGGTGAGTAATTCAGTCATATTGTACTGTTTGTGCTTGTAAATAGTTAAATAAATAATATAAAGAATGTTTTGTTGAAAGTATGTTGTGATCTGATTGTATGATTGTTAATCTATCATTACAAAAGTGATAATACGATGGTTTGATGTTATGAAATATTATGTTGATGATTGTATGTATTGTATGATCACCATGAAATTGAATAAGAACTATTGATTTAATAAATAATCTGGTCATGCATTGCACGAACTGCATTATTGCATATATAAAGGGATGACAACCTGCTACGTATTAATATTTCGGTTCTCTGTTAACGCTTGGTTGTTTTAATGTGTTAGTTCTTCCAAGGATTTCTTTGTTCCGTTGGTTCTATAAGAACTAAGTGGTAATGAAGAACGCCGCCTGTAGTATCACTTTGAAATGATTAATACTTAGGGAGTTTCTAAGGTGGATACAGGAAATGGTCAGTTTAATTGATTATATTTAAAGTGATAACCTTAAAACGAGCAATCGTTGACTCTCTTGTAAACTTAGTCTCTCCTGGGCAGGTGGGTCATGGAGTAATGGTTCTTCAACCCTGAAAAAGAGGGTGTAAATCTTTTTCCTGTTTGGATTCTAGATCATCCAAGCTTGTATCTGTACATATGGTTGAGTGCTTGTATTACATATGATTTTTTAATGACTTATGTGATGTATAATATGTCTGGTTATTCACTGAGCTGTGGTTTCGCTCATACTCCAACAGTCTTTTTAGGTTTACCCTATGACCCTGGTTAGTCACTTCCAAGAACATGGCTCCGGTAAGAGCTTAGGAGCTGGAAGTCTATAGTTATACTTTGGATTAATGGTTATGTATTCCTAGAACATATTATCTAGTGCTATTTTATTAGTTGTGAACTACAGGAAGACTACCTGGTTTGTAATAGTTCTGTGATACTTTATGATTAAGATAGTAGTTATTTACCAAATTATTTCTTACATGTATTTATCATTTCTTATCAAGCAACTAAAAGATCCTGATGTTTTGAAAACCTGCCACTCTTTGAAGATAATCTAGTGATAGTATTCAAGTGTGACTTGTATACTTCTACTAAGGTACCCTCGGGGCATGACACCCGCCTACATGCTCTAACCCTAGTTATGTTGTTTGAGCTAATTTTTTTATTGAATTTACATGTTGCAATTGCTTATTGGTCAAAATTGACATGTCAGTAGATGTTTAAACAGAGTTAAACAAGGTACTAAAAATAGTCTCGAAAAGTTCATTCAAGTATTAAAATTAAACTTTTGAAAATTTAGGTACCTAACTGAAATTTTTTAGCAAGGTTTACATACCAAATTTGACATTAACCCTTTAAGATATCAATATACAAAAGGTTAATACTGATATATTGTAAATTGAAAACTTACAAGATTTAGCAACAAAATTGGAGTACAATTCTGCATAATTAAGGCCAATTTTGTTACATTCCAAAAGGTACCTTCAAGTGATTGCCTCATCCTACACCACACTGAAGCATAGGAGTGATACTCATGTCACCTAATGATTCCATTGCAGTATATAAGATGTACTTCTAACAAAGGTACACTGAGGGGATATACTAGTTCCATAGCAAATACCATACAATGAGTAACTAAGATAAATGTGCTAAACAAAATAAATGTTATGGTCCCCGTAAAATATAAAATTACCAACATGAATAACCTGAGTACATAATGAAGCATATACTAAAGTAGTATGGATAAAAGGGGAAAATGAAATAGTATTCTTTCCACTTGAATCTTACTCATCTCAATGCTCCCATAAACTAACCTGTCGTGGTTAGCACCTAAAGACCAACTAGAGTCTCTCATGCACAAGTAAGATACTATATGGGCATAAGCAACGTCTAACTTAATGAATCTTTCCTCATACCATACTGAGCAAACAAATTTATAAATAAATTAATTAACAAGCATATCTCATGCATGATTTAACCCGATGACATAACAAGATATATAAGGTTATTTGGAAACTATACATTGATCAAATTTAATACCTCCATGACAAGGGACGAGAAATCAATCTATTACATATAAGCTCTAGGTATATAAAACCATCTTAAAAGAAAAAATAAAAACAAAACAACGTCAGCAAAAGTCTCAAAAGCCATGAAAATCCAGCTTGACGAGATATGGACAAGTTCAATGGAAAAGTTTTTATTGAAAAACATTTTCAAACCAATTTATCTTAGATAAAGAATAGAAATTTTTGTATCAATGATCAATCTTATGAACTGGGCTGTGATAATACCTTTGGTTAGGAATTCTTTGATGTTGAATTAACTCTTAAACTGTGTTTGTTTGCTTTAGATGTAATTAGTTTTCTTTGATTTCATAAACCCCACCCTTTATCTCTTCTTCATCTAAATCTCAAAGAGAAACAAATTTGATTAATCTCTATGGATTGACCCTGCTTACTACTATATACAAGTTATATATATTTTAAGAGTAGGATTATATATTTGTTGGATTTGATACCCACTAGCAAGCCACCGGCTTTGCCAACCCAAAAAGGATCTATGTCTAAGGACACCTTAACCCTAAGAAATCTGAAATGTGACCTATGCTAGTCTACAAGGAGATCAAGTGGAGAGCCTCATGCAATCTCGATCTCAAAGGTCTTTCTATAAGCTTACCTATAGGGTAACTCTACAAGTCCGAGTCAGCTCCAAGCTAACCTCGACCGAGTTGCCTAAACATAAAAGTCATGACATACTCGTGTCGTACCTCGAAATAAGGGGGCATCACTGGCTCAGCCACACTCCATGTTGTCACCACTTCCCAACTCGAGCACTCTCTTCACCTCGGGTGCTTGGTTAGCTACCAAGTGGAGATTCACCCTAATAGAAAAGTACGGTAGGCCCCATTCTTGTATGACCTAAAAACTATAAGTAGCCCTTCCTCTAAGGGAAAGGGAGAGGCATCTTTCCTTTACATAAGACTCTTGAGAGAAAGGAGACTCACGAACTAACTTAAGTATCGGAGTGGCTGTGTCAAGCAACCTCTCGACACACCTCTGACTACTTTTCAATGTTTGCACAGGAGCCTAACTGTACCAGTGAAATCAGCTCATGCAACATATATACTATTGATATAATTTATTAGTAAATACTTGATGCAGTGGTTGAATTTAAGGTTCATCATCCATTGATTCGTGCATGAATGCTGGATTGTGGTCATCAAATGCCTATTAATAATGAGAATACCTAAGTAATTGACATCCAAAATCAAATGAAAAGACAAAGTTGAATTTTGGGGAAAAGAGATACAATAAGATGACTCAAAATTTGATATTATTGAATGATAAATTAATGTCCGTTTATCTTGGGGCATATAATATAAGCAAACTTAAAGTTGAAAAAAATAAAAACATAAAAACTGTCAAAAATAGAAAAGCCCAAAAACTTTAAGACAAAAAGTACATGAAAGGAAAAAACTAACACCATAGATGTAAACCCCTCAATTTATTGGTTAAAGTTAGAATAAATCCTAACCTTAGTCAAACTAGAATTTCGAAGTCAACTACGATCAAGGTAATCTAGCAGTTTCAATTCTGGCAATCCCACGCTCAACACCTGAGAATAATAGAAATAAATTAATGATGAATTATAGTTCGAAATAAAATAAGATAGCTTATAAAGATTAGATTTGTCAAAATTCAAGTCGTTTTAAACTCGACAGGATCAATTCCCAAAAAACTTACCCCGATGTCCGAAATAGTAAAAATATTCTGATAACACCAAAAGACTCATAATTATACAAGGATTTCAAAAGTATCAGTTTCGTAATTTTTCGATAACTGAAAATATCAGTTACAGCCCATTTAAGCGTATTTTTTTTACTATGAGTAATTTAATTGTCTAGTCTACTATTCGTAGTACTGTTTCTACTATTCATTACTATTTCACTATCTCTACTTTTTCTTACAACCTATATTTATACTCAACTATACTTATCTCTTATAATTTACCTTTCCCATACAATTTTATTCATATTACACCTTATATATTATTACTTTTTATTACAAAACGACAAAAAAAAAAAAAAAATCAACTCTCTCTTCCCCTTTACATCATGAGCTAGTGCCTCTCTCCCCTCTTCCCATCAATTTTTATTTTCTTTTTCATTTTATTTTATTACATCTATTTCCCTTCACATTTATCTATAAATACCCCTTCTCTCCTTCACACTTTACTTATACTTCTCAAATCTTAACAAAACTCTATCAAAATTTCCTCTCAACTTCTCTCTCTAACAATTCTCTCTCAAACACTCTCTACCATTGACCACTCTTTAGGAAAAACAACAATCACACTACCTATTTATCTCTTTTCAAATCCTCAATTAAACCTTAGGTAAAATTTTCTACCAGTATTTATTTATCATGTCATGTAACTTAACATAACCATGGTGTGTATTTCTTATACATGTAAATGATATGGAAGCAACACTATGTTCATGTTTTGTTCTTGTTCATGAACAATTTCATTTTATTATTATGTTGTTTTATTACTATTGTTATATTATTATGTTGCTATTATTGTTCTAATCTAACCCCTATATGTTAGTAAATATATTTATGCATATATATTTCCTAGAGCATATGAGCTCACTAATATTTATTTATTTATGCATTGCAATTTATTTATTTACTTGTTTCATGCTATTAAATTAAGAGTAGTTTTTCTAATCTTAGACTTGTCCTTATCAAGTCAAAATGATTTTCTTTTCTTTTTAAGACTTATTCATAATCTAAGTCCGAGGAATCTTGACATAAATCTAAGACTCCCATAATTTTCCTTATTTCATTTTCTTGCTTTTCTTCATGGGACTAGTCCATTCTTAGTCCGGAAAGCTTTGATTTAGGTTAAGACTTTCCGATACTTGACCATATTGTTATGCTTATTTGCTTATTATATTTCTTTCTATCTTATTAAGTACCCTTTTTCATTGCTACAAAATTATATTCATGCATGATTAGAATGTTGTTGTCTTAATAAAAATAAAAATGAGCTATTTCATTAATAAAGAAAAGTAAACTAAATTTCTTATCACTTAACAAATGTTTTTTCAACAAAAGACCTAAGTATTGTTTTTAATAAATTCTTTTCAAAAGCTTAGATAGGCTAATTATAAATTTTTAAGTATTAGTAATAAACATTTCTTCAAATAATAAAATGAACTCAGTTCTTTTATAAATCGAAACTAAATACTCTATAAAAGTATAAATTTTACCATTAAACTTAAGATTTAACCTAATCATATCTTTTATAAAACTTAAATAGGTTTATTATAAGCTTTGAAAATCACTTACAAATAAGCTTTTACAAGACTTAATTTTTAATATTATTATTCTCTTTTCAAATTTAAAATGAAAATTTTGCTAATTTCTAATGTTGATAATTCTTTATTATGAAAACTTTTCTCATAAATTTATCTAAAAGGATTATGCTACCACTTGATAAATATTAAGAATAAAGCAAGTTTTTCAAACCAAGGTAAAATCAACTAATTATTTTAGAAACCAACTAGAGAAATAAAATTTGCCAAGAAAGTGAAGTTTTAAAAGGGTAAACTTATTTTGTAAAGAAGTAGAATAATATAAAAATAAGGGAAAAATATACATTTAACACAACTCCAAATATTAGACAACACCAACAACTTAAAACTTTGAAAATCTTATTTTTTAATCACTAGAAATAAAATTGGTAGCTAACTTAAAGGATAAATTTTTGAAAATTAATTTATCTTTGAAGAGTTAGGAAATAAAAATATAAAAGGAAAACACTTATTCATAATAACCCGAAATTTTTAATTTCTTTCAAACCACTTAAATAGAATTTTTTCAAAGTCCAATTTTTCAAAACCATAAGATAAGTCGTTTTACAAAAAATAATTGTTAAGAAAACACCAATAGAATCATGCATAAAATATAAGTCTATTTATGTATCAAAAGGATTTTTCCAATCATGTATATACCTATATATTTGATTAAAGATTTTTGGGTAAAGGAAAGTTTGGAAAATCATATTTTAAGGGCTAGGAATTTCGTAACTATTCTGTATCGTCATGTTTTAGAGCCCAAATGACTTTTTATGACAAAGATAACTTTAAAAATAGATAGATATTTATGAGTAGGTAGAAAATGACATATAATATGCGAAATTTCGAGTTAAAATGAGCAAGTTATAACTATTTTAAGTTGAAATTTCCTCCTATCTAAATTTAACGCAAATACTAGAATAACATTAGAAAGTTCAAGTAGAACTTTAGCGAAATACTCATTCCAGGTATTTCTTTCATTTAGGCAATAAAGCTTGGGAGGATCCGTATTTAGAGGACTATTACGAGTAAAGAATTTTGGTAATGATAGCCGAATGAGTTTATCTTGTAAAGACCCGACATGCTCAATTCTCAAATTAAGCACACCAAGTCCCCAACCACGTATAACTCTTGCGAATTATACGTAAGGTTGTCTTAAAAGAAGGTGTTTATGTTGAACATTGCTATCCGATTTTAGAATTTATGAAATCGTTTAGTTAGATTTCTAAATAACTGGATTCAGCAGCGGAAAAATAAACTTTAATAAAAACGTTTCTACATAAAAGCATTTCACACTTCCACTTATTAAAAGTGGAAATACTTTCATTTAGATAAATATTTACAAAAGATTATTTACAAAAACATGGGCACTAATAAGCCCTTAAAGGAAAATACAATTTGTAAATATATCCAGTCCTCTTACAAAACAAAACAAAAGAAGAACAAAATACAAGTAATATCTCGGACCTATCACATTTCACTCATCTCCCAAATCTTCAGAATCGCCCAAAACTCGGGACAAACATCATCACATCAATCATCATCACCATCACCATCAAACACATCATCATCAAGTCATCATCTCATCATCATCATCAACAATCACAATTCCTGTAAAAAGAATAACAACAACAATAATGAGCCGGAGCCCAGTACACAGCAACACAATCACACACGGAGTGACACACGAGCTTAACTAAATGCAAATGCAACAGCCACAAGTTATTATCTTTCTTTAAAGTAAACAAATCAACACGGGAGTATTCAAACTCCGGACAACAGGGATCGCGAGGGGACCTGAGTAACACTCGGACGCTCAGGGGGTTGATATAAGTAGTTCGGGTACTCATACCGTCCTAGATATCGTTAAGTCAAAGAGAAAAGTAGCTTCCTCCAGGGTTAATAGCCGTTACTTAGCTCTATTTATACTCAGTCCATATCATAAAATATAGTTCACCCGTTCTCATAAACGTTTGAACTAAACTATGGTACTTCCTACCAAGTTTAAATAAATTTTCACCGATCTATACCCCCCGTCGACTACCCCCGTACCACTTAATGAAAGTCATCTCAAATGACAGGAGTGGCCTAAGCGCCTAGATCTACCGTGCTCAAACCGAGCAAGGTGCCGCTCCCCGAACTAGATACCAACTTCCATCCCAAACTCATCAAACTATGAGGGGTCGCCGTTAGGTTCATACATGACCTGGCGTAGGAATTGGATTTTAACGGCATAAAGCACAAGCAACAATAACATTTTAAGTTTTCTTATTATATATTTAAGTTTTATAAATGCCTATACTAACAGAGACAAGCAGGTTACTGCGTACCTTGAATATGAAATCCAAACATAGCTTCGGAAGGAAATTTCATAAGATAATCCAGAAGATAAAATCAGATATCCACCACTGTTAAGAAAAGAACTCGTATAAGAAACTAAACTAAACTAATCATTCACTTCATCAAATTCATACAAGAACTTATATCAATTATTCACTAATCCCTAACTCATTTTATTAACTCCTATTTGATCAGACACTAATGTGGAACCCCACTATGGCTGCGAATATCGCCCCGCCAAAATATGGACAGTTCTCCTTTGTCTGTCAAAGAATTTCTTTTCACTTTAATTATAGTTTCTTATCACAAAACATAGCATATATAAAGCATTCATACATAAAAGCATTCATATTCAAAGCAAATAAACATTTGAAACAACATATTCCCATATTATTCAAAGATCACTCTAACACATTCATTTAACCCAATTATTTGTTACTAACCCATTTTAGCTTAACCTTAGTCAAATTGATTAGAATTAGTCATTTAAGCCATTTACCAAGTCAAATTGATTAACCTTAGCCATTTAATTCAAAAGCCAAGCCAAGTGGATTAAGCTTAAGAAATCTAGTTCATTTTAGTTTAATTGAGTTCATTAAGTCAAACTCATTAGAAGTAATCATTTAATCTAAAACTAGTTCAAGTTGATTTAAGTAATCTAATTCCTTTTAGCTAATTCAAGCTCATTTAGTCAAGTTGAACTTAGATTCATTACTAATTCATTATACATGTGGAATCTATGCCAACTTGAACTCACCTTGACTTAAACTTAGATAAATTAATTAACCTTAATCATTTAGTTCAAAACTAAGTCAAAGATAGTTAAACTAACTCAATCTAATTCATTTTAACTCATTCAAGTCTATTCAATCAAGTTGAACTTAAGTTTGTTAACTAAGTTCATTTAAGTTCAATAACTAATCATAAGAACAAATAATAAGCAAATCTTAAACTTAGCATGAAGGAAATTCAAATAAAATTCATATAAATACATAACTCATCATTTATATACTTACCAAGATCATTTAGTTCCACTAAGTCATCACAACATCATGAATCAAGCAATGAAAATTATATATATATAACATAACTACTTTTAGTTTAATACTCCTAGAAATTCAATTATTTGTTGAATTTATAAATCTATCTAAATCATGCTTAATTAAATCAATCTATCAACATAACACATCAAACATCACTTAGCTATCTCATTTTAACTCAAAAAGATCCATTTACACTTAACAATAATATTTAGAAATCAAAAACAAGTTTTTATTTTGTTTAGAAAAACATAACAGCCGGAAAGAATCAAAATTTAAGCATCGATACATTTTGAATTTGTAAAAACTCAAAACCTGAAAGTTGTAGATCTCTTTTTAATCTTTTTATAGCAACTTGAATCACCTCAATCGGAGGTCGTATGAAAAAGTTATGGCCAAAATACGAAAATATGTCAAATCTGGAAATTCAACTTTTCAAAGGACACGACCAAGGGACAAGTCATGTCTCCAAAATGTCGACCTGGCAATATCACCACAGCCAACGACACGACTTGGGGACAGGCCATGTCTCTAAAATGTCACTTAAAATTACAAAGAAAAAGCCTTTGACATGCTTTGTGACATGGCTTGTCACGAAAATGTCTTTTTGACAGCCCGTGCTCTTTTGAAAAACGACTTTTGAAAACATTCTTATCAACTTCAAACATCATTTTTAAACACATATACAACTTCAAACATAAATATACTTTACTTTCAACATATCAAACACTTCAAATATCATTTTAAACAACTCAAACACTTCAACGCTTCCAACAACTCCATCAAACTTCTATTCTCAATTCATCATTTTCCTCATCACAATCCCAACTCCCATCAACCATAAATCCAATAAATACATATATAAACAGCGCTTTTAACTTATTTATAGCATCCATACATTATTTAAACATATAAAGAACAATTAAAGTAAAAGATCAATTGAAATAGAAAACTTATCTATCTAAGAACACATGCACTTTTGATTTTTCTTTATACTTCTAGCTTGATTTCCTTCTCAAATCCCCATTTCTAACTTGATTCTCTTTTATTCCATCTTGAATTTGAGATTTGAAGAGAAGAATTTGAGAGAAAAAGAAAAAGGAAAGGAGGAGAAGAAGAAATGGATACGGGAAAAGAATAAGAAGAAAAGAGAGAGAGAGAGATAAAAGGCAGGCAACAAAAGAAATATAAAATAGAAAAGATAAATATAAATATATTTTCAAAATAACGTATTAGATTTAGAACTACCAGATCAATATCTATAGTTTCATAAGTATTTTGATGATGATTTTAGAACCGATAGGTTACAAATTAAGAACTTATAATAAGAACTTAATTTAGGAATTTATTTTGGATACAAAGATATTTAATTTGAGTTCGTGTTTAAGAACTGATATTTTTATTCAAGCAAATGAACTCAAATTTTACTGAGATTTAAGAATTAGCGTTTAGGCTAAGAATCAAGAGTCTAGGAATTATCTAAACATTTTTAGAACATGTTTAGAGATTTTAGGAATTTCAAATCTCAAAACCAACTTAATTATTAGCTAATTAAATTAAGTCAACTTGTTTAATTATATCCTATAATTCATTTTAGTCATTTAATCTATCTAAACTCAATTTCTAATCTTAGTGAAGATTTGGGGTATTTCATATCTCATACTTTTACGTACTTGTTTATGCTTGTAGCTAGAGGTAATAGATAATATGCTTGATAAAATTGGTTGAAATTATGCTAAGCATATTGATACATGAATTGTTGTTAATTAAATTGTGTTTTTACTATCGTAATGGAGTGTCTGCAAATTCTATGATCGCCTTTAAATTACTATAATCACATATTACAAGTTATATTAATTGATTCATGCATATCACATGGTTAATCTCATTTCATTAGCTACTATGCTCGATGGGACAAGAGTATAGTAGTGGGGTTTGCAAGAACTCGCAAGTTTGCAAGATGGGTGAATAAGAGCCTAAAAGAACTATTTTAGGATGGGTGAATAGGAGCTTGAAAGAGCTATTTCAGGATGGAGCAAGTAAGAGCCTGAAATAACCTACATCGTCAGATTTCAAATATAGGTTTTAAAGAACCCGAAACTCCTAACCCCAAATAGAGGGATAAATCCATTGAAATTTATGATTTATGGTAGATCATATGTATTGCTTGTTCGCTTGCTTGATGCATTTCATATGCTTATTTAATAACTTGTTTGAATTTGTTGATACAAGTATGTTAATCTAAGAATATCCTCACTGAGTTGGTTGAGCTTACACCCCATTAGACTTTTTGTTGACACAGGACAAATATCTCTTGCCCAAGGACTTCATATACCCGAGTGGAATTATGTTCTGGGAACCTTTTTTGGGGAAATCCTTTTGAAGACTTTAGAATAGATTTCCTTTACAATCTTTTGGTTCTAGTAATGTTTCTTTATGTGTAAGACTAAGTTGTTATTTTGTTCTTTGGAGATTTATCGGGGGAATGCCCATAAAATAATATAAGGACCATACTCCTATAACGTTGAAGTTAGATATTTATCTAGATTTCTTGTATACTATATTTTACTATCTTAAACTACACATCCCATTTATGTCTCCTATCGTTATGATAGACACCTTACATATGGTGTTGAAACTTTTGCATGACTTCGGGAAGTCATTATTAAGTTTTAATACCATATGTAATTGACTGCCACATCTAGGGTATCTTTTAGGACGTGATAACAAAGGTTATTCGAAATAGATGTGCCTATAAAAAGTTATATTGAAATTAAAACATGACAAAAATATAAAAAATCTGTTTGAAGCCTCAAATGAAGGAATTTTTCCAAAAACCAGCCTATCTCATTGCTGAAGATGGTGACTTCTTCGAGTTAGCTTATTTCTTTTGAAAATAGGGTATTCGAATCACCCAACAGCAACAAACCAGTTTCTATCCCACTTTTCTAAGTACTTGTTTGTCACCACCTCCATCTCATCAATGCTCATCAACCTGATATACGTTGGAGGGCACTAGATTCTTTATTTACTCTATATTTTTTGCTTAATCAAATCCAATTATGCAAATGTAAAAGGCATTAAGAAATAATTTATCTAAACTAAGTGAAGGACTTCACAATAAAAAGAAAAATAATGGTAGAATGTTTTCATGTAATCAAATTTTATAAGAATCAATAGAAATAGCTGAGAAGGTAAATGATGAAACCTTCACATTTTAAAATTCTTTGCAGTTCTTTTTATCACAAAAGTAGTTGCAAGGAAAATTCATGATGACGAGTAGCAGTTTACTCACGTGAAAAACGTTATTTGCTAGAAGGCAACATATTCCCATAATTCACATCGCTTTCCGTACAATCAACTGCCATCTATAAAAGTTAGACAACACATAACAACCGACAGAAATATTAGTGGCTCATGTTGATTTACTTCAGCCAGGAAATTTACTGTCCTTCCCCTTCTACCCCTCATAATATTTTCTACTCACTTGCACCAAATGATTTTTACGATAAATCTACAATCTATTTTGACTTATTAAATCTACCGAATATCTACCTTAGTTGTGTTGCCAACAAATTTATTTTATCTATGTGGTCTATGAGCTGCTGTCCGGAGCCTTTAGTAAAATGCTACCTAGTCAATAGTCATGGTTTGCATGAACTATGATTCGCTTCGAAAACTGGTGTCGCACCATTCGTGAAGTCGATACAATGAGACTTCATAAGAACCCCATCAACGGGATTGCTTAGCATATCATTTCTCGTCCTTTGACCCGTAGAAATATTTAGAAATGCAAACGATGTGTACTTTTCTACAGGTTTGACAGCTCAAGTATTAAAAAGACCGAAATATATAATATATGATAGGTACACAAAGTCGAACTTGTGCATACTATAACAAAATCGGAAAGCTTATCCGTGTTATTATTATTATTTGTTGTTGTAGTAGTAGCTGTTGATTGTTCTTCCCTTACACATTTAATTAATAAATCAAATAAGACTAGGCACCTTTCTTGTTTCATCAAGGAACTATCAACTTAAGTCTATGTGGTTGCATTATATATAGCTAACGGTGTTAACAGTAAATCAATATTTCCAAGCATAATGAAATCCATTCTCATCTTCAAAAATCACACCCCTGGCCTTGGCAACCATACGATCCCATTCCCCTTCAAGACATTTGTAATCTTGAAATTAAGGAAAATTTTCGCTTTTTATTGTAGTTTGTTTTTCAAATTCCTTGATATAAACTACACCTAACAAACAAAAGCCCCGTTTAAATCATATCCTAGGGTGTCAGGATTTAACTGGATCAGGCTTTGGATGGAACATATAAACCCGACCCGCTACCATTTAGGGTGTACCAAACCTGATTCTATAACCCTATAGGGTTTTTATGTTATATCCAAACTCTTGTTATAAGGTTTAATTTAGAACCTGAAACCCGGCCCTATAACCCTGCAACCCTAATTTTTTCCCACTTATTTCCAAGTTTTAATAATTAATTTAAGAGAAGCATGTGCTTCTGACATATGTTTTTCATACATTAAAAAATGAAAAGAAACATGTAGAATATATAAAATACATGGCATACCACATTCATGATTCAATATTTAAACACATAAATATATTATTATTGTCATCATATCTCATCTAGGAGACTTATACAAGAAAATGGTTAAAGTAAATCTTAATTTGGGGCTAAAATATAACATATCAAAAAAATATTAAAGCATACATGACTTGAACAAATTTTAATTAAAAGTTCTAAAATCCTTTACTAGTCTAGTAAATATAAAAGAAAAAACATTTGTTGGAAATAGAAAAGATTGTAACTCCTCCATGTTTCCTTTCCTCTGCTTACTCCTTTAGTAATATTTTTATTTATTTATTTATTTATTTTTTAAATTGTGGTGCTAGGTTATCGGATATCCATCGGATTTTTTATATGATCCAAACCCGACCCTATAATCCTATAAGGTTTTTACTAGATATTCAAACCTAACCCTAAAACCCTATAGGGTTGAATCCTACGTAGTTTTTAATGAGTTGGGAGGGTTAAGAACCTTATTACGACTCACCCGGTTACATTCCTATTAAGGCGCTAAAAAAGGCTAATTTTCACATCATTGTCCCACTCTCTCTACAATAATGATGATTTTAGCCAAGCTTATTCAGTCAAAAAGAAATCCATCAAACAATACTATTCCTTCTCCTTTCTCCAGGTCCTATTCCATGGCTCCTTATGGGATGCGCTCCCCAAATGATTTGTAAAAAACCTTTTTTTCGATGGATTCATCAACTCATGGAGGAGATGAACACAGATATTGCCTATTTCCTTTAAGGCAATACATATATTATTGCAGTGAAATGACATAAAATAGCAAGATAAATCCTAAAATCACAAGATGCCTTATTTGCATCTAGGCCACTTTCATCTGCAGCAAGTAAAATAACTATTAGTTAAACTTTTTTCCCAAATTTCTTCTTTAGGTTCTAATTTGATTCAAAATTTCACATATTTTTATACTACTTAATTCATAATTTCTTAATTAATCTAGTGAAATTCATGATATTTCAATCACTCACACTCTTGCCAGTGGATGGAATTTTACCACGTTTCTTCTTCTTCAGTCGTAAAATACTCCGCCAATAATCTTCTTTAATCTATGGCGCGTAAGAATTATTGAGAAGAAACAATTTTGTCATGATTCCTTGGTATCTATGCTTGTTTTTAATAATATTTATTTCATGTTATTGAGATAACTTAATGCTTTTTTATTTCATTAGTTCTTTATTTGGTTTTTTTTTTATTTCTCAAAATATTCTAGGTATTATTTGTTTAATGGGTTAATTTAGTGATTTTATCAATGTTATTAGATCCAACCCGAATGGTTGATCCAAGCATGTAAGAGGATTTAGGGGTTGAACCAAAATCAATAAAAATGTAAAGATAATTTATATTTTATTTGATTTATTTTTTGTCAGAAAGAAACATGTAGTAGCTTTAAATTATGATTTCTAATAATTTAAAACTCTAAGTGTTTAGGATAATATGATGACAAATATATGTATACTACTTATCTATATTATTTATGCCGGAGGGAGGGTTTGGTGTCTATACTAATTTTTCACCAAATTATTCCTTTTTTACCCAATACTTAGAAGTTTTTTTTTTTTTTTTTTTGCCATCAAGACTTAAAAGTATAATTGTGGGTTTCTATATTACAAAATAATAAAATATTGTAATCCTTTATTGTAATTTCAAATTTTTCCCTCCCATCCTCCTTGCACTCTTGTATGTTCAAATTTTAAAACATGAGAAAAATTGGAAAAAAACCATCTTTCTTTTCCTATAATTAGTAACTATCTCACTTTTCTACTTTTTAAAATTTGAAACTTCTTATATACCCATACCACTTTCTTTTCCCACATTAAATAATAATAGTTTGAGTTTTAACCTTTTAAAATTTTGAAACTTCCCATGTATTTATATCACTTGAAAGAGGAGTTTTTGTTCTGGGAATGGATACTCCCGAGAGAAACTTCTTTTATTATGTCTAAACTTAAGGTAATAACAAGGATAATCTTTTTTATCATTATTATTTGGAAATCGTAACTTCCTTTTTAATTTTTAATTTGAAGACACAACTTTTCAATATTGACGTTCTGAATATTGCTTGGAGTGAATTTGTGATTTTTGCATGTTCACTTCCTTTTTGTTGTGTATTTATGTGTCTATTTTGCATATATATGTTCTTCGAAGTGAATAATTGAATAGAAAAAAAGGGCTTTTGAAAAAGCCGATTGGCTCTTTTTTTCCCTTTGGAATTATTTTACTAAATTAAGTTTCATTTGTTTTGTATATATAGGTTATTGTATTAAAATTACTTTGTCCTTCATGTGAAAATTGGCCATAGATTTCACAATTTGGTGCTTCCTTTTTGTATTCCTTTCATCATTGCATTTTGCTTAGATAAAATTAAACTAAGAATTCTTTTTGGTTGCTTGTTTTTTTTATTGTTCGATTGATCTGAGTAAGAAAGTATTTTATTAATTTTTTTGGAATTTTTATTATGTTAATCTTACTCTGGAATCCTATATTCAGTATTACTTAGCGGCACTACTAAATCTATCTATTTCTCAGTAACCTCACTATTATTAAATGACTTGGACAATGTAACAGTACACAATTACAGGATTTGGATTGTGCATCCTTTATTTTTCAAAACGTTGAAACTTCAAAGGGATTTGTTTCGGCTTTTAAAAAGGAACTAATGACACCAAAATTTTTCATTATATTTTGTTGTTTCCTTCATTTGTTTTTTCTTTAAGAAAAACATCTAGTTACATGTTTAATATTTTTTTTTTTGGTTGCAGGGTTTGGTCTTGGATTTATGTTGATTTGTTTCAATTTGAATATCATAATTACCATCTTCAATTTCTAAATATATATTCAGAATTATATTTAAGAGTCTCTTAATTTCCATGTAAATTACTATATTGATTATAGGGTTCTTTTATTAGGTTGCCTAATGTGATCAAGACAAGATGCAAAGAAAACAAAACATAATTAATCATATTTCATTGTTTTTTACTTCATTTCTTCTTTAATATAAATTCAAGCAAGTGCAATTTACGTAATGTGCATTGCTTGTAATCCCCTTGATTTTACATAACCCGGTTATAATAAATATTATAAATAAAATATAGAATCATAAACGAACTGTAATAAAAATATCAGAAATTACTCCAAATTTTTCGCAATTTAAAAATACTAAAGTTTGACTAGAATCCTTACTAATAAAATCCTAAAACACAATATAACTTCCATAACTTTGGATAATTAATGATCAATAATAAATCGGTCATAATTATAAACGCCAAAATTATTCTACTTTAAATTCAATAATTAGAATATATATATATATATATATATATATATAGTCTGCACATATTCTAAACCCTAAAGTAGCACTAGAAAATTTATAATCATCAACAATCAAGAATAAAAAAAAATACTTAGACAATAGAAGATAAGATTTCGTAAAACAAGTCGATAACTCGACAAGTAATCATAGGTACCGTAGATTTCAAGTATAAAATGAAATGATTAATTTTAAAAGTGTATTGGTTAGAAAGTGATAATTTAAAAATGAATTATTAAGGTAAAAAAAAATTAATTTAAGTATGTCTTTTAAATAAATAATTATAGTAAAGAAAATCACATGTATTAGAATCTAGAATTATAGAAAAAATTTTCTAAATAAATGAAATATAAATATCAAAATGAGACCTTCAAAACTGTAAAGAAAATAAGTAAAGAATGAGGGACTTGATGTGTAGTATAATATTTTAATATATATAAAAAAGGGGATATCGTGAAACTTTTAAAATATTAATTCTAGATAAATCTATACATGAAGGATCAAATCAAATTATAACATACTGAAATAACTACCTTAATTATTTTTATTGTAACTTGAAAAATCGTAAGCATTAAGGAACATGAAATGAATTCCGTATAAAATTGGAAGTTGCGTGTCTTCTTCAATAATTTTCTCTAATGTTACGTGTCAAATGTTGGGCAAACAATTTTCTATCATTTAATTACTCCCAGGCACGGATGGATGTGTGGTTGTAAATTTTACTCCTTCCTTGAGAAGCAACTTTTAATATTACGGGAGGAATCTTTAGCGTGTAAATTTAGTTTGGACACGTAGAATAACATGTGGTCATGAAGAATGCTTTTATCGTTCTCCGCTTGCTCCTCACGACTACCTGATACTATATATATGTATTACTAATGGGCATAAATAATCGTTGCCTGGAAAGAATCGAAGGCAAATTGGAATGTTAAGTGAATATGGAGGATTTACTATAAATAGTTTTACAACTCTAGCAAGTAACGAGGAATACATATTTACATACATACATATATAAAGAGAGAGAGAGAGAATTACTAGAAAAATTTATTTAACACCTTCATTATTGCAACAATCTTAAATTCTCCTGATTCGTAGCCATAGCCATGAAGGAATTATCAATTGAGGCCACCGCAATAAGGTATTTTCTTACCATATTCTTTATGTTGCCTCATAATCTTTTAGTTATAAATAATTATTAGTAATATTTAGACATTTATATTGGGAATATAAATTCATAAGGAGATTATAAAAGAAAAAAAAATTGCATTTTATAAAATTTAGAAAATGCGAGATCAGCAACGAAGAAGCTGAAAATTATATGTAATAGATAAGTAGATATGTGTATGTATATAATCGGACTTAGTAAAAAAAAAAAAAATATATATATATATAATAATAATAATAATAAAATAAAATTTATAGGAATTTCTAAATATAATAATTAAGCTATCTTACTGATATTGATACCTTAAACTTTATCATCCAAGCGTTATATATTTGTTTAATAGGTTTTCCTGAATAAACGAGCTAAAACATGATAGGTTAATAAATTTAAAAGGGAATCTACAATAACTTATATATATTATTACTTGCAAAAATAATATATATTATATATATTTTTATGGTTGATTGAATAATTACTAATAACATATTTTTATTAATTTTTGAAGTGAAAATTATTTTTAATAATTTTTTTTGAACTATAATTAATATAAATAAAACCAATATATCTTAAATGAATTATTTTACTAATAGGTAAAATCATATTGGATTGATTTGAACTAATTAAAATAGATTTAGAAATTGAATTAAGCGACTAGTTTCAATCAACTCAGCTTAGATTAATATACTAAGTAAAAAGAAAGAAGTACGTAATTTCTAAAAAAATGTCTAATTTATAATTAGTGTAAATAATAGTATAAGTTACACCACAACTAATCTGGTGAATATGTTATTTCAAATATCTTATTTTCGGAACTAATAGAAGAATATATTAGTTAAATAATAAATATCTGTTATTTCGTTTTCATAGGAAGAATAGATCAATTCTCGAATTTCCAGTAGCATATTCCAATAGTTTAGCGAGGACCACAGGTGAGTAACTTTGACTTTATCATACTGATTGTGCTTGCAATATAGCTGCATTTATAATAATAATATATTAAACCAATATGCATGTGGGGTTTGGGTATACTGCATGATGTTTGGTGTATGCTTGATTGCCAAAATTACCCTATTATAAGTGATAAGTTTATTGTATGATAATTACTGTATGAAGCATGTTGATATTGTCTGTGAATTGTGTGATCACCTTAAACCTGACTAAAAGCTTTTGACACCATAAAAGAAAATGATCATGCATTACACGATTTGCATAAAACAGCATTTGAGCAAGTGGCAGCCTACTACGTGTTAGTTTCTCGGATCTCTGGTAATGCTTGAATTATCTAGGCCAGAGAGCTAGTAGTTAATTGCAAGATTACTTTTGTTCTGTTAATACCATAGGAACTACATGGTAAACGAAGGACACCGCTTATGGTATTACGTGAGAATAACTAACACTTAGTGGAGTTTCTAAGGCAGAAAACAGGAAATGAGAGATTTAAGATATGGTTAATTTAAAGAGATAATTAAAGTGAGTATTGTTGTATTCCTGTATGCTTAGTCTCTCCTGGGTAGGTGTGCCATAGCATTGTGATCCTTCAACCCCGATGAGAGGGCGTAAATCTTCATTCTGCTTTGGATTCTAGATCATCAAGGCTTGTAATGTGCATATGACTGATTGTTGCATTACATATGATTGATAATTACACTTGGTTGCTATTGTTTGATGTGTGGTATGGTCAGGTTGTCTCACTGAGCCCGTGTTCGCTCACCCCCCTACAGTTTTTGTGCAGGATTATTATTAGCTGGGATTGGGCTAGGAATGTGTGAAGAGAGCTTCTTCAACAAACTCTATTGAAGATAGAGATATAAGATATGGTAAACTTAGAATGTAAATTAGATGAATTTTGAATTTTGTATGTTGTAGTTTGGAAACCTAATTTCACTATTTGGTGAGGGATACCGATTCTCTGCTATCTTGGTGGAAATTGGAAAATTGAATTCCATAGTTGAAATATTGTAATATATTATATCATTTATATGATAAAATTTTATAAATAACTAGAGTCTTGTACATTCTGACATACAAGACGGCTCTCATGTTACGGGTGCACACGTGATATGATGGCTTTAGATAAATCCTACTAGGCCCCCTTTTGAGGCGTGACATTGCTCCACTTGGTATCTTGAAGATTACATATGACAATCAATTGATTGATCTTGCATTGATGCCAACCAAGTTCAAAAGGATGGAAGTATCAAAAATGGTCTTTTTGAATTTTATGGGAAAATATGAAATAGTATAACCTCCAACTACACATAGATAAATATACAAATATGTGTGTAATGCTTTCAAAATGATATCTCTCTCTTATGATATAGTAATTCAATCATTGCAATTTTGGAGGTTAAGAAGAATATATGAAATTCCGGATGAGATGTGTATTTTGGAGTAATAACAATATGTCCTGCAATTATTGATAGTTAGATGTTAATTCGTTGTTTTTTCTCAATTGATAATCAAATTCTTTACTGCTGTATTGTGTCACATATTATTTATCTCTCCTTATTTGAGACTTGGAGGTTTCTTCCCATGGAAATGATGTTTATTCTCACAAAATCTATATTAAACATTAGTCTTTGAGGAAGTACTTAGCCCGTTGAAACTTTTTACATATTCTTTCATAAGAAACCAAAATGTAGTGTTCTTTTTTATATTTTTCAATTTTTTTATAGAGGATTACAATTTATCTTTTAAGTTATAGATAGATATAGTGTGGAGCAAAATTTATCGTTTACAAGTATATTAGATTATTAATTTTAGACATTGCTTATAATTTTTTTACAAGCTTACTTGATCATTAAATTCATACATTATTGTTTATAATTTTTCAACTTGAGGATAATATAAGCACAATTGCCTTTTTTTCCTCCACAAATGTTTACATTATTATTTAAACTTTTCTTAATCGGTTTTAGGAAAATTCAACAGTCCCGTAGTGGTTACAATAAGACCGGTCTTATCGCATGAATAAATAGATTAGATTTTTTCCAACCATGATTGAACTCCTTAAAACTTTTTGCACTTATTTTTCTATAATTAATTTAATTTTGTATTCGTAGTTTTTTTGTTCCCATGAAGGAGAATGGGAGTTCTCTCAGTTTCATAATTTGATTCAATTGTTCGATATATTACAAATTTTATATTATTTTATTTATTTTTGCACATGTATTACGGGTGCGCCTCTACTGCTATATAATTTCTTAGTTAATATTCATCAACTCAACATACTTTTGAAAGCTGGAAATTTAAAAGAAAAAAATAGAAATCAAATCCAACTGTGCAAATGTAAAAGGCGTTAAGAAAACAATCAATCTAAAGAAAGTAGGAGGACTTCGCTGAATTTTTCATCTCGTTTGCTCCATGAAACTGTATATTACAATAAAAAGTTAAACACAAAAAAGAAAAATAATGGTAGAGAATTTTCTTGGTAATGAAAATTTATAAGAATAAACCGAAGTGGCTGAGAAGGTAAATGATGAAACCTTTACATTTTAAAATCCTGCGTACTCCTTTTCATCATAAAAGTAGTGCAAGAAAAATAATTCGTGAAGACGACAAAGCCACTTTTTGTTTTTTTGGCCCTTCGACAAAGCCCTTTTCTCACGTGAAAATCGATATTTGCTAGACCCTTAAACGTGGCGATTCCTAGCAGCAGCTAAGGATTACATCTAGCCTTCTAAAACACAGTTTCCATCGTGAGCTCATAATGTAATAATCAACACAGGTTTGCCAAGCACTTCCCATCTCTCATATAGATCAAATTATAGTGCCCTTGTCAAAATGCTTATCATGGTACTTCTCTTCATAGAAGTTCTTCCTACAGTATCTCAACATAATGAAGCTAGAGAAGTTTCATACGACAAGATATGAAGAAGGCAACATACTCCCATATTTCATATTTGTTAGGAGGTGGTCCTTCCAGCAAAAGAATATGCCCATCTTGTAATACTTAAAGAGTTTTGTACGTTTCACGAGGGTGGCTATGAAAAATCCCACATTGATTTCTCCTTAATTAACTTTTTTCTATAATAATTAGACAATCACGGCCTGCGACGACGGAATTGTAAGAGCCTCAGTTTATAGACAAGCCACGTGTGGATTGAAATTTTTCAACCAGACTAAGCTTGGCGCTTGTGCGCAGAGGGCCCGATAGACACGGCCAGCTTGCCGTGGCCCCGTCCAGGTCAATGTCAAAACAATCTTTCATGGCCTATTTTCGCTTAGACAATTCTGGTTTTCTCTAACTGTGGTTCTGATCATAGAAGAGAAGAGAACTCTCGTGAAGAGAACTCTCGTGCAATGTAAACACACCAAAAAAAAAAAAAAGTCTTAAACAAGGGGTTTATATCCATTATCATTTCTTTTTACGTAAATATCATATTTGGTAGCTAAACTTTACTATTTCACTATCCAAGAACATTTCTTATTCATTTGGAGTATCTAGATGAGATAGTTAATTGCAAAACCGAGTAAAGTTTAGCTAATTGCAAAATTTGATAAAGTTTTATATAGTAAATTAATATTTTTAAACTTGAGGTAGTTAATTACACTAATTGACAATATTCAGGTACGAAACGTGATATGCTCGTTTGAAATTGTACCCCATGTCATATAGTTTTTTTTTTTTTTTAATCTTTGGCCACTCCCATGTCATATAGTTTAAAAATTTTAATACTTATTATCTCCATATTATGGTTGTTATTTGATTGAGAGGTGAAGTATGCTGCCTCTATGACCCACATCTTAATGTTTCGTTTGTCCATATATATGTCTGCCGTATTCGGCAATTTCTACGTGAAAAATAAGTTAAACAGTCAAAGTTTCTCATTTTCTATACCTCTTTAGGGAGCTTTTATAGTTCTATCAATAAACTATACTATAATGATCTGCTTATTAAAATTACTATAATAATTGATATATTAAGTATTTCATTGGTGTAATCACGTTTGGATATTAATTTGAACTGTTAAATAACCAATAAGACTGGTCTCATAAAAAAAAAAGAAAAAAACAACATGACGAATCATAGAATTTTCCATATCTTTAGATGAGAATTCCATAACGAGTAATTTGTATACACAATATTATGCATTCTTTCAATAATTAATCTTTACATTTTTGGTTTGGGATAATGCAAAAATGGTACCTAGATTTTTGCAAAAAGAACAACTAGGTTCTTAAAGTTTGGTTTTAAACAATTTGCTACCTAAATAAAGTTTTTATTAACTCTTTTCATATTTGAAGTTTGGTTTTAACAATTTTATTACCTAAACCAATTTTTTGAGGACTTTTTTCATATCTCATTTCACTTGCTTTACGTATGAAAAAAGTCAACAAAAATTTTGTTCAGGTACTAAAATTATGAAAATCAAACTTCATGTATGAAAAAAGTCAACAAAAACTTCATTCAAGTACTAAATTGTTTAAACCAGACTTTAGGTACCTAATCGTTCATTTTTTGAAATTTCAGTTGCCGTTTTTATCATTAACCCTTTTGGCTTTCATGTTGCGAAAACAATAAACCATTTAATATTGAAATTATAAATAAGTGGAAAGACAATATATGTTGGGTTATTTATTTGAGGAGATTTTGTGAAATTGAGAAATTACTTAAAAAGAGAAGTTGAAGTGGTTTTATAAAAGTATGTATCTATTTATTTTGGCAAACAATTATTATAACATAAGGAAAAACTATTTATTTTAATTGATCTCATGTTTGATTCTTTTACTTAATTATTTAATATTTATAATATTATATTATAGGTAAATTGTCATCTAATATAGGGTTGATTTTAAATTTGGTACCTGAACTGTCTAAAAATTCAATTAGATACTTAACTTTCAAAAGTTCAATTTTAATACCTGAATGAACTTTTTAAGGCCATTTTCAGTACCTTGTCTAACTCCATTAAAATGTATGTTTACGTGTCAATTTCGACCAATAAGCAACTATCACTTGTAAATTCAAAAAAAAAAAAATCAGACAACATACCCAGGCTCACTTAACCGTGGTTTGGATAGAGAACGGGTTTTTTAACAAACCCTTTCACAAAACCATAATTTATCAAAGAAGAAGAACAGAAAATGTGATTAGCTCCATCTAAACCCTAATTTGCCCATTGTTCTATACCTATTGGCCCATCCATGATCCAATTTCCCCATTCTTGTTTCCATGAAACCTTAATTCCCCCATCGTTGCCTATCTGTTGTCTATAATAGGATCAAGTGTTTGAAGGAGGAAGGGGGAGACGAAGCCAACAAACAAGGCCGATTAATGGGTAGATTGTGGAATCACTCAACATCATCGACATCCTGATCTTATAATGACAATGTGGATGATATGAAGTGCTATTGTAGATTAAGGGTAAGATTCACTGTTGTAAGGACTTCTACGAACAATGGGCATAGATTCTTCGGAAGCCCTAAATTCATCAAGGTACATTGTCAACAAAGTCATCGTTTGTTTGATTGAAAAGGCAATTATTATGTTTTTTTCGTATTTATGATGTTCATTCCTAATGTTTAATAGGATGATGGTTGTGATTATTTTCGCTAGGCTAATGGTAGGAACGAAGTTGAAATAGAACATCGTGATTGTAATAAGGATGCAAGGTATAGTGAAACACATGCCTAGATCAATGGTTGAAGACGGCATGACTAGATTACAGAGGCTAAGGCATGAAAACTATGTATTGCAAAGGCTTATGTTAGATAAGAATAAGGATGTGTTAGGTGAGGCTGTAGCATGTAACATGGTTTAGCATAAAAAAAAAAATTCAAGAAGAGGTGCAAAATAGAGGATGCGAAAATATCAACTTCTTGTACAAGTATATGCTCATAGCCACATGGATTGGAATTTTGATGTATTTGGTTGTCTTTTAAGTGGTGAAGTTATAATGAGTAGTTTGATGTAGTCCTTTTGTGTCGTTTGAGATATAGTAGAATGTCTTTAGAGGGTAAATCCATGTAGATAAATGGCACATGTATGGTCAATATGATATATGTATATTTGTTTCAATGATTAATTGATGCCCTTTGTTCTCTAATATTGCAAATCTCTTTTGATTTTTCCATTTCCATATGAACCAGTTCAATTAATAATGACATTACTTGCATAAACAGTAATGTTAAAATTAACCATAAACTATCATAATGCGGACTACCAAACACACATGACACACACATTGGATTGTCTTAAACCTACAACTAAAGTTGTCTTTTAATAAAATTGATTATATAATAACCTCTCATTCATAATAGAGAAGGACATAACATATTGGGATAAAAAAAAGGCTAATATTAACGGAGACTATTGTAAATGTGACTAGCAATTGCTTGAGCATCATGGTTGAAATTTAATTGTGGTAGTAAGTGAAAATAGCTACAAAGTAGACGGCATAAGTAATTTGTGGATTTTCAAACAGAATTGTTCTAGTCTCCTCTTTGAAGAAAAAAATTCGAATTATGTTATGATTTTAGTCAGACTCTCTCAATGCACATAAATTTTGACAATCGAAAATCTTGTTACTTTTAAGTTCTCTTATATTGTTAACATATGTAGGGACGAACTATCTCAAGCAAGCAAAATTTTTGTCTCAAGTATGCCTGAAATAAGCTAATTTTGTTGCAGACCTCTTGGCAAAGAAATGGCTAAATTCATGATTATGTTGTCCATAACATGGCTTGTTTTCTAATACATCCCATCATCGACACAATAGACAAGTGCCTTACTTTATGATTGTTGTGCTGAAGCACTCTAACATGTTGTTGTCAACAACATTACATTTCATGTTGCACCTGAATTTGCAATCCCCTCTAGGGTATCCACAAGAATGAAAACTCCTTCAAAAAGGATCCTTCATGTGCTAGCATTATCTAGAACACTTCTAGATCTAATCGGAAATATTTTTTCTCACGACTCTCGTGATTCTCTCTTTTTGGGTTAACAGAATGTCCCTGTAGGTCTAATATTGACAACTCATGTCATTCACCCTAAAAAAGACCTTTTATGTCTTATTTATAATAATGTCATTCTAAATAATGAAATTAGTACCCCTAATCTTATTAGGGATTATAGATTAATGTTATGTTGACAAAGTCATCCGAAAATGGAATGAATTGGACTCAAAAGAATGGATATTAAGGGGATGACAAATCCACTCATTTGTTTAAATACGAAAAAAAAAAGAATAAGAATATGGAATGGAATAGAAATAAATTAGTTTATATTGAAATTTACCAAAAATATCCTTTACAAAAAATAAGGTAATAAATTCTTGTGTGATAAAAATGTAAATTAAGTAAAAAAAAATTAATGGAAGGCAGATATGAATTATAATTCTATTTTTTCAAAGGCATAATCAAATTACATCTTAAAGTCAAAATCGATGATTCCAAAGAATTATGATTCTTACTTCTCATAATTCATCAAAATATAAAATAAGTGATTCCATTGTAATCTATTCTTGGATACCAAATAAAGGTACAGAAATAGACCAGGGGACCATAGGCGCCTAGCTCCCCAGCCAATAAACCTGCATCTGCATTGATATAAAAGAATCTAAACAATAGGCTTGTTATGCTATAAAAGGCCCGATACACTAGTTAAATTAATTCTGGTAGCCTGCACAATACATATCTAATAAATTGATGCTTTCCATAGATCGTTGCATTAACAGCAGGCATGCAGCATTCAAATCTGATTTCTTTATGAAGTTTCCATATTAATCTCATGGTTTTTCTATTTTTCCTTCAAAATTTATCATTCCTAATACTTATATTTATTTCGTTTTCTTTAAATTTTATAATACATAACTTTACTAACATTAATTAGACTGATATTATGATTAAATTTGAAAACTTTAAAATATGTTACTTACTTGATTTAAAAAAGAGAGAAAAGAAAATATTTTTTACATTTGAATTTTCTCAAATTCAACTTCAAAATATTAACTTACCATATTTATCATATTTTACTGGTAACCTCTTATTTCGTTGCACAATATAGATAATACATGTTTTGTAATTTACATAATCAAATGTCTTCTCACTTATATGAGATACTATTGGATATCCAATATTATATTATATATGATGTAATATATATTAAATTATAGATAAAATTATATCTATGTTCACACAGCACACAGAGTATATTGCATTTATAATTTATAATATGGATACGCAAACCACAACTAATAATATGTATTATGCATAACATGTGTTACACATTATATTATCTATAAAATATTATGTGTTACACATTTTAAGCAAATACTAAATGTCATGTGATTTTAATAAGTTCCACTAATTAAATATATATAGTGACAATGACTTATTTTAAAGTTATAAAAAAATGGTTACAAATAATTCATTCTTCAATGAAAAGAAAAACAAAGAAGATTTGGAATCCTTATGGTCTACAACAAGTGCTAAACATAAGGAATCGAAAAATTAAATAGGGTTAAAGTGTAATAGTATCTAAACTTTAGCAAAAAATTTAATCAGGTATTTGAAGTTTTACTTTAAACAATTTGATACCTAAACTTTCAGAAAATGTTTGATTAAGTATCTGAAGTTTGATTTTTTTTATAATTTGATACCTGAAAATAAGTTTTTGCGAGTATTTTTCCTACCTGATTGAAAAAATGTATGCGAAAACCTATTTTATATATAAAATTGTTCGAAACCAAACTTCAAGTAGAGAAAATATATATCAAAAGTTGCTTTAGGAATCAAATTTTTTATAACCATGCTTCAAGTACTTGATTGAACTTCTTGCAAAAGTTTAAGTATAATTTTTGGCACTATCCAAATAGAATATATATATATATATATGTGTGTGTGTGTGTACATAGTGAGAGCCGACAAATAAAGTGTTACCATTCAACTGTTGAAGATCCAAAATTGCAATGCTCCCTAATCCTACGTTCGTTCCTGTGCAAGTGGGAACTTCTACATCTCTTTTTCTGTGTATAATCTTTTAAAATATAGATGCAAGAATAGACTTTAAAGATAAGCAAAAAGTTATTTAAAATAAAATTTATAATTATACATACATTGATTATATAAATTTACATAGTTACCAAATATCAATTTCACCCTGTATATAAGTCAGTAGGAATATTCATTTCCATTTGCCCATCCTTTAGTAACTTTTTCTTTATTAGCCGCTCTTACACAATATATTTGTAATTTATACTATATATATTTAACTTTTTCCATTATAATTACCAACCACTTTTCTTGGCAACTTTCTCTCTCCTCAATTATATCAGTCTCACGTTTTTTTTCCTCACTGTCTAACCCTTTCTCTCCTATATATATATAATATATGATATGTTTCTAGTCTTTAATTATGTTAATAAGAAATATCAATAAAAAATATCCATTCTCGCAATCAAATGAATATTAATGATACCTCGGCTCTTCAGAAACAATATCAGCCACAAAAGGACAGTTTCTAACGAACTACCAAAAGAAGGACAAAAAGTAACGGTACTACCAAGTTGACCCGTTTCATGGTTAGATAAATGAATACTTCAGTGAGCAATATCTTCATCCAAAACGTGATGATACAAATAAGGCACTTTCACTTTCCCTCTTTTCCAAATGTGATGCTCTAACTTGAAAGCTTTCTGTTTTATTTTAATCATCCAACCCTAAACAAACTCTTTAAATTTTTTTATACTAATTTATTTTATTATTAACTTAATTTTATAATATTGATGGCATGATCCGTGACAAAACTTTTGTATGAACTTTCAAGTGAAATAAATAATTGATTATTTTAAAACGTTTGTTATAACATGTTAAAGAAGTAAGAAAATAATGACACAAAATTATTGCAAAAAAAAAAAAAATGAAAAAGGAAAGGAAAAACAAATAGAGGCATGGAACTCAAAATTTCACCATGCATGACTTATGTAGACGATACCTGATTTCTCCCAATTGCCATATTGCAGAAAAGTTTACTAGCTTTTAGTACTATGTAAATAATACCACCTATACTTCTTGATCAACATTGGTGGTCACTCTAAATGAATTTTAAATTTAAAAAAGTTTTTGCCATAAAAAGTAATGTTTTATTTTCAATTTAAACTGGACTAGGCTTTTTTTTATTTTTTTTCCTTTTTTTTTGGGTGAAATCTCATTATATAACAAAATCTGATTTTCGAAGATTTCAAATATCAATGTTATCTAAAGCCAACAATCGGAACATTAACAAGTAGTGTTATACCCCAATCTTTCCAACTTATTAATTTACATTGAAGAGGCTAATGTTAGATGAAGTGAGTCAGTAAATTACCTTTCTTCAAGAAGAAAAGAATAAGGAATTTTTTTAATGGTAAACTTGACTCCATAAAGTTAATTAAAATTAATCATCTATAATAATATCGAGAGGGATGAGTTTTTCCTTATCTATTATGGAGGGCATTCCATAAAGTGCCAGGGAGGAGTATCAGTGGTGGAAAAGTGACTATTTTGTTTCATTTGTTTTAGGCTTTGAACCATCACAAATTTGCAATGGCAAGTTTTATTTATTTATTCATTTGGGTTTTCCTCCCTGATCATCAATTAATAAATTTGAATTTTATTAATTATATTTTTAATGATAATAAGTAAAATATGAATAATATACATATATTGATTTGGAGTAAATTATACCAGAAGATCATAATATTTCGAGTGATTAAAATGAAGTCACAACGTTTAGAAAAGTGGATCTATTAAAGTCACTATTAACACATGTCAAGCCTGTCTAAAATTTAATTTTAAACATCTATCCTGTTAACACATGTTAATAGTCAATTGACTCATTTTTCTAAATGCTGTGACACTTTATAACCACTTGTAACGTTGTGGCATTAAGTGTAACATCTTAAATTATATGTTTACTTAAATCTTGGTAGTTGCTAAATTGGTAGTAATGTATGACAAAAATTTTAGAAAATATCCAAAAAATCATCCCTGTTTTTCACGAATTTAAAAATTGGTAATTACCAATATACTTAATAAAAGATGCAATAATAATAATAATAATAATAATAATAATAATAATAATAATAATAATAATAATAATACAAGACATATACTAGGGGAACATGTTTTCCATAAGATATAACAATAATAATATGATTAATGTATAAACTAAAAGCCAACAATGATAAAAACAATAAATTAGATCTCAAAAATAATTCGGAAGATACAAACAAAAGATAAATACTATAAATTTATAATAATAGAATATAAATAAATTCAAATTAAAGACAATATAATTATTAATTAGGTCATAAAATATCAAAACACTAGTAATTTAAATCCGTAAAGGATAAATTATAATTTATGATAATATATATTAAAGTTAAAAAATAAAAATTTTAAATTAAAAATTTTATGTATACCATAATATTCAGAATATTTAATATAATAGGTACGTAAATTTTTATCTAAAAATAATAACGAATAAGTATTTATTATACGTATTAATTAGAACCAAAAAATTAAAATTTCCCCACAATTTCCATGGCTGCTTGTTGTCTACGCCAATTTCCCTTGTAAATTCTCCAATTCTCTCTCTCTCTCTTCACATTCTTTCTATTCTCTCTCTCTTTCCATATTTCTCTCTCTCTCTCTCTGTCTGGGGAAAGTCTTCACAGAAGACTTTGGAAAAAAAAAAATCGAAACGGCAACAATTCTTCGAGAAGGAGAAAAGGAAAAAAAAGGAAAAAAAAAGAAAAAGAAAAAGAAAAAAAATAGAAAATATCTAAAAGCTCCTCCATCTTTAAAAGCTCGTATCTTTCACATACGATAACCGATTTCAATTCCGAAAATGGTATTGTGATCGTGGCGATACACTCTTCAATTCAAGACACACAAGGTAAGGTTTTGATCACTCTAAAATTTTACTATTATGATCCTGTACATAGAAGTTTTCATAATATTAGGAGTTTTAATATTAGTTTTTATTATAAATATACATATTTATATGCATATATAATAATAATAATATAAAATTATGTCATGCTAAGTATGTGTATTTAGACTTTGATATTACATTTCGCTTATCAAAGAGAAAATAAGCTGATAAATAAAAACGATAGAAGGTAAAAAATTGATTATAATATTAGACAATTAATATTTAGAGTCTATTTATTAGTAGATAGAAATTTAGAGATAAATTGTTAGAGTTGAAATATACCCGATGAGATCAATAATTGATCAAAATCTTCTAATCTAAAGACCAAATTAAAATTCTGATTTCACAAACGTGAAAGTTATAATATTTTAATCATATATAAACTAAATCCCTAATTTACCCTAGCAAATCTGGAAACTCTAATCGTGTAGGTGAAAAACCTAAATCTATCCGATCCCGTAGATTTTAGTTTCCAATTCAAAAATAATGTAAGAAAAATATAGAATTTTAACTATTGTGATATGTTTGGTATAATACTTGAAAATTCTCAAAACACTGAAAGTTAAGCGTGCTCATGATCTATGATAAGTGACCTACTAGGAAATGAATAGTAATTTTCCAAAATGAGTGATATCTCGATAAATATAATTCCAAGACAATAATTACAGGTTTAGAATTAACAAAAACAAAGACAACCTGAACTCCACAAACTCCTATATCAACACCAACAACAATTCCACAAACTCCAAATATCCTGTTACAACATATATACATACATCAACAGATATAAACACGTTATTAATATATTCTATCATATATGAATTCTCCAAAAACCCTAACTTGATAAGAAATCTCCGATATCCGCACCATCTACTCCGATCAAACTCCACAAAAATCTTCAAGAACAACAATGAACCGCACAAAACTCCACAAATACCGAATATTTCACCAAAACCCTACAATTGCATATCAACAAGAATGTATAAGGATTGTTTAACTCGTATATTGTTTGAATCCATCATAGAGGAGATAAACTTACTGATTTGGATCACTAAAACCTGACTTGTATTCACCAATCACGGATCCTAACACGTGCTAGGGTTTCCTCATAAGGATCTTCATGCAAAAACCAACCAAAACCTAAGGAACATGCATGATATTCGTATGGAACACTTAGGAGAACATTATAGTTACTTGATCAGACCACAAAACTCACTCCTTATCCAACTGAAACATATTAAACTCGAGATCTTAATCCTTCCTATGTTTTACTTCAAGAACACAACAAAACCCTAAAAGATCTTACATAGAAGTGAGAAAAACATGTTGTAGATGGATTAGGATCACTCACCTTTGATCAAACTTGCCTTAAGATCAAGCCTTAACACTTGGATATCAAGAACAGACCCCACATGCTCAAAGGAAGAAATAAAGCGAAGGAGAAACTTCTGTCAAAAACTACTGCTCGTACTCACGTATTTATAGAATTTCACTCCTACGCCGACAAATCTGATATCTACGCTGGTGGCATAGAAACCTAGGAGGCAGCGTTCGACGTGCAACAAAAATCCTTTGTGTCGTTCAAAACATCAAATACCAGCAAAACCCAAGGTAATGCGGACAACATTCAACTCCAGTGTTAGAAAATAACGCTTCTAATCCAAACCAACGCTAACAAACACACACACATATACTCTCCAACGTTCGATTCCAGTGTAAAAAAATTTGTCACTATGGACATCTTACGCTGGTACCCATGCCGGTAGTGTACTCCTTCCAAAAGCCGATGTTGGATCTGCAGAAATTCCAACATTTCATAATTCTTTCCCAAAACAAAATTAATCAAACTTAACTTGTTTTGTGGCTTTGATAAGCTTATATATACATCATGACCCATTTATCTTCATTTTATCTTATTTTTCTGTGTGTTACAGGTTATGTTTGGGCTTGGATTTCTTAATTAAAATGGTCTTGGGCTTAAATTAGAGGCTCTAAAAATCTTTTGTACCATATATTAAAACACACATACAACTACAATGCTCTATCTTTATGCTTCCTTCATTCACCAATTCTCGTATGTAATGATGTCGAGTATCAATGTGCCTTGTGCGATTGTGATGAACTGGATTTTTCGTCATCGCAATAGTGGACTGATTATCACAGAGAATTGTTGTGGCTTCCTTTTGATGTTGCTTCATGTCACCTAAAATTCTTCTTAACCATATAGCTTGACAAGCAGCCAAAGTGACAGCCATATATTCAGCTTCCGATGAAGACAATGCAATAGATGGCTGCTTCTTTGAACACCACGAAATTGCATTAGATCCAAGCATGAACAAATACCCAGTAGTGCTCTTGCGATCGTCAACAGAACCTGCCCAATCACTATCAGAAAAACCCAACAATTCAAAATTTTTAGAATTAGAGTACCACAAACCATAAGAACATGTTCCCTTCAAATATCTGAGAATCCTTTTTGCTGCACCATAATGAATGTTGCTAGGACTTTGCATGAATCGAGACAGCAGAGTTGTAGCTTGCAAGATATCTGGTCTACTGTTTGTAAGATAAAGCAGACTTCCAACTAAACTCCGATACAGCTGAGCATCGGCCTTTTCTTCTCCATCATCTAAACATAATTTTTTATTTGTAATCATTGGAGTTCCAACTGCATTGCATTCTTTCATATTGAATTTTTCCAGAAGATCTTTCACATATTTCTGCTGATAAATAAAAATTCCAGCTTCACTTTGCTGCACTTCTAATCCCAAGAAATAGCTCATTTCACCCAAATCAGTCATTTCATACTCAGACACCATAATCTTCTTGAAATCATTAATCAAAGAAACATTATTTCCTGTGTAAATTAAATCATCCACATACAGACATACGAGTAATATGTCATCAGCTCCTTTGGTTTTCACATACAAAGTCGCTTCACTTGCACTCTTTTGGAACCCATTTTTGCTGAAGTGACTGTCAATCCTTTCGTACCAGGCCCTTGGTGCTTGCTTAAGGCCGTAGAGTGCTTTCCTCAACTTGTAAACCTTCATTTCCTCTCCTTTCAATTCATAACCTTTAGGCTGCTGTACATAAACTTCTTCTTCCAAAAACCCATTCAAAAATGCTGACTTAACATCAAATTGATAAACTTTCCACTTGTAGTTAGCAGCAATTAACAAAACAGTACGAATAGTATCAAATCTAGCTACATGTGAGAAAGTTTCTTCAAAATCAATACCTTCACGTTGCATATACCCTCTCACAACCAAACGAGCTTTATGCTTTTGGATTGAACCATCTGGCTTGAATTTCAGCTTGTAAATCCATTTAAGCCCAATGACTTCCTTTCCCTTTGGCAAGTCGACCAGCTCCCAAGTCTTATTGTTCTCCAATGCCTTCATTTCGTCATCCATTGCATCGCACCATGCAACACTTTGAACAGCTTCATCAAATGAACTCGGTTCTGCAATTTGCACAAGCTGGCATCTTTCTGTCTACTCATAAATCTCTGTTAGTGATCTCCATTTTTTTGGAGGTGTGCTCGAGGAAGAGTAACTCGCTGATGCTGAACTTGACGAACCAGGAATTGAATCAGGTGTGGAAGGATACGAATTTCCACCATCATTAGTCCCATTTCCTTCCATTGTTTGCTGGTTGGTGAACTCAATATCCTCTTGAATAATTGCTTCATTTATCTGTACTTCATTCCACTTCCATATACTTTTCTCATCAAACACAACATCACGACTGATGAGCAATTTTTTAGTTTCAGGATTATAGAATCGATATCCTTTTGTCTCTAAGCCATAGCCCACAAATATGCATTTCTCACTATTTTCATCAAGTTTACTCCTCTTTTGAGATGGAATAAGAACATGTGCAACACAACCAAAAACTTTAAAGTGAGTTACCTTGGGCTTTCTATTATGAAATGCCTCAAAAGGTGTTTGGCGTGTCAATGCTGAAGTTGGACTGCGATTGAGCACATATGCTGCTGTATAAATAGCTTCTGCCCAAAAACTTTTTGGAAGACATTTTGCTTTCAGCATGCTTTTTGCCATTCCAACAAGACTCCGATTCTTCCTCTCTGCCACCCCATTCTATTGAGGGGTGTAGCTGGCTGTCAATTGCCTTTGAATGCCCATCTCTTCACAAAAACTATCAAATTCTGAAGACAAACTCACCACCATGATCTGTCCTCAAGACTTTTATTGCATTTCCACTTTGCTTTTCAATAGAAGACTTGAATTTCTTGAAGATTGAGAAGACCTCGGATTTTTCTTTAACAAAATAAACCCAAGTCATTCTACTGAAATCATCAACAAAAACCACAAAATACCTGTTGTTGTTGAGAGAAAAAGTCTGCATGGGTCCACAGACATCAGCATGAATCAATTCAGCTGGTTTTGAAGCTCTCATGTTGCTACTCTTTGGGAAAGAGTCTCTATGCTGTTTTCCAACCACACAGCTTTCACATACCGCATCAATATGCCTTATCATAGGTAACCCATCCACCAAATTTTGATTAGACAATAAACTCAAACTTTTAAAGTTGAGATGTCCATACTTATGATGCCACAACCGGCTATCGCCTTCCAATGAGGCTGCAAGTGCCTTCTTTTCATCATCGATAACAAGTGGAAACATGTTGTTTCTCGACATTGGAACTTTGAGCAGCAAGTTCTTCTTCGTTTTATCAGTGAAGACAGCACATGAGAAATCTTCAAAAAGCAATGAGTACCCTTCTCTCAAAAATTGCCCAACACTTAACAAGTTGGAGTCTAAATCTGGAACATACAGAACATCTTTAATGCAGCTACCTTCTCCAGAATTCAGCTTTATCACTCCTTTTCCCTTTGTGTTACGAATCGTTCCATCAGCCATTTTTATCCGTGTTTTAGCTGACCTGTCGAAGCTAATAAAAACCTCCGGATTTGCAGTCATGTGACTACTATTGCCACTATCCATATACCACACTTCTGAATCAAAAACGTTAGTAGCATAACAAGCAAGAAATAAACTTTCAGTATCATCTTTATCCTCCGCAAAATTTGCTTGTTTCTCATCATTTTGTTTCAAACGACAATATCTTTCTATATGACCAGGTTTGTGACAGTAATAACACTCAAACTTACGATTTTGATTTTGGCCATCGTCATTTAAATGGTGTTGTCTGTCGCCTAATCGTCCACCTCCTCTATATCCTCTGCCACCCCTTCTCCCTCGATAAGAGTGACCTCCACGATTGTAGTTGCTGCCACTTCGCTCATGCCCAACCTCCGTCTCCTTTGTGAATTTCAATCTGGCCTGAAATGCATTCTCGGTAGAGTTCTCCTCATACCTTTTATGCCTATCTTCATAGGATTGCAAAGAGCCTAAAAGTTCATCAATGGTCATGACTGTCAAGTCTTTGGACTCTTCGATGGCAGTAACAGTGGATTCATACTTTCTCGTCAGACTTCTCAGTAGCTTCTCAACAACTGTTTGATCTGCAATTTTCTCACCATACTTCCTCATTTGGTTAACTATGACCATAAGGTTATTAGAACAGTCATGCACAGACTCCCCTTCCTTCATTCGAAAGCTTTCAAACTGTCTACGAAGTGTTTGAAGCTTTACAGTAAGCACCTTTGTCGTGCCTTGATACCCATTCCTTAGTGCATCCCATGCTTCCTTTGATTTTGTTGCTGCTGAAATCCGAGAAGAAAAAACGGCATCGTCTACGGCTTGTTGGATGAAGAAAAGAGCTTTGGCATCCTTCTTTTTCAAATCTTTCAAAGCATCAGCTGCTACACCTTCTTCACTGTAGCCTTTCTCTATTAGCTCCCATAGGTCCTGAGAGATAAAGAGAGTCTTCATCTTTGTGCTCCAAACATCGTAATTGCTGCCTTGAAAAATTGGAATCGCAGGTTGTGAGATGTTCACACCATTTGAATTGCTTGCCATCACACTCAACGAATTGTTTACAGGCCTCAGTGGTGGCTTTGATACCAGATGTTGAAAATAAAAGGCTTGAAAAAAAACAGCAAGCAAAGAAAGAAATATGCACTGATAAATTGATGAACTCCCATAACAATTTTATTCAGCTACTAAGTCTTAAATACAAAATAGAAATGTAACTAAAATACGAAAATAAAGGAATAATTCCGCTACCAGAAAAATGCTCCTAAAAATAAGACACTTACTAACAAACCCGTAAGAATAGGACTCTTAACAACAAATTATTGACTGATTAAACTACTGACATAAGACTACTAAATTATTGACTTCTAATGAAACCAGATTTATGCATTAACAGTAACATTATTTGCATCTAGGCCACTTTCATTTGCAACAGATACAATAAGTATCAGTTACCTTGCTACAATCTTTACACCTATAGGAGAGCAATGGAAAAAGATGAGGAAGGTCTTGACCTCTGAAATTATTTGCCCTTCTAGGCACAGGTGGCTCCATGCTGAAAGGACTGAAGAAGCTGACCATCTTTTCAAGTATGTCTTCCACCAATGCAAGGTGTCTGATGAGAAATTGGTGAACTTGAGAATTGCTGCAAGGCACTACTGTGGCAATGTGATTAGAAAATTGGTTTTTGGCTTTAGGTATTTTTATGAAGAAAAGGATGACTTTGGACCAAATATTGCAGAATTGCAACACGTGGATGCAATATTCTGTTTGCTTAAATACATATACGCATTTTGCATCTCTGATTATTTTCCTTTTCTAATAGGGCTTGACTTGGATGGCCATGAAAAATTAGTGAAAGAAGCCATGAAAACTATTAATAATTTGCATGAACCTTTAATTAATAAGAGGTTTCAACAATGGAGAAAAAATGATACAATGTTCATAGATAATGTTGGGGAGAAGCAACCTCAGGACTTTCTCGATGTTCTTATTTCCTTAAAGCACAAGGATGGGACACCACTTCTTTCCTTACAAGAAGTTGAAGCCCAGATAACTGTAAGATTTTTACATTCATCTGGTTAAGGTTAGTATATTACTAATTTGGGTTCATTAAGAGAAGTGTCATGGAACAGTTGTTAAATGTTCGTGTCTTAAACTTCATATCTTTTTCATGATTTACCAAAATTTTTATGAAAACATATATGCATGAATATATAGTCCTCTTCTAGTCTCTTCATAAATACTTTGAAAACATTCTTTTAACATTTTCCATATTCCATAAGGTCATCATCTATTAGTTGTAGAAGACAATCACTATGCAAAAATAAATAAAAAAATAAAAAAACAAAAAGTTGTATAGTTCTTGTTCTTTTATTTATTCAAGCTTGATCGTTTTGCTTGTTACTATAAAAGGAAAATATCAAATAGGTGCTTGAACCTTGTACAAAGTTCAATTTGTTAACTAAATTTTGAAGTGGTTAATCTAATATCTAGTCAAAGTTTTCATGACTATTTTTACTACATTATCAACATTATTTACTCTATTTTTTGACATTGAAGAAGCAAATTATCAATACTAGATAGTGTTAAGGACTAGTCAAAATTTAATGATATGATGCTTTTTCTACATTTACAAACAAAGTAACTAATGTTAAAGAGGTAGTAAAACAGTTTCAAAAATGTTTAGTTAGCTATTAAACAAACCACTTCAAATTTTATATGCTAAATTAAATATATATATATATATAAAGTTTATGTACTAAATTCGATATTACTCTACCATATATGCAGGAGATTATGGTAGCTGCAATTGACAATCCATCTAATGCAGTAGAATAGGCAATGGCAGAGTTGATAAACCAACCAGAACTAATGAGGAAAGCACTGGAAGAAGTTGATAGAGTTGTTGGGAAAGACAGGCTAGTTCAAGAATCGGACATACCCAACCTTATCTACATTAGTGCATGTGCTAGAGAAGCCTTTAGGCTCCATCCTATAGCACCATTTCTCCTACCCCATCTTGCTATGTCAAACACAAATGTAGCAGGTTATTTCATTCCAAAGGGTAGCCATGTCATAGTGAGTCGGATGGGACTAGGTAGAAACCCTAAGGTTTGGGATGACCCACTTACTTTCAAGCCGGATCGACACATTACTCGCGATACTACCCAAGTGCTACTAACTGAATCAGACGTGCGCTTTATATCATTTGGTACTGGTAAGCGTGGTTGTGTCGCTCCCGCATTAGGCACTACCATGACCATCATGCTTCTTGCTAGACTTATTCAAGGATTCAATTGGAGTAAGCCACCAAATGTGTCTTGCATGAACTTAACAGAGGGATTGGATGAACTCTTTCTTGCTCAGCCATTTGTTGCACGTGCACAACCAAGATTGCCCCTCTACATGTATTCTTAAATAAAGAATGTTTAGCTTCTTAGTTAAGGTTCAATAATCCTATTTTAGTGAAACCCTACAGGCCTTCCTTACTTGATCGAGGAGCAGTTACTATTTATGAATAAGGCTACGCTTTGCAAAGGTGTTATTATTAGCATATTCTAAGTTACTCGAATGGCATATTTTTCCTTTCAAAAAGCTGTGGTTTTTTTTTTTTTTTTTTGGTTTAAATTACCCGGTAAAAAGATTACTTTAAAATACATTTGTCATAATCAATTGTCCGGTACCTTAATATTTGATTAATATTTTGATAGTTAATTTTGAGCTCTATGAGTTGTGTTTTGTTTTTCTGTTTGAGACTCTTTTACTTTTTCAATGATATATTGTCAGTTCTAAAAAAAAAAAAACAAATAAAAAAAGGGAAAACCAAAAAAACACAACAACTTCGAAAGTTGCATATACTTTGACTGGCATCACAGTTGCATGATCTGTAAGGTTAACCTTTTAATTGGAAAATCGCTTATAAAGCTTCCCTTAAAAGTTAAAACCTTGTATACTAAGTAATTTTAGTATACCCTTCATATGTTATCTAAGTAATTTTAGTGTGAAGAATAATTATGAAATTTATTATCAAGAAATCAAATATAAATGCTAAACAAATATAATGGGTAAATTACACTGAAAGATAATCATAAAAAAAAAACTAAAATATCATAATATTTGGGAATAAATTGATTTGATGTCACAATATTTCGAGTGGTTAAAAAGATACAAGAATATTTAGGAAACAAGTTCACTTAATGCCACAACATTGCAAGTAGTTATACAGTGTCACAACATTTAGAAAAATGGATCAATTGACTATTAACATGTGTTAATAGGATAAATGTTTAAAATTAAATTTTAGACAGGCTTGACATGTGTTAATGGTAACTTCAATTGATCTACTTTTCTAAATGTTGTGATCTCAATTTAATCACTCGAAATGTTGTGATCTTCTGGTATAATTTACCCCAAATCAATATATATATTATTAATATTTTACTTATTATCATTAAAAATATAATTAATAAAATTCAAATTTATTAATTGATGATCAGGGAGGAAAACCCAAATGAATAAATAAATAAAACTTGTCATTGCAAATTTGCGATAGTTCAAAGCCTAAAACAAATGAAACAAAATAGTCAGTTTTCCACCACCGATACTCCTCCCTGGCACTTTATGGAATGCCCTCCATAATAGATCAGGAAAAACTCATCCCTCTCAATATTATTATAGGTGATTAATTTTAATTAACTTTATGGAGTCAAGTTTACCATTAAAAAAATTCCTTATTCTTTTCTTCTTGAAGAAAGGTATTTTACTGAATCACTTCATCTAACATTAGCCTCTTCAATGTAAATTAATAAGTTGGAAAGATTAGGGTATAACACTACTTGTCAATGTTCCAATTGGTGGCTTTAGATAACATTGATATTAGAAATCTTTGTAAATCAGATTTTGTTATATAATGAGATTTCACCCAAAAGAAAAGGGAAAAAAAAATCTAAAAATGCCTAGCTAGTCTAGCTTAAATTGAAAATAAAATATTACTTTTTATGTCGAAAACTTTTTTAAATTTAAAATTCATTTAGAGTGACCACCAATGTCGATCAAGAAATATAGGTGGTATTATTTACATAGTATTAAAAGCTAGTAAACTTTTCTGCAATATGGCATTTGGGAGAAATCAGGTATCGTCTACATAAGTGATGCATGGTTAAATTTTGAGTTCCATGCCTCTATTTGTTTTTCCTTTCCTTTTTTTATCTTTTTTTTTTTTTTTGCAATAATTTTGTGTCATAATTTTCTTACTTCTTTAACATGTTATAACAAACGTTTTAAAATAATCAATTATTTGTTTCATTTGAAAGTTCATACTAAAGTTTCATCACTGATCATGCCATCAATATTATAAAATTAAGTTAATAATAAAATAAATTAGTATAGAAAAATTTAAAGAGTTTGATTAGGGTTGGATGATTAAAATAAAAAATAAAAAATAAAGCTTTCAAGTTAGAGCATCACATTTGGAAAAGAGGGAAAGTGAAAGTGCTTTATTGTATTATCACGTTTTGGATGAAGATACTGCTCACTGAAGTATTCATTTATCTAACTATGAATCGGGTCAAGTTGGTAGTACCGTTACCTTTTGTCCTTCTTTTGGCAGTTCGTTAGAAACTGTCCCTTTTGTGGCTGATAGTGTTTCTGAAGAGCCGAAGTATCATTGATATTCATTTGATTGCGAGAATGGATATTTTTTATTAACATAATTAAAGGCAAGAAACATATCATATATATATAGAGGAGAGAAAGGGTTAGAGAAGAGGAAAAAAAAACGTGAGACTATTACACTAACTTAGGAAAATCTCACAACATTCCTTGTGGGTTCTGTCTCTATAATATGGTCCCTTTATACAACCACCACTAGGTAGCATACTCGCTCTAGTAGTCTCATCCCCAAAAAAATGGCAAAAGAAGTCCTAAATGATCATGATCTTTATATGTGTGACTATGCAATCAAACTTGTGATTTTATCATTCACTAGAATGTGTATAATTGAGTAAAATCATACAAAATCATGCAATACCTATAAAATAATAAACTTGTAGAATCACTCACCTTATAAAAACTTATTAGTTTGTTATCACTTGATGAACTAAGTTGGAGACATGAAAAGCTTTGGTTTGATGGAAAACACTAGAGCCTAAGTTTTGTTCTTGTTAAGGTTATGGGATGCAAAACATAGAGAGACAAAGGAGCAAAGTTTGAAAAAGTTGAGGTGGAAATTTGTATGAAATTTTGATCTGTTTTGGAAAGTATCTTTTTGATCAAAAATAAGGTTTATACTTATCCAAATATTGACTTTAGGGGCTGCCTAAGTATATACTTTAATTGGCATGGGTTTGGGCTTGATTTTTTGGCCTAAAATCAATGCATTTGGGGCTTGTTTTTGTCCAAATTTTCTACTAAGTTTGGAAATATATATACTAAACATGTTTAACTTGTTTTAAACAAATTTTCACATACTTCATTATACTTACCATTCATAAACACAATATTTGTTCACTCTAAGATATTTCAATATTCAAATACATTAATTCAATATATAAACCACATACTAACACAATTTATATAACATACTCAAAGTCATGCACAAACGTAATAACACACATGTGAAAAATACAAATTTAGGAATTATGGCTATTTCAACGTGTCTCAAAACATTTTATATAACGTATATTATATGCAATATAAAATATATCAAACATATAATATATTAAATAGTGTGCATATAATATCATACTATATTAGCATATGTAAAAGTTCGATGTCAATATTTAACAGTGAAACTTTATTTGGTTTATTATTTTCCATCCTCCCTCCTTTTTAGCTATTTTTTTTTCTATTTCCCTCCACTTTCTTCTTTTTCATTTTCTATTTAGGTCCTATTCCCTCTCTTATATCGTTTCCCCATTAACTACTTGAGTTCCATTTGTTTTGCAGCTACAATTCATTCCCATTAAGGTTCTCTCTCTGTCTCTCTCTCTCCCCCTCTCTCTCATGACATTTTTCTTCCAATATTGAAAGGTTACTCTAATTTTCATCATCTTAAACTTTATTACTTTTAAGTTTCATGAATTAATATAAATTAGGGTTCTTCGCTTTTTTTTTTTTCTCTTTTATGACCATGATTGCTTGCTAGTGTAACACAATTGCAAATCCCAATGTGCAATCTTCTCATAAGTTTGTTGGACTATATTTGGGTGTTCTAAATGAATTGACTAATTGTTCAATTGTGTTGTTTGATAATTTTTCAAGAGGATCTATAAAGGACAAGCGATTTTCTTAAGGCAAAAATTGTATATGGCTTGAAAGGTATATTCCTATTAAATAGTTTCATTCAAATTATGATTTAGAGTGTTTTTGCAATTTATAACATGGAAGTATTGAGGGATGGAAGAATCAAGAAAAATTATCCTTTGTTTAGAGATTCATTTAGAAAATGAAGGTAAGTATGTTGGATTGTATCATTTTGATTCCAATTTTTCACTGTTTGTTATGCAATACATCAAAATGTTGATTGGTAGATTGTATATATTGTACTTTAAACGTGTTCATTGGATTGTGTATGTTATTTGAAAATATGCTTTCTCTCATTTTAATGAATGCAAATAAAACCTAGTCGCACAACCATCGGCCACAAAATTGTACCCTAACTAGGCTACTAATCCAAATCCACATCGAGTCATGAATCCACTTAGTTGTATAACCAAGACATTATCTATCACCAATGGAAGCAAAGAACCCAAACTTGACATCACCATGTCAGACCAAGCCAACTTTCCACTTAAAACCAAATTACAACTTCTATGAAGCAAAGTATTAGTTTAGGACACAAATACCAACTTCTACGAAACCAAATCTAATTGATTGCTCTCATTAATTCAACATAATCAGATAATAGAATTCATCAAGTCAAACAAGTGAAATGTACGAAATATTGCATGTGCATAGTCCAAACCTTTTGTTCATTAGCTTTAGAAAAACCTTTTCAATCTCATTTATCATTTATAAATGAATATAATTACATAATCTCCACTTTCTTTAGAACTTGAAAACCCCACTAAGTAGCAATACTGCATAGCCAACTCCAACACAAGCAACATCCTTTGATGTTTACTTAGTTCATGTGAAGCTGGCAACCTTATGGTAATCTTAACCATATTCACTAGATTCATAAAGTATTATCATAGAATTGAAATACTAGTACATAATGCAATTATGATATTGTGTAATGCATGTTTAATTTATTTAAAGGTTAACTGAAGCTTAAATCAAATTATTTAGCGACCATCTAAGTAATAGAAAATCAATAACTTATAAAATGTAAGGACCTAAACTCATCCCTATATTTAAAATAGGTGAATCTAGATCCCCAACCACGAATAACTTGCAATATTATATGTAAGGTTGATTACTAGGATCAGTTTAGATATTTGTTTACCTAAATCTCTTATAAGAACAAATTTAAAAACTATTAATTCTTAAAACTTTTTAGAAAAACATAATATTTACATCACAGTTACATATAGAATATAAATCCACTATAGACATATACATATATACGTATTACAGACAAAGGCTTATAAACAAGCCATAAGCAAAAATACATAAGTTTAACAAAAACTATCATAACTATTACATAGATTCCAAGAAAGTTCAAGCTATTCTATTACAAAAAGGTTTCCATCAAAGCCAAGGTCAAACTCCTAGTCTTCCCAATCATGTAGGAAATTCTCAAAATCCGTTCTGTATTCCATACTAGTGTTGAATGTTAATGATTGTGCCATAGGCCAATTATTGGATATTTTCATTTGATATATATATATATATATATATATAAACAGAGGCATTTCTTTTGTATTGTTTGCATATTTATTTTATAATAGAAATCCATGAATAATTTATTATTCTAAATGTTCATAGATGCTCATTATTATGGGAATGATAATGAATTAAATCTAGTATGAGTTTTTTATTTGGTAAACATGGGATGTTTATTTGTATGGTGATACAAATGAAACTCATAGGCACATATTAGATGACTGTGTGTTGAATTGATCCACTATGAGATCACTACATGGAATACTATCATAAGTGATTTTCATAATAACTACGTCAACGTATCCTTAGACCTGAAATCACCATAGGTTCCAACATGAGAAACATTATGTTTCACCTCAATCAAACATTGTCTTTAACCGGATAATTATAAAGGTTAAGTTTGGGCATAATGTATATTATGTAGAGGAAGTTGAGTGATTAAGATGGGATTTGTCCCTCTCGTTATAAGAGAGATTCTCTGGACCCCTCGATAAGTGAGACTGAGAAATGCATGGCCATGCTCAAATGAATTGCTAGTGTGATCAATTTCATTTGTATTATCAGATCACTTGGAAATCGAGAAATGATAAGATTGGACAATATAAGAATGACACTCTCTACGTCTTATGTTCAATCTAGATATCATGTGACAAAAAGGATAATGACATAAATTATAGATCAAACAAAAATCAGATTACTGATATTCACCTAATTTGGGTAGACATAATGTCTTGCTAGAGACCAATGATGTCTTGTAGGTCTAAAAAGTGTTTAGGACCTACTGCCAACATTAGGTGTACCTAAAGGGTCACACACAAAAGAACGAATGAAATATATTATGGGTTTATATTTAAACCTATAGGAATTATTATATTTGTTATTCTTAAATAGTTTAAGAATAATAAATGATTATGACAGATAATTAATATTTAATGAAATAATGTATTTTATTAAATATTAAATAAATATCTAATCATATATATCTTTTAGGGTTTCCTAGAGTTTCCTACATGTCTATATATATATAGATCTATAGATAGCCTTTTAGGTTAGACTCTTTGACGTCACATTAGATGGTAGAGAAATTCTGCAAACCTAAAAGAGAGAAAAGAAGAAAAATAATTCTGACATGAATTGGATTCGTGTTCTTGAGTGCTAGCACACAATCATTCGCATGTGGATACCATAGAGGGGATTGCGAGACTGCGGTTCCTGCAAATCTGATCTGCAGATCGTTTTGAAGCATCAATATAAGGTATATTCAAGAAAACTCCTTTTTGTTTAAATCTAATCAAGAAACATGGATACTGGTATAAGGTTTTCGTTTTTCCACTGCGTTTTAATAAAATTTTCGAAATTTTGTATTAATAAAACCCTACAGTGGTATCAGAGCCGCTTGTATTTTTGATTAGATTGAAATCTGGTTTATGATTTGCATGTGATACCATGATTCAAATTTTGATATTCGTTTTTATCAATTTGATTTTATGAAGAACTAAATCAACACAAATACAGATTTGTAATTTTTATAGCGTGTTTATAAAATGCTCGTATATTATACGAATTGCTATTCCATCTACGATTTTGAATAATAGATCGGATCTGTTTGATCGTTCATGAACAACAGTTTTGAACTGCGCTGAAATGAATCAATCGAATTGATTTTCGTTTTACCTTTGGACTTAGTGCATTTGGAATCGAATATGATTTTTGATCTCGCGCTCCTTTTTGCTGGACGAGATATGGATTAGGAATACAGATCTAAAATGTTGTTAAAAAAAATTTTCAAGTAGTTTTGAACTGCCGATTTGGAACATCAGTTTTTAAATCAGATTGGATCTTGTATGCTTTTTCCAAGCAGTATCCTATTTAAAAATAATAATAATACATAAACAAAATTTCGAACATCTGGATAATCTGCGGATATCCATCACGAACAGAAAATATGAAATTTTGTACGGATTAGGATCTTTGTTTTATGCGGATTGGATATGTGGATATCCATCCACAAATGCGGTTATTCTTGGGGTCTTTTAAATATATGATATGGTTCAATTGTTGAACAGATCTAGGTTGTTTAAAAAAAAATTGTTCAATCGTTGAACAGTTTTTGAGTTTTAAGAAAGGATTTTCATGAAAGTTTTAGAAACAATTTTTAAGGGTTTGAAAAAGGAATTTTAATTTTTCAAAAGGTTTTCTCTTGCCCAAATTCAATTTTTCGTTTAGATTCCAGGGGCGCTGCCCCTATAACCCCGCAGGTTACGCTGTCCCCTTGACCCCTACAAGGTGTATGACAACCCCTTCCATAGTAAAATAATAGTTAACGTAATATGTACTTATGAAATGTTGTGTATTATGTGTATGACTTTTATATGTGCTTATGTTATGTATATGGTGCATAGCATGGCCCTAAGACCTATGTGATTAGCAGGTTCTATTCCTTTATTTTTTATGGGTTGTGATTTCATAAATATGGCCTGCTTGTCGTTTTCTTTTATTGTAACTAGTTATAGGACTTTTTGTATCTTTTTCATTATTGTAATAAAATACATGAAGATGTAATGAAGACCTTCCTTAATCCATGATGATGGAGAAGTAAGGATCAAGATGAAGATATAAGAAAGTTTTCAACTCATGACCATAAAAGATGGTTTTCACCTTAGGATTGGACCATTAATCTTCATATTGGCTTATGAAGATCAATATAGATTAAAGGGCCATGCTATGACACATTTTCTTTTATATAGGTATGATGTATCATGTGAGATGATATTTGTATATGTATGTGATACTATATTTACCACTTTGTATGTTTAATATCCATCATACATGATGATAAAATGGAATATTAAATAATTAAAATCCCTCAATAATTTTAAGTTGAATGCCACCCATAACTAAACACCTGTCAAGACTTCGATCACCATAATGTAGGTTTGCCAAAGTAAAGTGCATTAGGTTATCATAGTAAGGCAAGATGAGTAATAGTGCTACTCATAAGTTTATTATGGTTAAACTTAATTAGGCTATCAAAATGGTTTTGGGCTTAAGGCATTAGATGGAATTTAAATATACAGTGACATATGAATTCAAAAATTCTATAAATAATCTAAGAATTACATGTGATGTAATTGGTAAAGAGTTACCTACCTAAACAACTGAATTTTAAGTGTCATGCCAAAGCTGACTTAGAGTTAAGTGAAATATGGATCTTAGCCCACTAAAATGCAATAATTAAATATGAAGTACATTAATAAAGAGGGTTATTAATTTTAGTGGGAGTTTTAATTTTATGCCTCAATTATATGTATTAAAATAAACTTTGCATATCTAATTGTAGATCAATGGCTATGAACAACACATCAAATATATCATTGTGATCTGTTCTTGAGAAGGACAAGCTGGTTGGAACCAATTTTCTTGATTAGTTTAGAAACCTGAGAATTGTTCTCAAGCATGAAAAGAAACTTTATGTCCTTGATGAGCCCATTCCTGAGGAACCTCCCACTAATGCTCCAAAAGCTGAAAAGGATGCTTATAAGAAGCATTCTGATCACTCTTTGGAAATAAGATGCCTAATGCTAGCAACCATGAGTCCAGAACTTTAGAAGGGTTTGGAAAACATGGAGGCTTATGAGATGATCCTTTATCTTAAGGAAATGTTCCAACAGCAAGCTAGGCATGAGAGGTATGAGACTACCTAAGCCTTACATTCTTGTAAGATGGTGGAAGGAGGCTCAGTGAGTGCCCATGTCCTAAAGGTGAAAGGCTATATTGATCATCTTGATAGGCTTGGTTTTCCAATAAGTTAGGAATTTGCTACTGATTTGATCCTAAATTCACTAATAAATAGTTATGACCAGTTTGTCATGAACTATACAGTGAATAATATGGACAAAACAATCTCTGAATTGCATTCGATGCTCAAGACTGCTGAAGTCAATATCAAAAAGAAGAAACCTAGCAATGTCTTGATGGTTCAGAAAGAAAAAGGCATGAAGAAGAAAGGTAAAGGCAATGCTAAGGCTAAGAAAAGTTCAAAGCCTAAGCCCAAGCCTAAACCAAAGGCAAAGCCTCCTAAGGAAGGAGTTTGCTTTCACTGTAATGAACCAGGTCATTAGAAGAGAAACTGCAAACTCTATTTGGAAGATTTAAAGAAGAAGAAGAGTAGTGAGACTACTACTTCAGGTATTTATGTTATAGAAATAAATTTATCTACATCTACTTCTTGGGTATTAGATACCGGATGTGGATCTCACATTTGTACAAATATGCAGGGTCTCAGTAGGAGCAGAGATCTGAAGAAGGGCAAAGTCGACCTACCAGTTGGAAATGGAGCAAAAGTTGCTGCTCTAACTATTGGGACTTATGAATTGATTTTGCCCAGTGGGCTTTTGTTAGTGTTGAACAATTGCTTTTATGTTCCTACTTTGAGTAGGAATATTATTTCTGTTTCTTGTTTAGATAATGAATGTTTCTCTTTTGTTATTAAGAATAATAAATGTTCTATTTATAATAAAGATATGTTTTATGCAAATGCTGATTTACATGATGGTATTTATGTTCTGAATATGAAACCTGATAACAAAATTATCTATAACATAAATACTAAGAAACTTAAATCCAATGATTTAAATATGACCTACCTATGGCATTGTCGTCTTGGTCATATAAACGAGAAACTTATATCAAAACTCCATAAAGATGGAATTTTAGATTCATTTGATTTTGAATCATTTGAAATATGCAAATCTTGTTTATTAGGCAAGATATAGTAAAAGGGCAACTGATTTATTGAGTCTGATACATACCGATGTATGTAGTGCATTAAGCGTTGTTGTAAGAGGAGGTTATTTGTATTTCATCACATTTACTGATGATTTCAGTAGATATGGATATGTCTTTTTGATGAGGCATAAATTTGAATCATTTGAAACGTTTAAAGCTTTTCAAAATGAAGTACAAAATCAGCTTGGTAAGACCATTAAGGTACTTCAATCAGATCGAGGTGGCAAATATCTAAGCCAAGAATTTAATGACCATCTTAGAAATTGTGGAATAGTTTCACAATTAACTCTACCTGGAACACCATAGTGGAATGGTATATCAGAAAGGAGAAATAGAACCTTACTAGATATGGTTCGATCTATGATGAGTCAAACAGATCTTCCTCTATCCTTTTGGGGTCATGCCCTAGAAACAGTTGCATTCACGTTAAATCGTGCTCCTTTTAAGGTGGTAGAAAAGACACCATATGAGATATGGACTGGAAAAGGGCTTAGTCTGTCTTTTCTGAAGACTTAGGGTTGTGAGGCTTATGTGAGACGTCAAGCCTCAGACAAATTAGGGCCTAAATTAGACAAATGCCTTTTTATGGGATATCTAAAAGAAACCAAAGGATACTACTTTTATAATCCCTCTGAAAACAAAGTGTTTGTTGCTCGGAATGGTATCTTCTTAGAAAAAAAAAAGTTTATCTGTGGAAGAACCAGTGGGAGTAAAGTAAATCTTGAAGAAGTTTAAGATCCACAAAATAGTGTAATACCGTCACTGGAAAGTCAACGAGGCACACAGTTACCTATTGACCCTCCACAAGTAACACAAGACCCACGCAAGTCCGATAGGGTACGACATCAACCTGAGAGATATGGATTTCTCATAACAGATAGTCGTGATGTGTTGCTCGTAGATCAAGATGAGCCCACTACCTATCAAGACGCCTTAATGGGTCCAGATTCCAAGAAACGGTTGGATGCCATGAAATCTGAATTGCAATCCAAGCACGACAATCAAGTATGAACTTTGATTGATCCACTTGAAGGTACTAAGACCATTGGGTGTAAGTGGGTTTTCAAAAGAAGATTGATATGGATGGCAAAGTGCATACCTTTAAAGCACGACTAGTGGCAAAGGGCTTTAAGTAAACTCATGGTATAGACTATGATGAAACCTTTTCACCAGTTGCTATGCTCAAATCCATTAGGATTCTCATTGCCATTGCTGCGTATTATGATTACGAGATATGGAAGATGGATGTCAAAACAGCGTTTCTTAATGGAAACCTACTTGAGGATGTGTATATGACACAACTTAAGGGTTTTGTTCATCCTAAAAATTTCGGAAAGGTTTGCAAGCTTCAAAGATCCATTTATGGATTGAAGCAAGCATCTCAAAGTTGGAATCTTCGTTTTAATGAAGCAGTTAAAGAGTTTGGATTCATTAAAAACAAAAATGAACCTTGTGTTTACAAGAAAATTAGTGGGAGTACAATTGTCTTTCTAGTGCTATATGTAGATGACATATTACTCATTGGAAACAACATTCCTACCTTGCAGAAGGTCAAGTCTTGGTTAGGAAAGTGTTTCTCAATGAAAGACTTAAGTGAGGCTGCCTATATTTTAGGCATCAAGATCTATAGGGATAGATCTAGAAAAATCATTGGCCTAAGTTAGAGTGCATATATAGACAAAGTACTGAATAGGTTGAGTATGCAAGATTCAAAAAGAGGATTCTTGCCAATGTCGCATGGTATAAATCTCAGCAAGACTCAATGTCCTATGACAAAAGATGAGCGAGATCGCATGAGTAAGATTCCTTATGCTTCAGCTATTGGATCAATCATGTATGCCATATTGTGCACTCGACCAGATGTGTCATATGCATTGAGCATAACCAGTAGATACCAATCAGATCCCGGTGAACCTCACTAGACAACAGTCAAGAATATTCTTAAGTACTTAAGAAGAACTAAAGATGTATTCTTGATATATGGAGGATTAGAAGACGAGCTAGTTGTAAATGGTTACACAGATGCAAGTTTCCAATCTGACAAGGATGATTTTAGATCATAATCTGGATATATATTTTCCTTGAATGGAGGTATGGTAAGCTGGAAGAGTTCAAAGCAAAGCAATGTAGCAAATTCTACAACAGAAGTTGAATATATAGTAGCATCAGATGTAGCTAGGGAAGCAGTTTGGATCAAAAAGTTCATCATAGAACTAGGTATTGTTCCCAGCATTGCGAATGTAGTAAATCTTTATTGTGACAATAGTGGTGCGATTGCGCAAGCTAAGGAACCCATAGCACATCAACAATCAAAACACATACTCAGACTATATCATCTCATTCGAGAGATCATCGAGAGAGGAGATGTGAAAGTATGCAAAGTTTCAACTGATGACAATGTTGCTAATCCACTTACCAAGCCTCTTGCGCAGGCAAAGCATGATCATCATACTAGGTCAATGGGTATTAGATATATGTATGATTTAGCCTAGTGCAAGTGGGAGATTGTTAGTGATTGTGCCATAGGCCAATTACTGGATATTGTCATTTGATATATATATATATATATGTATAAATAAACAGAGGCATTTCTTTTGTATTGTTTGCATATTTATTTTATAATAGAAATCCATGAATAATTTATTATTCTAAATGTTCATAGATGCTCATTATTATGGGAATGATAATGAATTAAATCTAGTATGAGTTTTTTATTTGGTAAACATGGGATGTTTATTTGTATGGTGATATAAATGAAACTCATAGGCACATATTGGATGACTGTGTGCTAAACTGACCCACTATGAGATCACTACATGGAATATTATCATAAGTGATTTTCATAATAACTATGTCAACGTATCCATAGACCTGAAATCACCATAGGTTCCAACATGAGAAACATTATGTTTCAACTCGATCAAACGTCGTCTTTAATCGGATAATTATAAAGGTTAAGTTTAGGCATAATGTATATCATGTAGAGGAAGTTGAGTGATTAAGATGGGATTTGTCCCTCTCGTTATGAGAGAGATATCTCTGGGCCCCTCGATAAGTGAGACTGAGAAATGCATGGCCATGCTCAAATGAATTGATAGTGTGATCAATTTCATTTATATTATCAGATTACTTGGAAATGAAGAAATGATAAGATTGGACAATATAAGAATGACACTCTCCATGTCTCATGTTCAATCTAGATATCATGTGACAAAAGGGATAATGACATAAATTATAAATCAGACAAAAATCGAATTATTGATATTCGCTAATTTAGGTAGACATAATGTCTTGCTAGAGACCAATGATGTCTTGTAGGTCTAAAAAGTGTTTAGGACCTACTGCCAACATTAGTTGTACCTATAGGGTCACACACAAAAGAACGAATGAAATATATTATGGGTTTATATTTAAACCTATAAGAATTATTATATTTATCATTCTTAAATAGTTTAAGAATAATAAATGATTATGACAGATAATTAATATTTAATGAAATAATGCATTTTATTAAATATTAAATAAATATCTAATCATATATATCTTCTAGGGTTTCCTACATGTCTATATATATAGATCTATAGACAGCCTTTTAAGTCAAACTCTTTGATGTCACATTAGACGGCAGAGAAATTCTACAAACTTAAAAGAGAGAAAAGAAGAAAAATAATTCTAACATGAATTGGATTCGTGTTCTTGAGTGCTAGCACACAATCGTTTATGTGTGGATACCGTAGAGGGGATTGCGAGACTGCGGTTCCTGCAAATCGTATCTGCTGATCATTTTGAAGCATCAATATAAGGTATATTCAAGAAACCTCCTTTTTGTTTAAATCTAATCAAGAAACATGAATACTGGTATAGGGTTTTCGTTTTTCCGTTGCGTTTTAACAAAATTTTCAAAATTTTGTATTAATAAAGCCCTACATAGAATTCATCACTCTCATCAATACTCGAAATGTGAAATAATGAGCTAAAGGCCTAGTACATAGGTAACAAAAACAAAGGTGAATGGCATACAAACTTATACTATATGCAAACGCAACATCCATTAAGTTATTAGAAAATCTTTAAATTTAGTGAAACATCACTAGAGTATTCAAACTTAAACAATAATATGAAGACTCGGCCCACTTAACCCATATATTAAGTGTGCCAAATTTCCTAATGACGCATAACACCCAAATATTAGGAACAATATTCAAGTATTATACGTGAGGTCGTCTTAAAAAGATGTATTTGTGATGGCTACCTATTTAAAACAGATATAATGTTCACATGATTTGAATTAAGAGATACTACCACTACATAAGTAGTGGGTCATCACCTATATACTAGACATACATCATATATATACATTACTACTTCCTAAGGATCACATAAACATAGAAATCTTACTCACAACCAGCTACATTACAAATACAACTTGAAATATAATTTAAAACACAAGGCTTTAACAAACAAGCCTATAACTGCACAAAAATACATCAAAAGGAATCCTAAACATGCACTAAGTCTCTCTCCGAGTCATCAACAGAGTCCTCCCAGTCAGTCCCATAGCTTATATCGTCATAGAGCTCGTCATCATAGTCACCTGCAAGATAACAGCATGAGCCAAAGGCCTAGTACACAATAGTGTAAACAAATACATATGGCATGCACACTTAACTAAATGTAGTGCAATAAATCACCACAACTTCATTGTCTATAGTTAAGTGAATAAAACAACAATGGAATATTCAAACTTCAATTCAAGCTTAGGAATTCTAGGGTCCTGAGTAACAGCAGTTGCTCAGTAGGTTGATATAGATAGACCGGTATATCTATATCTCCTATATCTATCCGATAAAGAATATTAATAGCATCATCTAGGGTTCACACTCCTTTATACACTCCACTTATCTTGATCTATAACATCAATTAGTTCAACAGTCCCATACCCGTGAACTAAAACATATTTTTTCCTCCCGAGCCTAAGTAGAGAATATACCAATACAGTTAACCCTATTAGCTACCCACTTAGCTAATAAAAGAAACCACCATTGCATCATGGTGAACCATTGCATCATGACAAAGGATTGGGCTAAGTGCCTAAACTACTGTGCCATTGCATCATGACAAGGTTGTCGCTCACTGGATCCAGATTCAACGACGTAAAGCACAACTAATTTCAATATCTTTTTTTATTCTTCGATTAAGGTCCAATTGGTATATGCTTATCCTAAGAAACAATCAATTAAAGTATTGTGTACTTGGTTCGGATTGAAAATCGATGTGAATCTTCAATGGAGTATTTATCTCTGTTCCACATAAATCAACTATATCACATTGCTATCCTAAGTCAATCTTATATTCACTAGATTAGAACTTAGGAAGCTATTGAACCTTATGTAAAAACAATCCAAAGTCATCACATAACATATATATATATCATATAAGGCAAATCTTTGATCAAGAAGTCATATATCATGTATTGGAAGATGTTGGAAGAAGTTAGAAAATTTGAAATTTACAAAGTCCACACTGGCAATTAATGCCGATACTGCAAACCTTAACGTTGGCAGTGTAGGATTATACGCTGGTGGCGTTAAGAAGAATGCATTCTGTACAGAACCTTTGAGTCTTTATGCGGGCAATTTCAACCTCAATGCCGGTAGCATTTAAGAAAATTTTCAAAAGATCAGAAATCAGAATTCTAACATCGGCATGTACATCGGCGGCGTACGGGGTGGTGTACACTGCAATTCGAGTTGCAGAATTCCTCTGTTTTCCAAACACAAAATTTTTACATTTCAACTCTTCCAACTTACTCCAAACCATACGAGAGCCTACTACAACCTATCTATAACATCTCAAGCATTCTAAAGCTTTCCTAACAACTCTATAACATCTCAATAAGAATTTAGCATATCAACTACTTGTATTATACCAAACATGCATATTTCATGGATTAAGAGGGAAATAAATCATCTCAAACATCAAACAAATTTACCTCAACGTATATATAAGGCTTGAGGAAGGATTCTTGGTGTGTTGAGTCCAAGAAAGCTTAGTTTGGATGTTAGAAATTTTGGTCTTGGAGGAATTACGAATTTCTCTTTTTCTTGGTCTGTTTTGGATGTCTAAAACATACAAATAAGGCTTGATATTTATCCAAATCAATATTGACTTTTGGGGGCAGATTTATGAAGGGCTTTGGGCCTTAATTGGGCTTAATTTTGGGGCTTAAGAGGGCCAAAAATCTGCTAAGTTAAGGGCTTAAGTTTTAGTTTAAAAAAACAAGCTTAATTCATCAAACATTAATCACCACAATAACCATTTGCATTAACATAATAATTGAGAACATAAATAAACTATCATCCTAAATATATTACCACAGCTTATTATCTAATCACATATGTTATAACACACTTAACATTACAAACACACTAATCCACTCAAACACATACACACATATAATTATCAAATTTAGCATGCATTAATATTTATATTAAAATTATGGCTATTTCAAATAAGGATATCTATGGGTCCTGAGTAATGATCTCAATGCTCGAGAGGTTGATATAGGTTGTTCGGGGACTTATATCTCCTAGATGTTATATCCATAAACGAAAAAGTAGCTTCCTTTAGGGTTCTCAGCCATTTCACAACTTTACTTAACTTAATCCATAATATCATCTAATTCAAGTGTTTTCATAAAATATTGAATTAAATCATATTACTTCTTCTTAAGAATAAGCAAATGTTATATCGATACCAATAATCCTATCAACTACCCATCGTACCACTTATAAAAGTTTTATCATAAAGAGAGGGGTAGCCTAAACGCCTAAACTACTATGCCCCCAATCTCAGCAAGGTGTCGCTCCCCGAACCAGATTCAATGGCGTAATAAATAATCAATACATATAAGATTTTAGTTTTCATAAATTAAAGTGATTTAGTTATGCCTAACCTAAACAACAAAACAAACGTGTTACTACGTACCTGAGATATTCTCTAACAAAGAAGGTGCAACTAGTCTTAAAGGTGTCAGAGAATCTAATAAAAGAGATTAAATTAATAAAACTTTAACACTAATTCAAAACAAGAACTTACAATTGCACAACGTTCAATTCTAAACAAATTTCACACTAAACATGACATGTATTATCACACATAGGTAACTTAAGTCATACAATAAGTTCATCTTAACTCTAACTTCCATATTTAATCTAAATATTTATTAAATTTACAAATCTATTTAAATCATGCTTAATTATATCAATTAACTTATATAACACATTAACTATTATTTATCTATTTCATTTTAGCTCAAAAAGATCTTTTATACTTGACTACAAACACTTAACAAATAAAACGTAAGTTCCAACTTTATTTAAATCTATATCAACTGAAAAGGAATGAAATTTGAGCATTGACACTTTTAGACTTAGCGAAAAGTTAAAACATCAAAGTTATAGATCCCTTTTTAATCTTTCCAACGCAATTTGAATCACCTCAATCCAAGGTTGGATGAAAAAGTTATGGTCAAAATAGTATCACAACCAAAAAGAAGCACGAGAAGATATACTCTGTCGTGTTCTAGCCGTGTTTCTCTTATTTTAAACATACACGCGAGAACAATGAGAAATACAGTAAGATGTGGCACCCTCGTGTTCTAGTCATGCTGTTATGGAAAAATTTGTGTTCTTTGAGTTTTTGAGTTTCGAGAGAAGCAGGGTGAATGGGGAAGGTTATGTACAAGTTGTGCTTCCTCCTTAGTAAGTCAAAATTATGCGTTTTCAAGCAATAGCAAGGAACATAGTGCAATATAAGACCTCATGTATACCTCATGCTCTTTGCCCAAATAGGTAAGTATGTAAGTTAAGAATACAAATTTCATGAACAAAAAGTTTTGGACATTAGGTCTCTTGTGAAGTTTTATAAGACTTGAAGTTGAAATCTTTCAAGATTTCATTGAATTTGTATCTATTGTCAATAGAAACAAATATTATAGAATGTAGACAAATTAGCCTATAATCTAATTTATAAAACAATTGTTTTGATAATTTATTTTCTTTGCAAAACTCATAACGATCCAACATATTTGCTATATTAAATCATAATTTTATTTAGAGATCTCAAACATGGTATATTCTAATTTAGACACAAGTTGAGGATAGCATTTAACTTCTAAGTTTCAAAAATTGGGTAATCTTCAAAAGGGGAGCTCATGTAAGGGTCCACTGGTGCTTCTTTCTAATTGAAAAATGATAAGATTGCTTACTCTAAGACTATTATAAAAGAATTTGTAAAGGTATGTAGGTATGCGATTTAAAATCATAATCATTGTGGAATGATTTATTGTCCTCATTTTTAAGAAATCCAGTAGAGGTTTGGAGGCTTGATTTCCATGTATCACACTAGTCCTTTATCTTATGCAATAAATTTAGTAAAAAGACTCATAATATTTGAAAGATGATTAAAGTATTAGAAATGTTTTATAGATTATAGTTCTTGTGAGTAATATTGCAATGATTGTACTTTTACAACAGTGACAATGCTTATCTCATTTGAGTGTAGAGGCAAGCTTACAAGTTTTCTCCTATTCAATATATAAAAATTTTCCTAAAGTAATGAATTTAGTTTATTAAATGTATTGATTGAAATCAATCAATAAGAAAGAGGTCACATTTGTACTTATGTGATGCTTTAAAAGATCTAGACCAATTTGATGTAAATGTTGTGAGGTTATTATTGAAAAATTTTGTTTTAGGCGCTACATTTGTTCTTGTTTAGGTTATATGTGTATTGATTACTATGATTATCTTATTTATTATTTCATCTTAGGTTGGAAGTGAGTAGCAAAAATGTGCAAGGTCCATTTATTTTTACTTTACAACTATTTGTTAATTTTTCCATATGTTTTAAATTTATCATTTTATTCTCCTGTCAAATTGTTGTGATAATACAAGTGTCAATTGTCTAAGTTTGCTAACTGTCTTAGAACAATAGAAGCTATGAATCATTGTTTAGATTTTATTTTCTTTTGCCTGTGCTTTTTTTCTTTTCTTTGGTAATCTTAATTTTTTAACAAATGTAGTATTTAATAAACTGAAGAATAAACTCGTATCCTTATTATATCTTTCTCATAGGGGCTTTTAAAGATATTTTTACATTCTGACACTGTAAATTATCAAGTAAATTTCTCCATTATGTGGTGCATTACTGGTAAATTTTGAATGATTGATTTGCAAAATTTAGCAAAATTATTACTTTGTTAATACTGGTCTTTAAGGAAATAAAATCCCTTAACTTCTTTATGATTTTAAAATATGAATTACAAGTATGCAATGATCTGACTAATTAGCGCAAGGCATATAATTATTTCTACCAAAGGTTTGTTTCTTTTTATTATTTATAGTGAAAGATTTGATTTGTATTATGAATTTCATTATATGTTTGATCACATTATATATGCATATTTTAGTTTATTTGAAGAAATTATAATATATAATTGATCATATGTTCTTTCTTATTGCAAATTATATCAGTATCATAATGTTTTAACTTAAGAACCCTATATCGATGACATTTATGATTTAATTGTGCTTTTTACTCCTCTTAACTTTTATAATGAAAGATTTGATTTTTATTGTGAGATATTCTTATTGTGATTGCGTAATTGCTAGAATAGTTTAACATGAGATTTCAAATTTGGTATCTGCAACTTATTCCTAATTAATTAAGAGATATGTATATGGCATGCAAACCTAATGAATCTTTTTTCTTCGGTTACCATTTCATATGATAGTAAAGTATATAAAAAATGTTAAAATAAAGATACAAGGTTAACCTTGTTTCATCAAAGAAAAAGAAAAAGAAAAAAAAATAAGAAAGAAATTAAAAGAAACTATTTGTAATAACTATTGGAATAGGACCATACATAAATTTTACTAAAATGTATGTACTATGAAAGTCATATTACTATTTTTATTGAAATTTACTAATATGTACTTACGATGACTTGCAGGATGTAGAGAAAAGTTTACAACTTTATGAAAGGTTTATCTGAAGACGGCTATGGATCAGTGAACATAGTTTTATAGTTATCATTTTACGTAATTACATTTAGTAAAATATACTATGTAATAGTTTACATTTATTATAGCTCTTTTGTTAAATGTTCATACCAACATTAGTTTTAATAATATTGTTATGTTGTGATTGATTCTACATGCACATATATTATGACATTTAGATGAACATAATCCATTATCCATAATTATTTCAGTACAAATGTCTTAAATTACACTAATTTATTAATATTTTAATATAATACGGGACTACAAAAAAATGTTGCATAAAATAAATAAGTGTTACATTTAATATTTGAAGGTGTTGCAAATAAGAAAATAATGTCACTTTTATACTTATAAAATTGTTGCAATTACAACATAATTTTGTCGCCTTATATAGAAACATTGTTTCATTTATAGTCTTATGTCTTCAATATCCAATAAATTATGCAACGCGTTTTTGGTTGCATATAGTAGTTTATTTGTTACCTAATAGTTTATGCAATGGGCACTTAAAACAACAACTATATATATATATATATATATATATTGTTGCTTTAGCTTATACGCAACAAAATCATGATTAGAGATAACACATTTTGCCGTTACCTTATGGCTTATATGACATAGTGTCCCTTTCTGCTTTTGTTTATTTATACTAATGATATTAACAGGCAAGATCTTAACAGATCTACTATGTCTATTATACAATTTGTTGATTTGTTATAGATCTAAACCAGTCTAACTATTTCTATTAATTTATTAACTGTTTAGGCTAAATCTCAACTATACTATCTAAATATAGTCTTGCACTAACTGGATGTCTTCATCTTCCATTATCTGGGTTGTCACAATCAGGTAACCATCCAGTCTTCATCATATGAATGTAATGCTAGCATATTTGGTAAATTGATTAAAGGGAATATATAGAAGCTAATCAAATTATGAAGTAAATAAACGTAATGCCAACATCTTCACGCATCATATTTTTCCATAACTTATCCTTAAGTATTTAATCACTACACAGATTTTGTGCCTCCCAAATCATGGTTTGATTGCAACTTAATTTCTTTGTATTGAAGCCATTTTCACATATTGATCCCTAAACATAGTTTGTTGTCTTTCCTCTCTAGCAGCTAGAATTAAGCCTACTTTTATAACATTTTCTATTTTTAGCAATGGTACGAAACCGTTGCCACTAACTTTCAAATCATTGCCTTTAATGTAAGGCGACAGTTTTACATCCGATGCATTTGACCACTGTTGCCTTTTAATAAAGCAATGGTTAGAGCACCCAATTGCAACACTTCCTAAAATCGTTGTTTATATCAATTTAAAGCAATGGTTCCAAAGTTCAAAATACATAACAATTTTGATATAAAAAAGCGACAGTTTATGTAAACTTTCTGCAACGTTTTTACTATAAATTTTGAAGCCATTTATCTTATAACTAAAGCAATGGTTGTGAGAGATAGTGTGATAATTTATATTATTGAAAACAATAGTTTTCTTACTTAGGCAATGCTTATTATTAATCAAATGCAACAATTTAAAATTAAATCCAACGGATTATAAACAATTGGTTTAACATAATAATTATTGATAACAATTATTCTCAATTTATATTATTTTTTAGTGTGATAATAAGAAACATATGAATATTATAAAAAAATTCGTGACAAAGTAAATTATAATACAATAGGGTTGGGAAATTATAATTTTTAATTTAATTAGCACTTAAGATTTACACAAGTAGCAAATCTCTTGATGAACACAAATGTGTAACCTAAATTCACTATACTAAAAATAAGTAATAATGTTTACAATACGCTCATATTAGTAAGAAATTTAATAATATGTCTAATATGCCATCTTGTGAAGATTGTGAGGCATCCACTCCAAACATCATTGCCTTCAACATCATCCTTCAAAAGAAAAGAAACAATAAAATTAGTTATAAATTAATCATATTTATTACTATAAAATTTAATAAGTATGTAATCATAAAAATACATCTATAAAACATTAATAATTATTCTTATACAATAAACAAACATATGAAATTTATATATATCAACTTTCATCTTTTTTATTAGATAATGGTCATGATAAAACTAATAATAATTAAGATTAAATTAGGGAATATAACATAACTATATTATGCTCAAAAACTAGAGAATATTAGTTGATGAATAATTTACGTAGCAAGCTTTTATGATAGCACTCACATGTCGAGAAAAGGGAAGACTCGTGTCGTCAGTCAAAATTTCAAGATAGCGTGCTTGAAACAAATGCACCATTAACCCACTTCTGATATTGGAATCATATTACTCACTATAAAATTATAACATTAAACTTTAAGTAAGAGCATGTCAAAGAACTGGACTTCAACCAAACGCATTTCTATTTAGAGAGATGCCAATCAATATGAGCAAGACTCAAGTCATAGAAGCAACCAAACCGATCTAGTTGCGCTCGTATTGACCTAATTTCATGTTGATGCACAATTACTTCGTAACTCAGAGATATTACTATATATATATATACACACACACACACACCAAAAGCAAGAACGATAATTTTATTGGGATTCTGATGCATACCGGAAAACCTTGGAAAAATATATTGCACCATGGAGCCATGGAAACTTGTCTTCCATCATTAAAATAATGATGTCTATGGAGCCATGGAAACTTGTCTTCCATCAATAAAGATAATAAAGATATGTAAAATAAAATATACTTACAAATACATGTAATCTGAAATTTACCCAAATTTAATTTATTTGATTAAGTGGACATTTAGTATCTAAAAAGCGATATGCTCCTCTAGTGCACCTTTTCATGTTGCTTGCACTCCTAGAGTATGAGAACAAATAAACCAAAAAAAAAAAATCAATGCAAACCCATCAGGCATCAATATCACTTGATTGTTCGAACCAGTGCACTTTGAGGAATTATTCCAAAAAAAATAGAGAAAGGATGAATACAATTTTTTTCTCTTTTTTTATTTTCATTTTTCCTCTTCTTTTTTTTTTTTTTTTTTTTCCTATGATCAATATGTACATAAGTACATTGAATAGGAATGATGCACTAAATATTCATAAACCTTCCATGGGTCCAATTACTATATTTAACCACACCATGAACTAGGAATATGCCAAATGATAAGTAGTGATATGCTTTCATTTTAAGTAGGTCTCGGCCGATCTTAAGTCATAAACAATTTATATTTTAGCAGTAATAGACAATTCTTATTAATATCAATAAGACTAAAGCGAATCAGTTAATATCAATACACGAACAAGATAAGAATTCAGGGCAATTACAAGGAAGCCTACAGAATATGCATATTACCAGATAATCCGAAAGGTGAGGCACATGCCTGTTGAGTCCTTTTACTTTTCAATACACTACAAGAGACTTAGGAAATCAAATTGCTACTCAAAATAATCAATAAAAATCTCAACCTAAATATACTCCTTAGTATCAAATAATATCATAGAAGGACTGAACCTAATCCATATATATATAAGCTATATATCAAACTGTCAGGAAATAATGCAAAAATCAATTAGTTTGTTATTGATCTCCTATTTTTCTGTCTGATATTTTTCTGTTCTTGTCGAGTGTCTGTTAAGAGTCCTAGTCTTCTGGGTTTGTTATTATCTTATCTTATTGTGAGGAGCATTTTCCATCGTGGGATCATGCTCCCGTATTTTCTGCTATTCTGTTATTTGTTTACATGTATTTAAGGAGTCCTTAAGTGAATGAATCTAACGAAGTTCCTCTGTTTTTTCCTTTGGCCTACTACCTGTTTGATAAAAGTCCTGAACCACAGTTTTTGCTTTATATTCTGCATTTCTTATTTGTAACACAACCTCCAAAAACCTTGAATGGCCAGGACCAAGATATAAGAAAATGTACTTTTCAGTTAGATTGCCTTTATTTTGGGCACACAAGGTCTGCATTCAGTCAACAATCATGTGTTATATGTGTCTTTCACTAATACAACATTTTTTTGCATTCGATAGCTGTGTCTTCTTTCCCACTTTTATGATAAAAAATTCGCAGTAGTCATGAGTAGCAAATGCTAGTAGTTATACAAACCAACAATCTATTTTGAAGTCATGCTTTCTGAATACTCAAATAGTTAATTTTCCATTTGCAATTTAAACCATAAAGAATTCCTTGCAGACATTTATAATGCAACGTCCACAAAATTGCCAACTAGAAAATGAATTGATTTTCCAATATGTAAACGAAAATCCACACCATTCACCACCTTCTTTCAAGTCACAAATAATGGGCTGCAAAATTCTATTCCTTACAAGACCAACATACCATGATAAGCAAGCCACCTATATGAGCAATCAATTCCAAAAGAATCAAATATATTAGCAGCTTTAAACATAGGTGTCCCTACCCATTATTGGCAAATGCAAGCAACAATCATAAGACTACAACTAAGCATTATATATAAGCTTCCAAGAGGACTACAATAAAAAGTGGTATGATTTAATTGTAGTAGCCATACTTAAGCGAGTATCCAACAAAAAAAGTTCAAAGTATTTAGAAAACTAATAGATAAAATTAAACCCATTAATTATTATTGTTAATAGTGGAACTATTAATTTTGTTTTAAAATATATGAATGTTAATTATTCTTCCATGAAACAGCATTAATATTAAAAATAAATAAACAAAAATAAAGGGAAAAAAAAAACAAAAGACGTGAAAGAGTAATTGTACTTGCTCTATGTTTTTATGTTGAGACATGGCTAATCTTGCACTTGACTTTTTTCTGAAAGTACAATCGGGTCAAATGCATGTGATGGAAGCAACATAGCATTGGACATCAGTAGATGATAGAAAGGATACTAAGTATCTAGGTCTTATTATATAGAGAAGTATGAATAGCCAATTGCAGTTAAAATCATTAAAGCAGATCTAATTAAGATTTTTTTATATTAGATTTAAAGGTTTAGTTTTATAAATATGTTGTTGACTATTTAACAGTTCTATACTTATAGAATGAATTTTTATTAAAACCCACCAAGTAAAAGACTTAATTAAATGCGATGAAATGGCTGCATAAGAATGTGAACTTACAACTACCAAACAAACAAACAATAGATCACAGATGAAAAAAGCAAGTAGTGTTGAATGTTAAGAAATACTGTAGAAAATAACACAAAACAACTAGAGTAGTTTTATTGAAGAATAAAACAGGCTTTTATAAAGCCATAAAAGTAACAGATTTGACGAAATTTAAGCTTACTAAGCACTTATTTAGCTAACTACCAAGACTATTTCAAACTAGCTAAAATAACTCTAACGAACTCTAAAGAATAGTTCTTGAAACAACCAAAATCTTCCAACAATCCCTCCCTTGAACTCATTGCCTAAGCAATTAGTTCAAATCTGCAGCAACACACATACCCAGTTTCTCACGAAACTTCTCAAAAGCATCTAACTTGAGGGGCTTAGTCATTAAATCTGCAAGTTGGTCTTGAGTCCAACAGTAAACTAACTCAACAACACCATCCTTAGTAAGATCTCTGAGAAAATGAAACCTTATTCATATATGCTTCGAACGGCCATGTAAAATTGGATTCTTTGATAGCTTTATAGTTGAAGTATTATCACACATTAATGTAGTACAATCAACCTGCACATGACCAATTTCTTTTAAAATTCTTCTCATCCAAATAGCTTGGCAAGCACACGTAGCTGCTGCTACAAATTCGTCCTTAGTAGTTAATAGAGTGACTATGGGTTGCTTTCTTGATGACTAGGCTATTGCTCCTCCACACATCATGAACACATAACCTAAAGTGCTCTTGCTATCCTCCTTGTCTCCAACGTAATCACTATCCATATAAGCCACAATTTCGCTTGCTCCTCCTTTCTTGTAAAAAACACCATAATCCATTGTTCCTTTTAAGTACCTCAAAACTCTTTTTGCTACTGCAAAATGTAGTTGTGTAGGATTCGCCATAAAACGACTAATAAGACTGACAAAAAACATGAGATCTGGTCGAGTGGCTGTAAGGTACATCAAGCTTCCCACCATTTGCTTGAACTGAGTTGCATCTACTTTGATTCCTTCTTTATCTGCATCAATCTTTTGGCCAGGAACAATAGGATTACGAACAGAATTGCTTTCTTCCATGCTAAAACGACTTAAAACTTCAGCTGTATATTTTCTTTGGCATATAAAAACACCATCAGCCCTCTGCAACACCTTAATTCCAACAAAGAATCTCATCTTTCCTAAATTTGTCATGTCAAACTGCTTTTTCATAGAATTTTTGAACTCATATAGCATCACCTCATCATCACTAGTGAATAATAGATCATCTACATAAAAACTTACAATTAGAATTTTACCTTCTTTTCTTTTAAGGAAAAGTGTGTACTCATTAGGACTCCTTGCGAATCCTTCCTTGATGAAATAGGACTCAATCCAACTAAACCAAGCTTTAGGTGCTTGTTTTAGTCCGTAAAGAGCCTTTTGTAATTTATAGACCATATGTTCAGTTCCTTTCTTTTCATATCCTCTTGGTTGCTCCATGAACACATCTTCCTTCAATTCCCCATGCAAGAATGCAGATTTGACATCTAACTGGTAGAGATTCCAGCCTCTTTGTGCAGCAAAAGCAATGATCATTCTCACTATATCCATCCTAGCCACAGGTGCATATACTTCTGTATAATCTATTCCATGCTGTTGGGAGTAACCTTTTACTACCAATCTTGCTTTATATTTGTCAACTTCACCAAGTTCATTCAACTTAGTTTTGTAAACCCACTTCACTCCTATCTTCTTGGCTCCAATGGGTAGTTCTACTAACTGCCAGGTCTGATTTTTTTCAATGGATTTGATTTCTTCATCCATGGTCAGCCTCCATTTTGAGCTTTTAACTGCATCCTCAAAGCTCGTAAGATCATATGACACTATAAGTGCTATACTTGTCATGTTTGCTTCATCATCTTCTAATAGTCCTTCACCAGATGTCTAATCCGTCATCCAAACTGGTGGATGTCGAATTCTACCCTTCCTTGCTATCAAATTCTCTTCAGCAATTGGTGCTTCATTTACATCTTCTACTGCTTCTCCTCCTTCATATGCAATTATTTCAGTGTTGTCTCCCCATTCCAAATCCATCAGCTGCTCTTTTTCATAATCTGCATCCCAATTCCACACACGGTCTTCAAAAAAAACCACATCACAGCTCACAATAATTTTCTTTACAACTGGATCATACATTCTGTACCCTTTAGATTCATCACTGACCCTGAGTAGTACACAATTCACACATTTATTTTCAAGTTTTGTTCTCTTAGCATCTGGTATGTGGACATGTCTCACATAACCAAACACTCAAAAATGCTCCACTGTAGGTTTTTCTCCACTCCATGCTTCTTCCGGAGTCACATCCTTCACAGCTAAAGTAGGTGATTGATTTAAGACATGAATCGCCTACCTAGCAGCTTCTGCCCAAAAGATCTTGGGTACTTTCTTCTCTAATAGCATGGCCCTCACTAAACTCATCACTGTGCCATTTTTTCCACTCGGCCACTCCGTTTTGTTGTGGAGTGTAGGCTATTGTTAGTTGTCTCTTCACACCTTGTTGCTTATAAAAGTCATTGAATTCTACAGAATTGAACTCCCCTCCTCTATCTGTTCTCAAGCACTTAACAGACATTCCATTCTCTGTTTCTATAAGAGTCTTGAAACCTTTAAATTGATAAAAGGTTTCTGACTTCTCTGAAAGAAAATAAATCCATGTCTTTCGAGAAAAGTCATCAATGAAACACAATAGGTACCTCTTGTGGCTGCTAGAGGCAGGTGTAATTAGGCCGCAGAGATCTGCATGAACTAGTTTTAATCTCTTTGTTGATCTCCAGTAGCTCCTCTTGGGCATGGGAATCCGATGTTGCTTGCCTTTCATACACGCATCACAAATGACATTTGTATCTACACTTAGCAGCAAACCAACCACCATTTCCTTACTTTGTAATGTACGTTGACCTTTGTAGCTAAGGTGACCATAACGATGATGCTAGAGCTTGGACTGATCTGTGGTACTGATCTGTGATGGGTGAATAAGCAATCAACTTAAACATCCTGTTTGCAGTCATGATGGATTTCGCCATTTTTCCCTTTTGTGGATGATAAATGCTAGACATACCATCTTTGAACAGCAGTTCCAATCCCTTTTCTTGCAACTGACCCATGCTCAAAAGATTGTTATTGAGTTCTGGCACATAATACACATTACCAATAACATAATTGATGCCTATCAAAACCAGCTTTACGATTCCCTTTCCAATCACCTTCATTTTTGTATTGTTTCCAAGCTTGAAAGTATGAGAGAAAGTTGTATCCAAGCTTGAGAACATACCTTGATTCCCACACATGTGGTTTGAGCATCCTGAATCTAAAAACCACACATCACTTCTCTTATCTTCATGAAGCTCCTTATATGCCATTAACAACAACTCATCTTCATCTTCCTCTTCTACCTCTGCATAATTTGCTTCCTTATTCCATCTTGGAAATTCATACTGAAAATGTACTAAATTGTGACATTTATAACATTCAACAGTTGCCTTATTGAAGGTTGTTCTTCCTCTTCCTCATCCTCTACCTTTAGATGATCTTCCTCTACCCCTTATTCCAAACCCTGAATCTACCTTATGAACTTGATCCTCATCCTCACTACACACCCTTCGAAACTTCTGTTCATGTGCCACCAGTGAACTCTGTAATTCATCAATGGACATGTCATCAGTATTCTTTGATTCTTCGATGGACACCATAACATATGTGAACTTTTCTGTTAGAGTTCGTAGAATTTTCTCAACAATCTTTGAATCAGACATATCTTCTCCATTGCTCTGCATCTTGTTAGAAACGGTCATCACTCTTGCAAAATACTCAGTGATGGTTTCATCTTTCCTCATTGATAGCACCTCGAATTCCCTTCTTAGTGAATTAAGAAGAGATTTCTTTACCTTGTCATTTCCCCCAAATTTCCGTTTCATCGAATCCCAAACACTCTTGGCTGTACTACGGTCCAGAATTTGTTCGAAAATAGTACGATCAAGTGCTTGGAAAAGATAATGTTTGACCTGATAATCCTTGGTTTTGGCATCATCAAGCAATGCTTGTTGTGCCTCTGTCAGCCTCGTCCCGTCTACTGGCTTTTCGAAGCCATTTTCCACCAAACTCTACAGACCCTTTGCTCTAAGCAAGTTCTCTATCAATTCACTCCAATGGTCGTAGTTACCGTCGAAGTGAGGGATCTTCGTTAGAGTCTTGTCGTCGTTCATTCTCTCAGTATTTGCTCACTTGAAGACTGCTGCTTCTCTCTCTAGTCTCTACAAGCACAGTTGGGGGCTCTGATACCAAATGTTGAATGTTAAGAAATACTGCAAAAAATAACACAAAACAACTAGAGTAGTTTTATTGAAGAATAAAACAGGCTTTTATAAAGCCATACAAGTAACAGATTTGACGAAATTTAAGCTCAATAAGCACTTATTTAGCTAACTACCAAGACTAATTCAAACTAGCTAAAATAACTATAACAAACTCTAAAGAATAGTTCTTGAAACAACCAAAATCTTCCAACAATTAGTGTTCACAAAACAAATATGAATTCAACGATGTATATACTGAATAATGATAGCGATTCAAATGAAAGTGGTTGATCTACACTAGTCAAGGACACCTTCGCAATCTCTGATATCGCAACGTCTTTGATACCGCAAATTTCACTTATCAATTGCTCATAAGGAGCTTCAAAAGCATCTAACTTGAAATGATGCAATATAATAGTTGTGATGTGGATGTATACATCCCACGTATCCCTCACCTCTTTCTCTCTTTCTTCCACTTGTAAAATATTATAAAACCAAAATTTGCCCAACATTGAAAAATACCAAAAGAATCTATCTAACCTTAATATCAAGTCGCCACATTTTTCATTATCAATTATTAATTGTTGAATTTTTTATAACAATTTTTAATAAGTTACATAATAAACTAAACAACTCTTGTATTCCAAAATCTTCATATCAATTTTAAGGAAAACTAAAAACCTACTGTAAAATAAAGACTTTTTATAGAACCCACATCAAATGATTCAATTAGTTTTGCAGTAAACTAGAATAGAAAGCAAAAAGATCTAACCTTTACAGTAATTTTAACAACTGACACAATAAATTTGAAAATTTGCACAAGTGGAGACTAAAAGATAGCAAATTTTACTCTAGTCAAAAAACAATAACTGATGTCAACTTTAGTTTAATAATGCGTATTTGACGAAATTCATTAGAGAGAGAGACTGTATACTAAGATGTCGAGATCTTCGTAGAAAGAACCAAAACCCAATCAAAACTCATTCACTAAACCCAGTAGCATAACCATCAGCCACAAAATTGTACCCTAACCAGGCTACCAATCTAAATCCACATCGAGTCACGAATCCACTGGGTTGTATAACCGAGACATTATCTATCACTAATGCAAGCAAAGAACCCAAACTCGACATCACCATGTTAAACCAAGCCAACTCTCCACTTAAAACCAAGTTACAACTTCTATGAAGCAAAGTATTAGTTTAGGACACAAATACCAACTTCTACGAAACCAAATCTAATTGATTGCTCTCAGTAATTCAACATAAGCAGACAATAGAACTCATCAAGTCAAACAAGTGAAAGATGTACGAAATATTGCATGTACATAGTCCATACCTTTTGTTCATTAGCTTTAGAGAAACCTAAACCGAGGAAATTGAGTGACAATAACACACACCCCATACATAGAGAGAAAAGGAGAAATTCTTTTAATCTCATTTATCATTTATAAATGAATATAATTACATAATCTCCACTTTCTTTAGAACTTAGAAACCCCACTAAGTAGTAATACTCTATAACCAACTCCAACACAAGCAACATCCTTTGGTGTTTACTTAGTTCTTGTGAAGCTGACAACCCTATGGTAATCTTAACTAGATTCACTAGACTCATCAAGCATTATCATAAAATCGAAATACTAGTACGTTATGCAATTATGATATCACGTAATGCATGCTTAATTTATTTTAAGGTCAAGTAAAGCTTATATCAAATATTTAGCAACCATCCAAGTTCCAAAAAATCAATAACTTACACCTATAAAATAGTATCAATCAATTTGTTGTTAGTTTTTACATTACAAGTATTAATCAACCAACAATTGAGTGACATGCATTTTTCCTCCAAATCCCCATATGTATAATTAATTGTCATTATATTAAGAATTATATGCAACTATTACTACAATCACAAACAAGTGAAAGATTCAATTACTCACACGTGCATCTCGTCTCAATCATTGTAATAACCTACTAAGAAATCCGAGTATTGATTGATGTATCCTATAAATAACAAACAAAATCTACTAAGTATAACATGTTAAATAAACTTAAGTTATACTTTGAGATCAAACCTAAACAACATCTTACAAAAGAACTTAACTAGGATTGATATATGCACGCATAATCTAACACACACACACAATATATATATTTTTTGAAATAGAGGATGTTGCACAACTAGGCTGCATTGTTGTGTTCGACGTGCTTACCCGAAAAACATGTACATAACCAAGTTTTTTCCATCCTCATGCTCAGCACAGGTTCCTGCATGCCCATGTAGACTCAAAAAAGTGCCTAGTAGTGAAATTCCATCCCAACTACCTTCTACACGGGACCGTGCACGCCCATGCACATCCTCCTCTACACCTAAAGTTCGAAACTTCAAAAGTTTCACTTTCCAAACACATGTTTTGATCTTTAACCTCATCGAATACACTTCATCATTCTCATAAATACTCTAAACATCCTTCGAACAACTTCACATGTGCATAAACTAAAACATAAACCCCACTTCCACAATACTCAACATCAACCTATTTAACAAAAAAAAACCTATAATGACAAAGATTTAAGACTTATACTAAAATTATCATCCTTTAACATCTAAACTCATCAACAACCTTCCAACAAACATAACCCAACAAAAGCACAAACTATACTTACTGAAATAGAAAAAAAATAATAATAATAATAACAAGGTAAAAGAAGAAGGCGTATCCAAAAGAGTATTGACTCGATGATGGAAATTAGCTTTAATTTTTGAAGATTTTTAAATGAGAAAATGAAAATGAAAAGGTGATATGCGCGTGTATGTGTAAGTGGTATCTGCAGCTAGAACAAAAGGAGAAGAAGAAGAAACTTTTCTATTTTGAAGAATAATGCCCTTATATATTTAGATAAGTCTAGTTGACTTTAAAGGCATAGTGAAAGCTATTGTGTATGTGTGTGTGTATACTAGTTATGGTGGAATCAAGGATTGTTTCATGCATGAAAAATGAATTAAGCTTGGGTTTAATGCATCAAAAATCAATAAATTGGAATCTTTAGAAAATTTGATCAAATTAATTTGTAAATTTTATTTAAATAGAATTTTCCATAAAATCTATATTAAAAAAATTTCTTACAAATTAGATATTAATTAAATAAATCTAATTTTATAAAGGAAATTAAAAGTAAAATTATTAATAAACAACTTAAGATGAGGTACATGAAATTTTAATACTCTAAATATTTAGCTTAAGAGAAATTTGAAAGCAACTAAATTAATATGTAACTTTAAGAGTATTTAAATGAAAATTTTGAATCCTTATACTTATTTATCTAATCCCATGCATATTATTACACTTAAGCCTAATATTTAGAACATTCAATGAAAACTATATATATTAAAACTTTATTGAATTTAAATCTATTCCTTAAACTTAAACATGGAAAAACTTGGGGGTTACACCTGACCTCCTCTCTTCAAGAGAGGAGATCTTACTAGGCAAAGCTACCTCGTCTTTTCATGAGATGAGGTAGCGATAGGAAAAGTTATCTCGTCTCTTGAAGAGATGAGGTCAAAAGTTTATGACCTCGTCTTTTTAAGAGAGGAGGTTGACAGGCATATTTACCTATCGTCTTCTTCCTTTTCCTCATTCCACGACTATTTAGAAAAAGAAATCCCCAATTCCTCTCTTAAACTCTGACCCTAATTCCTCCATTGCAGCACCGATTTTCATTAAATTGGCGAGTTATCTTAGTTAATTTCTATTAGCAGGTGTTATAAAGACATTAGTTCATTGAAAATTCAAGCAATTCATGTGAAAAACAAGTGCACGTACCGAAGTCCATGAGTAAGATTCTTGGAATTTTCACTTAATTTTTTCATGATTATTGATGTTGCATTGAAGATTGGTTGAATTGGATAATTTGTTTCGTTATGATCTAGAATTGGTTGAATTTAAGTAAATTGAAGTCATATATGTAGTATCCTAGTGGTTAATTTGTTGTTTCCATTAGTTAAATTCATTATTCTGGTGGCCAATGCGTTTTGATTTAAGTTACATACGGTTTTTTTGATATATGGTAAATTTAGGGATTTTGTACTACAATTTGGGTTTTGAAGATTGTGAAGTGCATTATTAGACTTGTTGAATTGTGATAGATATGGAAAGTTGACAGTTTTGATGATTGATTTAAATAAGATTCGGATATGCATCTATCAAAATTTATGAGTTTTTTCATTCATGGTATCATGTTATTGATATGGTTAATCTTAAAAGATTTCTATTTTCAGAATGGCATTTTGCTTTGGAAATTGTGAAGTGCATTATTTTGGCTTCTCGAATTTTGATGGATCTGGAAGGATGATAGTTTTGATGATTGGTTTAGATAGGATTCAGACGTGTGTTTATCGGTATCTACAAGTAGTCTCATCTATATGATAATGCTGTTGATTTGTTTAGTCTTAAAAAAATATTTGTTTAATGCATTCAACCATCTATTTTGATAAGGCTGAGATGAATATACTAGCATTAGTATGCATGTTTGACATTAAGGAAGTGCAATTCATAAGTCATGACCAAATTTAATGCATTCAACCTATGTTTTTTGAGTTGGTAGGGTAAGTAAGGAAATAGATAAGGCAAAGATTATATTGTATGCTCATGGCAATATTATGGAAAGAAATGATGGTTTTGGTTGTGATAAGTAGCCAATTGCTATGGTTAGTGTTAGTAGGCACCCTTCGTGTGAGCAAATACTTGACACCACTTGCAATAGACATAAGGTGAATAGGCCTACACATTAGGTTTAGTTGTATCATAGAGTAGCTATTGGATGATGCTACACAGGAGATGTCAGTATACACCGAAGGGTCACCAGCGTATATGTCCAGGTATTTGGAAAGGAATTGCTACAAGCACCTAATTTCATACATGCGATTCTGAATTAATTTCCATATAACAAATCTATTGATTTTTCAACAAGTGGTATTAGAGCAATCATGTGTGAAATTAAAGCCTTGATTTGGTAATAAATCCTTTAGTGGATATGTTGATGTGATTTGGTGCTTTTAAAGTTTCATGTTTTAAGATGGGTTAATGTTGAATTTGGTATTTGAACTTTGCTCGAAAATTCAATTAGGTATCTGAACTTTTAAAAGTTAAATTTTAATGCTTGAACGAACTTTTTGTGGCTATTTTTTGTGCTTTCATTAACGATGTTAACTCTGTTACTTACATGGATGTATAAACCAATCACATCTTGACATGTGTCATACAATATGGGATTTTATATTATTTTTGATAATTTTTTATAATATTTTGATTTTGACGTGGAAATTTTTATTTATATTTTCATTATAAATTATTTTATTCAAATTCAAATTTTATTTTCATTAAAAATTCTTTTGTTCAATTATTTAAAACATTGTGGGCCTCAAAACCCCTTATGCCCATCGTCATTCTAGGTCTTTCCCCACTTCAAATTTTTTCAATGTTCACTTATGGACTTGATGATATATAGAAGACTTGATACCAGCACCTTGCTAATGTGGGATAATAGATCATCCTACACAACAAAGTATACCAAACATTCAATACTATCGCGGACTCGTATGCTTGCTGATTGAGATAAATTCACCATCAGAATATGGGTTTAATCATACACAATGCTTGATCAAAGTGTTGACAGTAAAGCTCCACCATCTAATGTTACAATCAAGGAGAAACTACCTCAAGACTTCACTCAAAAGTAGCTCCTCGATACCCTCCATCGCAAAAAGGATGAAACTTTGGCTCTTCGTATACTCAAGTATGCCACTAAATAGCTAAATTTCAACCCCCCGTGCCAATGTGATCAATACATAGTATGTAATTGTTTAAGCCAACAATTAAAACAAAAAAAAAAATGAAAAAGATATAAATTGACACAAAACATGAAATTAAAATAGAAAAAATGCAAAACACAAAAAATTGGCACCATATCTTACTAGACTCTTTCTTGGTTAGTGAGTCAAATGGAAAAACATTAAAGATACAAAATTTAATTAAATTAAATACAAAATCACAAACTTCTAGCAGATATCAACCTTCCAATTGCCCACGAAAAAAAAAAAAAAAGGCACTCCTCTTATTGAATGCTCTGTTTTAAGAACATAAAAACAAAGCAAAAGCCACAACTTTTGAGATGACAAGAAATATATGTTAAAGAAATCTTCTTCAACAATTCAAGCAAATCACAAGTCTAGAAATAAAAAAACAAGTGGACAGAAGATGAAGAAGGTGATAAAAACTAGCAATATGATTTGTTGCATGAATTTGAGGAAATTTATTATCAAAGTATAGCATATTTATATATATATATATATACGATACATATAATGCAAGAAATAATAGCATAATAAGGTTGACTATTTTGAATATTTTACTTACAAAAGAGATAATACGATTAAGAATAATTTTCTCAGACATCCCGATGATGTGGCAAAGATGAAGAGGTGGACAACCCATGGAATTTATATGCCAATGCCACATGTTCCATGGCTGGCCTTTATATGCCATACTGGGACCTACGAAAGCTATGATCAGCTCATGGCTAGTAAATGTAATAGCTTATGAACTTTAGCTTAGGTGTGATGGAAGTTCTGCTCACCAAATTTACTATTTTGATCTTCCATAGCAGTTGGGAAAAATTTTTAAGCAAAGCTTTTTTAATATATTGGATGTAGTTGTTTTTATAGTTACTCTTGACATTGATCATAGCTGTTGGTTGTTAGATACACAAACAAATACCAAAGTATATATGTATGTCTAAAAATGCTCCTAATGCAGGAAGGTAATCTTAGTATAGGTATTATTGTTGTCCTACATTGAAAACAAAATGTTATAAGGTTTTATATATAAAGAGCAATTGTTCAAGTCTCTAATGAAGAAGCAAACCTAGGTTAGTATGGACTTACATATGTTATGTGTGGTGGGCTTAGGCTTGGCTTACATGACTGTTTAAATTTATTTTAAATAATAAAATAATGTTAATTATGATAAATTAAAATGAATTATAACGAAAAAAATATAAATAAAAAATTCCACATCATAATCAAAATATGATTAAAAAATAATAAAATGTCATGTTAGATGACATGAGTCAAGATGTGATTGGTCCATATATCCACATCAACAACGGAATTATTACCATTAATGGAGGTATTGAAAATAACCATAAAAAGTTCATTCAAGTATTAAAATTAAACTTTTGAAAGTTTAGTTAATTGAGTTTTTAAGTATAGTTTAGGTACCAAATTCGATATTAACCATTTTAAGGTTGAAGGCAATTTTTATGAGAGAATATGTTTCCCAAATTTAAAGGGTTAGAGTAAATATAAAAGGGTTAAATTTATGTTTTGAAATTCTTTACGATTTTAAACCTTTTTATTTTATAATTGGTAACAATTGCGTATGGTCTCCATGATCGGAAAAATTATATATTTGATATACTTGTGTTTGACACTATTACTTTTGTGTTGCATATAAAATCGAAAACCAAATATGCAGTATGCTTATATTCATCTCCTTTAATTTTAACTGCTCAAGAAATATTCATGGAATTCTTTCTTCGTAATATGTGTTGTCTATTTATGAATTTCCATGATTATATTTGTGATGGGGTTGGATGTTATAGCAACTTATGGTTTCAACTTATATTTATTTAATAATTCTTTAGAAAGTTGATGGTAATATTTAGATGCCTTAATAAAATCATGGAATAATAAAATCATGGAATAAGATTTTGGTCTCGGATTTGATGACTTGAATGTTATATGGCACACTTCGTTTTGTCATTTATATATTTTCAACGAAAGAACAACATAATTGGAATTGATATTGATGGTGACAATGTTAATTATATATATTCTATGAAAGTCCAAGTATTGAATTCTCTTTTTCCAATCATATATCTTCCATAAATGCATGATTTTTTTTGTTTATGATTTTGGAACATTTATGGTGACAATGTTGGTTTGTTTATTATGGAAGAAAACAAAACGCATATTGATAGTAGGTTTTTCAATTTGCGGTAATTTGATTAATTTGGAAATTCCCTAGTTAGCTCTTGAGGCAATTTGAATAATCTAGGCAACTTGATTAATTATTATAAATGGTTTTCCATGTGGTTTCTTGATATAGATCCAATTATATAAAATTGGAATATTTTGACTTTCCTATAATATATTATGGAATTAATATAGAAGGATATTTGCATCAATATTACCCATTATAAAATGGATATAGATGAAACATTCCTAAATTGGGTTATGTTGAGTGTGTACTGATCTTAAAGATAAAATTAAAGATTTGAGATAAGAGCAAAATTTTTGTTTACTTATTTTATTTATTTTAGCAAGTCTTGTCTAAATATCTTAAAATAAATTAGAATAATAAGTTTTCAAAGTAACCTTTATTATTTTTTTTATTTGTTTCAAGATATTTATATTTTAGGATAAGGATTTGCATGAAATGTCTATATCTATGTGGATAATAATCGGCTCAAAGAAAGGTTATTATTTGGCCAGATGATAGACATGTGATAATAAATATGTGATATTTTCAATTCATCCATGCGATTTATTGGCCCAAAGGAAGGCACATCGTTGGAAAAAATTATTTATCAGTATTTATTATTTTTTTAGTGGACACCATTTATAGTTGGTTTTTTTGTCCAAAGACTATATATCGATATTGTACTAGGTGTCTAAAATAAAAATAAAAAAAATTGGGAATTCAAATTATGACAAATTGATATTGACTATTTAAGACAAATGGTTGAAATAGCATGCTACCAAAGTACCCTCTCCGATAGAAATCATTCACATTGAATAGGTAGAAAGGGTTGTGTAGATGTAAGTCATGTGAATATTGACTGGCCGAAAGGAAGGTTAATGTTTGATCGACTTACGTGTACACCTGCGATGATAACTATGTGATTGTTATTCAATTTTTCATATGAATGATTACTCGGTCCAAAGAAAGGCTTAATCATTTAACAAAAATTTACTATCAATGTTTTATCAATGCACCAAGACTACCACTTACAAGTCTTCATCTTTATCCAAGACAAGATGTAAATATTGTGTTAGGTATCTTGTGATGGATTATGTCATTATTTGAATTATAAAGTATAGTTTTTGATATGAATGTGAGCATGATTTAGTTTCTGCTTGTTTTGTTCTCTATTTAGTTGCTAGTGTTACTTCAAATATATCTACCAATATTATTTGAATTGATAAAATTGGAACAAATAAGGAATAACTTTAGGATATTGTGACATGGGTTACTAAGAATAAAAAGACTGTATCTAGTGTATTCTTAGCAAAGTATTTCTAAATAAGGTATAAAAATAAGGATATTGCAATAAAGACATTGTAAAAGAAACCATATAAAGAACTAGATCATGATGATTGTTTCTTTTGTTGTACTAAAGAAAGATTTAGAGGTTACAAATTTTATGATCCCACTAATAAGACATTATTTGAGACAATTAATGCTAGCTTCTTTGAGGATGTTGAGTTTACCGGAGGATATAAGGTTAAGGAATTTGTTCTTGAAGAGGAACATGTTGATGTCCCTCTTGCTGCTATAGACAATGTTCAAGATCAAGTTATAGTACCTAACATTGCTAAAGAAGCATATTCAGAAAAAGGTAACATAAATGGCTCTTCTATTAAAATTCAAGCAACTCAAGAATAACAAACTTCAAATCCTTGAAAACCAATACCATTGAAAAGATCCACTAAAGAAGGAGAAGCACAATTCTTGATGATTATTTTGTATTTCTCTAAGAACATGAAGATGGCATTGGAATCCGTCAAGTCATGGAAAGTTCTGATTCTCAAAAGTGGATAGATGCCATGTAGGAAGAGATGAAGTCCATGAAGGATAATGAGATTTAAGACCTTATACCATTCCTTGTTGGTATGAAACCCATTAGTTGCAAGTGGATACTCAAAACCAAAAGGGATTTGAAAGGTAATTTAGAGAGGTATAAGGCACGTCTTGTGGCTAAGGGTTTCACTCAAAGGGAAGGCATTGGCTGTAAAAAGACATTCTTTTTTGTTTATTTGAAAGACTCTTTAAGGATTATAATGGCACTTGGGGCTCATTTTGATCTTAACTTGCATTAGATGGACGTAAGGAAAGTAAATGTCTTGACAATGGTATCACAAATTTCATCAAATCATTGTTTCATACAATTAATGATTTTATATATCATAAGTTTAGTGGAAGCAAATTTATTTTCCTGGTATTATATGTAGATGATACACTACTTGCCACAAATGATATGAGTCTATTGAGTAAAACCAAGAGATTCCTATCACATAATTTGGAACTAAAGGATCTTGGTGAAGCTTCCTTTATATTAGGAATCCAAGTACAAAGCGATTGTTTATGAGGTATTCTTGGATTATCATAAAAGAGCTATATTAGGAATCCTTTTGAGAGTGCTCAAAAGGATTGGCATGTAAGACTGTAAACTAGGAGATACCTCTATTGCTGAAGATAATAAATTCACTTTAAGTCAATGTCCTGCGAATGATATTGAAAGTAAAGAGCTAGAAAAGTTTCCTTATGCTTCAGCTATTATACGCATTAGGGTATTGCGTATATTATTGAAATTGAGCAAATATTTGAGTAATCCTAGGTTGGATCATCGAAAGCAGCTAAGAGACTTATGTGATATTTACAGAGAACAAAGGGTTATATGCTCACATATGGGAAATTAGATCATTTGGAGATCATTGGGTATTCTGATTATGATTTCATTGGATGCTAAGATAGTAGAAAATCCACATCATGATATATTTATCTACTTGTTGAAGGAGCTATTTCTTGGAATAATGCTAATACGTTTCCACTATGGTGGTAGAATTTGTATCTAGTTATGAGGCATCCAATCATGGAATATGGCTGCAAAATTTTGTCACTAGGCTACGCATTATAAGTAATATTGAAAGACCACTAAAGATATTATGTGATAACAAATCAATAGTGTTGTATTTCAACAATAACAAGGGCTCAATAAAGTCAATAACATATTGACATTAAGTTCCTAGTTTTGAAAGAAAGAGTTCAGAATGGACAAGTGTCTATAGAGCACAGGGGAACAAACTCCATGATTGTGGATCTAGTTATTAAAGGTTTACTACCTAAGTTCTTTTATGAGCATATCGCTCATATGAGTGTTATGTATTTTCAGGATGTTTAATTTCAATGGGAGTTTGTGTTCTAAACTATTGCTCATTATTATATACATATTGAATTGTCTGCAAACTATGATACAGTTATAGTTAAAGCTTTCAATTATAAAGTAATAAAGTTAATTCCAATTATAATGTTTCTTGTTCAAATTTGATATCTGAACTCATACGATATAAAGTATAAGGTAGGATCTGTTGGAAATGGGTTTGTTAAGGATCACCTTGCATGTAATTTCCATGCTACCCATCCATACTTGATCTATGTCGTTAATTGTATTGATATAAGTGACCAAAGATAGGTCTTGTCATGACAAAAAAAAAAAAAGTGACAATGGCACTTTGATCCTATATTGATAGGATTGATGGACCAGGTTGTATTAAAGATGAGATTCATTGTGGACAATAAAGGTTAAGCTCATAAGGTTTTGTACCATATACAACTGTTAAGTAATATATGTGGCCCAAGTAGGAGATTGTTAGAATTTTGTGGAGCAATATATTAATTAATTGTATATTATAGACTATCTAATTGAGTTAGGGAAATACTTTTTAAATAAAAGTGATCATTTAGTTATTTGGTGGGTAAAGCTTTTAAAACTCATCTTCACGGGCTTTTGAGTATGGGCTTTAATGTGCAGAAATCCATATATTTTATTTCATCTATTATGATAGGCTACAGTGAAAAAAATAGTGAGGTTTATAAATAAGATTGAGGTCCCTAGTCTAAGAAGAGTGTGAGGGTTTTCCATTTTGCCTTTTCACGCATCCCATCAATGAGAAAAATAAAGAAGCAGACACTACTATAGACTGGAAACTAAAACTGACTTAAGGAATTAGTCTTCTCTATGGATACAATATGCTTCCATATTTGTTGTTAATTTTATTCATGTGCCCTCATTTCATACATGAGATTCTAGATTAATTTCCATATAACAAATCTATTGATTTTTCAATAATTTCATGATATTCAAATAATATAATGTAATTTTTTTTTTATTTTTTTAGTCGTTTGTTCGGTTTTGTTTTATTTTATTTATTTCTTGAAATATTCTAAGAATCATCTGTGTAATTGTTTAAGTTTATATTTTTATTAATGTTGTCGGCTGCAGTTCAGATGGTCTGTTTGGATATATAAGAGGGTTAAAGGTTAAGGGATCGAATAGGAATCAATCAATAAAAATAATCATATTATATTTAAAAAAAATAAAGAAAGAAAAATGTAGTACCTTTAAATTACAAGTTCTAATAATTTAAAATTCAAGTATTTTCTATTAAGATGAAATCTATAAACTACTGATATAATTTTTTAGTTAATACTCATGAACCCGATATATATAATTTTTTAAGCTAATTTTTTTTTTCTTTAAATCAAATCCAATTATGCAAATGTAAAAGGCATTAAGAAATAATCAATCTGAAAAAAAGTAGGACTTCACAATGAAAAAGAAAAATAATGGTAGAATATTTTCTTGTAATCAAAGTTTATAAGGATCAACGGAAATAGAAATAGCTGAGAAGGTAAATGATGAAACCTTTACATTTTAAAATCCTTTGTAGTCCTTTTTTATCACAAAAGTGGTGCAAAAAAAAAAAAACAAAAAATTCATGAGGACGACTGCTCTTTAATAATCACATGAGTAGCGTTATTTGCTAGATCCTCACACACGTCACGATTCCTAGCAGCTGCTAATTATTGACATCTAGCCTCCTGAAACAGAGTTTCCATCGTCAGCACATAATGCAGTAATCCACATAACTCACCGAAGCAGTTCCCATGACTCATATATAGCAAACTATAGTGCCTATTATCAAAATGCTTCCCACAGTTTCCACATTACGAAGCCAGAAAAGTTTCATCCATCAAGATATGAAGAAGGCAACATATTCCCATATTTCATATTTGATCTGTTAAAGGGTCGTCCTCTTATCTGCCCGGCAAAAGAAGTTGCCCGTCCTGGAATATTTAGTTTTGCCTGTTTCACAGGGGTGACTATAAGAAGTCTGTTTTTGCTTTCCATATAATTACTTTCATCTATAAAAGATAAACGATCACCTTGACACCGACAGGACTTTAGCGGGCCATTGCATAGGTAGGCCCGTGTCGGTTTAGATTTTTCGACCAGGCTAAGGTTGGCGCTTGTGCGCACTAGGGCCTCCTGCATCGGGCCGTCCAAGTTATTCCAGGTCAATGTAAAAAGTCCAAACACAAAAACAATGTTTCAATTATAGGCTTATTAGATTACTACGGTACCTGAACTTTTTTCAATTTTAATAGAATTATACTTAAACAAAATCTTCTTACAAGAAAATATCTAAACTTTTATTTTTTGTACCCATAATACTTTTGGCTGGATATAGGCTTATCTGGTTAATTTCACTCACGATACATGAATTTTTTTTATTTTAATAAAATCATATCTAAACAAAATTTTCTTATAAGAAAATATCTTAACTTTTTATTTTTTGCACTCATGATAATTTTCACCTAAATTTGGCTAAAAGCCCAGTGATTTGCTGACGTGGTAAGGATTAATATTAAAAAATTAATTTTCTATCACGCTAGCATATTTTTTTTTTCACTTCTCTCTCAGCTCCTACCGCTACTGCTGCTGCCTCTTCTTATTCTTCTTTCAAAAAAAAAAAAAAAAATCCAAACAAAAAAAAAAAAGAAAAAAAACCCAAATCCAACAATTGCACTAAGAATAAGGTCAAGGCGTGTTCAATTCCACCACGTATAACACTTAAATATTAATGCATTTTATTACTCTATACATATCAATGTTCTCGTTAACATGGATCTTATGAGCAACTTTCTCAGCCACATATTGTTTAATTATAAAATCTTGATTAGCAGGGTTGCCAACTAAAAATCTCTTGTTCACTACATTAACTTTAATTTCAGTGTTGATGATAAAAAAAAAAAATTTAAAGTTTTTTGTTTTTGGGCAAAAAAGAGTTTTTTTCCCCCTTTTCCTCTCTATTCTAACAACCACCTTATCTTTTTACAACGAAACAAACAACACTTATGAATGAGTTATTTTGCAAATGACATTGAATTCCTACAAGAGTTGGATTTCAAAAGTTTAACATTTGTTGGGGATTTTTTTTTTTTTTGCCATATTTAGATAACAACCAGTTATATATATATTTTTCATTATGTTTCATCTCTTCTTTACAAGTCTTGTCCCTTCATACCAAACCTTTTTTTTTTTTTTTTTGCCAAAATTCATGCAAAGAGTTAAGTGGGGTTGTTTGGCATAAAATAAGGTTGGTTTCTTTTTTTATATAAATGTATTTTCTAACGTACTGATAAAAAAAAAGAGGTAATAGGTTAAATTACGCATGTTAATGTATAAAATATAATATGACATTTAATGTAATTTTTTTATGTTAATAAAATTATACATGTCAGCTTCTAATATATAAAAAAAGGGGACCCACAAAATGTTTCAAGGGGTCTAAAAGCATCCACAGCAGATGGGATCTTCAAGAGGTCCCTAAAATGTCATATGAGAATTTTAAGAACCTCATCACATTATTCTTAAGATTCTTTACACAAGGTTCTTCATAATTTTTTATAAATTTTATGAATCCCAAAAATTAATAAAAATTACACACATCTTCGAAAAACAAAATAAAATGATAGTTTAGGGACCAGTCCTTATCAGAGGACCTTGACTTTTGCTAAGGACCGATCCCTTTCATAAAGGACCACAATGCAAGTTCTTCCCACCTATGTTTCCATGCTAAGTACTAGTGTTGATGGACCTACTTGCTTACTTTTTAAAATGCAAGGATCTATGTAATTTTAAAAGTTTTTAAGACGTATTTATACGATTTACCTACAAATTCATTTTTCTGCCACACTAGCTTATTCATTTTTTTGGTTTATTTTTATTTTCACTTCTCTCTCTGCCTCCTATCGCCGCTAATACTGCTTCTTCTTATTCTTCTTCTTTAAAAAAAAAAACAAAAATCGGAAAAAAAAAAAAAGAAAACAAAGAAAAAACCCCAAATCCAACAACCTTGTAACTCAAATCTCCACACGTGTTTATTGAAATTAATGTTGCACACATATATATTTAAGTTTAATTAGTATTTACACAAGTTGAATCCTTTCTGGCATATCTTTTATATTCTTAATTTTGTACGATCACGATATGGGATTACAGATTGCAATTTAACCAAAAAGCAAGCTCGTGATCATCGTTTTGAATCGATGGGTTTATGGATGCTTCCTGGCAAGGAAGCCATAAGATTAAATATTGCGCTTTCAAAGTTTCCATTTCTTTTGAATTTTTTTTCCCTTCTTGTATCGAAGAAGAAAAGCAATACATAGCAAAGCATTATCGCAGATCGAGGAAGATGATAAGTACCGAGTCTTAAGGTTAGCGAGATCTACTTAGCCTTCGATGTAAAAAAATGGTACCACATGTGATACTATATATGGAATCATTACGGTATATTTTTTTACGTGACAAAGCCTCAATTAAGGGTCCACTTACCTATCTTTTTTCCAATCTACCAACAATGTATTAATGATAAGCCCACCTAAGAAGAAATTATTTCGCCTTTCAACATATTTTTCTGTTGGATTTGGGTCTTTCTTTTAAAGAAAAAGAAGAAGGAGAATAAGCGACAATATAGGGGAGAGAGAAATGAAAATAAAAAGAAAATAAATAAATATGCGGATGTGATAAGAAAAAATTAGTTTTTAATATATAATCCCTCTCATGTCAACAAATCATGGAACTTTTGGCTGGATTTCAACCAAAAGTACCATAAGTGTAAAAAAATAAAAGTTTAGGTATTTTCTTGTAGGGAAATTTTGTTCAACTATAATTCCATTAAAATCGAAAAAGTTCATACACCGTAAGTAAAATTAACCTAGGCTTATCCATTATCATTTCTTTTTAGGTAAATGTCATGTTTTGTACATAAACTTTACTAATTTTAACAATTAATTATCTAAAATTCAACATTATCAATTTATTATCTATGAAATTTTCTTATTCATTTATAGTATATAGATAGGGTAGTTAATTTAAAAAACTAGTAAATTTATGGAAACTAATTGCAAAATTTTGTAAAGTTTAAAAGTTAATTGCAAAAGTGGACAAGGTCTAGGTTGTATATTAATAATTTTAAACTCTAAGTAGTTAGTTGTACTAATTGACAATATTCAAGTACCAAACTTGACATACTCATATGTAATTGTAACCCATGCCATATTGCTTAAAAATTTTAAACATTTACTGTTGATTATTATCTCTCTATTATGATTGTTGTATGATAGAGAGGTGAAGTATTGTGGATCTATGACCCACATCTTAATGTTTATTTTTTTCATCTATGAGTCATGTCAAAGTTTTGACAAACAAATCCATATGAATTTCTTTGTCTTGTTTTGCCAATCATATTCAACAATTATCACATCAAAAATGGGTTACACAATTAAAGATTCTCATTTGCTATACATCATTAGAGAACTTATATGGTTCCATCAATGGGACAATGTGGTTAATGATCTAATAATTAAAATAAATAGAATAATTGATATTTTAAGTATTTATTGGTTAAGTCATGGTTAAATTTAAATTTAAGCTATTAAATAATCAATAGGATTAGTGCCATAAAAAATGACAAACAATAGAATTTTCTACATCCTCATAGATGAGAAGTCCATAATTAATGATTAATTTATGTACCAACAACATTCTTATTTTTCTTAATAAAATCATAGGCCAAATTTTACGATTGGTTCTACCAGAACCAACTAGGCTAATATTACGTCCCACATCAATTCCATAAGAAATTATGAAATGGTACTTAAGCCTAGAGGGTTTTTCCCACCTGATAGACTAGTCTCTTAGGTTTGGCTCTTCCAAAAGGAGAGCCTATCATAAAAGACTAGCATATCAAATTGGAGAGCCCTCTAAGCTTAAATACCAATCCACAATTTCTCATGGAATCAATGTGGGATCATAACAGCTGGTCCCGATTAGACAACTCTAATTTTTATCATCCATTATCATTTCTTTTTAGGTAAATGTAATAATTGGTACCTGAATTTTACTAATTTGTATAATTAATTATCTAAAGTTTAAAAATGTAAATTTATTACCTATAAATGCTTATTCATTTATAGCATTCAAATGAGGTAGTTAATTTAAAAAACGAGTAAAGTTTAGGAAGTTAATTGGAAATTAGTAAAGTTCAAATAGTTAACTACAAAAGTGGACAAAGTTTAGGTTGTAAATTAACTCTTTTGAACTCCAAGTATTAATTGTGCTAATTGACAATATTCAAGTATCAAATGTGGCATGTTCATCTATAATTTTACACCATGCCATATAGTTTAAAAATTTTAAACATTTACAGCTTATTATCTCTCTATTATGATTGTTGTATGATTGAGAGGTGAAGCATTATGAGTCTATGACCCACATCTAATGTTTAGTTTGTTCACATCCACGGTTCATGTCAAAGTTTTGAGAAATAAATTTGTACGAAATTCTTTGTGTTGTTTTGCTTGTCATATTCAATAATTATCACATGAAAAATGAGTTAGCATCTAATGTCTAGTTTGTTTATTGACAGTTCATGTCAAAGTTTTGAGAAAATAATTTGTACGAATTTCTTTGTCTTGTTTTCCTTGCCATATTCAACAATTATCACATGAAAAATGAGTTAACATTTAATGTTTAATTTATTCATTGACGGTTCATGTCAAAGTTAGAAACAAATTTGTACAAATTTCTTTGTCTTATTTTTCTTATCATATTCAATAATTATCACATGAAAAATGAGTTACACAGTTAAAGCTTCTCATTTACCGTACATCTGTTGTTAATGATATGATAATTAAAATAAATATAATAATTCATATTTTATGTATTTATTGGTCTAATCATAGTTGAATATGAATTTAAGCCATTACATATAGGATATATCCCATTAAAAAAATGACCTATCATAGAATCTCCTATGTCTTCTGAGATGAGAAGTCCACAATTAATGATTAATTTGTATACCATCAACATTTCTATTTTTCTTTAAATAACCATAGGAAAAATTTTATGATTGGTTGTACTAGAAATGGCTAGGCCAATCTAGATTAGACTATAATTTTTATCATTGAAGAGAAGGAAATTGTCTCTTTTCACTATAAACATAAAAGAATGTTTTAAATATATAAGCTCCATTATCATTTCTTTTTAGGTAAATGTAATAATTAGTACGTGAACTTTACTAATTTGTACAATTAATTATCGAAACTTTAAAAGTGTAAATTTATTACCTACGGATGCTTATTCATTTAAAGCATTCAAATGAGGTAGTTAATTTAAAAAACGAGTAAAGTTTAAATAGTTAATTACAAAAGAGGACAAAGTTTGGGTTGTAAATTAACACTTTTAAACTCCAAGTATTAATTGTACTCATTGACAAGATTCAAGTATCAAACGTGCCATGCTCATTTGTAATTGTACCCCATGCCATATAGTTTAAAAATTTAAACATTTATTGATTATTATCTCCCTATTATAATTGTTGTATGATTGAGAGGTGGGGCACTATAGGTTTATGACCGACATCTAATGTTTAGTTTGTTCATCCACGGTTCATGTCAAAGTTTTGAGAAACAAATTTGTACGAATTTCTTTGCCTTGTTTTGCTTATCATATTCAACAATTATCACAAGAAAAATGAGTTAACATCTTGTCACGCCCCGTAGGGGTATCTTAAACGTAACAATCCGCCACATACTATATAAGACTCTCGAGTTTCTATCCGAGCCCTTCGGGAGTCTTGTATAGATGTAAAGCGTCCCTTTATGACAATAGAATACTCAATCAATGGAGTTAAGAAGTTTAATGTGGCATTCATTAGCCATAGATAATAAACCAAAACACATATATAAATTACAAAGTCTAAAGGGCATTCCCCCGCAAAATAATATTAAGTCCATTACAATCATCCAGAGTCCTTTAGTTTCCAACGGAAGTCTAAACAAAATCGAAATAAACTTGTAAAGGAAACTCCTAGATCCGATACCTGAGCTGTAGCCTGCCTTGGCCTAAGCCAAATGAATTCATGCTGCAACAAGTAAAAACTATAGGGGCGTAAGCTAACTAGCTTAGTTAGTGAAAACTTCCATATCGGAATTAAGGCAAAACATTCAGGCAAGTGGTTACTCAAGGAAATGATATGCATCAAACAAATGAGTTCAATAAACATATGATCAGCCGGAAATCATATGTGGATGGACTTGTGTCCTTCATCTTGGGTTAGCAGATTAACAAATCCTACGGTACGACACCGTTTAAGCTCACGATCAACTGAACAATATTTCGTTTTATGGATCACGATTAACCAACAATTTTATTTTATGGATCACGAAAAACCAACAAATGCTAATGCTCCATCCCCGTCGTGATATGAATGAGTTCAATTATAATTGAGGTCTAATAGTGGATTAATCCAATTCTTTTAGGTGACCAATCAATATTCGCAGACAATCAATTATAATTCCTTGCTATACAAGCAGTAGCTTAACACCCGATTTCGATATTCCTTAAGTTCAACTTCACATATCAACAGCAGACAAGCATATAATCCCCATATACCCCATCATGCATATTCATTTTTATTTTTTCCTAAACAACTAATGCCACTATTATTACAATCACAAGCAATAATTGAAATCGGAAGTAATACTCACGCGGCCATGGTACGCCGGTCTCTTAATAGTAGTAGTCGGGTGGTAGGGTATTGTCGTGGTTGGGATCACCTACCAAATAAGAATAACCTAATAAGAATCTCATCACTTAACTAATTCAAGCTATGCATCTAAGCTAGACAAAATCGAAATTCTCGCTATTTGCGGAGGTTCCACCTTAAAACGGCCATAACTTGGTCATTTTAACTTGGAATTTCGCAAATTTTATATCGATCTCTATCTACTTTGAAAGATATATCTATTTATAATAATAATTTTAACTTTTGAAATCATTAAGGTCACGGAACAGAGGGATCAGATCTGTTCCATAACTTCTCCCTTTCCGAAAAATTGTTTCGCATTTGGTAAAAATGTTTCTAGTTGATGATTCACGTATAGATGGTATATGAATGAATTCCTAGTATGAATGTCATGTAATGAGATCAATATATGCATAGTCTTGATGCTTTTTGATGATGAACTCTTATGAACTCCTAATTATTATAAAACTCCATGATGGTCACTTCTAAAAATCTATTCTTTCCAACTTTGCATTCCCTAGGAATTTTAGGATTTTATTCTTGGAATTTACTTGTTATCTAAATAAAAATGAGTCCTTAACATCTATACTATCCATGACCTTCATTTATGCATAGAAATTCACATTTTTCACTTTGTAAATGTGTTGTTAAACAAGCTTTTCACAAAAATCCGAATTTTGGAAATTTTCATTTCTCGCATATTTCCCATGAGAAAACTTGTTTAATGTATCAAAATTTGAAGTTTTATTATATCTATTTTCTAAGGACTTTATTTAACTCATAAAACATTCAATTTGAGCTTGAATACTAGGTGTTTATGTAGGCATTACTCCAAATTACGAATTTAACAAACTAATCACTATCTCAAGATTTTCCATTCTAACTCTACTACTTGTTTTACATATTACTCATGCCTAAACTCATCTAAACTTATAAAAATCATTCCTTAAAGATACCTATTACATAAACCTTTCATTTTTCATGAAAAATATGAGTTTTAAAGTGGTTTCTAGGGTTTTTAAAATAGGTTTCAAATTCCATCCGAATTTTCAACTAGGCATTTCTAACAAAATCTTTTCTTTTTCAAGTTTCTTGCCTCCTATACATGAAGATCTACCATCTAACACATCTATATACATATAAGGCTAAGCTTTTATGATCATTAATACATGAAAGCTTAAGTCATCCACATGAACATAAATGTAAATAAAAATATGAGTATCTAAACACTAGATCTACCACATATAATGCATGAATCATGAGTTTCATGGCATGAACATAACTTTCTATGCAAGATCTCTACTTTACATACATGAACAAGATGATATTCCAACAAAAACTCTTTTAAACACAAGATTTACTTCTTGTGATGGCTTGATATTCTTGTATTAGTGTTTCCATATCCCTAGCATATGCTCATTGGGATTAAAAGTAGAAAACACACAAGAATGGTCTTGCCATTACAAGATAGTGTAGGAATAAAGCTTAGAATCATCACCTAAATAGAGATTTGGAGATGAAAAAAAGATGAAACAGACTTGTGGGTGAGTGTGTGTGTGTGGGTGTGGGTCATGGCAAGATTAGGGAAGAAGGAGGGAGTTTTCTTCTTTTGTAAAATTTGAAAGAGTGAAAAATGAGAAGAGAGATAGAAAAGGGGCTTATCTAATAAGTGGATTAGGGTTTTAATTGAATAAAAGAAGTAACAATAAAACAAAAATAGAGGGAAATTGGGAGGGGGTGCGCCAGCCTTGTGTGGGGGAGGGAGAGAGAAAATTGAAATTTTGATAAAATTTGTAATTTATGTAATAATTGTAATAATTAATTAGGAAACAAAATTTCTTGGAAAAGAAAATTGTAATGAGCAGTTGTAAGGATGTAAGAATATGGTATGGGTAGTGTGTAGTGTAGGTTGTACTTGTGAATAGTAGACAAGACATCTACTTTACCGGTTGTAACGAAAATACAGGAAAAAGGCTATAACTGTAATTTTTATAGCCCAGAAAATTATAAAATTTATATTTTTGAAATCCTTATAAAATTTAGGTTCTAATGAATATTCCAGAATATTTTTCTGAGTTTGTGGTTTCGGGGCACGTTTTTCCGTAATTGAGCTCGAGAAGGCCTGGAATTGAAAAATTCCCGAATTTAAAACTTTCTAAGGTTTAAAATATACTTTAAAACAATAATTCGTATTCATTTACTTTATAAAACTTCTTTTATTATGAAACCGAAGGAAAGCCGGATTTAGGGTTTCTAAGCTTCTCTCACTAGACTTAAACTAGACTGGATTAGGGTTTCGCTTTTCAACTCCCGGGGTTTACTGAACTACTAAGAATACCAGGATTTACACATCTAATGTTTAGTTTGTGCATCAATGGTTCATGTCAAAGTTAGAAAGAAATTTGTACAAATTTCTTTGTCTTGTTTTGCTTGTCATATTCAACAATTATCAGATGAAAAATGAGTTACACAATCAAAGCTTCTCATTTGTCATACATCTTTAGAGAACTTATATGGGTCTATCATTAGGGCGGTGCTGTTAATGATTTGATAATTAAAATAAATATAATAATTGATATTTTAAGTATTTATTGGTCGAATCATAGTTGAATATGAATTTAAGCCATTAAATACATGATATATCTCATTAAAAAAATGACCTATCATAGAATCTTCTATGTCTTTAGGGATGAGAAGTCCATAAATAATGATTAATTTGTATACCAACAACATTCCTATTTTGCTTAATAAAACCATAGGCAAAATTTTAGATCGGTTCTACTAGAAATGGCTAGACCGATACGACTCTAAATTTTTATCATTGAAGAGAAGGGAATTGTCTCTTTTTCACTATAAACACAAAAGAATGTTTTAAGTATAAGCTTATCCATTATCATTTCTTTTTAGGTAAATGTAATAATTGATACCTGAACTTTACTAATTTGTATAATTAATTATCTGAAGTTTAAAAGTGTAAATTTATTACCTACAAATTCTTAATCATTTATAGCATTGAAATGTGGTAGTTAATTTAAAAAAAGAGTAAAGTTTAGGAAGCTAATTGCAAAATTTAGTAAAGTTTAAATAGTTAATTACAAAAGTAGACAAAGTTTAGGTTGTAAATTAAGACTTTTAAACTCCAAGTAGTTAATTGTACTAATTGACAAGATTCGAGTATCAAATGTGACATGCTTATCTATAATTGTACCCCATGCCATATATTTTAAAAATTTTAAACATTTATTGCTTATTATCTCCCTATTATGATTGTTGTATGATTGAGGGGTAAGGCACTATGGGTCTATGACCCACATTTAATGTTTAGTTTTTTCATCCACGGTTCATGTCAAAGTTTTGAGAAACAAATTTGTATGAATTTCTTTGTATTGTTTTGCTTATCATATTCAATAATTATTGCATGAAAAGTGAGTTAACATCTAATGTTTAGTTTGTTCATCGACTGTTCATGTCAAGTTAGAAACAAATTTGTACAAATTTCTTTGTCTTATTTTACCTGTCATATTCAACAATTTTCACATGAAAAATGAGTTACATTGTCACGCATCAAAAGGGGGCCTAGTAGGATTAATCTAAAGCTATCATACCACGTGTGCAAATGTAATATGAGAGTCGGCTTGTAAGTCAGAGTGTACAAGACTCTATTTATGTTGCAATGTCTATCATATAAATGATATATTATATTACTAAATTTCAACTATGAAATCTGAATTTCCACTTTCTACCAAGATCGTAGAGAATCGGTATTCCCAACCAAATAATGAAAATAGGGTTTCAAACTTACAACTTACAAATTTCAATTATTATACAATTTATCTAATTTGCATTCTAAATTTACCACATCCTATACTTATATATTCAATAAAGTCTGTTGGAGAAGCTCTCTTCACACATTTCTTACCCAGTCCCAGCTAGTATTAATCCTACACCAAAAACTGTTGGGGAGTTAGCGAACCATAGGCTCAGTGAGATAATCTAACCAAACCACACATAAAATAATAACAAACAAATATAATTACCAATCATATGCAATATAATAATCAATCATATACAGGAATATATCAATACTCACTTGAATTATCTCTATAAATTAACCATATCTTAACTCTCTCATTTCCTATTTTTAGCCTTAGAAACTCCACTAAGTGTTAGTTCTTTCAAAGTGATACCACAAGCGGCATCCTTCGTTTACCATTTAGGGGTCATTCTATAAGGGGTCTTTGATATCGGTGTAGTACTAGGTATCAAATCTTTTCCAAACTCTACTTCTCTCATAGGCGGTAATCCAGGTAAATCCTCTAGAAAAACTTCTAGGAACTCACATACTATAGGTATATTAGAAAAAACTAATTCTTGCTTATCGTTTTTCACCATAGAAGCTAAAACCGACCTCCCCCATAGTTCATAGGTAGGTAGAATTGGAGGTCGTTGTTGTCACGCCCCGAGGGTACCCTAGTAGTAATAAATAAGTTACACTTAAATATTATCACCAGATTACCTTCAGAGAATGACAGGTTTTTAAAACAACAGGATCTTTTAAGTTGCTTGATAAGAAATAACAAATATATGAGAGAAATGATTTAGTGAATAACCATTACAAACTATTACAAACCATATATCTCTGTTGAAGAATACAACTAAATAATCTACTATAATAGTACATAACCATCAACTAAAATAGATCTGTAGACTTCTAGCTTCAAAGCCCTTACTGGAGCCATATTCCTGGATGTAACTAACCAGGGACGTAAAGTGAACATGAAAAGACTGTAAGAGTATGAGCGAAACCACAACTCAGTGAATAATCAGACATACCATACACCACACAAGTCATTAACAAATCATATGCAATGCAATCACCCAACCATATGCACAGATACAAGTTTGGATGATCTAGAATCCAAACAGGAAAAAGATTTACGCCTTCTTTTTAATGGGTTGAAGAACAAAAACTCAATGACCCACCTGCCAGGAGAGACTAAGTACACAGGAGAATCAACGATTTCTCGTTTTAATGTTATCACTTTGAATATAGTGGCTTCCACAAACCATCTCCTGCAATCCCCTTAGAAACTCCCTAAGTATTAATCATTTCAAAGCGATTCTACGGGCGACGTTCTTCGGTGCCTTTTAGTTCCTTATAGGACCGCCAGACCAAAGAGAACCTTGGAAGACTCACACATTGGATCAACCAAGCAAAAACAGAGATCCGAAATATTAATACGTAGCAGGCTGTCACAACCATATATGCAATAATGCAATTCGTGCAATGCATGTTCACATTATTTGGTTAAGTCCATAATTCTTAATCAAATTCAGGGTGACCATACATTACACACAATCATCCATATATTACTGCATAACACCAACCATTGCGTTATCGCTTGTATAAAGATATTTTAGCAATCATACAATCAGATCATATCATACTTTCAACAAACACTCACTTGTTTATCTTGCATTACATATTCGACTATTTACAACCACAACCAGTACAATATGACTGAATTACTCACCTGCTCATACCGACTCAGTCGTAGTAGTCCACTGGTAAATCTTCTAATGAGTCAAATTCACCTATTTAAAATAAAGTATTCATCAATATCATTTAGCTAAATCCCTATATGTGACTAGTGTCCTAGACTCAATATTAATACTTAGTATTGTCGGGTTTTTCCTATTGTTATCTCACATAATTGTTTGGTTATTTTTATAAGTCTCATTACTCAAGAAATTAGCTTATTTCAATTTCCATTCTTATATAACTTATCTTGTTAAAACAAATATTAGACTAATAATACTCTAAAGATTGTCTTAGTTCTAGGGTTTCAAAAGTTAATAGATATTAATTCTAAATAGACTTAAATATTTGTATTAAAGTCACTATCTAATATATATTTACATAACAAACATATATACATACTTAGTAGATATATTATATATATATATATATATTAAATTCGGTTTAGGTCAGAAAAGCTTTCGTTGGAAAAATTTTAGCTGTAAGCCGGCTCAAGGCCGCCGGCCTAAATCCCTAGGTGCCGGTGTAAAATCATTTTGAAGAAAAATTTCATATTGAAAGCACCGGTGTTGAAAGCTGCCAGCTTACAACGTACGCCGGCCCTACGCCGCCGGCGTAGATCTCCAGGTAGCCGGCTTACGTTGAATCTTTACGTGAAAATTATTTTACGTAGCATCTGTTTGAGTGTAAGCCACCTGTAAGCCGCCGACCTATCCATGTAAGCCGCCGGCGTACATCGTTTACACTGCCGGCCTTGAGGCAGTGTTGCACTGTTCATCATCTTTCTCCTCGGTTCGATTCTTTTTCTTTGATTTTTACATGTTAGAAACTTACTTAAACTACTTCTAAGAGTTTATACATCATATATAAGGATATATAACAACTTTTAACACGTTTAAAAACATAAATATATAGATTTCGATTTTGTGAAAGTAAAACTAGGGTTTTGAAATTTTACCTCGTTGGAGCTCTTTGAGTGCAATCCGAAGCTTGTATTTGTGTTTAATAAGTTCCTAAGATGATTTTAAGTCAGATACAAAGCTTAGATTTGGACAAAAATAACTCGAGTTACCTCAACTTACCTTTGAACTCGTTTTTGAGGGTTTTTGGCTTTATTTTTCCTTTGATCCAAGTTTAGGTGTTATGATCTGTTTGTTCTTCGTTTTTCAGTTCATTTTGGTTGATGTTTGGGAATATTTTCGGACCGGAATAGTTGAGTAATTATGGAGTTTGTTTGCTTCTCCATTATGGTTAATAAACAAATATATATATATAATATAAGAGAGAAGGAGAGGTTGTGGCTGTTTCTCCTTCGTTTTCCTCCGAATTTCATCCTCTTTAAGCTGTTATTTTCACAGCATTAAATGTTGATATGAGTTGTCAACAATTGATTGGTTTGGTAGTTGTTTTTGTTGACAAATTTGGGTTAATTATTGAGAAGTTTTGGCTCCTTCTTCCTCTTTGCATCTCCACCGAAATCCAGCCGAGATTCATACATATATATATTAGTCTATTTATTTAATTTAGTTTTAAGTTAATTATACGAGTTATACGGGTATTTATTAGCTAATATTTGGAAGTTTTCGTACAAAAATATGTGTATAGAGTTATATGGAACACTTAGATTTTCAAATAATACAAATTGAGGTTGTATATATACGTAGTTAATTGTTCGTATAATTTTATCTCCCGCGATTTGGATTTCTTAAGCTCATTGGGTCAATTTTTGTTTCAGGCTCCGATAGCTTAAGAAAACTTGGTTTAGAACAATAGCGTGATCCGATTATTTATTTGAAGTTTAGATTTTGAGTTTTTTGTCAGTTTATATTTTCGTTGTGCATTTAAAATCTTAACAGTTCATTTTTGGATCATCGTTTTCTATTTATAAGCGTATATAATCATTATACAGTATTGGACTTAATACAGAAACTAAATTATATTTATATTTCTAGTTTTGATACTGAACATAGATTCTTATTAGTAGCTTTTAAATTTAACTAGGGATCTCAAAATTAGGGTTTATGTCTAAATATAAACTCATTACTACTCATTATTCTAGTCTTGAATCATTATCGGGATCAAAACAATCATTTAATCTTTATATTCACATTTTCTATTTAAATCTATTGATATACTAGGTTTCGGGTCTAGATTTTAGATCATACCTTGAATTAGTTATTCAAGATACAAGATCTTGTTTTCGGTATTAACTAAGGTTAAAGAATCTCTTTATTCGATTCCTAAATCCTTCATTTATCCAAAAATCTAAATATTAACCTATTATTAGACTTCACTCAGAATCTAAATCTATTATCTAGTTTATATAATCTATTATGAAGTCGGGTACTAATGTGAAAAATTCCCAGGGTTTATAGTTGCACTACCAGCTTATAAGCAAACTGGTCTCCATCAGGTAAACTAAACTCCACAACTAGATTGTGGCAGTCTATCACCACATGGTACTTAACCAGCCAATCAACTCCTAAAATCACGTCAAAATCTAACATGTCTAATACAATCAAATCCGTAGGTAGATGCCTACCCTCTATTTTAATATCCACATCCCTACATACTTTATCCAACATAGATCCACATCCCAAAGGTGTACTAACAAATACATAATCAGACATGTGCTCAACAGATAAACCACATACATCCACAAACGATTCAAAAACACAAGAAAAGCTAGCACCAGTATTGAACAATACAAATGCACAATACTGAAGTATAGTAAACATACCCGCAATAGTGCCCACACTAGATGTCTCACTATACTGAAGAGCGTGTACCTTTGCTAGTGCTCGCTATCCCTGGCTAGAATAAACTTTGCCAAACTGCCCTTGTCACACCCTGAGGGGTACACTAAACGTGGTAGTCCGCCGTACACAATACTAAAGCCTAAGAATGACTATCTCAGTCATGCAAAGACTTCCATATCATGTACAAGGCGTACATCACAATCAAGGGAACGCATCGGAGTAACACAATTTATATTGATAATAAATAAGTAACAAAGCAAAGAGAATACTTATCATAAAACATAAACATATTAAATTATAATTTTTAGGGACATATCCCTCTATTGTCTTCAAATAAATATACATCTTAGAATCTCCAAAACACTAACATATAATTCATTACATATAGAGAACCTTACAAAATTACTTCATCTTTTGTTTTCGTTTCCTTCATAGAAGCTTAACATCCTTCCATGACTTCCTTAATGTCGTGATCCTCAATTTAAGCCACGGGTATACCTATTTCATCAAAATCTATAGGGTATAAGCTACAACTAGCTTAGTGAGATATTCCTTTTCATTTGCACCATGTTTTCAAACAAGTTCATTTAAATTTTCACACATATGTTATGCGTACAATTCAATAATCACGTGATTACACGAATATATATATAGTTATCCGGAAACTATATATAGAACGGATTTACCCATCCGTATCGAAGGTTAGAAAATCGGTATTGAAGATCCTTGATTTTCTACTGCTAATCCTTAGGTCCCTACCCAAAGGGTTCGGTTGGCTCGGCTTCGAACCTAGAGTCGCATTCCCCGAGCGATTTGGATTCTCTAGGAAGGAACATGGCCCGTGTCATAGCACGATAACAACCAATCCAACTCTATGCATAGGAGTAGCAGCCTTCCGAAAGGAATGTGACTCGATGGATGCTATGCGTGAGCGTTTTATTTTTCTTAAGCCAAACCTTATTAAGGTTTATTAGGAGGTGATCAATCAATTTAGCAAATAATAAACAGTCATACAAGTAAACAAAAACACTTAAACAGGCAGTTTAAAGTTATGATATTCTTAATTCTCATTTCATGCATAAACCAAGAATCACATATATGCATATCCCCGAATTCCCATACATATCCATTTTTATCTTTTCTTAGTATACTAATGCCACTATTTTACAAGCACAAGCAAGATAACGAAATTAAGAGGAATAACTCACTCATCCATTTCGCGATCTTATTAGACGTAGTAATCCTCAGGAAGGGTAATCTCGTATCTTTCATCACCTAGATAAAAAAAAATACCCGGGATGAATAGTTCGTAGAAATTCTATTTAAACTTTCTAATTCTATTTCACTATGTTTGTCAAATTCGTATAGAATAAAATTCCAATTTAAAATGGCTATAATTTACTCATTTTAACTTGGAATTTCGCATATAAAATATTGTTTTCTACCTATTCGAAAAGATCTATCCATTTCTAAGGCTATCTTTGGCATAAAAGGTTATTTGAGTTCTGAAAACGTTGGGTACAGATTTAAAACGAATATTTCTAGATTTTTGCAAATCCATTTTCTAACTCAACTTCATTCAAAAATCCTTTAGTAATAAAATATAGATATATATTATATAATTGATAAATCTTTTAAGTATATAGATAATCTCATTTTATATGCAAAATTTCTAATGGTAGTATCTCAACAATTTATTTCATAAAACAATTCATTTTGAGTTGTTAAAACTTTAACTTTGACAATTTCTTTTCAAGTCTTTTGACGAAACTTTATATTTTCATAGGTTATGAGTATATTCTTATTTTATTTTCTTCATTCTTAAAAAAAAAAAAAACAAGTAAATTTTCCTTTAACCTTAGTCTTTCGTAAATTTTACTTCTAATGATAAAAGATCAAAGTTATCAAAAGTGTATTAAGTTGTTGAAAATCTTTTTATAACTTTAGGATGGTTTTAAAAAATGAGTCTTGTCTTCTTATATTTATTATCTAAAATATAAGTTTTTGTTTTCTAAAACTTGTTCTTTTATTTCTTTTGAAAAGAATCCTCTTTATTGATAAAAATCCTTTGTTTTAATCTTATCTTATTTATATTCTTTGAAAATAAGTTTCTTCTTTAGGAACTTGAAAATCATTATTTTCCTAATTAGGTTCATAACTTTATAAGTTAATTTTATCTTAACTTTGAAAACTAGTTTGTTTCTTGGTTTTGTTATGGAGTTTAAAAGAGTTTAATCTTTAAACTTTTTGTAAGAACTTTGAAAACTAACAAATTATTTTACTAAAACTTAGGTTCCCATAATATACAATGAAAGTATTTATTTCTTATGTTTCCTTGGTAAAACTATTTTTGTTATTTAAGAAAACTTTAAGAAAACTTGTATTACTCTATTCCTATGTTGTTTGATAATAACTCCATTATTCACGTAATAGAAAATCTAGTTTGAAGTTCCTTTAGTAAAATCCTACTTTTGAATTAGTTGAGACAATATCATTATGTAGATGCAAGGATTATGAGCATATAAAATAATAAGAACATGAGAAAATACTAGAAACAAATAATAATAAGTAAAATAATAAAATATCAAGTATTAGAAACCTTAGCTTCATCAAGGTATCCCAGTCAAGTATTAGGAGCCTTAGCTTCATCAAGGCATCTTGGGACTAAGAATAGACTAGTCCCAAAAATAAAGAAAATAAAGAAAATGTCGTTTTGACTTGATATGGACAAGTCTAAGATTAGAAAGACTAGTTTTAAAGAAATAGCATGAAATAATTAAATTGCAAAGAATGAAATTAAATAAATAACAAGTGAGCTTATATGCTCTAAATATTATATATAAATATATAAATATATTTAGTTAGATATGAATAAAAAATAATAACAACATGATAAAATAGGAAGTTCATGTGCAAGAACAAAATAGGAACATGTTGTTGCTTTTACTACTCATATAAGTTTCAAAACAACACCATAGTCATGTTAAGTCACATGACATGAGTAAATAAATGGTTAGAAGAAGTTTACCTAAAGTGTTTATGTGGTATGAAGATGGTAGATGAAAATGGGTATTATGTGAGTATTGATATGTGATAGATAATTTGTGTATAAGGAATGATTTTTATGAAGAATTGATTTAAGAGAGTTTTGGTAGAGAGAACTCTTGAAGAGAGGATTTGTGGAGTGATTTTGAGAGAGTCTTGGTAGTGAAATGAATTGTGTGAAAGAATGAAGGAGGAAGGGAGTATTTATAGAATTTTGGAGTGAAAATTAGATGTAATTAAATTAATTGAAAAAGAAAATAAATGAGAAAAGGGAAGAGAGAGGGAAGTGGACGGCAACCTTGGGAAGGGAGAGATAAGTTTGATTAAAAATTAATTTTAGAAGAAAAGTGTAAGAGAAGTTTAGTAATATGTAGTATAGAATTTTCATGGGAAAATAAAATTATAAGAAATAGGTGTGTAGGTGTAAGAATAAGTAGAAAGAAAAAGTAGAGATAGAGGAATAGTAATGAATAGTAGAAAAGTATTATGAATAGTAAACTAGACAATTAAAGTACCGGTAGTAACAAAAATACACGTAATAATGCGATATTTGTAATTTTTAGCTACCGAAAAATTCTAAAATTGATATTTTTTAAAATATTATATTTTTACGATTCTATTGGTATTAACATAATATTTTTGCCATTCGGTGAACCAGGGCATGGTTTTTTAAAATTGATCCCGTTCGGATCCGAGGACACTAGAAATTTGCGAATCTTATATTTTTAAGCTTCCCTATATTATTACAAACTATTATCAATAATTATTTTCATTTCGTTGTTTAGAGCTTAAGAGCGCGGGATTGTCGAATCTTAAACACTAGGGTTTGTTGTAAGCTTTATTGATTTTTAGGGGTCCGGTTTGACTTCCGGTTTTGTTGAGTTATTCGCAAGATCATATAATTTGGAGTTTTGACCGTATTATATTTTTAGTTTGATATCTATAATTTATCTCATTTTATTTGTGTTTATTTAGTAGTTTTCAGTTCTTAGGATCGTTTAACCTAGTCTAGGGTTATGAGTTAACTCAATTTGACTTTTAGTGAAAATTGAAATTTCTGATTCTAAAATTTACCGAAGGATTTAAGATCTTAGTATTTCGTTGTTAAGTGTTATTCAGATATATCGTTTTGATTTGCGTTTTAGGAATCGGGTAGATGATTTGATTAGCGTATGGATGTTGATTCAATAGATAGTTAGATTTTATATTTTGTTTTAAGGGTTCTCATTTTCTCAAGACTAAAAATTCTCGTTTTTAATCTTATTTAGAATTAAGTTTTAACTTGGTTCGATTTTTAGGGTTTCGATTCTAGTGTTTGACTCTTAGGATTATTTTCTAAGAATTATGAAATTTTCAGGGGTTTACAGCCCTCCTTTGCAATCCACTGCTCGGTGTCCTCTCTATCCACACTTAAAGCATAAAACATGTGGAAAGACCCTATCTACACAAACACTACTCTTGTGTCCAATCTTCCCACAAGAAAAGTAAGCATTTTCCATCCACTTACAAGCCTTCAAGTCATGTGGCCCAAGGCATCTAGGGCACCTCTTGTCAAAATCCTGCACCATTGATCTGCAAGTCTGAGTAACAGGCCTCTTGCCTTTGTCCTATGCCAGAATATTAGCTACTGCTCTCTTGCCCAAGAAGATCTGATTTCTCTAAGGCTCTTTGCTCTTAATCCTGTTCAGGCATTGTTTCACTGTCTTGGCCTTATTCATAGCTGCAGAATAGTTGCTCAAATCCATCAAATTGACCTGATACTAGATCTTAGGCTCCAATCCAGTAATGAACCTGCTAACTTTGGCTTCCTCACTCTCCTTCAACGCGTTAGGTAGAAACCTCATCAGCCTGTGTAGTTCAGCCTCATATTCCTCTACTGACAATTTCCCTTGCTGTAGAGTATAATACTCCTGGAGCATTCTCTAGTTGACATTACCTGGAAAGAACTCTTTGAAGAAAGTTTGTTCAAAATCCTGCCATGTCATCACTCTTGGCATGTGTCTTTTCATGCTCAACTACTAGTTATTGGCTCTTCCAATCAAAAGATAAGAGGCATACTCAACCTTCTTGTTCTCTCGAATGTCCATAGCAGAAAAAGTCTTCTCGACTTCCTCCATCCATAACTGTGCCTCTAAGGGTTTACCTGGTACTGGCTCAAACTTAGGCACCAGGTCAACAAATTTCTTCAGGCCAAGAACATCTGCATGTCTAGCCCCATTATCTCCATTCCCATTCAGCCTTTGTGTCACGTCCGAACGGGTATCCTAAACGTGACACCCTGCTGTATGCAATATTAAAACTTAAGAATGACTACCTCAGTCACTCGAAAGCTTCCATATCAATACAAAGCATACATTCACATCAAAGGGAGATCGGTGAAGTAATGCATTTTAAGATATTGGTAGCGGAACATGCAAAATAACGCTTAATATATTTCATTGAATTAGAAAGTCTTACAACTTTTAAGAGGCATTCCCCCAATAATTATCATGATAACATGGTCTTTACTAAGATAAATAACAAGAGCTAAAAGATTTTAAAAGAAATCTACTCTAAGACTTCAAAATAGAATTCCTCCAAAAGCTTCTCAAAATAAAGATTCTACCCGGGTGGTCAATATGGTCTCGAGTACAAAAAAGATAATCCTACAATGTCAAAAGTCTATAGGAGTATAAGCATAACTAGCTTAGTGAGATATTCCTTACGCAAAAGTACTCATAATAGACAATCAACCAATTTTATTAAACAAGCATATGAAATGCAACAATCATATGATCAAACAGTACATACGACTATCCGGTTTCATATGTGTGATGGATTTACCCCTCCATCGGTGGTTAGGGAATGCTTTGAACTAGGTCCCAAACGACCTCCTTAAAGTTGCGTGCGTCTTGGGGTTCAAATGAACCGTACTATTAGTCCTTGGGCTTTCCTTACCTAAAGCGAACGATCCAATCCGGCTCGACTATAACTTGAGACCGTATTCTCCGAACGTCCTAACTCTTAAGGTTGTAGCAAGGTAGCTTACCTTTTCAGTCCCATGCTGAGGAGTAATAGCAAAATATCGAAATGATATTCTAAGTGATATGCATGAGCAATTTATTATATGGGGATTCCAATGTGACATTAAATCATTTAAAGCGATCAAGCAATATTTGCACACATAACAATACATACATAGAAACATTTATATCAATCACAAATCGGATTCCGATATACTTATTGTTCATTGATCGCACACAACGAATCACATACATAATTCCCATGATAACCCGCATGCATATCAATTTTATCTTTTCCTAACATTTAGTGCTCTATTCTACAAGCACATGCGCGAATACATAAACGTAAAGGAAACTCACTCGTCCATAGCGTTCTTCTAGGAGTCGAAGTAATCCTCGGGAAAGAGAAGATCTTGGTCCTCGACACCTAAACAAAAGAAATACCCGATATGAGTATTTCATCCGAGATCTATTCAAACTTTATAATTCTATCTTATTGAATTCGTCAAAAATCATATGAATGGAAATTCCAATTTAAAATGAACATAACTTGCTCATTTTAACTCGGAATTTCGCATATTATATATCAAATTCTACCTACTCGAAAAGATCTATCTATTTCTAAGGTTATTCTTATTAAAAGAAGTTATTTGGGTCTCGGAATAGTAACATACAGAATTGATACGAATTTTTCAAATTTCAAAACTAGAGTTTTCAAACTTTCTTCATTCAAGAACTCTTGTACAAAAATATAGATATATTGTATGGTTGAAAAATTCTTTGAATATATATAGACTCAAACCATATGCATGAATTTAGTGGTTTTGTCTCAACAATGGTTTTGTAAACAATGTGTCTTAAAAGCGAGATAAGCTTAAGACTTGAAAAGAAATTAGTTTTGTTTTGAAAAATTTCCTAAATTATCATAAGTGAGTATTTCCTTCTTTAACTCCATTTCTTAGTTATTTGAGAATATTTATATTTCCAAAAAAAAATTTTAATCTTTTAAGATTCTCCTAAATTTATTTCTCGTGGTTTGGAAAACATAGTTTTTCTAAACATTTCATGGTTGTATGCTCTAAGGTCTTTTCTAAAGTTAAATCCACTTTAAAAGAGCAATATCAATAATTTTTATAAGTTATTTATTATTTTTATTTCCTAAGTAAAGCTTATCCTTAGAAAAGTTTCTTCTTTAATAATTTTGTAAAACTTGTCTAGATTTTAGTATTCTAGAGTATTGGTAGAAAACTTTGATAAATGAGTTTAAGAAAGCTTTTGGTTAAACAAGGAATTAAGTTTAAAGAAACTTTCTTATTTTATTGGTTTGAAAAGAGAGTTTGTGATAACTTTACTTTATGTATTTCTTGATAAAATCACATATTATTACTAAAACTTGGGCTAAACTTATCTAACTTTAGAAAAATATTTGTTAAGATAAAATTTTAAGTCTTTATGGAAAAATAATTTTTATTACATATATCCATAGATGATATATGTAAAGTATAGTGAGAGTTTCATACATCAAATGACCTTCCATAAGCTTAAAAGCTAAAGATGATGATGCCAAAATGAAATACTCCTCTTATCCATGATTATTCTCTCGTATTATTATTATTTTCTTACTAAAAGTAATTATATTTTATAGATCTAACTTTTATGTAACTTTGATTATGTTTATATTTAGATCTATGAGTTTATAGTTTACTACGATGGATTTCTTTTACATTTATGTTCATAGAAAGTGTAGATCTTGGTTTTGAACTCAAATAAAAATGGTGAAATTTGTATCTAGGCAAGACCATTTTTAAGAACTACTTTCCAAGTGTCAAAATGAAATTTTTACTTGAGATAATGAAGGCTTAATGTATATATATCATCAAGACTTCATTTTATATAGCTCAAAGGTGATTTTCAAAAATTATTTTTCAAAACAAAATTCTATTTTTGGATTTAGGCCAAGGCCTAGTTTAAAAACATGTTTTCCAACTCAAAAATGAAGTTTTTATTCAAGAAATGGAAGGCTCTTAAGATAGGATATGTATGGGATGGTTTTCATAAGTTTAGATGGATTTTATCAAAAAATATGTCCAAAAACAAATCTTATAAATTTTGATCTCAACCAAAACCAATTTTGAAAACCCATTTTTCAATACCAAAATGAAGGATTTGTTTGAAAAATGTAAAGCTTATGGAATTGGTATCAATAGGAGATGTTTTTGATAAATGAATGGTAGATCTACTAGTAGAGATACTCAAAATAGGAAGAGATTACAAAATATAAAATTTGAGTTTCATCCTAACTTTGTGAAATTCAGATGGCTTCAAGACCATACCTTAAAAACTCTTTTATCAACTCCAAAACTTATGTTTTATATGAAAAATGAAGAGTATAGGTCATGGATATCATCAAGCAATGATCTTTATAAGTTGAGATGGGATTTGCTAAAAAAAATATATAGAACAAGGAGTAGAAATAAAGTAGGAAAATTTGAGTTGTTGTCATTTTAAGAAATTCGTAATAATGGAGTAATTGTATGAAAACCCTATTTTTCAAACTCAAAATGAAAGTTTTATTAAAGAAATAAAGTCTTTAGTGGCTAGGTATGATTGAGCCTTAATTTTCTAAGTATCAAATGATTTTTACTTAAAGGAATCACCACAAGAATAATTTTTGCAAAATTCGGATTTTGAGATGAACCATATTTAAAAACATGTTTACAAAGTATAAAATGGAAATTTTTATTGAAAAACAAAGGCCTTAAGGAATATACATAATGAAGGCTTAATTTTAACAAGAATAAATAAATTTTATCAAGGAATTTTTCTAAAAACAAGTGGGGATTGTCAAGACTACAAGACTAGCCTTTCTAAGTTGGTTTTTCATAAAGTCTTACAAAGAAAAACTTTTCTAAAAATTTCTTTTATTCTTTATCATTAAGAACATGTATATATATTGTCACGCCCCAATAGTACCCTAGTAGTAATACACATATATATATTATGATACAGCCTGATAACCCAGACGATATCAAATACACATATCAATACTAGAACTACTTTGGAAAATGACAAGAGTTCAACAAAAGAGGATCTTTTTGGTTGCGTGATAAGAAATGATGAAAGTAAATAAAATCACAATACCATAATTAAGTTCTGCTGTCTGAATAATAATAACTATTACAAACCATAAAACTTTCTAAGTTCTCAGATAATAAAATTGATGTACTAACACCAATTAATACATATAAATAATGAAACTATTTTTCCCTGTTTCCAAGACTCTTCCAGCTTTAGAAACATACTGGCTCTAAGCTCCTAGAAGCCACCAACCAAGGCTTAAGTGTCATCCTGTAAGGACTGTAGGAGTGTAAGCATAACCACGAGCTCAGTGAATAACCAGAACTTATCACAACAAGCAAGTTATTATCAATCATATGTAATGCATCAATCAAACACATGAACAATTACAATCTTGGACAAATCGGAATCCAAACAGGATAGAGATTTACGCCTTCTCATCGGGGTTGAAGGAAAACCGATCTATGAATCACCTACCCAGGAGAAACTAAGTACACAGGAAATCCACAATCCTCACAATTATTATCTCTTTATGTTAATGATGTTTTAAATACTCATTTCCTATTTTAAGCCTTAGAAACTCCACTTAGTGTTAGACATTTCACAGCGATACCATGGGCGGCGTCCTTCCTTACCAGTTAATTCCCATGGAACCGACAGAACAAAGGTAAACGTGAGTAGAACTACTAGCCTCTTGCCTAGAAAAACCAAGTATTATCAGAGAACCAAAATTCTAACACGTAGTAGGCTATCATACAAACATAATGTAGTATGTGCAAATCATGCTATGCATGTATCATTTCACTTACGATTTCGATAATTTTTAGTCAGGTTATAAGTGTTCAAACTTCATTCAGACGCTCAACATGCTTCACATACAGTAATTTCACAAGTCATTCATTATCACTTTTGGTTAATAGTATTTGTCAAACAAGTAATTTCAAACAGCAAGCAAATCCCGTAATCCCATATACACAAGAGTTCATTATTATCTTTGTATTTTAATGAAACTAAACTACAATCACAAACAAGGTAATAAGTCTAAGTTACTCACCTGCTCATACTGATCAGTCGTAGTAATCGACCGGGAAATCCTCGATAGTATCGAAATTACCTATTAAGATGAAATATTTATCAATAATATTTATAAATAGAAAATTAAATTCCTATGAGTGTCTAAGTGTCTTGTGTCGGTATTTGATATCATTCCTATGGTTTATAGCGATTTCTTAAAGTATTGATTCTTATGGAAAAGAAATTTTTATTGTTTAATTCTTTTTAAGTTTCTTTTGATTGAGGATTATTTTAGAGGATCCCATTTAAACCTTCATTTATATCTTAAGTTCCATCATAACTTGTAGGAGTCTCGGTATGTATAATTTCTATGAATTTGTTGATAACTCTTTTCTTGTAATGTAGGACTTCTAATCATGCTTGTAAAGCTTGTTTTTCAAGTTTTATGTTGATATAAGGTCTTAGAAGCATTAGACATGAATTTAGACTAGATGAGATGAAATTTGAGTCTTGTTTTATACACTTTATTCCTATATTCGAATTTACTATTACCATAATTATAATACTTCTAAGTTGTTTTTTTTTTCCTACAATATCTAAACATTTCTAACACATCAACCATCTATCCACTTGAATTCATCAATGGATTAACAACTTCTTTCAACTACAAAACTTTCTTCCAATGCTCAGTAATCCAACCTAAAGTCTATACACAAATTTAACAAGGATAGGTTGTAGTTTAGAACTTACCTTGGATTGGAATGAAAGAAGGATGTTCAACTTCCTTTTTAAGCAAAAATCAAACCTATATCAAAGGTTAGATGATGACTTTCTAACTAAACAACATTAACTATAATGGAAGCTTACTAATGCAATCCAATATTCTTACCTTGGCAAGCTAGTTTTCCCCTCTTGGATCTTAGGATAACTAAGACTTTTGATTTGGTTTTAGATGTTGTTGGAGAGGGAAATTGATGTTCTTGATGTGCTTAGTGTGTAGATAGGATATGAGAAGTAAGCTAGGGGTTTATGGTTGATCTTACAAGGGTTTCTAAGCTTTCTAAGTGGAAGGTTACAATGGAAAAGAGAAAGGAAGAGGCTCGACGCACTTATTTTTGTAGTTGTGTTTTTGGGGTGATTTTGTGGGAGTTATGAGCTCAATTTGTTACTAACTTAAGCTTATATACATGTACTAAGACTAGGCTAAGTTTTGGAGGCTAAGGAAAGGGTTTTGGGCTTGAAAAAAACTCACATTTGCAGCTAGAATTTCCATACGATTTTGGTATTTTTAGTTTGCAATTTTGGACTTTGTTTTGACAGATTTGTGGCTATCTTTGAGGGTATTAATTGTATTTGTTTGGTAGCTAATTAATGCCATTTATGTGTGTAAAATTAGGAGCTTAACTTGTGTAAAAGTCGGGTCAAGATCTGTTGAAGTTTGAAGTCTGAAAAATTGGAATTTCTGGGACATTTCCTCTTGATTTTTGGATAGATTTTAGATCCGATTTTCTAATTAATTATTGGTGTGTGAAGTGTCCATTTAAAGGATCTCTATTGGTGTTTAATTAGTAAAAAATATTTGCTCATTTAAGCCTAGGAATCTTGCAAAAATCGGAGCTAAATTTGGGTATGTGTGCTGCTGTATTTTGTTGAATTTTTCTTCAATTGCAGCTGTTATGATCCGATTTTTGCAAGGATATTTGGAGTGGTTGTGGTTGTTTATCTGACCTGAAATTCTCCTCATTTATTGTTGATTACATGTGGAGTGTTGTGGTTGGATTGTAAGTCAATTTTGTTTGAAGTTTAGGGCTCAAATTCAGATCAAAGTTGGGCAAGAAAATTTGGACCTCTGTAGCAGGGGAGTCTTTTGCTGCTGTATCATGAATTTCCACCTTAATTTGCAACTGTTTTCCTCTTCTATTTGGTCTGTAATTCTTGCCAATTTAATGTAGGTTATAGGTGTAGCTTTTAGGTTGGTTGGGGAGTCCTTTTCGGGTTGAATTTGAGTGTAAAAATTGAAGCAAAGTTAGATAACATTTTGAACTTGTTGCAACCGAGAATGTCCAACAGCTGCTGCTCTATTTTTTCCCAAGGATCTGTTTCAGCTGCTCTGCTATGTGCGTGTGTGGAATGTTGCTTGCTCGAGCGTGCCAGCCTGCTGTTGCTTACACATGGATTGCAGATTTGCTAGACGTGTGGGGCTGCTGCTGCTCGCGCGTCTCCTGCTGTCGTGCGTCTCCTGCTGTCGTGCGTGGAAATGGATGCTCGGTCATCTCCTGCTGCGCGTGATAAGAACTACAGTTGTTGCTCCACGTCTGAACGTCCAAGCAATTGAATGTCCGGTTTTGCTTCTTATATATATATATATATATTTAATAATTATTAACTAAAATATTTTTGCTAATAATAAATTATTTGCGTATAACTATACTCGTTATCTTTATGTTTTATCGAGATAAAATTACCTAAGTTACTACAAAACTTTAAATTATTTATATTTTCAAATTTTTAGTTAAAACTTCACACGATTAATTATTTTTAGTATTTTTAACTTACATGATTAAATTTTCAAGTTCGATGAATTAAGTTAGGAACAAAGTCCTAATAAATTTAGAATTTCCTAACAATTATAATGGCGGGTTTGAAATTTTCTTTTTAGATCTAGATTAATAATTATTGTTCAGTATTAGTATCTATTTGTATTTATAATCTTAGTATTTCCTTTTTAAATTATTGTTTTATACCGATAAGCTCTATTAATAAACTATATCTTATCGGTTTTGAAAATTTAAAGCTATTTCTAGATATATCTTGAATTATTAGTTCAAGATCTGAAATCTCATTTTTGGTATCTATTGAGGTCGAGAAAATTTTTATTTGAGTTTTTCAAATTAGGAATGATTTTATTACAACTCATAGGTATAATCTAGGATTTTTATCGGATTCTAAATTCGCTATCTACTTTACATTTTCTATTTTACTACCGTATACTATTGTGACAAATTTTGGGGTTTACATCCTCCCCCCCCTTAAAATAAGCTTTGTCCTCAAAGCTTGATACGTACCTGATGGTTCAAAAAAATTAGGGTAATTCTTCCGAACTTCATCTTCTAATTCCCAAGTCATTTCTTCCGTTCGGGAATCCTATAAAACCTTAACATATCTGATTTCTTTGTTTCTAAGAGTCTGTACTTTACTGTCCATTATTCGAATAGGTTGTTTCTCATATGTCAAGTTCTCCTTCAATGGAATTGGTTCCAATCAACCACTTTATTTGGATCGGAGACATATTTCCTCAAAACCGATACATGAAACACGTTATGTATACCAGATAAATTTGGAGGTAAAGCCAATCGATAGGCTAAATATCCTACCCTATCCAAGATTTCAAAAGGTCCAATATATCGAGGACTTAATTTTCCTTGATTTAGTCCACGTTGAAGACTCTTGATCGGATTCACTTTAAGGTATACATGATCTCCCTCTTTGAATTCCAATTCCCGTCTCTTCATATCTGCCTAACTCTTTTGTCGATCTTGAGCTTCTTTCATCTTTTGTTTTATCACTGCCACTTTATCTATTATTTCTTGTACCATTTCAGGTCCAACCACTATTCTCTCTAAATTATCCCAAAATAATGGTGATCTACACTTTCGACCATAAAGTGCTTCATATGGCGGCATTCCAATACTAGAATGATAACTGTTATTATATGTGAATTCCACCAAAGGTAAGTGTTGATCCCAATTTCCTTTAAATTCCAATATACAAGACCTTGGCATATCTTCCAAAGTCTGTATAGTCCCTTCCATTTGTCCATCAGTTTGGGGATGATAAGCAGTACTGAACTTTAACTGCGTCCCTAATGCTTCTACAACCCATTCCAAAATTTGGAAACAAAGCGTGGATCTCTATCTGATACTATGCTAGCTGGTATTCCATGTAATCGAACAATCTCTTTAAGATATATCTGCGCCAGCTTTTCCAGTGGATACGTCATATTGATGGGTATAAAATGTGCTAATTTAGTGAGTCTATCCACAATAACCCATACAATGTCATGTCCACTACTCATCTTAGGTAATGAACATACAAAGTCCATAGAGATCTGATCCCATTTCCATTCAGGAATTGGTAATGGCTTCAACAATCCTCCCAGCTTTTGGTGTTCAGCTTTAATTTGTTGACATACTTCACATTTGGCCACAAATTTCGCTACATCCTTTTTCATCCTGTTCCGGCTTTTGGTGTTCAGCTTTAATTTGTTGACATACTTCACATTTGGCCACAAATTTCGCTACATCCTTTTTCATCCTGTTCCACCAATATACACTTTTCAATTCTTGATATGTTTTCGTTTCTCCAAGATGAACAGTATAACCTGAATTATGTGCCTCTTGCATTAACTTTTGCCTTAAATCCAATTTATGGGGTACACACAGTGTGTTGGTCATTCTAAGGATTCCTTCATCATCGACTCGGAAATCCCTATATTTATCTTGTGATATCTCTTGGATAATCCTTTGAAATTCCATATCTTCTTTTTGAGCTTCTTTGATCTGTTGAAATAAGGTAGTTTCCAAAATCAGATTTCCAAGTTCAGCTTCAAAACCCTGCATTGTGAATCCTAAACTCATCCTTTCAAATTGCTTGATGAGTTCTTTTTGCTCAGTCAGCATTGAGGCTACTTCACCGTAGTTTTTCCAACTCAAAGCATCAGCGATATCACTTTTCCTGGGTGATAATTGTTACCCAAATCATAATCCTTTATTAGTTCCAACCATCATCGTTGTCTCATGTTCAATTCTTTTTGTGTGAATATATGCTTCAAACTTTTATGATCAGTATAAATTTCACACCTTTGACCATATAAATAGTGTCTCCAAATTTTGAGTGCAAAAACAATAGCAGCTAGTTCCAAGTCATGAGTAGGGTAATTCATTCATGGGGTTTCAATTGCCTGGAAGCATATGCTATTACTTTTCCATTCTGCATTAATACACATCCCAAACCATTTTTGGATGCATCACTATATATAACATATGGGTCTGATCATTGGGTAAGACCAATATTGGTGCTGACACTAATCTCTTCTTCAATTCTTGGAAACTTTGCTCCCGCTTTTCATTCCATTCAAATTTTCATTTTTCTTTGTCAATTGCGTCAATGGTTTGCAATTGTTGAGAAATCCTACAAATTTCGATAGTATCCAGCTAAACCCAAGAAACTTCTGATTTCAGTAACTGTCTCAGGTCTTTTCCATTCCGATGGCTTTGACCTTTGCAGGATCTACAGAAATTCCTTCTCTCGACACGATGTGTCCAAGAAAAGATATGCTCTTAAGCCAAAATTCACACTTTGACAATTTAGCATATAATTTATTATCCATCAAAATCTGCAATACATTCCTCAAATGCTCCTCATGTTGCTCCTCTAATGGTGAATATACCAATATATCATCTATGAACACAATCACACAAATATCCAACAATGGTCAAAAAATCCGATTCATCAAATCGATAAATATCGTAGGTGCATTAGTCAGTCCGAATGGCATAACAAAAAATTCATAGTGGCCATACCGCGTTCGAAATGCAATCTTAGGTATATCATCTATCTTGATTCGAATTTGATGATATCCTGATTTGAGATCAATACGGGAAAATATTTTTGCTCCACGTAGTTGATCAAACAAATCATCGATTCTTGCTAATGGATACTTGTTTTTTATGGTTACCTTGTTCAATTCCCTATAATCAATACAGAGTCTCAATAAACCATCCTTCTTTTTAACAAACAGTACCAGAGCTCCCCATGGAGAGACACTGGGTCTGATGAATCCTTTATCCATCAATTCCTGTAATTGCACTTTTAATTCCTTCAATTCTATAGGTGCCATTCGATACAGAGCTTTTAATACTGGTTCTGTTCCAGGCGTCAAATCAATGGAGAATTCCACTTCTCTTTGTGGAGGTAAACTAGGTAATTCCTCTGGGAATACATCTGGATATTCACACACAGTTCTTATAGTATGAATATCAGTTTCTCTGGTTCTCCATTAACAGCTCCTAAAATAATTTCACCTAACTTCTCGATGCCATCATCATCAACTTCAATGGTTGTTAATTTGACTCCACTGTCTCGTAGTATTTCTCCTTGGTACTCCTTTCTTTCTCCTTGACAATTTATAAAGGATACCATCTTGAGACGACAATCGATCTTAGCTTTTGTGGCAGCTAACCAAGTCATTCCCAAAATAACTTCATATTTGTGCAGATCCACTACAATTAGATCAACAATTGATCCTTGATTCCCAATCTGTATTGGGCATTCTTTCACTATCTCCTGAGTCATAACCATGCCTCCAGTGGGTGTACTGATCCCTAACCCTTTATTCATAGCTTCACATGTTAGACCTAGTTGTCTGGCTAATACAGTGTCTATAAATGAATGTGTCGCGCCGGTGTCAAATAGAGCGTACACTGAATGGTCTTTCACTTGTATTGTGCCTATTTATCAATTATACATTACATGTTATTTAGACTTATAAAAGCATTAATTGTGCATCTAAAGTGTTCGTGTCTCATACTATTGCTTTAAACATAATAACATACCTGCAATGAGTCCGGTATCATCTAAATCAGCTTCCTCCCAAATGTTTTCAGCATCATCCTCCTCTATCTCCTCTTCATCAACTGGAGTTCCGTGCATAGCATAGATTCTAGCTGTTCCAGTATTTTTGTTAGTACTGGCATTGCCTTCTTTCTGATCCCTCGCTCCAACAACTCCTTTAGATCGTGATAATCCTGTTGCTCCAGTACTCCTTTGAGGATAGTGAGTTGATATATGACCTACCTTCTTACAGATAAAGCAGGTCGCACTTGCTAGTTTTGGACATTTGGCAACACTATGTCCACTTTCACCACAATAAAAGCATCTATGTTGCAGATGTGGGCAACCTTTTGGGTTATGAGCGCCCTTGCATTTCTAATAGGTAACATTACTTCTCCCGGTATTTCCAGTTTTGGCATTTCGAATTGGCTTAAAGAATCTCCCTTTCTTAGAAGCAGTACTCGTTCCCACATTATCACGAATTCTTTTTCCAAAAGTTTGCCCCCGTTTCTTATATCTTTCTACTTCATATTTTCTAGCGCATTCTATCACTCACGCCTTCTCTACCATAGCAGTAAAATCAATAATCTCAAATTCAGCAAGCCTCCTTTGAAAGGGGCTCTAATCCAACCATGAAAGTTTGCCTTTTTAATTCATCACTGTCCTTGTATGCATCTGAGGCAAATTGCAATAGTCAATTGAATTCATGTTCATATTCATCAACCATCTTACTCCCTTGAGTCAAATTCATTAAATAAGTACTATACTTTGCTTTCAAGCTGCCCAGGAAATATTCTTTCAGAAATTCCCGTTTGAAAACTTCCCACGTTATGGGATGTGGTAATCCTCTTTGCTTTGAATCCCACCATATTCTTGCCCTTAATCGCAGCAAGTAGGTTCCGTATGGTACCTTAAGTGCTTCAGGTATCTGAAACACGTCAAATGATCGCTCAATCTGAGACAACCAATCTTCTGCTTCTTTGGTTTTCCCGGCATTCCCTCAAAGTACCTGTTACACTTTATAAACTCAGGTAACAAATTCCTTTGTGGTCTCCAAGGTGGCGGAGGTGGTAATTCATGATCATGTCGGGGTGGTCCTTGCACTTCAGCTGCAGATTCAACACGTCGTTCTTGATTTCTCGGTTCTTCCATGGTGGTTGAACCGATGCAACACGTTCCTCATTTCTCCTAGCAGAAACTTGAGGCATAGGTGGTGCCTCAGGAGGTGGTGCTACAGGTGGTATTTGTCTAGCTTGCAAAGCTTGTAAAATTAAGGTGTTCTGTTGTTGAATTGCTTGCAAAATAGTCTCCAAGCGATTAGGTTGTAGTGCCGGTTCATCATTAGGTGGATTCGTTGGTACTCTTGCAGTTCTTCCTTCCACCTCTCATTCTCGCGCTTCTACCATAAATTACATATCAAATAAGGTAAGTCTCATTTATTGTAACCATTTCTTATTCAAGTTATTTATGCTCTTACTATTTTTCATGGAGTATCTCATGCATGTGTAAATCTTTCATAATTTAAAAATACACATGATACTTTCCTAACATGAGCATACTTTATTTACTACTTCACTTACATTTATACACACATGATAACATATATATATGTACACCAAAACATACTTATTCCATATTAGTGCCATATGTACAACATCAAAAATTGCACCAACTATCATCACTATTACTTAGTACATCACATCATAATAGAGTTCCTAGAGTTAGTGCGTTCTATACAACATCAAAATTTGCACTAACTATCTATCTACTAGATCATCAAAAGAGCATCACCATAAGTCATACATATTTAGTGTAATTACAACACATAAAATAACATTCTTTCAACTAAATTTTCTATGGGCTAGGGTAACGTGGTCTCTTGCCCTTATCTCGAGCATCCAACTGTGGGTACTCGTCCTGATCACTGGAGTCGCTGCTGCTCAACTCGTGGATCTCAACATGCTGTCCAGGTAGAGCTAAACTAAGCTTAGATCCATCAAGCTGTACTCCCTGTGTCTTTGGAGCTTGTTTACCCTCATGTACAAACATTGTATCCTCACCATATATCCATCCTCCATGTGGTGTTCCCTTCCATGTACTATATTTGCCAAAAGAACTATGTGTGAAATCCAAGAATTCTAATTCTTGTGGAACTGACACATTACTCCCTTTCCTGGTCTTCTTTGTCCTGTCAATATTTTCTTCCAAATCAATACTAGCTACTCCTCTTTTGGTTGATCTCCTTCCCCATCCTCTAACTGGTAATACAGTGTCCTAAGTAATCTTATCAGAAAAAGTGTCACAAAAACCACAAGGACCCTGGGTATCTAGCCCGACTGTCGGTATAATAGTAGCTCGACTTTGTAATACGTCCTTAGGAAGCTTGCAATTACTGAGATGATACATTATCCACTCATCAGTGCACGGATCAGTACTACGTATACCAATGTGGTCCTCCCTAAAATCATGAGCATATATCCAACCTTTGCCAATATACTCCTATATCCTGAAATCTGGGAGAGTCGGCCTCCTGGAATTCACTGATACTACAAATGCTACATTATCTATTTCTACCGCTCCACCATTCCTACCAACAAATCATTCAAACCTATAAATTAATTCATTAGCATAACCTGGATTCGGGTGTGCTTTCTCCATCAGGAACAACCAATCTCTGAAGAGTGGCCTCAATCCGTGTCTCCGTTTGCTCAAAATCTGATCCAATGTTTTAGGATTGCTTGCCAATGCTAGGTCTTCCACCAAGATCCTCAACCTTCGCTTGTAATCAGTTAAAGTTTCTGAAGGTTGCATAAAGAAAACCAACCACTTAACATAACAGGTTGCCGGAATAACCTGCACCACAAATAAAATTTGCATGACTAATAATAATCATACCGATTTTATTTTAGGTTCTTAATTCTACCCAAATCTACCCCTACTAATCTTAAATAGATTCTATCACTACTATTATGTAAACTAATTATGATTTTGTTTAATTTCATCTTTTTCTTATACTTGCAACCATAGCTCTAATACCAACTAAATCTGTCACACCCCAATAGTACCCTACTAGTAATATATATATATTATGATACAACCTGATAACCTAGACGATATCAAATACATATATCAATACTAGAACTACTTTGGAAAATGACATGAGTTCAACAAAACAGGATCTGTTTGGTTGCGTGATAAGAAATTATGAAAGTAAATAAAATACAATACCATAATTAAGTTCTACTGTCCGAATAATAATAACTATTACAAACCATAAAACTTTCTAAGTTCTCAGATAATAAAATTGATATACTAACACCAATTAATACATATAAATAATGAAACTATTTTTCCCTGTTTCCAAGACTCTTCCGGCTTTAGAAACATACCGGCTCTAAGCTCCTAGAAGCCACCAACCAAGGCTTAAATGTCATCCTGTAAGGACTGTAGGAGTGTGAGCATAACTACGGGCTTAGTAAATAACCAGAACTTATCACAACAAGCAAGTTATTATCAATCATATGTAATGCATCAATCAAACACATGAACAATTACAATCTTGGACAAATTGGAATCCAAACAGGATGGAGATTTACGCCCTCTCATCGGGGTTGAAGGAAAACCGATCTATGAATCACCTACCCAGGAGAAACTAAGTACATAGGAAATCCACAATCCTCACAATTATTATCTCTTTATGTTAATGATGTTTTAAACACTCATTTCCTATTTTAAGCCTTAGAAACTCCACTTAGTGTTAGACATTTCACAGCAATACCATGGGCGGCGTCCTTCCTTACCAGTTAGTTCCCATGGAACCGACAGAACAAAGGTAAACTTGAGTAGAACTACTAGCCTCTTGCCTAGAAAACCAAGTATTACCAAAGAACCGAAATTCTAACACGTAGTAGGCTATCATACAAACATAATGTAGTATGTGCAAATCGTGCTATGCATGTATCATTTCACTTATGATTTCGACATTTTTTAGTCAGGTTATAAGTGTTCAAACTTCATTCAGACGCTCAACATGCTTCATATACAGTAATTTCACAAGTCATTCATTATCACTTTTGGTTAATAGTATTTGTCAAACAAGTAATTTCAAACAGCAAGCAAATCCCGTAATCCCATATACACAAGAGTTCATTATTATCTTTGTATTTTAGTGCAACTAAACTACAATCACAAATAAGGTAATAAGTTTAAGTTACTCACCTGCTCATACTGATCAGTCGTAGTAATCGACCGGGAAATCCTCAACAGTATCGAAATTACCTATTAAGATGAAATATTTATCAACAATATTTATAAATAGAAAATTAAATTCCTATGAGTGTCTAAGTGTCCTATGTCGGTATTTAATATCATTCCTATGGTTTATAGCGATTTCTTAAAGTATTGATACTTATGGAAAAGAAATTTTTATTGTTTAATTCTTTTTAAGTTTCTTTTGATTGAGGATTATTTTAGAGAATCCCATTTAAACCTTCATTTATATCTTAAGTTCCAGCATAACTTGTAGAAGCCTTGGTATGTATAATTTCTATGAATTTGTTCATAACACTTTTCTTGTAATGTAAGACTTCTAATCATGCTTGTAAAGCTTGTTTTATCAAGTTTTATGTTGATATAAGGTCTTAGAAGCATTAGACATGAATTTAGACTAGATTAGATGAAATTTGAGTCTTGCTTTGTACACTTTATTCCTATATCCGAATTTACCATTACCATAATTATAATACTTCTAAGTTGTTGTTTTTCTTTTCCAACAATATCTAAACATTTCTAACACATCAATCATCTATCCAGTTGAATTCATCAATGGATTAACAACTTATTTCAACTACAAAACTTTCTTCTAATGCTCAATAATCCATCCTAAGGTCTATACACAAATTTAACAAGGATAGGTTGTAGTTTAGAACTTACCTTAGATTGCAATGAAAGAAGGATGTTCAACTTCCTTTTTAAGCAAAACTCAAACCTATATCAAAGGTTAGATGATGAGTTTCTAACTAAACAACATTAACTATAATGGAAGCTTACTAATGCAATCCAATATTCTTACCTTGTCAAGCTAGTTTTTCCCTCTTGGATCTTAGGAAAACTAAGACTTTTGATTTGGTTTTAGATGTTGGAGAGGGAAATTGATGTTCTTGATGTGCGTAGTGTGTAGATAGGATATGAGAAGTAAGCTAGGGGTTTATGATTGATCTTACAAGGGTTTCTAAGCTTTCTAAGTGGAAGGTTGCAATGGAAAAGAGAAAGGAAGAGGCTAGACGCACTTATTTTTGTAGCTGTGTTTTTAGGGTGATTTTGTGGAAGCTATGAGCTTAATTTGTAACTAACTTAAGTTTATATACATGTACTATGACTAGGCTAAGTTTTGGAGGCTAAGGAAAGAGTGTTGGGCTTGAAAAAGACTTACATTTGCCGCTAGAATTTTCATACGATTTTGGTATTTTTGGTTTGCAATTTTGGACTTTGTTTTGACAGATTTATGGCTATCTTTGAGGGCATTAATTGTGTTTATTTGGTAGCTAATTAATGCCATTTATGTGTGTAAAATTAGGAGCTTAACTTGTGTAAAAGTTCGGTCAAGATCTTGATTTTTGGACAACTGATTTTCTAATTAATTATTGGTGTGTGAAGTGTCTATTTAAAGGCTCTCTATTGGTGTTTAATAAGTCAAAAATATCAGCTCATTTAAGCCTAGGAATCTTGCAAAAATCGGAGCTAAATTTGGGTATGTTTCCTCTATTGAAGCTGTTATGATCCGACTTTTGCAAGGATATTTGGAGTGGTTGTGGTTGTTTATCTGAGCTGAAATTCTCCTCATTTATTGTTAATTACATGTGGAGTGTTGTGGTTAGATTGTAGGTCAATTTCGTTTGAAGTTTAGGGCTCAAATTCGGATCAAAGTTGGGCAAGAAAATTCGGATCTCTGCAGCAGGGGAGTCTTTTGCCGTTGTATCATGAATTTCCACCTTAATTTGCAACTGTTTTCCTCTTCTATTTGGTCTGTAATTCTTGACAATTAAATGTGGGTTATAGGTGTAGCTTTTGGGTTGGCTGGGGTGTCCTTTTCGGGTTGAATTTGAGTGTAAAAATCAGAGCAAAATTGGATAACATTTTAGACTTGCTGCAACCGAGAATGTCCAACAGCTGCTGCTCTGTTTTTCCCCAAGGATCTACTTCAGTTGCTCTATTGTGCGCGTGTGAGGAATGTTTCTTGCTCGAGCGTGCCTGTCTACTGCTGTTTGCATGTGGAGTCCAGATTTGCTGGACATGTGGGGCTGCTGCTGCTCGTGCGTCTCCTGCTGCAGTGCGTGGGAAATGGATGCTCGATCATCTCCTGCTGCGCGTGATAAGAACTGCAGCTGCTGCTCCACGTCCGAACGTTCAAGCAATTGAATGTCCGGTTTTCCTTCTTATATATATATATATATATATATTTAATAGTTATTAACTAAAATATTTTTGCTAATAATAAATTATTTGCGTATAACTATACTCATTATATTTACGTTTTATCGAGATAAAATTACCTAAGTTACTACAAAACTTTAAATTATTTATATTTTCAAATTTTTAGTTAAAATTCTCACGATTAATTATTTTTAGTATTTTTAACTTACGTGATTAAATTTTCAAGTTCGATGAATTAAGTTAGGAACAAAGTCCTAATAAATTTAGAATTTCCTAACAATTATAACAGCGAGTTTGAAATTTTCTTTTTAGATCTAGATTAATAATTATTATTCAGTATTAGTGTCTATTTGTATTTATAATCTTAGTATTTCCTTTTTAAATTATTGTTTTATACCGATAAGCTCTATTAATAAATTGTATCTTATCAGTTTTGAAATTTTAAAGCTATTTCTAGATATATCTTGAATTATTAGTTCAAGATATGAAATCTCGTTTTTGGTATCTATTGAGGTCAAGAAAATTTTTATTCGAGTTTTTCAAATTAGGAATGAGTTTATTACAACTCATAGGTATAATCTAGGATTTTTATCGGATTCTAAATTCGCTATCTACTTTAAGTTTTCTATTTTACTACCGTATACTATTGTGACAAATTTTAGGGTTTAGTTATATATCTCATGACATATCATTGATGATAGTAACTTGTTCATATTGCATGTATACTTGCTTTGGATAGTAGAAACTTCATGAACTTTCACAAATTCAATTTTCTAAAATTGTTTTCACTACTGATCTGAACTGATAAGATCTTTTTGAAGCTTAAAAGTTTTCAAAACTTAAATATGATATTATAATTAGGTATATTTTTCGAAGTAGATAGAAATCGATATATAATTTGCTAAATTTCGAGTTAAAATGACTAAGTTATGGCCATTTTATTTTGGAATTCTCACGTAGGACGAGAATTACAAATTTGATAGCTTATATGAGATAGTTTGGATTAGTTAAGTGATAAAATACTTATTAGAGTATTTCTTCCTTTTTAGGTGACCCTGAAATTGACGATTCTCTACCACCGGATTACTTTTACTAAGAGACCGCTGATCCCATAGCTAAGTGAGTTTTCTCCTTATTTTGTTACCTTGTTTATGCTTGTAGCTAGTTGCATTAGAATTATAGGAATAAGATAAAAACCGATATGAATGGGGATGAGATAGATGATGAGACTTTGATGTATGTATGCCAAAGAATACTGAAGCATATCAAAACCATGATTCGATTGGATAACTGCACTATTCATATTATTTCTGTTTATGGGTATGATATTGGTTGGTACTCTAACGAATGTATGAATAATTTGACCTAAGAAAAAATTAAATTGGTCATGCATCGCATCGAACATTTTGCATTTGTTAGCATGCTACTCCTACGCAAGTCAATCGGTATGGTCCGAGGACTCGTTTGGATAATGAGACCCGGTATTAGAGCTCATTATGTAAGCCCCGGAAAATTTCAGTAAATAATTCCAAAATAAACATCGAAAATAAACTCTAAAAATGCCTCCAAGTTAAAACCGAACTTCGTCTAGTCATAAATCACGAATGAATCTAGAAATTCTTAATCTCGAGAAAATGAAAATCCTTAAAGATAAAATAAGAACTCAACAGTCTTTAAATTCAAAACTACTACATTTGACAAATTCTATATTTAACTTTGACTTGTAAAATCGAGTAATAGAGAACCCAAAAGCAAATTATTAAAAAATTAAATAATAATTAATCTTCGAAAATAAAACCCAATTTACGAATTCCGAAAACATTAAGAGATGTTAAATACTTACAAAAATAAAATTTAAAATAAATTTCTCAAATGTGTTGTATAAGCAAAAACTCTCAATTTCCATGTTGGCAAAGATTTAACTGGAAAATCACTAGGGAACCCTAAGTGGAATATAGTAGTTCATGTAAACCCCTAATTTTTAGGGTAATATTAGGTTCAAACCCTAAACTGGAAAGTCAACCAGAAAACCTAAGGAAAATCCTAGTAGTTTAGATTCGGCAATCCCATATTCCTAAACCAAGGAGTTGAAATATGAGTAAAGGGTGTAGTTTGGTTCGTAATAATACTAGTATACTTTAAAAGATAAGATTAGCGAATCTTCGATCAATTTTGAACTCGATCGGGTACAGACTTTGAAAAGCATATCTCGAGGCTCAAAATATTAAATATATGATATTAGTACCGTTAGACTCATAATTTCATAAGATTTCCAAATATATCAATTATATAATTTTTTGGGTTATAAAAGTTACAGTTATAACCTTTTTATCGTATTTTCATTACTATCGGTACTTTAAATGTCAAATCTACTTTTTGAATTCTTCTACACTATTCACAAGTACAACTACCCATAACCTATTTTTTGCATCCTTACACCCTACTCTTACAATTTCATCATTTTTCTTACAATTTACTTTTCCAATATAACTTTTATCAGTTAAATTAGTTAATTAATTTTGAATCTTACACAACACAAAACAAACAAACCCTCTTCCTCTTCCTGTTGAAAAGCGGCGCAACTCCCCTCCCATTTCCTCTCTCAAATTGTTTTATTTAATTCCTTTTATTACAGCAAACCCTAATTCATTTCCCTATATATACCTCCTTATGCCCACTTCATGCATTTGTGATTAGTATGGTAAACTAGATCTAGTTGTTTTAAGTTCATATATGCATTAGACTTTTGTTTTATGTTCTTAAATAACTTGTAATAGCTTAATGATAGTAGAAAAGTATTAGAAAGCTCAAGATCTATTTTGGTTTCAACAAAAATAACTTTTGAAAATTCGGATAAAAAAGGAACCATATTTAGAAAACCTATTTTTCAACTTCAAAATGTGTATTTTTCATTTAAAATGAAGGGCTTAGGGAATAGATATCATAAATGAATGATCTTGATGAGAAAATCTTAGATTTGCTAAAGAATATTTTCAAAACAAGGGCATGGTTGCAAAAGTTATATTTCAATCACAATAACAAATATTAAATTCGTAATAAATGAAGCTTGAAATGTGAACACCCATTTTTCAACTCCAAAACAAAATTTTTATTAAAAAAATGGAAGCCTTAAGGGGTAGTTTTGATTAGGAAATGGTTTTTGAAAGACTAAATGAGTTTTACAAAGAAAACAAACTCAAATGACTTTTTCAAAATTCGGATTTGAAAATAACCATTATTTAAACACCTATTTCCAAATGCCAAAATGATAATTTTTATAGGAAAATGAAAGTCCTAAGGGGATATATGTAATAAAGACCCAATCTTGACAAAAATAAGAGGGGTTTATCAAAATACAATCTTAGAATAATAAATGGTTTCTAAGAATAGGTGAAACAATATTTTCATTCTTTAAAATTTTGTAAAATTCATACTTAGACAAACCACCTATTTGAACATCTATTTTCTAACCCCAAAATGAAGTTTTCTATTAAAATAATGAAGGTGATGGCTATATAGGTCATCAAGGTTAAGTTTGATGAAAGCAAATGTGATTTTGTCAAGAAAGAAAACCACCTTCCTTAAGTTTAGCAAATTTCAAAATTTTGCAAAGTAAGAGTTTTTCAAAAAGAATTATTGATACTATAACATTAAGGATATACACATAGATAGTTCACTCCATGACCTTTATGATAATAGCTTGTAGGTATTGCATATATACATGATGCACTTTTAGAGACAAAGTTAGAAAAGTAAGGTCACATACTTCTTATTTGATAGTATCTAAGTACATGAGAAATTTGAAATTCCCAACATTCATGAATCATGCATGGTATTGAGTTATATATGCATATAATAGAGTCTTACAAGATATAATGATAATTAAGTATCTATCAAAGCTTTAATATGATATTTGTTTGGAGGTTAGAAGTTGAATTGTGGAATGGGAAATTCGTGTAGTATTCTGTACCTTACTGTTCATAGGTCAATCTACTTCATTTGTTGAAAATAACTCTAGAAATAGATAGCTTTCGTTGAATAGGTAGAAATCGGTATATAATATATGAAATTTCGAGTTAAAGTGACCAAGTTAAAACCGTTTTAAGTTGAAATTTCCTCTTAGACGAATTTTGACGAACATGAATAGAATAGAATTTATAGGTTCATTCAAACTTTATAGAAATACTCATTAGCGTTATTTCTTTTTATTAGGAAACTTAGGAGACAAACTAGACCTTCCCGAGGACTATTACGTTTAAGTGGATTTCCACACCATGGCAAAGTGAGTTCATTTCTTAAATAGTTGTGCTCATGTATGTGCTTGTAATCGTAATGGCATTAGAATTAGGAAAAGATAAAATTACGATGAGTTGTGATCTAATCTTGGTTGAATGAATGGTAAATATATTGAGATGAGACTTGTTGTAAAATCATTGTATGAGCTAATACTTGGATTGTTTGAAATTCTCTATGATCGCACTTAACCTATATAAGTAACATGCCATGATTGTATGAATAAACTGTACATGCATATCACGTAGTGAGTCATGTTGCAATGGCTAATATACCTTTGGTGGGAAAAAAGTATATTAGCAGAGGTGAGGGAGCCTATGTTAACATTAAGGATGCGAGATCGCCTAAGTTAATGGAAGTGGGGTAGGCACTTAAAACTACCACAATAAAACAATAGAGGTTGTATATCTAAGAGAAAGAGATCGGGATTATGGTTGCATGACTTATGGACCACCCCACCCAAGATTGGAATTATGGTTGCATGACTTATGGACCACCCTAACCCGGAATGGAGGGTATAAATCCATTCACATATGGCTACTAGAAAGTCATATGCTTGTATGCTCATTTGCTTGTGCATTTCAATGGATGTTAATAACTTTTCTGTTATATACTATTGTTGAGTATTAAATATTTAGAAATGAATCTCACTAAGCTTGTAAGCTTATACCCCAATAGTTTCTTGTTGCAATATGAATATTTATGGCTATCTCCGAGAAGCTACTATCCTCAGGTATAGCTTTTGGACTCTAAGGAGCTTTTTGGTGAAGTCAGGACCTAGACGTAGGCATGGACTTCTAGTTGAATCTCATAAACTGGTATTTGATGGATGTTGAAAGAGATTTTTGAGAATTTAAGAACTCTTAATATTTTGACGGGGGTATGCCCCTTAGATCATGTAATAGATTAAATCTAGATATAATTGTTATGATTCACATTATTGTTGCTATATATGTCTCTTTAAACTATTTCGAAGCAAAGTATGGTCCGTATATATTGAACGTGAGCCTTACACACGACGTTCAAACTCATGGAGAGGCTAAGGTTGTCTTACTTGAGTTTAAATATCGAGTGTGGTGGATTGTTGCATTTAGGATACCCTTTAGGGCGTGACACATTCATAGGGAACTAAGGCGCACCGGGGATGCATTCCATGTATGAGCCTAGCCGAGTCAAGTGCTATGAGCCTAGGGGGCTTCGGAGACTAGCAGCGGTCGTGTAGACTTTCAATACCATCCTTAAACCTAGATACGGAGGGTTTAAATCTGTTCTGTGTATGGGTTCTATATACCTATACGTAATTGTCTGCTCATGTGTTTGTTCCTGTATAGCATATGGATGATTTATAACTTACTTGTTATGGTACAAAATTAAGGGAATTCTCACTAAGCTAGTATAGCTTATGCCCTAATGGACGTTTAAATGAACAGGTTAACTCAAGAATGCTACGCGGGAACCGAGATGGTTGGAGTCGAATATGGCTTTGGGATTCTGACAAGAAGAAAGAATACTTGAAGATACTAGCTAGGTCTTATGAATTGCTTTGTAATAGATTTATGTAGTGAAACCTTTTGATGAATTGTAATTGAAGTATAGTGAATTGTATTTCCTTTACGTTGTTACTCAAGTTGTATCAATATGAAATGTATCACTCCGATGTGTCTCCTCCATGTGTTAGACGCCTTGTACATAGTATGGAAACCTTCGTGTGATTGAAGCGATCATTCCTAGGCTTTAATATTGTGTACGACAGATTGTCACGTTTAAGGTATCCTTCGGGGTGTGACAATATTCAACTTTCTTGTTCTCTGGAATATCTAGAGCAACAAATGTCTTCTCAACCTCTTCCATCTACAACTGTGCTTCGAGAGTGTCACGCTCCGAAGGGTACCCTAAACGTGGCAGTCCGCCGTACACAATATTAAAGCCTAAGAATGACCACCTCAGTCAAGCGAAGGCTTCCATACTATGTACAAGGCGTCTAATACATAAAGGAGATATATCGGAATGATACATTTTATGTTGATACAATTAAGTAACAATGTAAAGGAAATACAATCCACTATACTTCCGATACAAACTACTATACTTCATATACGAATCACTATACTTCAAAATACAAATCATTAAACTTCAATTACACTTCATCAAAAGATTCTACTATGTAATAACTATTATAAGGCAAATAATAAAACTAGCTGGTAACTTCAAACATTCGTGTTCTTTGCCGAAATCCCGGAGTCATTCTCGACTCCAACCAATTCGGTCCCCACTTTGCATTCTTGAAATAACCTGCTCATTTAAACAACTATTGGGATATAAGCTACACTATCTTAGTGAGAATTCCCTTAGTTCCGTACCATAACAAGCAAGTTAAAATCAGTCATATGCTATGCATGAACAAACACGTGAGCAAGCAATTATGCATGGGCATCCGGAACCCACACACAGAACGGATTTACGCCCTCCGTATCTTGGGTTAGGAATGTTATTGAGTCTACACGACCGCATCTAGTCCCCAAGCCATCGGCTCTTAGCACTCGACTCGGCTAGGCTCATCCAAGAATGCATCCACATGCACCTTAGTACCTCTAAATGAGCTCTGGTACCGGGCTTGTTATCCAAACGAGGCAACAACGGACCATACCGATCGACCTGCGTAGGAGTAGCATGCTACCAAATGCAATATGTCCGATGTGATGCATGCCCAATTTAATTTTTGCTTAGGACAAAAATATTTATACATTCTTTAGAGCGACCAACCAATATCACATATATAACAGGAATAATATGAATGGTGCAGTTATCCAATCAAATCGTGGTTTCGATATGCTTTAGTATTCTTTGGCATACATTCATCACAGTCTCATCATATATCCCATCCCCATTCATATCGATTTTTATCTCGTTCATATAATTCTAATGCAACTAACTACAATCACAATCAAGGTAACAAAACAAGAAGAAAACTCACTTGGCCATTAGATCACCGGTCTTCTAGTAATAATAATTCGGTGGCAGGGAATCATCGATCTCGGGATCTCCGAAAAAGGAAGAAATACTCTAATAAGTATTTCAACTCAAACTAATCTAAACGATCTTATACGAACTATCAAATTCGTAATTCTTGTCCTAAGCGAAAATTCCAACTTAAAACGGCCATAACTTGGTCATTTTAATCAGAATCTCGCAAATTATATATCAATTTCTATCTACTTTGAAAGATCTATCTAATTCTAATATTATATTTAAGTTTTGAAAACATTTAGATCTCGAAACAGAGGGATCAGATCTGATCAGTAACGGTTTCCGATTCCGAAAAATAGTTTTGTAAATGTTTGTAATGTTTTTATTATATAAATTAGACATACATGCAATATGAGTGATTTCCTAACATGAATGGCATGAAATGAGTTTCATGTATGCATGGTCTTGATGATTTTTGGTAAAAGAAAATTTTGGAACTCTTTATTTTGCAAGACTTCAACTATAACTACTTTTTGAAAAATCTAGTTTTCTAACTTTGATCATTTCCATTTGTTTTGGACTTATTACTTAAGAAAATATAATTATTTTTGTTAAAATTGAGTCTTCATTATATATATTACTTATGACCTTCATTTCTACATAAAAATTTCCATTTTACGCTTTGTAAATATGTTTTCCAATATGATTAACTCAAAAATCCGAATTTTAGAAAATCCACTTTTTAAATGATTCATTTGGGGAAAACTTGTTTAAAACATTAAAATTTAAGGCTTTACCATATCAATTACCTAAGGACTTCATTTAACACATAAAACTTGCAATTTGAGCTCAAATACTAAGTGATTACTTATGCATCATCTCAAATTACGAATTTGACATTTGATCACTAACTCAAAATTTTTCATTTTAATTCCATTACTTGTTTAACACCTTACTCATGCCTAAACTCATTTTAACTTGTAAAAATCATTACTTAATGATATCTATTACCTATATACTTCATTTTTCACATAAAACATGAGTTTTGGAGTTGATACATGGGTTCTAAAAATTGGTCTTGGTTGGGATCCGAATTTACAAAATTCATTTTTGGTTATATCTTTTGATAAAATCTATCTAAGCTCATGAAAATCCATTCCTTACATATCCTATCCTAAGAGCCTTTCATTTCTTAAATAAAAACTTTTTTTGAGTTGGTAAACATGTTTTTAAATAGGCCTTGGCCAAAATCCGAAAATAGAATTTTATTTTGAAAATAACTTTTGAAAATCACTTTTGATTCTTGTAAAAAGAAGTCTTCATGATATACATATATTAAGCCTTCATTTTCTTAAGTAAAAATTACATTTTGACACTTGGAAAGTGATTTTTAAATAGGAGTCTTGCCAAAATACGAATTTCACAATTTTGTTTGAGTTTATAACTAAGATATATTTTTTGAACATAGACATAAAACAAGGGCATGGTAATAACTATAAACATCATGGATCTAAACTTTACTTATCAAAATCTTTCATTTATGGTATCTACACCCTAAGCTCTTCATTTTAAATGAAAAATACACATTTTGAAGTTAAAAATCCACTTTTCTAAATATGGTTCCATTTTCATCCTAATTTTCAAAAGTTGTTTTTGTTGAAAATAAAATAGATCTTGAGTTTCCTACAATTTTCCTACCATCATCATGCTATAGCAAGTTGTTCATGAACATAAACAAAGATCTAATGCATTTATGAACTCAAAACACTAGATCTAGTCTTCTAAACTAGTTTTGAAATGCATGAATCACTAAGATAGACATGTGGATGATAGATCTATACATAAATCATAAGAAATAACAAAGATAACAACTCAAATAACAAGATCCACGGCATAAACGAAAATCAAAACTACAAAAATTTAGATCTACAAAACATATCAACTTTAAACAAGAAAATAATTGAAATACAAGATAATAAAAGTAGAGAAAAGGAGTATTTCATTATTGGCATCATCATCGTAAGCTTTTAAGCTTATGGAAGGTCATTTGATGCATGAAACCTTCATTACACTTTACCTATATCACCTATGGAGCTTTGGGAAGAAGATTTGCTTAGAAATCTTTAAGAAATAGGTGTGAAAGCCATGGAAGAAGAAGGGGGCAGCTTGTTTTTCATGGAGGAACAAGAGGAAATGAAGAAGAAAGAGAGGAAAAATGAGAGAGAAAGACTAAAGAATGAAAGAGGGAAAGTGAGTAAATGAAGGAGTGATAGAAAATGAGTGTTTTAATTGTAATAAAGAAGGAAAAAAAAATAAAACAAGCGCAGCTACAAAGGGACATGCTGCACGTGAAATTAGGATAGGAGAGAGAGAGAGGAAATTGTTGAAATTTGACTTGAATTTAATTTGTATAATAAATGTGTATATGCAGCTTCTTTAAGAAGGAGTGGAAAATAATTATTTTACTCAAATTAGGATTAAATAAAAGGACAATGGCAGCAAAGAAGGTCAAAAATTCTACCAAGGTGTGTGGAATAATGTGTAGAAAGATTGAAGTGAAAAGGAAGTGATATGTGTAAGGTGTACTTGAAGGTATGGATTGTAAAAGTACTTTATTAATAAAATAAAACAAAATAAAATAAAATTAGAAAATTTATTTCAAATATTTGTAGCAGATTTTTCATAATTAAAATTAAATAATTATTTGAATTATTTTAGTATTTTAACAAATATGTTACCGGTATGATCAAAATACGCGAATATGGACTATAAATGATATTTTTATAACCCGAAAAATTCTAAAAAATTATTTTATGAAAATAAAAATACTTTTAAAATATTTTTCAATTATTAAATTAATTTATTTTATTTTTAGTATCAGGTCTCAAACAGAATCTGATCTCGTAAAGACCCGAAACGAACTAAATTTTAGAAAAAAATAATTCTCTATAACATATAAAATATTTAACTAAAAATAAAAGGCTTTATAAGAATAATAAAATTTTGTAATGAAATAAAAATGAATAGTGCAAAGACTAATCAATTACCGATAATAATGGAAATACGACAAAAAGGTTATAATTGTGACTTTTATAACCCGAAAAATTTCATAACTGATATATTTGAAAATCTTATGAAATTACGAGTCTAACGGTACTATTGGTATATTTTTTATATCTCGAGCCCCAGGACACGCTTTTCGAAGTCTGTACCCGAACGGATTCGAAATAGGTCAAAAATTTACAAATCTAATATTTTTAAACAAACTCATATTACTATGAGCTATTCTATATATTTAAACTATATCTCGGCCTCTAGGCTAGGGGCGCTAGATTGCCGGACTTACACTATTGTATTCCGGTTAGTGTTTCCGGGTGATTTTCCGGTTTAGGCCTTTGCCAATTTAGAAACTGATATTTATGTTTATACAACATATTTAATTTGAGAAATTTATTTTAAATTTTATTTTTGTAAGTATTTAATATCTTTTAACGTTTTCAGAATTTTTGAATTGGGTTTCATTTCCGAAAGTTAATCGTTATTTACTTTTTTAATAATTCGTTTTTGGGATCTGTATTACTCGATTTTATAAATCGGAGTCACGTATGGAACTTGTCATACGTAGTGGTTTTGGAATTGTAGTATGTTGAGTTCTTACTTTGTTTTTGAGAATTCTTATTTTTCCCAAGATTTGGAAATTTTTCGAATTCGTTCGTGATTTAAGACTAGTTAAAATTCCGTTTTAATTTGGAGTGATTTTTAGGGTTTATTTTCGAAGTTCATCTTGAAATTATTTATTGAAATTTTCCGGGGCTTATAGAGAGGCTTACTTGGTACTGGCTCAAACTTATGCACCAGGTCCACAAGTTTTTTCAAATTAAGCACATCTGCATGCCTAACTCCATTACCTCCATTCCCATTCAGTCTCTGAGTCTCTTGTCTCCAAGCTTTAGCGTTTTCTTGGACCATCTGCATGTCCCTCCTCATATCCTGCTGCTACTGACCAACCACTCTTAACAAAGCATTCACAGCCTACATAAGCTGTGCAGCATCCTGCGGTCCAATAGGGTGGAGGTGGTGGCAAGTCCTGATTCTGAGCCCGCTACTCATCCTACTGCTACCCCAAATTCTCATTCTCTTAAGGAATCCTTCTCCTTGGAGGCATTCTAACACAACAAAACACCACAAGATTAGAATAAAGGTATCCAACTCAAGATCAAAACTTAAATCTATAAGACAACATCAAACTTAACTAAACAATAAACCTATTATTCTACCCCACCCCTCAAATCTCATCGTCCTAAGGAATGAAAAATTAAATCTATATGATTCAAAACCTATAGCTCTGATACTAAATAAGCTGTAACACCTTAACCTGAAGGCATTACAACCCGTCATATGTCCTCTCTTATATAAGACACGCAAAGGCTCTAATATCCACAATAATACATTAATCACCTATAATCACACATAGGGTATCCCATAGGATACGAAAACTGTTTAAACTAAAAACATATATTCCATAAAACATAAACTCCTGGTTCAAACATAAAATCCAAGTCGGCATAACACAGCCAACAAACCAACCAAAACTAAAAACTGTTCACATCAAAATCCTTTCATTGAAACCAACTTAAACATCCAACTACAACTTCAAAAGACCTAAACATTTCTTTTCTTTAGAAATCCTGATACTGAAGACTAGCTCTCGACTGGGTAGTCGGGTCCACTATCACCATCCCCGTTTTCAAAGAATAACTCATATCTAGAAAGATCATATACTATATCCTCTTCACTTGTAGCTGAAATTTAAAAGAATGAGCGATGATGCCTAGTATGAAAACTCCAATTTGAAAACAAATGCATATATACATACAACATACAGGTAATTCATACAACTTAAGCTAATGCAAATAACCATATTATTATCTTTCTTAAGCCAACAAAACAACACAATCCAGTATTAGGTATACTCTAATCCCGAACTCGGAGTTACTCAGACCCCTTGAAAATCAAACAACTTTTTGAAAATAATAATCATATACATATATGGATGAGTTGGTACTCCCCAAACACCCCGAATCTAAAACACTTATTTCTACTAGAATCATATCAAGGTACGAGTCCACTTGGGATAAGCTCACATCAAGATCATCAAGGTGCCTCACTAGTATCATTGTCTGCCAGGTCTTTACTGGTTAAAGCCAAGCACAACCAAACAAACAATTATTAAGCCTAATATAATTAGGTTTATTATGAAATTATGTTCCTACAACCAGTCAATTAATACTAAACTTATAAGCAAAAACAACAAACAGAGATTAGTCATACCTTTCTCAATTTCAGGAATATAAATCAAATCCTCAAATCCGATATCAATAACAACAAAGACAACTCGAACTCCACAAACTCCTATATCAACATCAACAACAATTCCACAAACTCCAAGTATCCTGTTACAACATATATATATATATATATATACATCAACATATATGAACACATTATCAATATATCTTGACAGACATGAATTCTCTAAAAACCCTAACTTGAGAAGAAATCTCCACTATTTGCACCGACTACCCCGATCAAACTCCACAAATATCCACAAGAACAACAATGAACCGCACAAAACTCCACAAACACCAAATATTTCACCAAAACCCTAATTTGCATAAACATAAAGAACGTATAAGGATTATTTAACTCATATTTTGTTTAAATCTATCATAGAGGAGATAAACTTACTGATTTGAATCGCTAAAACCTGACTTGCATTCATCAATCACGAATCTCAACACATGCTAAGGTTTCCTCACAAGAACCTTCATGCAAAAATCTAACCAAACCCTAAGAAAACTTATACAAATTTGTATACAACAGTTGTCAAATCACGTGTCTTATGCCAAGTTCATGCAGACATACTAAATTGACATTTAATTTGATTACATATCTTATTCATATCAGATAATTCCCCTGTAAGTATCCAAACATCTAATATCGGAATACTATCTTCTACATAAACATATTATTAAACTCTATACGTGTCATGCAATTAAACACAATATACATGTATTAGATAATAATATATAATTGCTAGATCATAAATATATATAATTTTTTGAATCACTAACAAGAAATACATGACAACAAATTATATATACATTAATTAAAAATATATAAAACTAGCATTTAAATAATTGCATTTAATCTATGTGTCAGGAAGTTAAACACAATACGTATGTATTAGATAATAATATATAATTGCTAGATCCTAAATATATATTTTTTGAATTACTAACAAGAAATACATAACTATAAATAATATATAAATTAATTAATAAATATATAATTACTAGCATTTCAATAATTATACTTATTCTATGTAACATGAAGATAAACACAATAAACAAGTACTAAATAATATATAATTACTTAATTCTAAATATATAGGTAATTTTTTCATTTACTAATAAGAAATGCATAACTATAGATTCAATATACATTAACTAATAAATATATAAATACTAATATTTAAATGTTTGTATTTAATCTATGCGTCATGCAATTAAACACAATAAACATATATTAAATAACAATATATAATTGCTACATCCTAAATATATATAATTTTTTAATTACTAACAAACATACATAACTATAAATTAAATACACATTAATTAATAAATATATAACTACTATTATTAAATAATTGAATTAAAATTATTATATAAATTGAACTAACTTTTTAGTGATTGTTATACTCCAACTATTCGAATCTAAGTGACAATTTATTAGACACCTGCACGAAAATTATAATATAATTAAAAAATCAATTTAAATCTAAATATATATTTTTACATACAACATAATAGTATAAAAAATTTAAAACAAATGAGAGAGAGAGAGAGAGAGAGAGAGAGGAGTTTCTCATATATGAGAGAGAGAGAACTCTGTCTATGTGTGTGTGTGTGTGTGTGTGTGTCCATCTGTGTCTATGTGTGTGTGCACTTTGGGGCGTGTGTGTGTCCATCTAAATGTGTGTACGCATATGGGTAGGAGAAAAAAAAGGAGCGAGAGAGTGTTTTGGGGACAAAGCGAATAGAATGTGGAAAGAGAGTAGGCGGGGGGCGGGGGTGGGGGCAGGGAATTAAATAGAAGGGGCGATGAGGTGAAATTCGCCTCTAATGCTAGAAGAGACAAACTTTGCCTCAAAATTCACATCATATGCAAATTTTTCCACTAATGTTCGTACATGAACAATGTTTTCGTGGACATTTTTCAAACCTATAGTAAGTTCTATCAGATTTGAAAAAGTCTATGAAAACTTTGTTCATATACCAAAATTGTAAAAACTAAACTTCATGTATCTGATTAAAAATTTTGCAAAGGTTCAAGTATCTAATTGTTCAAAACGAAGCTTTAGGTACCTAATTAAACATTTTACGAAAGTTTAGGTATCATTTTTTACATTAGCCCTTTATTAAATAAAATAGTAGCAATAGATTATTTAAAAAAAATTATAGGATGAATGGGAAAAATGGTACCTAAATTTTTGCAAAATATTCAATCAGGTACTTGAAGTTTCATTTAAATAATTTGGTCTCTGAGTAAAGTTTTCACAGTTTTTCATGCTTGAAATTTGGTTTTGATAATTTTAGTATCTTGACAAAGTTTTTGTGGACATTTTCCATACCTAAAGCAAGTTCAATTAGATGTCAAAAAAGCAAGTTCAATTCGATATGAAAAAAGCAAGTTCAATTAGGTATAAAAAAAGGTCCATAAAAATTTTATTTAAATACCAAAATTATCAAAATCAAACACTTCATATACTTGATTGAACCTTCTATGAAAGTTCATGTACCATTTTTGACATTATTCAAAAATTATTTATTTTTTTAAAAGATAGCTTTTACATTAGGAAAAAAAAGAGCTTCGCTTTGAAATCATAATCTTAAAGTTCATAATGAGATCATGTACATTAGTAATATTTTGAAGAATGAGTGAAAGTTCTTTCCCTTTTCCATATGTGCGGCCAAGACCTACAAACAAGGAGTAGAAAAGAAAATCTCAATTTGATCCAATTCTTATAAAATTTCTAACTAAATGTGTATAATGAACATTTGTAAAGATAGCTTCATGGCTTTAGCACATATCTACTTTGTTGTATCAAACAATTAGAAAATGAAGCATTAACCACACTCTCCCTTAAATGTTGAAACCCTCCCTAGAAATATTAGGATGCGTCTTGAATTTTGGTTCCATTTGATTCGCCACATTAATACTTGAAACCACAAAGATGGAATGTGCCATGTAATGCTTAGTAAAAATGACATTGGTGAGGTTTTGTGCAATAGAATCAAGAAACCAACTATATTATTAAGATGTATTAAAATATAGCTTATAAAATCTGACAATATTTTGTTGACACCAAGCAAAACAAGGTTCGGATAGAGTATTTACCAAAAGAAGTTGAAAAAAACATTTCAAGACACTTGAACTAATAAATTGGACGGACCTAGCCCTTTTTTTTTTTTTTTCTTTTGCCATAGATGAACCTAGCCTTATTTGGTTCAGACTCTAAATGACTTCCATTGAAAGAAATAATTATGATGTTAGAAATATCATCTAAAACCATATAAAAACAACTATGAATTTAATAAATCAATCAGTGTTGAAATGAAATGGATATTGCGAAATAACTAAAACTAGTTAGGTAGAAATTGGTGTTATTCTTAGTATGAAAGTGGTTTTGAACTCATTATATTTTTTATCTTTTACTTAGGAGACTTTATTTTAGATAGCGACCTCCTAGAAGGATACTTCAATGTGTATGTAGTTGGAAACACCTTGAACTATTTATTATATGAACTAGCCTTCTTGGGGTTTGGGGAATTACGTATGAGTTGGATTTCCTCGGTGATTCAATAAAGTATCATTATCATTTGATAACCCTTGTTTGTTGCCTTTAGTATAATCTTTCTTTAGCTTAAATTTGATGAAACAAATCATGCAATGCATGACTAGCATCAACAAAAGGCTATTAACATCATGCAATGGATAGGTATGGCTGTAGTCGAGGTTGTATACCATGAACCTTGCTCTTTAGGATAGAAATTCCTTTGTAGCTAAAAATGCACCCCTACCATTAGGAGTCAAGCCAATTATCATTGCTTAGGGAATGGGATTTTCACCATGCTACCTACCTTAGGTTAGGAAATCTTTATTTTGGAAATTGATTTGAAAATGGTTTTTTATAAAATCTTTTTGTTGAACTTTTTCATGTCACATGGAGCTTAATCTTCATGGCATTTGAGCCTTTGCACATGTTGTTTTATTTATTTTTTATTTTTTCTTTTAGGATGGTTTTATATTTGGTCCCAAGGTAAAGGTATTTGAAGCTTATATGTAATAGATTGATTTTTCAACCCTTGTCATGGAGTAACTAAATTTGTTTTTTATATAGTTTCCATATAACACTATATATCAAGTTTCATTCACAAGCTTGAATCATACATGTGATCTGTTTGTTAATAAACTTATTTAATAAATTATTTGTTAGATATAGTATGAGGAGAGATTCATTAAGTTAGATGTAGCTCATACCCCTACAACATGTTACTTATGCATGAGAGACTCTAGTTGATCCTTACACACCAGCCACGATAGGTTAGCTTATGGGAGCATTAAAATGAGTGAGACTCGAGTGGAGATAATAGTCTTTCATTTGTCTCCTTTTGTAGAGACTCCTTTAATATATGCTGAATTAGGTTCTCAAATTATTAATGTTGGTAATATTATATTTTACGGGGACCACAACCCTTATTTACATTTAGCACATTTATCTTAGTTACTTGCTGTATGATAGTTGCTATGGAACAGATATATCCCCCTGGTGTACCTCAATTGGATGTACTGCTTATATACCATATTAAAAAATCTTTTGAGTATCGTAGGCATCTTTCCTAGGTTTTAATGTGGTGTACAATAGATCCCGTTGGGACATGATAGAATTGCCCTTAGGTATGCCCAATTATACTTCAATTTTGTCGTTAAATCTTGTAAGTTTTCCATTTACCATACATCAATATTAACCTTATGTATATTAAAAAATTAGATGACGATACACCTATAATATAATGTTGAAAATATTAAATAATAAAGTAAGGGGAAAGGAAAAAAAAGGATAATATCTTAAAATTTAATTATGGAAATGCAACTGGGATGAAAATAATTCCAGTTATAGCCAACTTAAACTTGTCCCCTCAAGAGATGAATTCATTAATGACTAAACTCGTCTCTTCACGAGACAAAGTTAATAGAATAAGATTGACCTATTCTCTTGAAGAGACAAGTTTTTTTGGTCTAACCCATAAGAGAGAGAGAGAGAGAGAAATTAACAAGATATAGATAAATATAAAATATAAAAAAATGCAAAAATAGTAGGCGATATTAACTGTTTTATACTATTTTAAATGTGAATTGAAAATACTTATTATCTATTCATAGCATTTGATGTTATTGACAACAACACAAATGATAGTCTTATTTCTAAATATTGTAAGACTTTTCTTTTTTTTTTTTTTTTTTTTTTTTGGTTTTGAAACAATTCCACCAAAGTTTTAACTTGAATTTAAAAAAAAAACAATAATTAATTATTGAAAAAACCTACTATATATAGTTCTTAACTTGAAAAATATTTATTAAAAAATAAAAAAACAATCTTTTTTAAGTTTTAACTTTTTTTTTTCCTTTTTCTAGCAAGGATGTTTCGTTATGTTCTTCACACAAATTGTTATGTGCCATTGGATTACAACGCCATAGTATAATCTTTAAAATATTTCTCGATGTACATCAGGACCTGCAATTTGAAAGCGCAATGCCATAAATTATCAAGAACTTCACACTGGAATTAGTGAAATTAGGAATTTGTAAAAAGGATATAGTTGGAGCTGAACAGAATCCCAAGAAAGGAGAGATATTTAACTAAAATATCTTAGTTTTAGTTATGCCATTATAATAAAAGTGTTACAAAGTGTAAAAGGAAATAGCATGAAATCACTTAATATGATATAGTTTTTCTTATGTTATAACAATTGAGTAAATTACACCAGAATGTCACAACATTTGAGGGTAAGTTCACTTTAAATCATAATGTTTCAAAATGTTCAAAGAAGGTCACAACATTTGTGGCCAAATTTATTTTGGATTATAACATTTAGAGAGATGTGTTAATTGAGATCACCATTGACACATATCAACAAGAGAAATATTTAATTAAATCTCACAAGACACTTTTCTAAGCGTTGTGATCTTTTTTGAAATTTTTGAAATACCGTAACCTAAAATGAACTTATCTCTAAACATTATGATCTTCTGATGTAATTTATTCTATAATAATTGTTTGCCAAGAGTAAGCAGATAAATACTTTTATAAAACCACTACAATCTCTCTTTTTTAAATAATTTCTCTATTTCACTATATCTCCTTGAATAACTTATCTTGCATATATTGTCTTTCTGCTTATTCATAATATATGTATGTATGTATATATATATATATAAATATATATTATAACCTTTTGCCTTGTTTGTATTTTAGCAGCTTAGAAGAGTTTCTTAAGAGATTATTTTTGTGAGTACTATATTTCACATTGTTGTAATAACTATAGCTTTTAACTAATATTACAAGATTTATGGATTCAATTTATTTCCAGAACGTCCCGGTTGCTTCTCCATTGTTTCCGCTGCCCTAAAACCAAGAGTGAGGGTCAACTATTGAAAGAACTCATAACATTGTGCATGATTTTCTTACAATAAAATTTTGCATATGGTTTTATTGAGTAAAATAGGAATGTTGTTGGTATAAAAATCAATCATTATGGAATTCTCAACTAAAGACTTTAAAAAATCTATGGTTCATTATATATATATTTTTAATGAGATCAGTCTTATAGATTATTTAATTATGATGCACCAATAAATTACTTCAAGTATCAATTATTAACTTATTTTCATGATCAGATCATTAATTATAGGTCCATTAATGGACCATATTAGCTCCCGAAAAACGTATAGCAAATGAAAAACGTCAACATTGTAACTCGTTTTATATGTGGAAATTGCTGAATGTGACAGGCGAAGCATATTTTTCGTTTGGAAATTGTTGAATATGACAGGCGAAAAAAGATAAAGAAATTCTTCCTCAAAAGGATTATAATTTGACACGAATCGCAGATGGACAAACAAAACATTAAGATGCGGTTCATAGACCCATGATACTTCACCTCTCAATCAAACAGCAATCACAACGTGAAGATAATAAGCATCACATTTTTTAAATTTAAAATCTATATGGCATGCGATACAATTATAGATGGGCGTGTCAGGTTTGGTACTTGAATATTGTGAACTAATGCAATTAACTATTTAAGTTTATAAATGTCGATGGACTATCTAAATTTTGCCCACTTTTACAATTAACTACTTGACAGCTGCTAAATTTTACAATTAGCAACCTAAACTTTACTCGTTTTCACAATTAACTATCTTGTTTAAATACTATAAATGAAGAAGAAAAGTTTGTAGAAAGTACATCAACACTTTCAAACTTCATGTAGTTAATTATATAAATTAATAAATTTCATGTATCAAATATGACATGTACCTAAAAATAAATGATAATGGATAAGCCCTTATTTCACACGTTATTTCACATTTGAAGTAACTAAAGAAGTAGTTTCTTTCTCTTCCATAAGCCCTTATTTACAATTATGTATAAGCCCTTATTTAAAGTTTTCCTTTGTGGCAAAAATTTTTTTTTTCATATATAAATATATGTCTTAGGGCAAAAAACAATCAATTATCGTAAAAAATATAATTTTGAATCATCTTGCTATGTTTTTTTTCCCAAAATCTTCGAAATATTATATTGTTTTCGAATTTTGGATGTTAATTATTTAGGTATTAATAAATCAACAGATAACTAAGAATTGTTTTCCAAGTATTCTTAGAATCAATGGGTCATAATAAAAAAGCCTAAATATTTTACTGCATCAGTGTTGGTATCAAAGTCGCATTCACTCTTGGATTATCATAGCGCCACATAGGCAAGCCAATCAATGATATGCAGTGGATGAGATCTATGATCATGATGATCTAGATAGGGGATTGGAAAAATGATCAGTGAGCAGTTGCATGCAGCTTTGGAGCATCAATTAGATGTGGTAGTGAAGTGATTGACAGAGAGGATGCGCAAATTAATTGTCCATGAAAGTAGGAATATTAATCCTATTCGTAGGCAAAACCCTAATTTGATGCTTGTTCATGATAAGGAAGATGTAAGAGAATATAAACATAGATACTTTTGAAGCGGATGGTGAACTAGTCTTTGATACTTATAAAGAAGAGGATGGGGGTGTTTTTTAGGCTGTTTGTGATGGTGAACATTAGTATGTGACTACAGATAGTAGAGAGAATTTGGTTGTTAGGTGGTTTTGTTTGACTCTTAAGGCTATTGAAGATGATTGGTTGAAGAATACTATTTTCCAATCTACCTATACCATCCTAGAGAAGATTATATTGGTGCCTAATAAGTAAGGGCTATTCTACTGAGGGATCGACGGGAGCCTTGGCCCTCCCAAACTTGAGGAAAATTAACTTTTTGAATATTTTAAAAAAAGAAAAAGATTATATATTATATGTTTATTATAAAGAGTAAACTAAGACAAGAAAATGAGTATAATGTAATGGTTAAATGTTTACTTTTACGTTCATAAGGTCATGGGTTCAAATCTCATAGGTAACATTTTTTACTTTTTCAATATGCATTTATTACACTAACCATTATTTCTCTCTCATTTTCATTTTAACTTTTTTCTTTCATAATAACTAATAGTGTTAAATTCTTTTATCATAAAATTATATATAATTAAATAAACTCTCGTGGATAACTATTTTTTTGTTTAAAATATAAATAATAATTATATTATTCATGCTACAATTAATCTTATTTCACACTAATTACATAATTGATTTAGTAACTTTTTTCTTCTATAATTATTGTTATTAAAATGTATATGAATTCTTGAATAACTATCCTATCTAAATATATTTTATGATTTGTTTGTACTAAAAACAATCATATTGCACATTAATTATAGAATTTGATTTAGTAATAATTTTTTCTATAATTATTGTTCAGAAAATGAACATGAATTATTGCATAGATACAATATATTGATATATTTTATGATTTATTTTTATTAAAAGCAAATTTATACAAATATTAACTTTATATTTTTTAGTAATACTTACAATCCGTTCACTTGAGATAATGGTTATTCATTCCTTCCTCGTTATACGTAAAGTTAATATTACGGTGTTCATTTGAAATGAATAACAATTCATAATAAATTTCTATTACTTAAAATGATGAATAGCAATTCATGTCTCTATCCCATGAATTGCAATTCAATGTTTTATTTTTCAACTTTATCATAAATATCACTATCTTAAGAATAACTCCTATACAATTATCATCTCTTTATAATAAATAAAGAGATATTATAGATATTATGGTTTTTACTCTAATAATTACTTGTTTTACTTTTTATACTAAGTAAACATTGTAATAACCATTACTAGGGGTGTGCACAGTACGGTTTGGTTCGGTTTGCATCTCGAACCAAACTGCACCATAATTTACGATTCGGTTTTTCTTTTAAATTCGAACCTAACTATACGGTTCGGTTCGTAATTTTTTCGAACCGAAAAAAAAAGGGTCCGATACGGTTCAGTTTGCGGTTCGAACCTTTTTTTCATAAAATAAAAAATATATTCTATCGAAAAAGTTCAATTACATATTTCTTATCACTAATGCAAATATAAACAATAATATTTAAAATTAATCATTTATCAAATAAACATGTAAAACTTTTAGGAAGAAAAGATTTCATCCATTATAAAATTATAACTATGACATCACATTTTTTTGAATTATCTTGAACTATAATGATATAGTAGACTTTATCTCAATATAAGACATAAAATGTAATTCGTTGTATGCTTCTAACTAACATATACCAATATATAAATCAATAAGTAACTAAATAATAGAACTAGATTAATTAGTAAGACAAATGGAAAAGAAAATATGCAAAAGTTAGAATACTAGAGGTTAAATTCTAAAATCTACCTTACTTATAAATAGCATAACAATTAAAACATATTATAAAAAATCTAATTTTATTGTAATGAATAACACATATCTAAGTAAAAAAATTTTACAACAATTAATTTTTTTAAGTTAGAATACTAGAGTTTAAATTCTAAAATCTATCTTACTTATAGATAACATAACAATTGAAACATATTATGAAAAATCTAATTTTATTCTAATGACTAACACATATCTAAGTAAAAAATTATAAAAATAATTAATTTATTTAAAAAAATTAATGGTTTTTAAAATTTGCGACATAGATATGTACCATTAATAAAACAATTAAGAGTAAAAATAATATGTTTAATTTTTTTAATATATAAAACGATTCGGTTCGAACCATACGGTTCGGTTCATGGTCCCGAACCGAACCGCGAACCGTTTGCTCTTCAATGAACCGAACCGCGAACCGAACCGTTTAAAAAAAGAACCGAAATTTTGGTTTGGTTCGGTCCGGTCCAGTTCGGTTCATGGTTCGATCGGTTTTTTTGCACAGCCCTACCTAGCAAGCCTATAATGCAGCAACGGAATCTCAATTAAAGTCAGCATTTATTACTGACAGTTTCAACTTTTGGGTTTAGAAACTGCCAACATTAATGATAGGCCGCTAACTTTTTATTTCCAGCATTAATTATCGGTTTTGACTCTTAGGATTCTATCTTTTAGGTTTCCTTTAGTCATTATTTGCATTTATTATTTTGTCTTTTAAGATTCTTCTTTAGAGTTTCCTTTGTAATACTATAAATAGTCATTAGGGTTTTGTAAAAGATAAGACTTTGAATATTATTGAATTCTGAAACTTTATTCTGAGAGAAATTCTCTGAAATTGCAATTGTCTTGACAATTGTGTGATTAAGTCACGTTTGAAATTGATCATTGCTATTGATTTCTATTTTAAACACTATCATGCTACATCAGATTGGTATCAGAGTAAGGTGAGTTCCTGCAAGATGTCTTCTAGCAACGACGTTGATGGCGGTCGCACTCATGACGATGCTCGTGATGCGGGAGTCCAAGGGGCTGGCTAACCGGTTCTAAGGACGGAGTTAGATGCCATGGATCAAAGGTTGAGACGGGTAGAGCAACTCGTCGAAACTTTGGTCGATCTGTTTGACACCATGGAGGTCGCTAACAATAGGGGTAGGATTGATGGTGGTAGAAGACCTAGGGCAAGAGACGATTATGAGAACCCAATCAATCGACCCATCCGTGTAGATCGAAGGGCACAATTTTCTGATGATGATTCAGAGGAAGAAGATTTGATGTATGAGAGCATGCAACCACCTGTGAGGGGTAGCCATGGTAGAGGAAGGAACCGAAGGGGTTACCAGGACTATGATGATGATCAATCCGATGGAGGGGATTTCCACCTAAAGGTAGACTTACCCTATTTCAATGGTACTTTCAATATCAAAGATTTCCTTGATTGGCTAGCGGAAGTGGAGAGATTCTTTGACTATAAGGATGCCCCAAAAGAGCATAGGGTGAAGACAATAGCATGTAGATTGAAGGGTGGTGCTTCTGCCTGGTGGGAGAGAGTACATAGTAGACAATTGAGAGAAGGAAGACATCCTGTACGTTCATGGATTCGCATGAAACAATTAATGAAAGGTGAATTCCTTCCCCCTGATCATGAACAGATACTTTTCCAGCAGTATCAAAGGTATCGCCAAGGGTTACGATCTGTCCATGAATACACTGCTGAATTTATGAGATTAACAGAGCATAATGATTTGAGGGAGAGTGAAGGGCAACAGCTGGCAAGATATGTTGATGGCTTAACGTTGCAAATCAGGGACAAAATTGGGGTAACAGTGTTGAGGAGTATGAGTGAAGCAAAGAACATGGCATTGAGGGCTGAACTCATGTTAAATGATAAAACCACTAGATTTGATGGTGGTGGGCATAGGTATGGAATGGATAGGGCTGAGCATAGTGGAACGAGTAAGGCGGTTGAAGATAAAGAGAAGGGTATTGTAGAGAAGCCAGGTGTAGTGGTGAGAAAAAGGGTGAAAAAGGCCATGAAAAAACGGCCTATAGAATCCAGAGAAGGTAAAAAACAATCCAACCCATATGCCAAACCCATCTTGGGTAAATGCTATCGCTGTAATCAACCAGGACATAGATCTAATGAATACCCAAATAGAAGAATTGTGAACATCGTAGCGCATGAAGGAGATGATGAAATATGTCATGATCCTGATGGGGAAGAAGAGTACTATGATAAGGAGGATGAAGGGCAAGAGCACTCATATGTTATTAGGAGGCTCATGTTAACACCTAAGCATGAGAGTAATACTCAATGCCATCAACTGTTTCATACCAAGTGCATGATTGGTGGGAAAGTATTTGATTTGATCTAATTGTGGATAGTGGGAGCAATGAGAACATTATTAGCAGGCAGGTGGTTCAGGATTTGCAGTTGCCAATTGAGAAGCATCCTAATCCATATACCATTGGATGGATTAAGGAGGCTGAGCGGATTGATGTAGTGGAGAGATGTAGAATCCCCTTTTCCATTGGAAAAGGTCTATTGTGACATAGTAGACATGGATGCTTGTCATCTCCTCTTTAGGTGACCATGGCAGTTTGATGTAGATGCCCAACACTCGAGAAAAGAGAATCTCTACAGGTTAGAGAAGGATGACAAAAGGTATACTTTGCTACCTCTTAAGGTAATGCCACGCCCTAAAGGCTTCAAGCCAGAGGGGCGATTTTTCCTAGCCCTTGTGAACTCAGAGAGAGAGATGGAGGAGGTTATGAAGGAGGCCAAGGTGGTACATGCCTTGGTGGTGAAAAGTGTGCTGAAAGTAGAAGAGGAGAGTGTTAACGATATTCCTGAAGCAGTGAAGGAGGTCTTAGAGGATTTCAGAGAGGTGGTTCCAGATGACTTACCTGAGGGGCTTCCACCCTTGAGGGATATCCAGCACCAGATTAACTTAGTACCTGGGGCTAGTCTTCCTAACTTGCCTCATTATATGATGAATCCCTGGGAAACAGAAATCCTCCAAGAGAAGGTCCAAGAATTGCTAGAGAAAGGCTTCATCAGAGATAGCCTTAGTCCATGTGCTGTACCAACACTACTCACTCCTAAGAAAGATGGGAGTTGGAGGATGTGCGTTGATAGCCAGGCTATCAACAGGATCACCATTGGTTATAAGTTCCCTATACTGCGAATAGAAGACATGCTTGACCATTTGAGAGGAGCTACTATCTTCTCCAAGATTCACCTGCGAAGTGGCTATCACCAGATTAGGGTAATGCCAGGGGATGAATGGAACACTGCCTTCAAGACAAAGGAGGGATTGTATGAGTGGTTGGTGATGCCATTCGGCCTCAACAATACCCTTAGCACATTTATGCGAGTCATGAATCAGGGACTCAAACCTTTCATTGGCAAGTTTGTAGTAGTGTACTTTGATGACATCTTAATTTATAGCAAGTCTGAAGGGGAGCATATAGATCATTTGAGGATTGTGGTTAGTGGTGAGGGGATCACAGTGGATGATGGGAAAGTAAAGGCCATTAGAGAGTAGCTATTCCTAAGACTACGACAGAGTTGAGGAGTTTTGTAGGGCTTGCTAGTTTTTATAAACGCTTCATCAGGCACTTTAGTACCATTGCTGCTTCATTTACTAAGTACCTGAAGAAGGGGAAATTTAGTTGGAGTGAGGAGGCTGAGGTTGGGTTTGCCCTATTGAAAGAAAAATTATGTAGTGCTCCAGTACTGGCATTACCTGATTTTGACAAATTATTTGAGGTGGATTGTGATGCTAGTGGAGTAGGCATTGGGGTAGTACTTTCACAGGAGAAGAGACCAATAGCTTTCTTCAGTGAAAAACTTTGTGATGCTAAAAAGAATTGGTCTACATATGACAAAGAATTTTACTTGGTGATGAGAGCTTTAAGGGTGTGGGAACATTACCTTATAGGGAAAGAGTTTGTGTTGTATTCCTATTGTGGAGCGCTAAAACACTTGAGTCGTCAAACCAGAATCAGCAAAGACATGCATGCCAGATGGATCCAGTTTTTGCAGAGATTTCCTTTCAAACTCATGCATAAATCTAGAGTCCAAAACAAAGTGGCAGATGCCTTGAGCAAGAGAGCTAAAGTCTTAGCTGTGATTAATGCTGAAGTTGTAGGTTTTGAATAGATGAAAGAACTTTATGCTGATGATAAGGATTTCAATAAGGTATAGGCGATGTGTAATAGTTAGGGACCCTGTGATGATTATCATGTGCATGATGGGTATCTCATGAAGGGTAATCAACTATGTATCCCACGATCTTCTTTGCGGGAAAAGTTGATTAGAGATCTTCATGGAGGGGGTCTAGCAGGACAACTGAGGAGAGATAAGACCATGGCTGCTGTTGCCGAGAGATATTTTTGGCCCCAAGATTTAGGGAAGATTGTTGAAAGATGCTACACATGCCAGACTTCTAAGGGTCAGTCTCAGAGTACTGGGTTATATACACCCCTACCAGTACCGGAGAATATCTTGGAGGATCTCTCCATAGATTTTGTTCTTGGTTTGCCTCGTACCCAACAAGATGCTGACTTAGTTTTTGTAGTTGTGGATAGGTTCTCCAAGATGGCGCATTTCATCCCTTGTAAGAAGACCTCAGATGCCCATTCCATTGCCAAACTATTTTTCGGGGAGGTAGTAAGACTACATGGAGTGCCCAAATCCATAACGTCTGACAAGGACAACAAATTTCTTAATTACTTCTGGAAGACTTTATGGTACATTTTTTACACCACTCTGAACTATAGCAGCACTGCCCATCCACAGACAGATGGCCAAACAGAAGTCACCAACAGGACTCTAGGGAATCTCATCAGGAGTATTCATGGAGAGACACCCCGCCAATGGGATGTGTGTTTGGCTTAAGCGGAGTTTGCCTATAACAATTCCATCCATCGAACTACTGGGAGAACTCCATTTTCTATTGTATATATCAAAGTTCTCCAACATGCTTTGGATCTTGTGAAGCTCTCGAAGATGGCTGAGTATAGCATTCCGGTGAAGCACATGGCGGAGCACTGGCAGAATACCGCAGAGGAGGTCAAAGCAAAGATTGAGAAGGCTAACGCCAAGTATAAGGAGATCGCGGATAGGTGACGGAAGCAACAACTCTTTAAGGTTGGAGATTAGGTGATGATTTTTCTCAGGAAGGAGAGAATTCCTATGGGTTCTTACAACAAGTTGTAGCCAAGAAAATATGGACCTTACAAGATTCTACAAAAGATCAATGACAACGATTATGTTGTTGATCTCCCAGCAACTATGGCTATTTCAAAGACTTTTAATGTGGCCGACTTATATCCCCTCCATCCAGATGATGCACCACTATATCCAGAAGACAACTCGAGGTCGAGTTCTTTGTAGGTTGGAGAGAATAATATAGCAGCAGAATCTCAATTAAAGTCAGCATTTGTTACTGACAGTTTCAACTTTTGGGTTTAGAAACCGCCAACATTAATTATAGGCTGCTAACTTTTATTTCCAGTATTAATTATCGGTTTTAACTCTTAGGATTCTATCTTTTAGGTTTCCTTTATTCATTATTTGCATTTATTATTTTGTCTTTTAGGATTCTTTTTTGGGGTTTCCTTTGTAATGCTATAAATAGTCTTTGGGGTTTTTGTAAAAGATAAGACTTTGAATATTATTGAATTATGAAACTTTATTCTGAGAGAAATTTTCTGAAATTGCAATTGTCTTGACAATCGTGTGATTAAGTTCATGTTTGAAATTAATCATTACTATCGATTTCTATTTTAAATGCTTTCACGCTGTCAGTCTATGGTTCTAAGGTAGTAGTGATGTGTCCATAAATCGTAGACTATCCGCAGGTCTGGGCTGATTCATTTTATGGAGCTAAATTTTGCATAGATCTCCAGATGATGGTCCTTAAGTATGTTAAGAATTTAAGTGTTTATTGTTTGGGACTATCGACATTTAAAATGTATGATTTGTAACTATACAAAACTAGAGAACTCAATTACATAAACAAGTGTTAGTGCTTATGTAATTGCATATTACATTGTCGCTCTTCTAAACAACGAACTGGCAGTACTCGATAAAGTAAGCACGTATTCTACTGATAAAATCACAAGATTTCTAAAACAAATATGGACATATATATTGCCGTCATATGATCAAAATAGCATTATGATTTCATTATACGAGCTTTCTCGCCCTATTTAAGGGCTGTAAATAAATTGAGCTGCTTGCGAGCTTAGCTTGCTTTAAGTTTGGCTCAGCTTGAACTTGATTATTAAATGGGTCAAGCTCAAATTTCTAATAAAGCACATTTATCTAAACAAAGCTGAGTTCAAGCTTCAGTTTAGACTCGCGAACTAGCTTGTAAACATGTGTGTTTAAACTTGTGAATAAACTCATGAGTAAGCTTCTTAAAATGTTTGTTAACGAGTTTGTTACAAGCTTGTGACTTTAATATTTATGAGATCTTATATATAAATATACAATTAAAATAACAACAACTAATTTTTATTTAGTATATATATGTATATATGGTGGCTCTTATATATTATTTTTAAGTTTAAAAAAGATCAAGATATAGATAATTTAAATTTAAAATGAGCTATCTAAACTAGTCGGTCTTGGATTTTAGGCTTGGCTCAAGTAAAATTCTTTTAGTTAATCAAGTCAAGCTTAAATCTCAGGCTTGATTAAAAACTTGGCTTGAGCTTAGAAATTTTTAAACGAGCCAAGCCTGACCTTTTAAAATCTTGGGTCGACTTGTTTGCAGCTGTAGCCCTACCTTCTACTATCAAACCATAATTTGTTTTAAAAAGTAATTGAGGTCCACTGTCCACTTCCAAAAGTAAAAAAATAAAAATAAAAAAATAAAAATATTTATCATCACTGTCATGGAGAAATTATCGTTTTTAGATATAAAGTATGAATTGATGATAATTGTTATAGTTATGAATCAAATTGGATAAGATCGATTTTGTTCAAAAGAAAATTTTAATGAACCAAATCTGTTTGTCTTTCAAAGAAATTAAGCCACAGGATTTGATTTGGTTTAAATGGATACATTAAACCATATTCATTCTCATTTAAAATATATCTCATCTACATTATGGGAGACAAGAGATCGTGTCTGTAATAAAGTGAAATCATTATTTATTATAATTTATATTTTAGTAGGTATTACTATTTTTGGGAATTCAGTATTTAGGGTTTAGGGTATGATTTTGTCTGGGTATTGCTCATGAAGGAAAAAAAAAATCATTTTATGGAATTAACTAAATTTGATATTATACTTAAATTAGCTTGTCTTCACAACAGTCAAAGTATTAATATGAACATGATTTAAGCGTTTGGCTTTGACCCCACAAATAGCGTTTAGCGTTTGTAATGAATTGACTTATAAGTGATAAGATAATTCTTTTTAACCATAAAACATCGTAAGGACAAACTTGTCCATAAAACATACTTAAAACACAAAGTTTAAATAGCATGAAGGAATAGGATATGTCGGAAACCCAAAACAAGTCTAAACACACGGGATGCTATTGTTAGAGGAATTTTTAAAGGCACTAGTTTATCTTTAAAGGGGGGAATAAAAGTTTTAATATATTGGAATATCCATATCAATTTCTTTAAAATTGCTATCCGTTTAAAAGTTAAATTATAACCAAATAAAACATCAAAATACTTGTTGAAATTTAGGCTAGTCAATAATATGTTATACATCTAAAATGTAAAGATAAAACCACTAAATCATCCTCTCCATCTAAACGAAAACCTTGATATACCTCTTATAGGCAGCTAATTATGGTAAATTATTTAATATATTCCCTTGTTTTCATCTGCATATATTAATTGTTGCATTGAGGAACATGTGGGTTGACATGTATGTAAATGTCTATAATAGTAACTTGTTACGTTTTATTACTCACTCTTTTTCTTAGGATCTTGTTTAAAATATTTTTCAAATAAATTATAAGATCATAAGCTTAATGACCAGAGGGTATAGGATCAAACATTATATGTCCTCACCAAGTGATAGAACTCAAGGCGAAGTGTTCATGTGCTTGGGATTTAAAAGGTTTGATAAGGAAGGGGTGGGGGTCGGGGTGGAAATAGACGCATTAAAAGTGAATTACAGGAATAATTTTTTAGAACTTTAAAAATTGTACAAATCCAAACTTTGTATATTGTACGCTTCCTCTTAAAATGTAATGACTCTTTTTCTCAAATTTTCTTTTCTTTCAAAATCATACCTAGTTGCTTAGGAGGATATAATTACAAATACCCAAGATCAGTCCAAACCGAGACCTAATTTGGTTGACCTAGTCTGGCTAAGTCCAACCCGACTATTGGATCCATCTAGCCAGGACTCATGAACTCACCAGGTCTAACTAGGTCCTATTTAAAGAAATATAAAAATTTTAAAATTATTTTTATTATAATTATAAGAAATAAAAACAAAATTAAAATATAAAATAAAGAAAAGTTAAAAGAATTAAATAACATATCATTTTTAGATTGCTATCTATTAAAATAGAAATTATTTTATATTCACATATATTTAATATGTCGTTGATAACAACATGTAATAAATATAATTTAAAAGCATATCTTATGCTTTATATAGAGTTCTTCCAAGAAAGCAATCTTACTTCCTTTTTTTTTTCTTTTAAACAAAAATATCACTTCTAATTTACAATGGGAGACTTTCTTTCTTTTATAAACTCTACTTTTCTTTAGAGTATTGTTTTAATTCTACATTGTTAAATTTCAACTTAAATAGGGTGTTCTTGTGTATAAATAATTGCACATATATCTTTAATAGTTTTAAATGAATTTAGCTAAAAAGTAATATACTTTTAGCTTTAATTTATATTTTAAAGTTTGAAGTTTTATCCGAATGGTCTTGATCCAGCCGACCCAGGTAAGTTTATGGATTAGACTTGCCCTACCATATGCATGGAGCAGTTCCGGATTCTTGTTTTGGTGAACAGGATCGATGTATTCGGGTTGAGTCTTGTCTACATCCGAACCTTAGATATGTTTAATATAATATCTTATATGGACCAACAAATTGTTACTAATTTTCCCCAGAATGAGATGACTTGCCGACAGGCTAAAGACGGGGGATTTGACAATAGATACCCTGCTATGCTATAATACTAAACATTACTAGGAGATAATATTGGTATTACCACCGGTATCAAGAAGCACCGAGAGGAATGATTATTATGCCGTAGCCACAGTGAAGATGCTTATGTCCCACCCTATTAAATTTAATTTTATATATTATTATTTTATTACTCTTTTTTATTTTTATTTTTAAATATATTATGATCGAGTCATAATTTTTAAAATATATATATATATTTTTATTTTTATTCTGGATATTTTAGGATTCAGTCGTGTTTTTCAAGTGTCTTAATTTATTTTGGTATGTTATTGTTTGGTCAATTTCTAAATATATTAGGTTTTGTTATGACTATAATCTGTAGGTTTAGTCTTATCATTAATGGATAATTGAGTTTTGAGTGTTTTATTTTCTTTTAAAAGACCTGTGAAGCTTGTGTTTTGAATACGGAGTGGTATTTTTCTTTATTCTTTTGTGTTCTTATGTTATAAATTGTGGTGACTATATTGATTAAATCTTTTGGTTCTTTTAACATCCTGTAGCTTTATAATTCGTATCTTTATCAAATTATAATTTGGATTACAATCCATTTCTTTATAATATCCATGCTATGTATATCTTAAATTTATATTACTTTAATAAATAAAAAATTAAAAAAAAATCAAACCTATCAGGCACACAATGACACACACAGCTCCAGCAATAGTTTGATCCCTTGTGGATTTATAATTTTTTATTATAGAACACAAATACAAAGACTAAAAAGTAAGAGGAAATATAGAATTCAACACTCAAAATTTAACGTGAATATTTTCAAAACAATATAGGTGAAAAAAACCAATGATAGGACATATTTAAATTTTGGATTATTTTTTAATTTATCATCATCAGAATTTTAATATTTCTAATTTTAATGTTTTTGTTAAACTTTCTTTTAACCAATTAAGAACCATCGTATGTCCTGTATGGTATAATGTTTTACAAGATAGAGTTAGGAAGCTAGTTGTTCATAATTGTTAAAAAAAAAATACATAGAATATATTTATCAAAGTAATTACTTGGACATATGGCAGTTTATAATTAATTAGACAAGCTAATTGAACTCAATATCCAGCCAATATAGGTTAGGGAAAATGACTTTAAAAACTCTAATTAAGTATCAAAATTAACAGTCTAAAAATATCAAATACAATATTGCGCCCCTCCCCCCCCCCCCCCCCCCCCCCCCAACACACACACACAAAAACAGATAATAATTACAAAGGCCTAAAACTGCAGCCCTCAGTAAATACAGATGTATATCTTTAGTTTAATTATACTTAATTGTATGCTGGCAAAACATTACACATGTTTTGGAGATACGAAGATGAAGTGCCTTTAATTTTAATTTTTAATAATTTAGTATCTAATTTTTAGATATTATCAAATTAGTAATTATACTTTTAAAGTATAAAGCAAATTAGATTTTGTCAAATCTAAAGACAAAATATCAAATTGTCAAATATTATAAGTATAAAACCTTGATTTGTCATAATTTAATTATCAAAATAAATGTTTATTAAATATTATTTAATTGAAATACTGAATCATATGTGAATTATAAATATTAATTTGTAAAATTTAATTATTAAAAATTAAGAGTTTGGACATTTTTTTTATTCTTCCTTTGTTTTTGGCCAAAAGGTTATGAACACTTGACTTGTGATTACCTACACGCTTTCAGACTTTGGACCTAGGCCTAGTGGGAAATGAGGACTCTTCTAACATAAAGCAAGATAAAGACAATAGGGCAACACTGATTTCCATCACCATCCCCATCTCCCCAGCACACAATCCAAACAAAATCTTTATTTTCTATTTCAATACTACTAAAATTTAAAAAGAAAAAAAAGAAAGGACAAAAAGAAAAAAAAGATGTTCGACTTGCATGTTTTCCTGTCTTTTTCTTTTTTACTTTTTCAAAGGAAATGGTTACTTACAACTTCAAGGAAGTAGTTTGTGTCAGGGTGCGCCTTCCTGGTAGCTACCAAGGCAATTGATGTGCTGTTTTTTCTCATTTTTATTTTTTCTATTCTTTTTAAACCCCTGTTTCCGTGTACCAATTAAGCGTTCATATATATATATATATATATAGCCAAAACACTTTGATGGCCCATATTTTGAAAATTTCACACGGATTATCTGATAAAGGAGAATGCGTGCCATTTGATAAAGTGGGGTCAATCTGATCACAATTTATATTTTAGTGGATATTATTATTTTTGTGATTTTAGTGTTTAGAGTTTATGGGCATGGTTTTTCTCCTAATTCTGGATATTTCTCATCAAGCAAAGAAATTAGCTTTGGAAGCTACTAAATTTAAAATTGCACACAAATATAGCCAAATTGTATTTACCACGATCAAAGTGTTAGGATGAACATGATTTAAGTATTTGATTTTACATATGGTGTCTAGGGTTTGTAATGAATTGTCATATAAGTGATAAGATAAATTTATTTTAAACATAAAACATAGTGAGGCCAATAATATGTTATATGTACATCTAGAAAGTAAAAATAAGTCCATTGAATTAGACAACGGTATGCATAGATTATACCAAAAATCATGGTAATTATATACATAACTTACACCAACAATCACATTGTTAATTACTTTTATAAACCAATGATCTGAATTTTGATTTTTGATAAATATATAATTTGTGTTTTGACATTTAATTTTGACAAATAAATAATACATGAATTCTATTTTTGATAAATACATAACTTATGCCTGGCTTGGCTAATTGATTATCGCGAGCTCAACTACTAGAAACAATCTTAGGTAGCAACAACCAACAATTAAACATGATAATATAGTATGCTGGCGTGTGATAATGCGATATAATTGCAAAATGAGATGGTTACTTGGAATGTTTTAATTTATTGTCTATCTTGCACATAAATAGGGAATCTGTGAGTGTAAAGACCCGATCCTCTAAATCCCGAGACTTAGAGTACCGAATCCCTAACCACATATAACGTTTTCACATTATATGTAAGGTTGTCCTAAAACTAACAGTTTATGAAAATTGTTTGATCAAAATCACTAAACTTTGTAAAGAACTTTTAAATAAAACAAGATTGCTAACAAAAGCAATCTATACATACATTTACATCATATAAACATCGTTTAGTGCCAATACATGACACTACAAAAATTACATGTTTTCTCAAAACATGAGAATCCTAAAGGATCTTAAGGTCATTACAAAAAGAAATTGGCTTAACTAACAAGCCTTCTATACATAGCTTGTCCTTAGCAAAAAGTCTTCTAAAAGTCCCGGGTAATCTGATCCTATTCATCCCACTTGTCCAGAAATCTTTCGAAATCGAACCCATAGCCCAAGTCATCGTAATACTCGTCTCCAATACCTGCAAAGCAGCAAAAGTGAGCCAGAGGCCCAGTACACAATAACCAATGCATAACAAGTCATCCAATTCATGTAATGCACCATAGAACAAGTGGTTATCTTTATTACAATTTGATTCACAAATCAACAAGAGGGTATTCAAACCCCGGTCACACTTCGAGAATCCAGGGATCCTGAGTAACAGCAGCTGCTCAGGGGGTTGATATAAGCAGTCCGAATACTTATATCTCCTATATTTATTTCATAAAGATAATAGCTTCATCTAGGGTTTAAAAGTCGTTGCCCGACTCTACTTAAACTCAGTCCATAACATGAGCCTAGTTCACAAGTTCCCATAAACCTTGAACTAAATCATGGTATTTCCCCCTAAGTTTAAGCAAACATTACACATATACAATTCCCCCCTATCGGCTACCCACTTAACCAAAAGAATCGCTATTGCATCATAGCGTACCATTGCATCATGGTAAAGTCATTGCATCATGACTTGGTTAAGCGCCTAGCTAACATGTCATTGCATCATGACAGGTTTGCTGCTCATCGGACCAGATTAAACAGCGTAATAGACATCCAATTCATCCAAATGTTAAATCGAATCAATTTAGGTCAAATTAGAAATGTCTGGTCCTAGCAAACATCAGACAAGTTATTGCGTACCTGAACCCGTTAGTATAGAACTAGGATCTCTCGGTGATGAACTAACCGAAGAATCCTTAACTGTAATAGAAATGTCACAATAATTAATAAATCAACAATTATAGATTTCATTCTCACAAATATATACATATTATATCCGTATATCACAATTAATCAAAGACATCCAATTCATTAATTACAAAGTCACCAATAAGCATTTAAACGTCCTATTACATTCTAAATCACTTAATAAACACTTAATTGCTCAAATAACAACTTTGGAAAATTTTTAGAAAAAGCTCTTAAAATTGAAAAACACAGGGGATACGCCGGCACTCAACACCGGCGGTGTTGAGCCGGTGTTCAATGTTCTGAAAATGTACACTGCCAATGCGGGCAGCATTCAAGGGTGTACGCCGTCAGCCTTTGCACCCTACGTCGGCGGCCTTGATTCCCAGAAGCCAGCGTACAAGTTGGAAGGAAGAACATCGGATGACTTCTTAGCGAAAGCCGGCGGCGTTCAGTCGGCTTTAAGAAATTTGGTTCTGTGAACTTTCAACACCGCCTCTACGCCGGCGGCGTAGAGACTCAAATTGCCGGCGTACGTTCTGAAGAACAGACGTTGGCAAATTCTTAGCATTAAAGCCGGCGGCGTTGCAAACGGCGTTAGGAAAAACGATTCTGCGGGCTTTCTACACCGCCTCTATGCCGGCGGCGTAGAATCCCCAGATGCCGGCGTACGTTTTAAAAACAAGCTTAAACGTGAGAATTCAAATCCCCTGTTTTTCAACTTTGCAAAATTATATCTTAATACACTTTAAACCTTCCTCCACTACATTTCTAACATCATACCCTCACCCATATCTATACTACTCAATTCTAGCAACTCAAAGCATGAATTCAACATCACTAAACACTTCAAAAACCTACTTCCATCAATTCTACATTCTCCTACACAAATCCTCTTAACAACTTCCCAACCTTTCATAAACATACAACAATGCATGCACAACCTCACACACTCATATAACACTTTCTCAACTCATCCCATGCATGAACAACAATTTGATCAATCTTAAACTCAATCATCCAATAATCCATACATCTATTTCAAGAAAGGAAAATAAAACCACAACAACCTAAACTAAATCAATTCAAATACATATATATATATATACCTTGTCTTGAGAAAACTTTGGTTTTCAAACTTGATATAAACCCTAACTTGAGCTTGGAAATGGAGATGGAAATGGAAGAAGAAAACAAAAAGAAAAAGAAAATTCGGATAAAATGGCTGCCTCAAAAAGTAAGTTAATTAAGCAAATTTTGACTTTAAACACATTCCAAATTTACCCCTTAATGCCTATATAACTTTAGGTTGCATTTAGCTTTAATTTGAGTCTCATTTGGCTTGTATTTGGGCATAAATGCTACTTAATTACAAGAACTCTATTAATTATCTTTAACAAATATTGAAGTTGATTTATAAATCTAACTTAACTTAACCTTTTAATGTACAAAAGACAACATTAATAATTTCATTACTCACACATTAATGCATATAAAACAAAATATTAATGTCAACATATACACATACAAAATCATATATATTAGACTACTAAACATAACCATGCTCATTCAATTCAACACTTTAAAAAAATACTTAAACACATGGAATTTGAATAAAATGTAAATCTAGGTCATTTCATTCTTCCCTTCTTCAAGAAGTTTCGTCCCCGAAACTTAACTCACCTTCTTATCAAAAAGTTCCGGATATTTCTGTCTCATTACACTCGCTACTTCCCAAACCGCTTCTCTCTCGGATTGGTTACTCCATTGGACCTTTACCATTGGTATGACTTTATTCCTCAATTCTTTGTCCATTTTTCCCAAAATTCTAATTGGCTTTCTTCAGTAGTCAAGTCTGGTAGTATCTCTGGTTGATTGGTATCCAATATTGCATCGGAATCGGATATACACTTTCTAAGCTGAGATACATGAAAAACGTTATGAACGCCTGACAAACTTGGTGGTAACGCCAATCTATAAGCCAATGGCCCGATCCTTTCCAATATTTCATATGGCCCAATGTATCTTGGATTCAATTTACTCCTCACACCAAATCTGAAAACTCCTTTAGTCGGGGATATCTTGAGAAATACATGATCTCCAAGTTCAAATTCCAAAGGTCTTCTTCTCAAATCGGCATAACTTTTATATCGGTCTTGAGCAGCTTTCAATCTCTGTTTGATCATTTGAATCTTATCAACCGCTTGTTGTACCAAATCGGGTCCAATCAATACTCTTCGCCCACTTCATCCCAATGCAAAGGAGATCTACATTTCTTCCATATAACGCTTCATACGGAGCCATCTGAATCGATGCTTGATAACTATTATTGTAAGCGAATTCAACTAAAGGTAAGTGTTCATCCCAATTCTTTCCAAAATCCAATGCACAAGCTCTAAGCATATCTTCAAGAATTTGAATTGTCCTTTCTGATTGCCCGTCAGTTTGTGGATGAAAAGCTGTACTAAATTGTAACTTTGTTCCAAGAGCTTCATGAAGACTTTTCCAGAATCGACTGACAAATCTCGTATCTCTATCCGAAGTAATGGTCATTGGTATACCATGTAATCTCACTATCTCTCGGATGTAAATCTGAGCCAATTTTCAAGTGAATACCCGACTCTCAGTGGAATGAAATGTGATGATTTCGTGAGTCGATCCACAATGATCCAAATCATCTCATTCTTGGCTATGTCTTTGGTAAAGCAGTCACAAAATCCATAGTTATCTCATCCCATTTCCATTCCGGAATCTTTAATGGTTGCAATTCTCCTCCAGGCCGTTGATGTTCGATCTTCACTTGTTGACATACCAAACACTTAGAAACAAATCTTGCAATGTCCTTCTTCATTCCTTCCCACCAAAAATGTCGCTTCAAGTCTCGATACATCTTCGTGTTTCCCGGATGAATTGAATATGAGGAGGAATGCGCTTCCTTCATAATTTGGTGTCTCAAATCATAATCTCGGTACATAAATTCTATCTTTGAATCTGATAATTCCTTTATCATCAATTCCATCTCTTTTCTCCTCTTTCATATCTTATTTTTCAACTTCTGGCTTAGGTTCTTCAAGTTGTCCTTGCTTGATTTGATCCAGAATCGTTGGTTGCAATGATAAACTTGCTAGCATAATGTCAACATTTTCCATAGCTATCTCAATATTCATCCTTTGAAGATCTTCTTGTAACTCCCATTGATTAGTAACCAGAGATTCCACATTCATCGTTTCTTTCTACTGAGCGCATCGGCTACCACATTAGCTTTTCCCGGGTGATACAAAATTTCAACATCGTAATCTTTAATTAATTCCAACCACCTTCGTTGTCGCATGTTCAATTCCTTTTGAGTGAAAATGTATTTCAAACTCTTATGATCCGTGAATATCTTACACTTTTCACCAAACAGATAATGTCTCCAAAGCTTCAATGCTAATACCACTGCGGCTAGCTCGAGATCATGAATTGGGTAATTCCTCTCATGGGACTTCAATTGTCTTGAGGCATAAGCTATGACTCGATTATCTTGCATCAAAACACATCCGAGTCCTTGAAGTGAAGCATCACTATAAATTACAAACTCTTCTCCACTAATTGGTAATGCCAAAATCGGTGCAGAAATCAATCGTTCCTTCAGCTCAAGAAAACTCCGATCACAATCTTCATCCCAATCAAACTTCACATATTTTCTCGTCAATTTAGTTAATGGTGAAGCGATTTTGGAGAAACCTTGTACAAATCTTCTATAATAGCTTGCTAACCCCAGAAAACTTCGCACTTCCGTAACACTTGTCGGTGGTGGCCAGTCTAATACCGCTCTAATCTTCTCCGGATCAACAGATATTCCTTCCTTTGTAATGATATGTCCCAAGAATGCAACTTCTCTCAACCAAAACTTGCACTTGCTAAATTTAGCATAAAGCTTCCTCTCTCTCAATCTTTGCAATACAAGTCTCAAATGTTTCTCATGGTCTTCCACATTCTTTGAATATACCAATATATCATCAATGAAGACTATCACAAATTGATCCAAATAATCCTTAAATACCCTATTCATCAAATCCATAAAAGCAGCAGGGGCATTTGTTAAACCGAAAGGCATAACCATAAACTCAAAATGTCCATATCTTGTTCTGAAAGCCGTCTTGGATATATCTTGTTGCTTAATCTTGAGTTGATGATATCCGGATCTCAAATCTATCTTGGAAAACAATGCCGCATCTCTCAGTTGATCAAATAAATCATCAATTCGAGGAAGTGGATACTTGTTCTTGATTGTCACTTGATTCAATTCTCTATAGTCTATACACATCTTAGACTTCCTCTTTCTTCTTAACAAACAATACCGGAGCACCCCAAGGAGAAATACTTGGACGGATAAACCCGAGGTGTTGCAATTCTTCTAACTGACTTTTCAATTCTTTCAACTCAGCCGGAGCCATACGATACGGAGCTTTAGAAATAGGTGTAGTTCCAGGTATCAAATCAATCCCAAAATCAATCTCCCTATCCGGTGGCAAACCGGGTAATTCATCAGGAAAAACATCAACAAATTCCCTTACTACTGGCACCATATCAACTCGGAGTTCTTCACTACCCATTGTAGTTCCCATATCCTTCTCCCACAATTCCATAGAATACATACTTCCGGGTCTCCTTCTTTCCAACACATGAAATAGTCTTCTACCTTCCAATTCAAAACTCACTTCCGCTTTACTACAATCTATTGTCGCTTTGTAAAGATTCAACCAATTCATTCCAAGAATAACATCAAAATCAATTAAAGGTAGAACTAACATATCTATTGGCATGCTTTCATCAGAAATCACAACATCAACATTCTTACATACACATGGCTCTTTGGATTGCACACCAAAAGGAGTATTCACACTCATCACTCTATCATACAACACTTCAGAAGACAAACCACACTCATTCACAAAGCTTTCAGCAATACATGCATGAGTAGCACCAGTATCAATTAAAGTATATGCAGGATGTCTTGCAATCTGTATTATACCTGCCAGTGTATCAACCGAAGGAGCTTTCTCACATTGTTGCAAAGCAAACACCCTAGCAGCTGTCATTCCCTTTCCAAAGTTCGGTCCTTCATTCCTCGGCTTTTCTTTACAATTTGCCACATGATGACCCCTTTGTTGACAATGAGCACAAAAGATGGGCTTCAATTTAGGATCAGGACAATCAGAAGCTTTATGACCAACTTTCCCACATGCAAAACAAGCTCCAGGAGTCCATTTACATTGAAACGATTCATGAGGTCCAAAACATATAGGGCATCGCCTATCAAATGGATGGATGGCATAGGAGCTTCACCACTTGTCCCGAGCTTGGTTTCTTACCCAAATATGGTCGCTTGCCTTTGTTAACATTACCAACCTTGAATAAGGAGTATAGGATGTCACCGATCTCTTGCCCATAAATGTCGCACGTCTATCCCTCTGAGCTTTATTTTCATTATTAATTTGTTCCACTAACTTTGCCTTGATTACTGTTTCGGACAGTGTTGATAATTGAAACTTCTTAACCTCACTCTTAATCTCCATGTTCAAGCCATCTTGGAACTTTTGAACCTTCATGCTCTCATCATTGTAACTTGTACCCGCAAATCGAAGCAATCTACAATATTCTGCATGATATTCTTCAACAGTTTTATTTCCCTGCCTTAGACTCAACCAACTCGATATCATTTGTTCCCGCACTGTGGATGGAATGTATTGCAAGAAAAAGGCTTCCTTGAATCTGTTCCATGGTATCGGTCTCACATATCCTTCACTATTCAATCTCCACCAATTATATGCATCTCCCTTCAACATATATATAGCCAAATCAACTTTTCTATGCTCAGGCACTTCACAGGCTGCAAACGCTTTCTCTAACTCCACTATCCAACCTTCCGTTCGAGTCGGATCCAAAACAGTTCCATCAAAATCAGGTACCAGTCTAACAAAATCATGCAACTTGACTTGTTCGTTCCGGTCTCCCATTGGTACTTGTGGCTCTTCTCTCACAGTTGGAGGATGATATTGCTGCATAAATTGTTGTTGTTGTTGATACATCATTTGTTGGTACTGCTGCACTATTGCAAACATATCTCTAAACATAGTGAGCACATTATTCGGATCTCCCGTAGGCATCTGAGGCATAGCTGGATATGCTGGCATTTGAGGAGGCTGTGGATTCGGTGCAGTAGAAGCCGAAGCCGGTGATGGAGTCGAAGTAGAAGCTGGAATACTAGCTGATGCAGAAGCTGAAATAGTAGACTGAGAAGGAGGTGGCATACTTTCTCTTTCCGAAGATTGTCGGGTTACTCTTCGTGACCTATCCATCTTTTAAACAAACATGCAACATGTATGACATATAATAATTTTACAAGGTCAAATCAATATCAAAACAATTAATAAACTAATTAGACAATTAAACATAAAACTTAATATAAACAAGTCCTATATATGTCTAACTAACTCACTATCTAAGGTCAAGTCACCACTATTTAATCAAACAATTTCATAAACAAGGCTCTGATACCATCTGTAAAGACCCGATCCTCTAAATCCCGAGACTTAGAGTACCGAATCCCCAACCACATATAACGTTTTCACATTATATGTAAGGTTGTCCTAAAACTAACAGTTTATGAAAATTGTTTGATCAAAATCACTAAACTTTGTAAAGAACTTTTAAATAAAACAAGATTGCTAACAAAAGCAATCTATACATACATTTACATCATATAAACATCGTTTAGTGCAATACATGACACTACAAAAATTACATGTTTTCTCAAAACATGAGAATCCTAAAGGATCTTAAGGTCATTACAAAAGAAATTGGCTTAACTAACAAGCCTTCTATACATAGCTTGTCCTTAGCAAAAAGTCTTCTAAAAGTCCCGGGTAATCGGATCCTATTCATCCCACTCGTCCAGAAATCTTTCGAAATCGGACCCATAGCCCAAGTCATCGTAATACTCGTCTCCAATACCTGCAAAGCAGCAAAAGTGAGCCAGAGGCCCAGTACACAATAACCAATGCATAACAAGTCATCCAATTCATGTAATGCACCATAGAACAAGTGGTTATCTTTATTACATTTGATTCACAAATCAACAAGAGGGTATTCAAACCCCGGTCACACTTCGGGAATCCAGGGATCCTGAGTAACAGCAGCTGCTCAGGGGGTTGATATAAGCAGTCCGAATACTTATATCTCCTATATCTATTTCATGAAGATAATAGCTTCATCTAGGGTTTAAAAGCCGTTGCCCGACTCTACTTAAACTCAGTCCATAACATGAGCCTAGTTCACAAGTTCCCATAAACCTTGAACTAAATCATGGTATTTCCCCCTAAGTTTAAGCAAACGTTACACAGATACAATTCCCCCTATCGGCTACCCACTTAACCAAAAGAATCGCTATTGCATCATAGCGTACCATTGCATCATGACTTGGTTAAGCGCCTAGCTAACATGTCATTGCATCATGACAGGTTTGCTGCTCCTCGGACCAGATTAAACAGCGTAATAGACATCCAATTCATCCAAATGTTAAATCGAATCAATTTAGGTCAAATTAGAAATGTCTGGTCCTAGCAAACATCAGACAAGTTATTGCGTACCTGAACCCGTTAGTATAGAACTAGGATCTCTCGGTGATGAACTAACCGAAGAATCCTTAACTGTAATAGAAATGTCACAATAATTAATAAATCAACAATTATAGATTTCATTCTCACAAATATATACATATTATATCCGTATATCACAATTAATCAAAGACATCCAATTCATTAATTACAAAGTCACCAATAAGCATTTAAACGTCCTATTACATTCTAAATCACTTAATAAACACTTAATTGCTCAAATAACAACTTTGGAAAATTTTTAGAAAAAGCTCTTAAAATTGAAAAACACAGGGGATACGCCGGCACTCAACACCGGCGGCGTTGAGCCGATGTTCAATGTTCTGAAAATGTACACTGCCAACGCGGGCAGCATTCAAGGGTGTACGCCGTCAGCCTTTGCACCCTACGTCGGCGGCCTTGATTCCCAGAAGCCAGCGTACAAGTTGGAAGAAAACACCGGATGACTTCTAGCGAAAGCCGGCGGCGTTCAGTCGGCTTTAAGAAATTTGGTTCTGTGAACTTTCAACACCGCCTCTATGCCGGCGGCGTAGAGACTCAAATTGCCGGCGTACGTTCTGAAGAACAGACTTTGGCAAATTCTTAGCATTAAAGCCGGCGGCGTTGCAAACGGCGTTAGGAAAAACGATTCTATGGGCTTTCTACACCGCCTCTACCGGCGGCGTAGAATCCCCAGATGCCGGCGTACGTTTTAAAAACAAGCTTAAACGTGAGAATTCAAATCCCCTGTTTTTTCAACTTTGCAAAATTATATCTTAATACACTTTAAACCTTCCTCCACTACATTTCTAACATCATACCCTCACCCATATCTATACTACTCAATTCTAGCAACTCAAAGCATGAATTCAACATCACTAAACACTTCAAAAACCTACTTCCATCAATTCTACATTCTCCTACACAAATCCTCTTAACAACTTCCCAACCTTTCATAAACATACAACAATGCATGCACAACCTCACACACTCATATAACACTTTCTCAACTCATCCCATGCATGAACAACAATTTGATCAATCTTAAACTCAATCCATCCAATAATCCATACATCTATTTCAAGAAAGGAAAATAAAACAACACAACAACCTAAACTAAATCAATTCAAATACATATATATATATATATATATATATACCTTGTCTTGAGAAAACTTTGGTTTTCAAACTTGATATAAACCCTAACTTGAGCTTGGAAATGGAGATGGAAATGGAAGAAGAAAACAAAAGAAAGAAAAAGAAAATTCGGGTAAAAATGGGCTGCCCTCAAAAAGTAAGTTAATTAAGCAAATTTTGACTTTAAACACATTCCAAATTTACCCCTTAATGCCTATATAACTTTAGGTTGCATTTAGCTTTAATTTGAGTCTCATTTGGGCTTGTATTTGGGCATAAATGCTACCTTAATTACAAGAAGCTCTATTAATTATCCTTTAACAAATATTGAAGTTGATTTATAAATCTAACTTAACTTAACCTTTTAATGTACAAAAGACAACATTAATAATTTCATTACTCACACATTAATGCATATAAAACAAAATATTAATGTCAACATATACACATACAAAATCATATATATTAGACTACTAAGAACATAACCATACTCATTCAATTCAACACTTTAAAATAAATACTTAAACACATGGAATTTGAATAAAATGTAAATCTAGGTCATTTCAGTGAGCATTTAATAGGAAATATTCTACCTCATGGTTCCTAAGTTGGTATGGAACCTATAAACTTGGGTTTACATTGCTTAAGATCTTTTCACTTGCTTCATTTAATAATAAATTCGATATAAAGGGAAAAGGAAAAAAATTAATGCATTGATTTTTTTTAAAAGAAAAATCCTCAAAATACGATAAATTTTTTGGAAATAATTTCAACATTTCGATATTTGAAATCATGTCTTTAATATATGATTTCAGATTAGCACAATAGTTTCAAATTGAGACAATTTCATGGTCTAAACTTGTCTTGAGGAGAATTTTAGAGTAATGAGTGAAGACTCATATGATGTTAGTTTTGATTCAAGGTGCATTCATCGTAAGTGCTTCCAGTCTAAATTGATCATTGAAGTAAAATGTTTTTAAAATTACAATAATTTAAATCTAAAAACAGGCCAAGAATACACATTGTGGAATACAGGAATTATTATCACTTCTTTTATATTGTATAATTTTAATCACTACATACTACATAAGGAGCTATAAGGAAAATGTGGATAGAAGTAATAAACCTTTTTCAAGTTTTGTTAATTAAGTCCTACAACGCTACACCTTCTTAAAGGCTTGAATCCGAAAACATTTTTGCTTTATTCATTTTTCTTAGTTCATTTAATTGAGTGCTAAAACATTTCAAGCAATCCTATGATTTTTTTCCCCCCAAATTAATGCTAGATAACTACAATTGTTAATATTTTGAAAATGTCTTATAAGACTTAATTGATTCATTACACCCTGGCATAGTTCTAAATTTAGCTCAAACAAGCTTAGAGTTGCTAGTTCACATATCTCCAATATATGGAATTGAGATTTGGCTGGTCCAAGGTTCCTTATGCCTACTAGTTTTGGACCTATAAACTGGCCTAAACTTTTTCAAGAATATATATATTAAGGTCAACAGTACAATCATATAATCTAAAAGCTTAAATTTATAGATATGGTATAAGCTATCATCGACTATTATATTTATTATGTAATACTCCCCCTCACTTGTGGGCAAGGACTTTGATTTTAACAAAGGCCGGTCAAATGGACAATTTAATTTTTAACAGGATTGAAATGAATATGTAGAGGTTTGAACTCTTCATCTCCTACTCTGATACCATGTTAAGGTTAGCACTATAACCATCTAATCTAAAATCTTAAGCTTATAGGTATGACATGGATTATTATATTTATTATGTAACAATATATTTTAAACATAAAATAAAATTAACCCATTTTAATGAAAGAGTTGTAGACTATCTGTATATGTCTGTATATAACTACCTTTAATTTAATTGTAGTGTTAATAACATCAGGTTGAAATTTTTCAAAAAGAATAAGGAGATCGAAAGACAAAAGACAGTGCATGATGGTAAAGAAAGAGAACTTCTTTTAGTGCAATTCTATATGCATCAAAGTGGACAAGTTTTAAATGTCTATTTTTTTTTTATTTTGTTATTATTAACACATTAGATACTATAATAGGAAAACATTTTCTTTATCACATGGTAATAGTTTGAATTTTTATTATATTTTTAAAATTATGTTATATTTTATTATTTTTTCTTCTTTAAAAAAAAAATTCTTCATGAACTTCTATAGACCTAACAATAGGGGTGTGCACGGTACGGTTCGGTTCGGTTTGCATCTCGAACCGAACCGCACCACAATTTATGGTTCGGTTTTTCTTTTAAATTCGAACCTAACTATACGGTTCGGTTCGTAATTTTTTTGAACAAAAAAAAAAAGGTCCGGTACGGTTCAGTTTGCGGTCCGAACGGTTTTTTCATAAAATAAAAAGTATATTCTATCGAAAAAGTTCAATTACATATTTCTTATCACTAATGCAAATATAAACAATAATATTTAAAATTATTTATTTATCAAATAAACATGTAAAACTTATAGGAAGAAAAAGATTTCATCCATTATAAAATTATAACTATGACTAGTCACATTTTTTTGAATTATCTTGAACTATAATGATATAGTAGACTTTATCTCAATATAAGACATAAAATATAATTCGTTGTATGCTTCTAACTAACATATTACCAATTATATAAATCAATAAGTAACTAAATAATAGAACTAGATTAATTAGTAAGACAAATGGAAAAGAAATATGCAAAAGTTAGAATACTAGAGGTTAAATTCTAAAATCTACCTTACTTATAGATAGCATAACAATTAAAACATATTATAAAAAATCTAATTTTATTGTAATGAATAACACATATCTAAGTAAAAAAATTTTACAACAATTAATTTTTTTAAGTTAGAATACTAGAGTTTAAATTCTAAAATCTATCTTACTTATAGATAACATAACAATTGAAACATATTATGAAAAATCTAATTTTATTCTAATGACTAACATATATCTAAGTAAAAAATTTTAAAAATAATTAATTTATTTAAAAAAATTAATGGTTTTTAAAATTTGTGACATAGATATGTACCATTAATAAAACAATTAAGAGTAAAAATAATATGTTTAATTTTTTTAATATATAAAACGATTCGGTTCATGGTCCCGAACCGAACCGCGAACCGTTTGCTCTTCAATAAACCGAACCGCGAACCAAACCGTTTAAAAAAAGAACCAAAATTTTGGTTCGGTTCGGTTCGATCCGGTTCGGTTCAAGGTTTGATCGGTTTTTTTGCACAGTCCTAACCATTACAACCCTATTACATTTCTTTTCAATTAAATTCCATTCCTCCCTTATTCTATTCAGGGAAGTGAATGGACTATTAATTTTGAAGGGATATGTATACAAGCTTTTATAAAATGTAGTAAATACTCCAAATTATTGTTTAAATGATTTCCTAAGTTTAAGAAATATACCACAATGAATTCATTAATGAAATTTCCATTAATGTATAAGATATAATATAGTTGTAATAGCAGGAGAATATAACTAAATAATTTTAAGATTAACTTAATTAAAGTTTAGCCCCCTTAATCATATAATTCTGCATTTGTTCCTGCTAATAAGGACCTTGTTGACACTTTTAGTTCGTTGTCATTAGCAAGATTTGAGGGAAAAAAAAGGCCAAGGACAAAAAAAAATATTGAGGTTAGATCAATTTATTTGAAGCTTGTCCAGTTAATTCCAACTGGTTTTTGCATTGGTGAAAATTTGAGGGCGAATTTTGTTCCATGTGGGAAGAGATGGTAATGCTTTATGCAAATTTGAGAAAGAAATAAATTGGCATTTATTCATCCTTTTAATTATTTTGGTATTTGTAGACTTTTAGGAACTTTCTTTTATGTATCATCTATGGTATTTATTTCGTCTTTTATTTATTTTTATGTTTGTAGAATTTTTAGGAACCTTCCTTTATGTACCATATGACATTTATTTCGTTATTCAATTGTTTTTTTTTTCCTAATATTTGTAGACTTTTTAGGAATTTTTTTTGGCAAATTCCAATTTTTTTTTTTCATAGATAAATGCATGTCATGTCTTAGAGCAAAAGAACAATAAGTTATTATCAAAAATATAATTTTGATTTGTCTTGCTCTGTTCTTCCCCACAATCTTTGAAATATTGTTTTGTTTTTGAATTTTCAATATCAATTATCTAGGTCTTCGTATAATCAATAGATCATTAAGAATCACTTTCTATATATTTTTAAAATAAATTTATCGAGAAAAAAAGAAAAAACTTAATTATTTCGCTGCGTAAATCAAACTTCAGATTGTAATGTAGATACTATAAGAAGAACTTTCTATGATGTGAAGTACCTTGATAAGCATGTTGATAGTAGGCACTATTATTTGCTCTAAAGGAGTGATGGGAAGTAGAGGTCGGCACGGTTCGGACCCGAACCGGAACCGAACCGGAACCGAACCGGAACCGCCGATTCACGGTTCCACATTTCGTGGAACCGGAACCGGAACCGCCAGAGCCGGGGCGGTTCACGGTTCCAAGGAACCGCCGGTTCTGGCGGTTCCGGTTTCGGTTCCATGAACCGTTTTTTTTTTTTTTTTTTTTTTTTTTCTGGTGAAAAATATGAAAAAAAACCAAAACCTTACCCCCTACCCTCCCAACAGCAATCCCCACGCCCAGAAACAACCTTAATGTCTTCATTTTTTTTTTTTTTTTTTAAAATATGTGGCGGTTCCGGACCCGTTGGAACCGCCGGTTCCATCACGCGAACAGCTAGGACCCGCGGTTCCGGCGGGTCCTTAGACGGTTCGGAACCGTCACCGACGGGGCGGTTCCCGGGTCAGGAACCGCCGGTGACGGTTCGGGGCGGTTCCCGGTTCGGAACCGCCCCGTGATGATGTCTAATGGGAAGTACTTGGCAAACTCATGTTGACAGCAGCCGCGAGGAATCGTTGTGTGCAAGGGTCTAGCAAATAACAATTTTCACGTGAGTAAAGGGCTTGTCGTCTTCATGAATTATTTTTCTTGCACTAATTTTATGATGAAAAGGAGTACACGGGATTTTAAAATAGATATTTCCATTGATTCTTATAAGCTTTCATTACCAAGAAAATTCTCTACAATTATTATTATTTTTTTTGTTAATATTGCAAATAATATATGAATTTTGGCAAAAAAATGTACTTAAAATTTGAAATTGATCAATTTAATATATGAATATTTAAATTAATTAACTTAATATCTAAAAGAATTTTTCGTGTATACCAACAATATCTTTATAATATTGGTTAGCTTACACAAAAAGTTCTTTGAGGTATTAAATTAATTAATTTCAAACTTGACGTATTAGATTGATCAATTTTAAAGTTTAGATACTCAATTGCATATTTTATCAAAATTGTTGTACCATTTGCGATACTTGCCCCCTTTTTTGTGTTTTAAATTTTATTATAATATACAGTTTCACGAGAAAATGAGATGAAAAATTTAGTAAGGCTCTCTCCTTAGCTTAGATTGACTGTTTATTAATGCCTTTTACATTTGCATAGTTGGATTTGATTTCCTTATATATATATATATATATATATAAACTTTACCTTTAAAAAGTATATCGGGTTGATGAATATTAACAAAGAAATTATATAAGTAGTATATACAGAATTCCACTTCTCTCTCTGTTGGTAATCTTGGTAAATCTCCTGGAAAAACTTCTAGGTACTTACACACAACTGGTATCTGAGATAGATCTTTCTTCTGCTTATCCTTTATCATTATAGCTGCCAAAGCTGATCTTCCCCACAACTCATATGTAGGCAACACTAGTGGTCTTTGTACATTCAATTTATGTACAAACTTATCTCCATTTGGCAATTAAACTCCACTACTAGGTTGTGACATTCAACCCTGGCATGACACTTGGCTAACGAATCAACACCCAAGATTACAACAAAATCCACCACATCCATCATTACTAGATTTTCGGGTAACTACTAATCTTCTATTTCTATATTTACATCCCTACAAATCCTATTCGGCAAAGCTCCACTTCCAAAGGTGTATTTACAGACAAACAGCTAGATATACAATCAACACTCACACCACAAACAAATACAAAGGAGTCAGCTATGCATGAAAAACTTGCACCAGTGTCAAAAAGAACATAAGCACCATGCTGGACTATAGGGAGTGTACCTGCAATAGTGTCTATGCTGGAGGTGTCTCTATGTTGGAGAGCATACACTTTAGCTGATGCTCTTTGCCCCTGACCACTTTGAGTCCTACCAATTTGAACTCTTGGAACAATATGCCTTCCAGGTTTCTTATAGTCATCAGCTTTATGCCTTCTCTAGTCGCATTTAAAGCAATAAAATTGTGGAAGGATTTTCCTTGTGCAAACCTTGTTGTCGTGTCCCATCTTGCCACATGAGAAACAGGCATTCTCTGGCCATTTGTAATCTTTTACTTCATGTAGTCTAAGACATCTAATATATTTCTTCTCAGCACTCTGCATTACTGATTTGAAAAGTTGTGTGAAAGGCCTCTTACCTTTGTCTTGGGTTAGAATACTAGAAGTTGGTCTGTTCCCTAAGAAAATCTGACCTTCTTATGGTTCACACCTCTTCATTCTATTCAAATCTTGCTCCACAGTTTTAGCCTTGTTGACAATTGCTAGTTAGTTAAGTCTATCAAATTAACTTGATACTGGATCGCAGGTTCTAATCTAGTAATGAATCTTCTGAGCTTAGCCTTTCACTTTCTTTTAAAGGATTAGGAAGAAACCTCATCAATCTATGCAACTTCACTTCATATTCTTCAACTGACATCTTACCCTACTGCAGGGTATAATACTCTCGAAGTATCTTCTGCTTCACACTGTCAGGGAAGAACTCCCTATAGGAAGCTTACTGGAACATCTGCCATGTAATCGTGCCAACCATATGTCTTTTGGTGCTCATCTACCAATTATTAGCTCTCCCAATCAACAAGTAGGAAGCATACTTAACTTTCTTGTTCTGTAGAATATCCAGAGCAACAAACGTCTTCTCAACTTCCTCCATCCACAACTGGGCATCAAGATTTTTCCCTAGTGCTAGTTCAAACTTATAAACTAGATCAACAAATTTAGTTAGGCTTAAAACATCAGCATGTCCCCATTACATCCATTCCCATTTATTCTCTATGTCTCCTTCTCCAAGCTTCAGCATTAGCTTGAATTATCTCCATATCATTTCTCATGTTCTGTTGCTGTTGAGTAACTACTCTTAAGAAAGCATTCACAGCCTGCATCAACTAAGCAGCATCAACACGCACCTATTAACCTACAGGTGGAACTGGTGGTGGCAGTGGTGGGGGTAATTCCTGATTCTAGGGCAGCTAATTCTCCTGTGGCTGCCCTCTAATCTCATCCTCCACTTTAGCTCTGGAGGAACCCACATCGGTATTCTTCTTCTTGGGGGCATACTAATAGATTAAAAACAAAACATATAATAATAAGGACATCATATTATAAGGATCAGCATATCATAGGTACTTTATGATCACAACATATATATACTAAATACAACCCTAACCCATATGCTACCCCACTCATCAATGCTCACCGTGCTAAGGAGTTCATAACTTAAATCTAATATGAACAAAACCTATTGCTCTAATAACAATTAAGCTATAACACCCTAATCTAGGGGCATTATAACCCGCAATGTGTCCTTATCTTTATAAGAACACGCTAAGGCTATAAAACTCTAAGCTACAAATAAACAAAATATAAATCTCCAGTATTATCATAAAGGGCATTCATTTAAGATATCTCATGAAAAACAAACAACTTTAAAAAAAATTTCTTGTTGGCTTGAACAAAAGCTAATAATAACCAAGTTTTATAACATAAAAGAAAACAAAATTTAAAAAAAATTCTTAAACTGATAAAACATATAAAACTTTATTTTCGTCTTCCACAACTATCCTTAAATCAACACATCTTTAGGAATCAGCTGGTAAATCAAATCCGCTGTCGTCTTCCTCATCATCTGCAAAGATATCATATCTTAACAGATCATAAATCACCTGATCTTCTCCTGTTCCTAAAAAATGAAAGGAACGAGCAAAAAGCCTAAGTACGCCAAACTATGTACAAATGCATATGCACACACAATATACATAATCATGTGCAACTATTTCTAATGCAACAACACCATTTATTATCTCCTGATTAGCTGACAAACAACACAATTCGAAACCTTATGCATCTAGTTTGAAATCTAGAGTAACTCATGACTCCATAAAAATATACAGTATAGAAAATAGATAATTTTACATATATTGGTCTTAGGAATCTCCTACACCCCCTTGGCCATACTGCCAAAACCTAATCTACCAGAATCATTTCTATGCATGAGTCCACTCGGGATACCCTCACACATAGATCATCAGGTTGGCAACGTTAGTATCATATTCTGCGTCGTCTTTACTAACTGCAACCAATCACATGCAACAAAATAAATTAATAAGCCAAATAAAATTATATCGATTTGATATTCTAACCCTACAGAACATACAACAAGCAATTCTAATCTCATCTATCATCTAAAACCCTAACTTTAAAATAAACATAAATTTACACCTTTTCCTTGATTGAAATATAGAAATCTTCTTGTAGAACCAATCTCCTCTGCAAATTCTCCAAACCCTAGAAATCCATCCAAAGCCAAATGCCATAAATCAATATAAATTACATATATAAAATCATAAAGATCAAATGATTAAAATATTTACCTGAACTTGATCTAAAATCCTCCTTAAACGACAAATATCCAGATCTCTAAGAAAACTAAGGTTTTCTCTAATCTCTCCTTAAAAAACAATAGGCAAACTCTAAGGAATTTATAGATTTAGTAGATCGTAAAGAAAAGATAGCGATTCAATTACCTTGATCTGATCTCTCTAATGGCCTTGGTTGTTAGGATTACCTATAGAGAGGATTTCTAGGTCTATGTATGCTTTTGGAGAAGAAACAAGCTAATAGATATAAAGAAATCATGTAACTCTTCATTTGTCGCACACATTTGCTGGCAGTTTTATACTATGTGCCGATGGCGAATATCCAAGGCCGGCGATGTAAATGTAAACACTGGCAGCGTATTGGTTCAAAACTCGTCTTGGGTCATTTTTCATAAAAGGTACGCTGGCATGTACACTAGCGGTGTAACCTCCAATGCTGGTGGCATACTCATATACATTGATAGCGTATCTTATTTTTACTCAATTTCTCTTAATCCAACACTGGCTCTACACTGCCAAAGCCACAACAATGTACGCCGGCAACGTTGATGCCAATGTTCAATGTAAACTTTCCACCTTCCGTCATGTATCTATTATGTTATCAAAATACAATTATACTTAGATTTTTTACTATATTGACCTCTTATTTTATATCAATTGATAATATTACCCTTACTCATAACTTATTTATCTTTATATTGCATTGCATTTATATATGCATCTATAAAAAGCGAACCGGTAAGCCAGTATATATTTCACTTGCACTGCCCTTAAACAAAAAAAAAAAAAAAAAAAAAAAAAAAAAAAAAAAAAAAAAAGAGGTATGGTTTGATACTATTGGCACATTGATGAGCTAGTGTTTTCTATAGATTTTTGCAGACTTAAGCTAAATAAGATAGAGAAAGTTCAGGGCTAAAAAATATTGGATAATGCTCTTGAAAAAATCGACTTAGGATGGGCGATGAGAACTATATGTGACAAAGAATTTTTCATCCTATGGCTTGATCATAAACAAGATTATGTGTATAGGAAAGCATTAAGGAAGATTTACTCATTTTCTATATATGTTTATGCTATGTTGTGGGCTTGAAAACATTATTTTTACTTAAGCTCACTATTGATCGATATGGGCACTTCAAACACATAGATATAGATAAGATACGATTGCCCAAGGCAGGAATTTTTGTGGAAAAAGCGAAATGTGAGCACATGGTGCACAAGCAAAGCTAGATTTGAGTTGATTTCCATTAATGTGCATAAAATTGCATATTTGCCTAAGATGATGAAACTTGCATGTTCAACAATCCTCATTGGCTAAAAAGGTCATGGTGGAGGTAAGTTTGAAGGAGAAAAATAGGAGTTTCACATAAAGAGTACCAAGAAGACATACATGACTTAAAGCACTTCAATCGGCATTCATCAAGTTACCATATATGTCCAATGGTCTCATCTAAGTACAACTTGGCATCTAACAACTTGGTTGGCTCGAAAATATATCCTAGATGAGTTGTTTTGAAAGAATAACTCATTTTACTCAAAGAAATTAACTTTACTCCATGATATTTAGTACTAGTCTTCATGATCATGCTCAAGTCTCTATGCAAGGTGCAAAATTGATCTTCACTTAAGGGTTTGATAAATAAATCAACATTTTGACTGTTTATGTCAACAAATTCTATACTAATATCGTCATTTAGAATATGATCTCAAATGAAATGATGTATAATCTTGATATGCTTAGTCATTGAGTGTTGGATCGGATTTTTTGTTAAATTTATAGCACAAATGTTGTTGCATCAATTTGGGATATTATCATACTTAAGTTCATAATCTTTTAAAGTTTGTTTCATCCCAAAAACTTGTGCACAACAACTACCAACGGCCACCTCTTTAGCTTCAGAGGTTAAGAGTGCAACTGAATTTTGTTTCTTTAAGTGCAAAAATATTAAGGAGTTTCCAAGAAAGTGACGTGTCGTTTATGCTTTTCCAATCAACTTTGTACCCAGCAGTGTCGGCATTAAAGTATCCAACTAGGTCTAACAAAGTAAACTTTGGATAACACAAGCCAATTTCAATAGTGCTCGTAAGATATTTGAAGATATGTTTTACTACACTTAAGTGAGATTTCTTTGAGCATAATTGAAATCATGTTTATAAGCACACTGAGAACATGACATTGGGTCTAAAAGCGGTTAGATACAATAAGCTACCTATCATGCCTCTAAAAGTTTTTCACATATGTTTTTGCCATCTTAATCTTTATCAAGTTTCACATTTATGCTCATAGGTGTAGGCTTAGTTTTGCAATTATCCATTTTAAATCTTTTCAAGAGTTCTTTGATATATTTAGAGTCATTGATGAATGTTTCGTTTTTAGGTTCCTTTACTTAGAGACCTTAAAAGTAATTGAGTTCCCTCACCGTACTCATATGAAACTCATCTTCATGAACTCAACAAATTCATTTACAAGACTCATGCTAGTAGCTCTAACACAATGTCATCTACATAGATTTGCACAATCAATGTGTTTGACTTGTGATTCTTAATAAATAATATTGTAACAATTTTTCTTGTAGAAAACCTTTTGTTCAGTAAGAAGCTACTAAACCTTTCATTCCAAGCTCTAGGAGCTTGCTTGAGTCCATAAGGTGCTTTGTTTAGTTTATAAATGTGATCGGGGAATCATTATCTTCAAAATAGGGTGGCTACTCTACATAAACTTCTTCTTTGATGAAGTCATTTAAGAAAGCATTTTTGACATCCATTGAAAAAGTGTAAAGTCTTTGAAGGTAGCAAATACCAAAAGCATCCTAATGGCTTCTAGTTTAGCAATCAAGGCAAAAGTTTTATCAAAATCTATGCTTTCTTCTTGATTATAACCTTTGGCCACTAAACGAGCTTTATTCCTAGTTAGTATGCCAGCTTCATCAAGTTTATTTCGATAAACCCATTTGGTTCGAATTATCAGTCTATTATTAAGTCTAAGTACTAGGATCCAAACTTCATTTCTAGCGAATTGATTTAATTTTTCTTGCATCTCTTGTATCCAAAATGAATCTTTTAAAGCTTCATATCCATTTTTAGGCTCGGTTTGAGATAAAAACTAGATTACTCATATTTCTTAAAGATGATTTTATTTGCATCCTATTTGATGATTCACCTATTATTAGATCCTTAAGGTGTGATCTAATAACTAATTGACTCATTCAAATATCATCCTATTTACATTCATCTATGATTTTCATTTCTTTAATATGGCCATTGTTTTCAAAGGAAAATTTATCTAAATTAGCACACACATCATTTATATCATCATTAGAACACACATGAGGCAAGGCATCATAAAAAACAATATGAATTGATTTTTCCACTACCAAAGTTCTTTTATTAAATACTTTATAAGCTTTACTAGTAAGGGAATAACCAAGAAAAACACCTTCATCACTTTTTGCATCAAATTTAGCTAATTAATCTTTTCCATTATTCAAGATGTAATACTTAGTGCCAAATGAATGAAAGTATAAGCTGTTAGGTCTTTTTCCTTTCCCAAGCTCATAGGGGTTTTCCTAAGTATAGGTCTAATGAATACTCTATTAAATATGTAACATTCGTTATTAACAGCTTCTACCAAAAAATATTTAAGTAGGTTATTTTCACATAACATTGTCTTAGTGATTTCAACTAAAGTTATATATTTCTTTCCACTACTCCATTTTGTTATGGAGTTTTAGGTATTAAAAAAGTGTGTTCAATTCCGAATTTACTACAAAAGTTATTCAAATCATAATTTTCAAATTCTCCCCCTTGATCACTTCGGATAGTTACAATGTTAAGACCATTTTCATTTTGGACTTTGTTGTAATATAAAAAAAAAAAAAAGATATTGTTTGATTCATCTTTAAATGCAAGGAAGAAAGTCCGCATATATGTAGTGAAGTCATCAACAATAATTAAGGTATATTTTTTGCCACCCAAGCTTAAAGTTTGAATAAGCCCAAATAAGTCCATATTCAATTGTTCTAATAGCCTAGAAGTGGAAGCAATATCCTTGGATTTAAAGGAAGACTTAGTTTGTTTTCCTTGTTGACATGCTTGAAAAATCTTGTTCTTTTTAATATTTACTTTTGGTAAGCCTTTGGCAAGATCCTTTTTAACAAGTTTTGAAATCATATCCATATTTGCATCCCCTAGTTTCCTATGTTATAACCACCTATCATCGTTTTGAGAGTATAAACATGCTTCGTTTGAAGATTTGAAATCACCTAGATTGATTTTATAAATATTTCTTTATCTATATCCTTCAAAACAAGCTTTATTACTATCAATTCTTTCAATAGAGCATTTATTGACAAAAACTGTTACGCTGAAGCCATGATTAGGCAACTAGCTAACATTGAGTAAATTATGCTTTAATTTATCAACTACACATTCTTAATAACTAAATCTTTATTTACTAGAATGTTACTTTCACTAAGTACGATTGATTTACGATTGATTAATGATGTAAACTTAGATGCATCTCTTGTCATGTGCCTGAGCAACCACTGTCCAAGTATCATTTATTCTTTTCTCTTAAAGATTCCTTGTTATCCAATGCCATGAAACATACATTGTTATCCGAGTCTCTTGAATCATCATCGCTCCAAGTGACAATGCAAGCCTCCTTTTTGGATCCTCTAGAAGCCTTTTGAGCATGGGACAATATTATTGGATGTTGACTGCCTTGTGACAATTGAAACAAGTTATCACATCCTTCTTTCTTTTTTATATCTTAAGGAGCTACCATCATCATCCTTCCCCTTTATTTTGTGATTGAATTTTATGAACCTTTTTGAACTTCTTGGCCATCAAGGCAAGTTCCTCATCATATTTATCACTAGAGTCATGACTTGTGGTTTTTAATGCAGTTGCCTTTTTGCTTAATTCCTCTCCTTGCTTCTTGATCAACTCATGTGTTTTGAGGGCTCCAAGAAGTTCCTCTTTGCTTCTTCAATGGCGGCACTCTTGGCTTGCTAATCCTTAGGTAAGGACCTAAGAAGTTTAAAGTTGATTTCTACATTAGTAAAATTCTTTCCAAGCACACTTAAAGGATTTATAATGTTAACGAACCTATCATGCATTTCATCTATGATTTCATTAGGTTGCATTTTGAAATTCTCCACATAGAAGATTTATTCTAGTGTTTCTAACTCTTGATGTTCCTTTATAAGCTTCCTTTAATTATTCATCCCATATGTCCTTAGCGATTTTACGTGTGCAAATTCTATTGACATCATTTTCATTTAATCCACAATGCAATATGTTAATATCTATTTCATTTAAATCCAATCTTCTTCACTAAAGTATCTTTCTTCTTTTCCTTCAATTCTAAAAGTTCTATCTTCTATAACATTCCACATTAGTCTATTTTGTGTTTTTAGGAAGATTTTCATTAAACATGTCCAATAGGAGTAGTTTTCCCTACTTAAAAGTGGTGTCCTATTGATAGCTCATCCTTCTAAAAGTCCTAATACATTAGATATCATGATTTTTACTCTAAAATGTGGTTATGCACAAGAAAATTAGAGATCTAACTCTAATACCAAATGAAAGTGCACTAGAATATAGTCGGAGGAGGCGGGGGAGGGGGGGTGGTATGAATTGAGTATGCCTACTAATTTAACAAATTAATGAGTTTTTAATTCGAATAATCAAATTAAACACTAATGATAGTAACAATAGCAATAATAATGTACTGAAAATATAAAAGGAATAAGAAAGGAAGAATCAAGCCTAGGTATATATTGGAGTTTGGGCTACTCTTTAGTCTCCATTCTCCAATGGAGGACTTCACATATTTTTATTAATCACAACTTCAAATACTCACTAGGAGCTACACAAAAGTTACACCAATCATGATTACATTATGCTCACTTTTATAATGCTCTTTTACAAATGTCAATAATAAATACAAGAGCACTACTTTGATTTTTATCTTAGTAGATTTTGGCAAAATAATGAACTAGAATACAAAAGCAAAAGAGAGTATGAATGGCCTTATCTGTTTGTAAATAAAGGCTCTCATAAACTTACTTCAATTTGCCAAAGAGTATGTGTTTATAGGTCTTCAAAAAGTGGAACGACCGTTAGAGGAAACATCTAAAATTTAGAGAACATTAAATGCGATTCCTATTTTTGATGAACTAGCTCTCTAGCTTAAGAGATGTGCCTTTGCTTAGCTGATCGCATCTGTGAATAAAGTCATGGTTAAAATTGTCCTTTGCTTAAATTGTACCAGCTTACTAGTCCCATTTCGTACCAGCTCATCGGTGCATGACCTATACAGATTCTTCACAAACACATGCATGGTGGCTTGATTGAAATGATCTTTGTTTTTCTTGTTTTGTTTGCCTTCTTTTAATTAATTAAATATGATCTATTTGTTTCAATCTAGTAAGGTGTGTTTAGCATATTGATTTTACACAATTTTGTTCTCATCAAAATCACTTTTAGAATTGGTTGGTTTAACAAAGATTTGATTTCATCATGATATACTTCACCCAATCCCATAAAAATTGCACGAATTTATCATGAGACACATATTCTGCTAATTTCTCTTTCAAACCACAATAACACTTATTCATTTGATCATAATTATACATAGTGAATATAATGTATTTACTATAACAATTCTAGTACCTCTTGAGTTTGCTATAATAGGTTCCAACACTTTGATTAGGTTGCTTCAAATTACAAATTTCATGCTCTAATTGGAAAACCAATAGACCATAAGAAATGTCATATTATTTCCTATTTGGATCATTGTTTTAGCGTCATTTTGACATCATTTTCAAACTGAAAAGATACTAAATTAATATAGATATGATACCGATAAAAAATAATAGCTTTACTCATAAACTAACTAAATTGAACCGATACTAAAATGATACTGATCCTATACAAATAAAAATTCGACAATCCAAACAGACCCTTAATCACTTCATCCCACAATTTCTTAACATAACTTATATAAAGAAAATTTTGAGAAATCACAATGGTTTTGGAATTAAATTTCAACAACGGACCATATGATTTCATCTTTTCCATTGAACCAAATCTAGTGATTCATCATCTAATGTATAATTGAACCATCTATAAATCCGATATTTAATTTCACATAGGCTTATCCTAATACAGTTACTTTAACATAAGTAATTGTTTCTGTTGAACAAAAATGTTCCAATCATGTGTTATATTAAGGTTATTGAAATTTGAAACATAGAAAGGATCCATCATCAACTTATCCACCACAACAGAATTATAAGAATATATTGAATTACTCATGATTGTAATCAAATTAAAAATTACCTCAACTGGGTTCTGAAACAATGTGAGTTAAATGATGATGTTAATATCACATTGTCAACTTAATAACAATGAAAGAAGAATAGAGCATCAAACTTGATTGCAAATGTGTAGAATGAGTGTACTGAATAAGTTGGTCAACATCTACTAGTGTGTAACACTTTTTTACCATCTTGTAAAAAAAAAGAAAACAAAATACTTAAACATAGTTTGGAAGAATTAATTACCATTTTATTGATGAAAAATCGTATTTACAAAAAACTACTTTTGAAATACTAAAAAAAAAAATCACAATTGTAAGCTTTGATTTTTAAAATTTAATACCCTTCCTAAATCACAATTATAACTTGCGATTTCCTAAATAGTATAGTGTGAATCACATTTTAGACATGTGATCTTGTGTAAAAGCAAAATTCACATGTTTAAGATGCTATTTTGCTACAATAACTTGGTAATTTAGTTCATAAAATAATATTTTTTAATTATTTCTTCCAAGTATCAAAACATAAAAAAAATCAAGTCTATTACAAGCTATCTTTATATATTACTAGTTGTAATAGTAAAAAAAAAAAAAAAGTGGACCAATGTCCAACCATTTTATCATTTAAATTAAGAAAATATTCTAAAAGCTTAATAACACAAGGGGAAAGTCCCATTGAGTTCTTAAGCTTTCATGTCTCCAACTCAGCTCATCAAGTAATAACAAACTATTTAGTTTTTATAAGGTGAGTGATTCTACAAGTTTATTATTTTATAGGTATTGCATGATTTTGTATGATTTTACTCAATTATACACATTTTGGTGAATTATAAAATCACAAGTTTGACTACATAGTCACACATATAAAGACCATGATCATTTAGGACTTCTTTTGCCATTTTTTGAGGATGAGACTACTAGAGCGAGTATGCTACCTAGTGGTAGTTATATAAAGGGACCATATTATAGAGACAGAATACACAAGAAATGTTGAGGGATTTTCCTAAGTTAGTGTCATATGTCTTATGATGGGAAACTTATACCCTTCCTACTCATGGTTTTTTTTTTTTTTCCTTCCTTTGCGAATATACTTCGATATAAAGTGTCATAAGCAAAACCAATGTAATAGGAAGCAACTTTTGAGAAGCAAAATTTGTACCAAGATGATACCTAAATTTTTTAATCATTTCATGTGTGGTAATTTTGACTAGAATCCAGCCGTTTTTCCTGTGACATGCTGATGCAGTAAAAAAGATAGCAAATAATTATTTGGAAAAGTGGCATAGAATTTGACGATGGCATTTTCGTAATTTTGGAGATTATGGATTTTGACCGAGTGGGACCATATTCTGAAGGGAATCGAGCCAACGAGAAAAACTCACCAGCTTCGTTCGTGACGCATGCCGGTTTTCGACCAAATTCCTTTGTTTAGGCCATCAAAACCGCGTCTTTACTATTTTTAGTAACTTTTCTTTATGTCATATCTTTTCATAGGATATTTTTTTAATATGTCATCTATGGCATTAATCTCGTTCGTTCATTTATTTTGCCCTAGGCATTATTTAGATAGGTTTCCTTATTTGGTAAAAAAGCATATTATATATATTCCAGGGTAACAAGAGGCGTAGATATATCGGTTTTGAATGAAATTTCTTTGAGAGTGTTCTCTCTATTCCAAAATTCGTCATCTTTGTGTGGATTTTGATTTTTTGATGCCAAATATGTAGGTATTCTTATAATCAATTGATATTTGAAGATCACATGTCACGCCCGAAGGGTACCCTAAACGTGATAGTCTGCCACATACGGTATTAAAACTTAAGAATGACTTCCCGAAGTCATGCGAAAGTTTTCAACACCATATGTAAGGCATCTATCACAACAATAGGAGACACCGGTGGGATGTATAGTTTGAGATAGTAAATACAGCAATACAAGAATCTAAATAAACATCAAATTTATCATTAATAGAATATAATCCTTACATCATCTTAGGGGTTTTCCCTTATAATTCTCCAAACAATCATAATAACAACTTAATCTTTCCAACAACCAAATAATACTAACACCAAAAGATATTAAAGGATAATTAACCTAAGATCTTGAGAAGATTTCCAGAAGCTCCTTAAATCATAATTCCACTCGGGTATATGTAGTCCTCGGTCATGAAAGATATAGTCCTGTTATAACAAAGGTCTATCGGAGTTTAAGCATAACTAGCTTAGTGAGAATATTCCTAAATCAACGTACTTGTATAAATAATTTTCAAACAAGTTATTAAACAAGCATATGAATACATCAAGCAACTGATCAAGCAACACATATGATCTACCGAAAATCATATGTTTGAATGGATTTACCCCTCCATTTCGGGTTAGGTGTTCCAAGCTCTTTAAAACCCAACTTAAAATCCAACTCATGTAGTTTATTTCAAGCTCCTACTAGCCCATCACAAAATAGTTCTTTTAGGCTCCTATCACCCATCTCAAAATAGTTGTTTCAGGCTCCTATCGCCCATCTTGCAGAATTCTGGCTACTGTAGACCCGGCTACTAAACTCTTGTCCCACGATAATAGCAGCTCATGCAATGAAACTAACTACGTGATATGCATGAATCAATTAATATAATTCGCAGTATATGTTTATGGTAATTTAAAGGTGATCATAGAATTTTACACACACTTCAATAAAATAACAGTAGAACATAAGTTAATTATCAACGATTCATGCCTTAGTATGCTTAACATTCTTTCAACCAATATTATCATACATAATTCATTTTCATCTTTTCTTACTTCTAGTACCTGTAGCTACAAGCATAACCAAGTACGAAAAAGGTAGGAAATAAACTCACTTGGCCATGAGGATCTATCTTTCTTACGGATGAGTCGATCGGTAAATCCACTAATCAAAATAATCCTCCGGGTATGAATACTCCTCCTCGGGTTCACCTAATCAAGAAGAATACCCATAATGAGTATTTCTTGTTGATTCTATGGTACTTATCAAAAACTATGTCGTAAGATCGTTAAAATTCGTATAGAAGGTAATTCCAACTTAAGATGGCCATAACTTGGTCATTTTAACTCGGAATTGCGCATATAATATATCGTTTTCTACCTACTCAAAAAGATCTATCCATTTCTAAGGTTATTCCTGTCATAAAAAAGCCATTTGGGTTGGAAAATACTATGGTACAGAATAATTACGAATTTATAGATCACAAAGTATGATTTTTCCAACTTCTCTTTACTAAAAAATCCTTAAGCAAAATATATAGATATATTTATAGTTGAAAAATATATTTATATTCATATTGTATGCATGATCTTTGTAGTATTGTCTCAATATTGATATTTCATAAACAATTTGTCTTTAAGGATTTAAAAGACAAGACTTTTGAAAATTTCTCCTTTTTGAATTCTTAGAAGGAAAAACAAAAATATATTTGAGTTGTTATGAGTAAAGGTTTTATTATTATTTCATTTTCTTACTTTCCAAAAGTAAATTCATTTTCAAAAATTTTGGTTCTTTAAATTATCTACTAACTTTATTTCTGGTGATTGAAAACAAGCTTTTCAAAATATTCTTTAAGTTTCAATTATTTGAAGTTGTGTTAAACGTATGTTTTCCTTATATTTTTATATTATTTCTCTTCTTTAGAAAATAGATATACCTTTAAAACTTTACTTTTTGACAAATTAATTTGGTTTTCAAAATAGTGAGTTAATTTTATCTTGGTTTGAAAAACTTGTTTTATACTTAATATTTGTTAAGTGATAGAATAACTCCTTTAGACAAGTTGATAAGAAAAGCTTTCTTAAAGAATTGTTAACATTAGAACTTAACAAAAATTTCATTTTAATTTTGAAAAGAGAATGAAAATTATAAAATTGAAGTTTTGAAGATGTTTTCGTAGTATGTGATTTTCAAAGTTTATAATGAATCTATTTAAGTCTTGTAAAAGATATGGTTGAATTAAAATCTTAAGTTCAAGACTAAAATTTTTATCTTTATGGAGTATTAAGTTTGGTTTAGAAAAGAACTCTTTTTATTATTTTGAAGGAATCTACATTACTACTTCTTTTAGAAATTATTATTAGCTTATCCTTTGAAAAGAGTTAAAAACAAAACTTAGATCTTTTTGTTGAAATTTCTTTTTGTTAAGAAATCTAGTTTACTTTCTTTATTTAAGAAAGAACCCATTTTTATTTTTATTTAAGACAACAATATTCTAATCAAGCATGAATATGTACCAATATAAAAGTAAAGATAATACATAATAAGATAGAAGGAAATACTTGTAAGTAAATAAACATAAATAAAATTGTCAAGCATTGGGAACCTTAGCTTTATCAAGATATCCTGGTCATGTATTGGGAGCCTTAGCTTCATCAAGGCAACCCGAGATTAAGAATGGACTAGTCCCAAAGGAAAAGAAAATTGTTTTGACTTGATCTGGACAAGTCTAAGACTAGAAAGACTAGTCTTAATAAATTGCATAAAACAAGTAAATAAATAAATTGCAAGACTTGGTAATAAATAAATAAAGAATGAGCTTATATGCTCTAAATAAATATATATACATAGTATACATAATATTATATAAGTTAGATTAGAGCAAAAATAATAATAATAACAACAACATAATAACATAATATAAAATAGGAACATGAACAAAAACAAAACATGAACATATTATTCCTTCTTTAACTCATATGAGCCTAAGAAACATACACTAAGCTCATGCTAAGTTGTATGAACATGATAAAGAAATTTAAGTAAGATTTTACCTAAGGTTTAATAGAAGGTTTGAAAGAAATGAATGGGTTTTATGTTTGATATTTTTCTTCTTGAAGTTGTCGGAATTAGTAGAGAGTATTTTGTGAGAGATTTGTTGGGGAGAGGTTTTGAGAGAGTATTTTGGTAGAGTTTTGTTATGTAAAATGAGTGTGTGAAAGAATGAAGGAGGAAATGGGTATTTATAGAATTTTTGGAGTGAATTTTAGATGTAATAAAATAAATTGAAGAAGAAAAATAATTGAGGGTAAGAGAGAGAGGATGGCGCCGGTTCTAGCATTTAGAGGGGAAGAAATAATTTATTTTTTTTGTTTTGTGATAAAAGAAATAATATGTAAAGTTTGATGTAAATAATGTTGTATTGGAATAGTAAAAAGTAAGAAAATAGGTATGTAGGTAGTAAGAAATAGGTGTAAGAAAAAGTAGAGATAGTAAAATAGTAATGAATGGTAGGAATAGTACTATGAATAGTAGACTAGACATATAAAATACCGTTAGTAATAAAAATATGCGTAAACGAGCTATATCTGTTATTTTTAGTTACCGAAAAATTCTAAAACTGATATTTTTGAAATCCTTGTTTAATTATGAGTCTTTTGGTGTTATTGGAATATTTTTATTATTCCGAGCTCCAGGACACGCTTTTCAAGAACTGATCTCGTTTGAGTTCGAAGGACACTAGGAATTCGCGAATCTGATATTTTTATGTTACCCTATATTATTACGAACTATTTTAAGCCACTAACTTAATTTCGTTTTCTAGGGTTTGAGAACGCGAGACTGCCGGAGTTGAAATTGTTTGATTATCTTGACCTTTGTTGACTTTTGGAATTCCTGTTTGACTAAGGTTAGGGTTTAATCCAACTTTACCTTAGAAATTGAGGGATTTAAATCAAGGATCGGATAGGTGGTCTTTTCATGTTCGGGTTTTCAGATCGAACGATTATTGAATTTTCTATTTTTGAAAAAATCCCCTTATGAAATCCTGTGATCGAAGTTGATTAAGGTTCGGTTTCAATTTGGGTCAAACTTTAGGGTTTTGATTCGGTATTCCAAAACCATTCTGAAAAAATTTGGGGGCTGACATCACAAGTCAGTATTAGTGCGAGAATCAATGTCTTGCGATAAACTTATCGTACCTCCACTGCATCAGTTGGTATTAGAGCCGTGTTCACTCATAGAATATCATGGCGCCTCACAGACAGATTAACCAGCGACGTATAGATGAGATTTATGAGCGTGATAACTTAGATAAGAGGATTGGAGTTATGATCAATGAGAGGTTAGAATTGAGGATCGGACAGATGATCGATCGATGAATGGATGCTGCAATAGCCTAGATTACAGAGAGGGTGGAGGCGCTTGCGATGAATCAGAATCGAGGTAGGAACACTAACCCTAGTCGTAACCCTAACCCTAATCTGAAGGTAGGTGGAGATTTTAAGGAAGATGATCATGAAATGTCATCTGCCGTTGAGAGCTTTTATGACGAATCGTCGCATAGGCGTGGTAGGCCACGCATTGAGGAAGATTACAGACGTTGGGAAATGGGAATGAGGACTGAGATCCTAGAATTTCATGGTACTCTCCAGCCAGAGGAATTTTTAGATTAGCTGGCTACAGTAGAGGAGATATTAGAATTTAAGGGGGTTCTTGATGATAAGCATGTGCAACTGGTGGCAACACCATTTCGTGGTAGGGCCACAGCATGGTGGCAGCAAACGAAATTGACACGCTTGAGATTGGTAAGTTGAAGATTGAGACATTGGAGAAGATTAAAAAGTATCTACGAACGACCTTTTTGCCATATAATTTCCAGAGGATTATTTACTAGAGCTTGCAGAATCTGAAACAGGGTAGCAGAACTGTTGATGATTACACCACAGAATTCTATCAATTAGTCGCCAGAAATGAAATTTAGGAGACAAAAGAGTGGTTGGTGGCTCGTTACATTGGAGGACTACGGTTGCAGCTTCAAGATACTATTAATTTGTTTAACCCAGTTAATGTATCTGCTGCACATCAGAGGGCTTTGATTGTCGAAAGACAACAAAGGCGGTTTGGGAGTGGTGTGTATAGTAGTGGGGTAATGAGTAGTGGCAGTAGTGGTGTGAATCGTCCAGGAAGTAGGGTTACAGGTAGTAACACTTCGGGCCGTTTCAATAAATCTAATACTGATCGTCCTAGTACTAGTGGAATAAAGTGTTTCAAATGTGGTGAGGTTGGGCACCGATAGGTTGATTGTAAGAAGGAGGGGAAGAAAGCACTTTTTGCTGAGAATGAGAATGAGGATGAGGAGGATGCTGCGGATTTCTTTGAAGCAGGGGGAGATGGTGAACCAGTTTTTGATGAAGAGCATGTCGAAGAAGAAGTTGTGACTGGTGACGGTAGGGAGAATCTGGTAGTCCGACGATCGTGCATGACTCCTAGAGTAGTTGAGGAAGAGTGGCTCAAAAGCAACATTTTTCAGTTTACTTGTACCATTTTAAGTAAGGTGTGTCAATTCATGATTGACTCCGACAGCTGTGAAAACATTGTGTCTACTAAAGTTATACAAAAGTTAGGCATTGAATCTGAGCAACTCCCGAAACCTTATAAATTGGCTTGGTTGAAAAAAGGGGGAGAGGTAATAGTTTCCAAACGTGCTTTCGTTTCTTTTTCTATTGGTTCTAAATACAGGGATGTTGTATGGTGTGATGTGGTGATAATGAACGTATGTCACTTGCTGTTAGGAAGACCCTGGCAATTTAACAGGGGCGTAATGCATGATGGACGAGCTAATTCATATAGTTTTGTATATAAAGGGGTGAAGATTATACTAGGACCCAATAAGGATTCTACTGTGACTAAGCCGACAAAACAGGGTGGTGGTAGTAATTCTAGTATGTTGTCCTTAGCCAAGTTCGAGGAGGAGATAAAGCAATCTAATATTGTGTTTACTTTGTTGGGTAAGGAGGTTAGTGGAGATATGAAGATACCTGGAATAGCAGTTCCAATAGTAGAGGAGTTTCGGGATGTATTTCCTGAGGATTTACCAGAGGGGTTACTGCCACTGCGTGACATTCAGCATCATATCGACCTTGAACCTAATGCAGCTTTGCCAAGCCGACCACATTAGCTCATGAAGCATGCTAGTTTTCGACCAAATTCCTTTGTTCAGGCCATAAAAACCACGTTTTTACTATTTTTAGTAACTTTTCTTTATGTCATATCTTTTCATAGGATATTTTTTTAATATGCCATCTGCGGCGTTAATCTCGTCCGTTCATTTATTTTCGCCCTCTCCTTTTTCGATAAAACAAAGCATATTATATATATTCTATGGTTACAGGAGGCGCAGATATATTGGTTTTGAATTAAATTTATTTGAGAGTGTTCTCTCTATTCCAAAATTCGTCATCTTTGTGTGGATTTCGATTTTATGATGCCAAATATCTAGGTATTCTTAGAATCAATTGATATTTGAAGATCACAAGCTGGTATTCGTGTGCGAATCAACGTCTTGCGATAAACCTATTGTACCTCCACTGCGTCACTTGTTAACTTGAAAGAAATTTCAATTTTAAACAATCATTTCTCTCTCCTAGTCAGCATTTGTAAATCTATTTCTCTCTCTCTCTCTCTTCTTCTTGTTTCTCTTCTTCTTCATAACCTAAATTAAAAAAAAAAAAAAAAAAAAAAAAACCTGTCCAGTAAAACCTTAATTGCACAAATTTGCTAATTACTTATGCTTTCAAGGAGTGTTTTGGGAGAATCAAAATGGGTGTGATCTGCTATTGTGCATGAACTGATGATCTTAAGGAATTTGCATATCCTAACTACTCAGTTTATAGTATATGCATATGTTTTAGATTCTTTTTCCATCGGTTGTTCAGTAGCTATAGAGGAATGTTTCATAGACTTAATGGATGCCCCATGACATCTCAAATCCAAGGAGGGAGTTCTTTATCGTCATTTGTATAGGAAGGAAAAAGAAAAAAGAATTTACCATTGATGCTAAATATCACTTTTGTTAATGTGTTTCTTTTTTGCTTCTGAGACTTGTGTATCATAAATATGGGAAGATAGAATGAATCAGCAATAGGATTTTGAAATATTAAAAAAAAAATTAAGAAAAGTTTGGAATTAAAGTTCAAAACTTTAACAAAAAGCCATAATCAAAATGTGGTGAAAATTATGAAAAAAAAATGTGATTTTTAATAATTTAGTTTTTTCCTTTGGCATAGGCGTATGATGAGATTCACGTTATGATCGATAAAAAGAAATGCAAAAAACCCACCTAATTTTTTTTTTTTTTAAAGCAAAGATTGAGAATCTAAAGAGTACGTAAAATTTCTACAATTTTGGAAATGGAGATGAAGGAGAAGAACGGAAGAAAGTTTTTCAACATGAAATGTATGAGAATTATGAATTATTAAGCTTGTAAATTTTATATTCTTTTCGAATTTTTTGGTAAGATTGTAATTATTAAGTTTGTAAATCATTCTAGCACTTTGATTTTTTTAATTGTTAATTATTAAGTTAGTAATTATTAAGTTGAAAGTTTTTTGGTAAGTTTCTAGGATTGTAGTTTTTTATTTTATTTTATTTTTTTGTTTTTCATTTAGGGTTAGAAAGAAAAAGAAGAAGAAGATAGAGGGCAAAGAGAGAGAGAAGAAAGAAAAAAGAATATAAAAAGCCAAGTAGGACATAGAAATGACTTTACAACCGAAATCTCTTTCCACATTAGCAAGTCGCTGAAAAAATTACTAGATTTCAATCAAAAGTACCATAAGTAAAATAATTAAAATATCCAGATATCAATATATAATTTTTTAAATATCAAACTATCATAAATTGAAATGTTCACGTTAGCCCTAGAATTTCCTGTTTATACGGATACAAAGACCTGTAGGTATAATAATCATAAGTCTTCTTTATTTCCACTTGGCAAACCATAACTAGTGAGACTGAAGTCCTTTCCTGCCATTGCGTCCTCGCATGATGACGTTGACGTCCTCCTCAACCTATGATATGGGCGTTGCCAAAGCCCATGCTAACCCACCCTCGTTCAATATACCACGTGAACCTAATGTTATAGATTGCCATGAATAATTTTTATTTTATTTTTTAAAAATAACATTCAGGAAAAATATGCTTTTTGGTATATACAATTTTGAAGAACAGGCCATACTGTAACAAGACTTTACTTCCTGCAAGTTCATTTTGCTCTAAAATTATTATCACATTTAATTGATTGTAATAGCAATCACATAAGAAACTTTATTATATATATATATATATATAAACATTTTGTAGTTATTCATTGCTCAAACTTAAGAATACTAATTTAATATAGAAATTGAATTTTTTTCAAAATATCTTGATCTAAGCAGAAAAATAAAATAATAATATCTTATTATATTTCAGTCTATTTTTAATAATAGCAAATTTTTTACAGTTTTATTTATTTGTTTAAATGAATAGACAATTGGAGAATTAGGAGAAGAAACTCCCATTAAATTAGCTTTCCTAATGGAAATAATTGTAGAAATGGTATTATCTTTTTATATATTTCATTGTTGAATACATATCTATTTTTATAAGTGATATAAAAGTGCTAACAAAGAAAAGAAATAACTATTTTACAGGAGTTATGCCTAAAATTATGATAATAGATTAAATAATCCTAATTTCTTAATACTTTAAATGATCATGATTAGCAATTGGATATTTAGTTCCTTCCTTGCTATAGTTTGGAGAATATCAATTTGGTGGCTTTCCCTTGTTGTACCTAAGAGGCAACTTATATCTGACAAGTGTATCTTCATCATTATTAGAAGAGGGATTAAGGAATTATACCTCAAGATTATTCTTAGGAGTTTGGTCAATTGATACTAAATTAAGAGGGGATTGGAACTGTTCTTGTTCTTGTTGAGTCTGTACCTCTTCATTTCCTCCTTCTTGCCCATCTTTCATGTCATGTTGTTGAGTATCTACCTCTTCATTTCCTCTTGCTTTACCTCTTGTGTATGTCCTTTTTTTTTTTTTTTTTTTGGATCTTGCTGTTAATCCATAGAAAAAAAAGGTACATAGGCCCTAAGATTTTATGCTATGATACCATGTAGAAATGCTATTATTTTTTCATATATTTCATTGTTGAATACATGTCTATTTTTATAGGTTATATGAAAGTGCTAACAAAGGAAATAAATAAATATTTTAGATGAATTATGCCTAAAATTATGGTAATACATTAAATGATCCTAATTCCTTAATTTTAGCAAAATAAAGACAGTTAAGTCAACAATAATGTCATGATGACAAAGTCATCCAAAAATGGAATGAATTGGACTCAAAAGAATGGATATTAAGGGGATGACAAATCCACTCATTTATTTAAATACGAAAAAAAAAGAATAAGAATATGAAATGGAATGAAAATAAATTAGTTTATATTGAAATTTACCAAAAATATTCTTTACAAAAAATAAGCTAATAAATTCATGTTTGATAAAAATGTAAATTAAGTAAAAAAATTAATGGAAGGCAGAAATGAATCATAATTCTGTTTTTTCAAAAGCATAATGGAATTACATCTTAAAGTCAAAATCGATGATTCCAAATAATCATAATTCTTACTTCTCATAATTCATCAAAATGTAAAATAAGTGAGTCCATTATAATCTATTCTTGGATACCAAATAAAGGTACAGAAATACACCAGGGACCATAGGCGCCTAGCTCCCCAGCCAATAAACCTGCATCTGCATTGATATAAAAGAATCTAAACAATAGGCTTGTTATGCTATAAAAGGCCCGATACACTAGTTAAATTAATTCTGGTAGCCTGCACAATACATATCTAATAAATTGATGCTTTCCATAGACCGTTGCATTAACGGCAGGCATGCAGCATTCAAATCTGATTTATTTATGAAGTTTCCATATTAATCTCGTAGTTTTTCTATTTTTCCTTCAAAATTAATCATTCCTAATACTTATATTTATTTCGTTTTCTTTAAATTTTATAATACACAACTTTACTAACATTAATTAGACTGATATGATGTTTAAATTTGAAAACTTTAAAATATGTTACTTACTTGATTTAAAAAAGAGAGAAAGAAAATATTTTTTACATTTGAATTTTCTCAAATTCAACTTCAAAATATTAACTTACCATATTTATCATATTTTACTGGTAACCTCTTATTTCATTGCACAATATAGATAATACATGTTTTGTATTTTACATAATCAAATGTCTTCTCACTTATATGAGATACTATTGGATATCCATTATATTATATATGATGTAATATATATTAAATTATAGATAAAATTATATCTATGTTCACACAGCACACAGAGTATATTGCATTTATAATTTATAATATGGATACGCAAACCACAACTAATAATATGTATTATGCATAACATGTGTTACACATTATATTATCTATAAAATATTATGTGTTACACATTTTAAGCAAATACTAAATGTCATGAGATTTTAATAAGTTCCACTAATTAAATATATATAGTGACAATGACTTATTTTAAAGTTATGAAAAAAATAGTTACAACTAATTCATTCTTCAATGAAAAGAAAAACAAAGAAGATTTGGAATCCTTATGGTCTACCACAAGTGCTAAACATAAGGAATCGAAAAATTGAATAGGGTTAAAGTCTAATAGTATCTAAACTTTAGTAAAAAATTTAATCAAGTACTTGAAGTTTTACTTTAAACAATTTGACACCTAAACTTTCAGAAAATGTTTGATTAAGTATCTGAAGTTTGATTTTTTTTATAATTTGGTACCTGAAAATAAGTTTTTGCTAGTATTTTTTCTACCTGACTAAAAAAATGTTCATATATAAAATTATTCGAAATCAAACTTCATGTAGGAAAATGTATATGCAAACTTGCTTTAGGAATCAAATTTTTTTATAACCATGCTTCAAGTACTTGATTGAATTTTTTGCAAAAGTTTAAGTACAATTTTTGACGTTATCCAAATAGAATATATGTATATATATATATATATGTGTGTGTGTGTGTACATAGTGAGAGCCGACAAATAAAGTGTTACCATTCAACTGTTGAAGATCCAAAGTTGCAATGCTCCCTAATCCTACGTTCGTTCCTGTGCAAGTGGGAACTTCTACATCTCTTTTTCTGTGTATAATCTTTTAAAATATAGATGCAAAAATAGACTTTAAAGATAAGCAAAAAGTTATTTAAAAAAATTATAATTATACATACATTGATTATATAAATTTACAAAGTGTAGTTACCAGATATCATATTCACACTGTATATAAGTCAGTAGGAATATTCATTTCCATTTGCCCATCCTTTAGTAACTTTTTCTTTATTAGCCGCTCTTACGCAATATATTTGTAATTTATACTATATATTTTTAACTTTTTCCATTATAATTACCGACCACTTTTCTTGGCAACTTTCTCTCTCCTCAATTATATCAGTCTCACGTTTTTTTTCCTCTCTCTCCTATATATATATATATATATATGATATGTTTCTAGTCTTTAATTATGTTAATAAAAAATATCAATAAGAAATATCAATAAAAAATATCCATTCTCGCAATCAAATGAATATTAATGATACCTCGGCTCTTTTGAAACAGTATTAGCCACAAAAGGGACAGTTTCTAACGGACTACCAGAAGAAGGACAAAAAGTAACGGTACTACCAAGTTGACCCGATTCATAGTTAGATAAATGAATACTTCAGTGAGCAATATCTTCATCCAAAACGTGATGATACAAATAAGGCACTTTCACTTTCCCTCTTTTCCAAATGTGATGCTCTAACTTGAAAGCTTTCTGTTTTATTTTAATCATCCAACCCTAAACAAACTCTTTAAATTTTTTTATACTAATTTATTTTATTATTAACTTAATTTTATAATATTGATGGCATGATCCATGACAAAACTTTTGTATGAACTTTTAAGTGAAATAAATAATTGATTATTTTAAAACGTTTGTTATAGCATGTTAAAGAAGTAAGAAAATAATGACACAAAATTATTGCCAAAAAAAAAAAAAAAAAAACACGAAAGAGGAAAGAAAAAACAAATAGAGGCATGGAACTCAAAATTTCACCATGCATGACTTATGTAGACAATACCTGATTTCTCCTAAATGCCATATTGCAGAAAAGTTTACAAGCTTTTAGTACTATGTAAATAATACCACCTATACTTCTTGATCAACATTGGTGGTCACTCTAAATGAATTTTAAATTTAAAAAATTTTTCGCCATAAAAAGTAATGTTTTATTTTCAATTTAAACTGGACTAGGCATTTTTAGATTTTTTTTTCCTTTTTTTTTTTGGGTGAAGTCTCATTATATAACAAAATCTGATTTTCGAAGATTTCTAATATCAATGTTATCTAAAGCCACCAATTGGAACATTGACAAGTAGTGTTCTACCCCAATCTTTCCAACTTATTAATTTACATTGAAGAGGCTAATGTTAGATGAAGTGAGTAAGTAAATTACCTTTCTTCAAGAAGAAAAGAATAAGGAATTTTTTTAATGGTAAACTTGACTCCATAAAGTTAATTAAAACTAATCACCTATAATAATATCGAGAGGGATGAGTTTTTCCTGATCTATTATGGAGGGCATTCCATAAAGTACCAGGGAGGAGTATCGGTGGTGGAAAAGTGACTATTTTGTTTCATTTGTTTTAGGCTTTGAACCATCGCAAATTTGCAATGGCAAGTTTTATTTATTAATTCATTTGGGTTTTCCTCCCTGATCATCAATTAATAAATTTGAATTTTATTAATTATATTTTTAATGATAATAAGTAAAATATGAATAATATATATATATTGATTTGGAGTAAATTATACCAGAAGATCACAATATTTCGAGTGATTAAAATGAGGTCACAACGTTTAGAAAAGTGGATCTATTAAAGTCACTATTAACACATGTCAAGTCTGTCTAAAATTTAATTTTAAACATATATCCTATTAACACATGTTAATAGTCAATTGACCCATTTTTCTAAATGCTGTGACACTTTATAACCACTTGTAACATTGTGGCATTAAGTGTAACATCTTAAATTATATGTTTACTTAAATCTTGGTAGTTGCTAAATCGGTAGTAATGTATGACATAAATTTTAGAAAATATCCGAAAAATCATCCCTGTTTTTCACGGATTTAAATATTGGTAATTACCAATAATAATAATAATAATAATAATAATAATAATAATAATAATAATAATACAAGACATATACTAGGGGAACATGTTTTCCATAAGATATAACAATAATAATATGATTAATGTATAAACTAAAAGCCAACAATGATACAAACAATAAATTAGATCTAAAAAATAATTCGGAAGATACAAACAAAAGATAAATACTATAAATTTATAATAACAGAATATAAATAAATTCAAATTAAAGACAATATAATTATTAATTAGGTAATAAAATATCAAAACACTAGTAATTTAAATCCTTAAAGGATAAATTATAATTTATGATTATATATTAAAGTTAAAAAATAAAAGTTTTAAATTAAAAATTTTAAGTATACCATAATATTCAGAATATTTAATATAATAGGTACGTAAATTTTTATCTAAAAATAATAACGAATAAGTATTTATTATACGTATTAATTAGAACCCAAAAAATTAAAATTTCCCCATAACTTCGTGGCTGCTTGTTGTCCACGCCAATTTCCCTTGTAAATTCTCCAATTCTCTCTCTCTCTTCTCATTCTTTCTATTCTCTCTCTTTCCGTATTTCTCTCTCTCTCTCTGTCTGGGGAAAGTCTTCACAGAAGACTTTGGAAAAAAAAAAAAAAAATCGAAACGGCAACAATTCTCTGAGAAGGACAAAAGGAAAAAAAAAGGGAAATATTAAAGAAAAAGAAAAAATAAAAAAAATCTAAAAGCTCGTCCAATCTTTAAAAGCTCGTATTTTTCATATACGACAACCGATTTCAATTCCGAAAATGGTATTATGATCTTAGTGATACACTCTTCAATTCAAGACCACACAAGGTAAGGTTTTGACTACTCTAAAATTTTACTATAATGATCCCATATGTAGAAGTTTTCATAATATTAGGAGTTTTAATATTAGTTTTTATTATAAATATACATATTTATATGCATATATAATGATAATAATATAAAATTATGTCATGCTAAGTATGTGTATTTAGACTTTGATATTACATTTCGTTTATCAAAGAGATAATAAACTAATAAATAAAAACGCTAGAAGGTAAAATATTGATTATAATATTAGACATTTAATATTTAGAGTTTATTTAATAGTAGATAGAAATTTAGAGATAAATTGCTAGAGTTGAAATATACCCAATGAGATTAATAATTAATCAAAATCTTCTAATCTAAAGACCAAATCAAAATTCTGATTTCACAAACATGAAAGTTATAATATTTTAATCATATATAAACTAAATCCCTAGTTTACCCTAGCAAATCTGGAAACTCTAATCGTGTAGGTGAAAAACCTAAATCTATCCGATCTCATAGATTTTAGATTTTAGTTTCCAATTCGAAAATAATGTAAGAAAAATATAGAATTTTAACTATTGTGATATGTTTGGTATAATACTTGAAAATTCTCAAAACACTAAAAGTTAAGCGTGCTCATGACTTATGATGAGTGACCAACTAGGAAATGAATAGTAATTTTCCAAAATGAGTGATATCTATAATTCCAAGACAATAATTACTGGTTTAGAATTAACAACAACAAAGACAACCTGAACTCCACAAACTCCTATATCAACACCAACAACAATTCCACAAACTCCAAATATCCTGTTACAACATATATACATACATTAATAGATATAAACACGTTATTAATATATCCTATCAGATATGAATTCTCCAAAAACCCTAACTTGATAAGAAATCTCTGATATCCGCATCGTCTACTCCACTTAAACTCCACAAAAATATTCAAGAACAACAATGAACCACACAAAACTCCACAAATACCGAATATTTCACCAAAACCCTACAATTGCATATCAATAAGAACGTATAAGGATTGTTTAACTCGTATTTTGTCTGAATCCATCATAGAAGAGCTAAACTTACTGATTTGGATCGCTAAAACCCGACTTGCATTCACCAATCACGGATCCCAACACGTGCTAGGGTTTCCTCACAAGGATCTTCATGCAAAAACCAACCAAAACCTAAGGAACATGCATGATATTCGTATGGAACACTTAGGAGAACATTATACTTACTTGATGAGACCATAAAACTCACTCTTTATCCAACCGAAACATATTAAACTCGAGATCTTAATCCTTCCCATGTTTTACTTCAAGAACACAACAAAACCCTAAAAGATCTTACATAGAAGCGAGAAAAACATGTTATAGATGGATTAGGATCACTCACCTTTGATCAAACTTACCTTAAGATCAAGCCTTAACACTTGGATATCAAGAACAGACCCCACATGCTCAAAGGAAGAAATAAAGCGAAGGAGAAACGTCTGTCAAAAACTACTGCTCGTACTCATGTATTTATAGAATTTCACTCTTACGCCGACAAATCTGATATCTACGCCGGTGGCGTAGAAACCCAGGAGGTAGCGTTCGACGTGCAACAAAAATCTTTTGTGTCGTTCAGAACATCAAACACCAGCAAAACCCAAGGTAACGCGGATAACATTCAACTCTAGCGTTAGACAATAACGCTTCTAATCCAAATCAACACTGACAAACACACACACACACACTCTCTGACGTTTGATTCTAGTGTAAAAAAATTTATCACTATGGACACCTTACGCTGGTACCCATGCCGACAGTGTAATCCTTCCAAAAGCCGATGTTAGATCTGCAGAAATTGCAACATTTCATAATTTTTTCCCAAAACAAGATTAATCAAACTTAACTTGTTTTGTGGCTTTGACGTAAGCTTATATATACATCATGACCCATTTATCTTCATTTTATCTTTTTTTTCTGTGTTACAATTTATGTTTGGGCTTGGATTTCTTAATTAAAATGGTCTTGGGCTTAAATTAGAGGCTCTAAAAATCTGTTGTACCATAAATTAAAACACACATACAACTTAATTCAATACAATTCAACAAACAAACATATTACTAAAATTTTACTAACACATAAATACATTAATTGTAATAATTTCTCATACAAAGAATTTGTCATATAACCAAATTAAATTATACTAACCTAACTATAACGATTAAATTCACAAATCATCAATTAATCATATAAAACAAATTAATTTAGTATTTTAAATTTTTGGTTATTTCATTTCCCTAACACGGCTGACCTCCAAAGGTGAAATTCTGAGGCGAAAATTTCGCATCAGTAGGCTTACTAAGTCAAAATTTTAGTCTACTAAGATGAAAAAATTCGCCTTAGAAACTTCCACTTTTACAAGTGCAACATTATCTAAACCAAACTTCAACTATGAAAAAGGTCAACAAAAGTTTTTTTTTTTTTTTTTTACCAAATTATTTAAAATGAAAATTCAAGTACCTGATTGAATATTTTGCAAAAGTTCATGTACCATTTTTGTTATTGACCCTTCTATAAATTTAATTTTTAACTAAATGAAAATAGAAGAATCAAGGACCGTACAAGTAGCTTGGATTCCGACGGTAAAATAGTGAATTGAATAATTCAAATATTTTATTTGCATGGTGGAAAATTGTAATATGTCACTAAGTGGTTGCCATTAAGTTGGTTATAAATTTTATTGTCTTTTTTTATATATATATATATATTTCCAAATTTGAACTCGCTTGACTTTGGCGGCGAAGAACTGAAAAAGTTGGAAATATCAATCTCAAATTTAGCTCCCAAAAGTTCTATGGCTATGAGGATTGTTAGATTTTATCAAATTGTATGTGCTTAGCATCAATGGATTTCTTTTCTTCAACAATTTAAATGAGGAGTTATGCTAGAATAATCATGTTTCTATATATATTACCTTTCGTTTACTAATTTCGTCTTGTCAAAACTCATATGCAGCATCTAACATTAAGTCTGCAGGTTGTTGAGATGACCTATTAATGTCCAATGCAAAACGTACTGGGAGGATCATCTAGGAATCAACTTCCAATGTTCTTAGCAATGCACCATAATTCACTCTATCTAATCAGGTATATAAATTTAGTTAACTGACACTGAGTCCATCTTATTTGCACTTATTATAACCATTTAACATGGAGTATTGGTAAATTAGATTAGGATTGTGATCGATGTCATTGAAGCATTGGCATAATGAAAGATGTCGAGTGGAGAGTGTTATTAGCGATGTGGAAGGTTCTTTCATTTTAAAACTTATTGCACTTGTAATTTTTTCGTTCTTCTTTTACTAGTTATGTGGAAGCAATGTGTACTTTTAAGTGCAGTGGGTCTTAAATTATTGATCGTATAATATTGCTTCTACTGCTTTTTAATTTTTAAATTATTTTTCAATTTTTTTGCAACTTTTAATGTACAAATTAGTCTTATTATTAACAAAAAAAAAAAAAATAATTTGTATTTCCTTCTTATAAAAAATTAATGATTAATCATAGGGGAAATTTTCATCTGGACATGAAAAGATTTTGTAAAAAAAACAGCCATGACATGAAAGGCTGTCCAACGCCCTCTTTCTTTTCTTTTTCTTTTCCTTTTTTTTTTCTTTTTTAGACAATTACATTTAAAAACCTTTTATTACAATTTCTAAAAATCAACTAAAAAATTTACTGTCTTGCCCCTTCTACCGCTCATACTATTTTCTATTCACTTTATAGCATATGATTGTTACAGTAAATCTACAAGCCATTTTGACTTACTGTATTATTATTTTCCAAATTTCTACCTTTTCCGGCTATAAATTCGGCAAGAATATTAGGGTTTCCATAAGGGTTTGGAATTCTTGCAGGTCCATGAGCTGCTGTAAGGAACCTTTAGTAACAGGCTACCTTGTTAATAGTCATGTTGCACCATTCGCGAAATCTATATAAAGGGGCTTGCCCTTCATGTAGACTGCACTTAGCAAAAGAAAAAGAACCCCGTTTAAAGCACAGCCTAAGGCGCCAAAAAAATGGCCCATTTTCACATCATTATCCCAGCTGCAACCATACCCCTTCTCTTTATGATACTGATGATTTTAGCCAAACTGGTTCGGTCTAAAAGAAATTCATCAAACACTACTCTATCTCCTCTTCCTCCCGGTCCTATCCCATGGCCCCTTGTGGGATGCGCTCCCCAAATGATACGTAAAAAACCTGTTTTTCGATGGATTCATCAACTCATGGAGGAGATGAATACCGATATTGCTTGTTTTCGCTTTGGCAGTACGTATGTTATTCCAGTGAAATGTCCTAAAATCGCAAGAGAAATCCTAAAATCACAAGATGCCTTATTTGCATCTAGGCCACTTTCATTTGCAACAGATACAATAAGTATCAGTTACCTTGCTACAATCTTTACACCTATAGGAGAGCAATGGAAAAAGATGAGGAAGGTCTTGACCTCTGAAATAATTTGCCCTTCTAGGCACAGGTGGCTCCATGCTAAAAGGACTGAAGAAGCTGACCATCTTTTCAAGTATGTCTTCCACCAATGCAAGGTGTCTGATGAGAAATTGGTGAACTTGAGAATTGCTACAAGGCACTACTGTGGCAATGTGATTAGAAAATTGGTTTTTGGCTTTAGGTATTTTTATGAAGAAAAGGATGACTTTGGACCAAATATTGCAGAATTGCAACACGTGGATGCAATATTCTGTTTGCTTAAATACATATACGCATTTTGCATCTCTGATTATTTTCCTTTTCTAATGGGGCTTGACTTGGATGGCCATGAAAAATTAGTGAAAGAAGCCATGAAAACTATTAATAATTTGCATGAACCTTTAATTAATAAGAGGTTTCAACAATGGAGAAAAAATGATACAATGTTCATAGATAATGTTGGGGAGAAGCAACCTCAGGACTTTCTCGATGTTCTTATTTCCTTAAAGCACAAGGATGGGACACCACTTCTTTCCTTACAAGAAGTTGAAGCCCAGATAACTGTAAGATCTTTACATTCATCTGGTGAAGGTTACTATATTACCAATTTGGGTTCATTAAGAGAAGTGTCATGGAACAGTTGTTAAATGTTCGTGTCTTAAACTTCATATCTTTTTCATGATTTACCAAAAATTTTATGAAAACATATATGCATGAATATATAGTCCTCTTCTAGTCTCTTCATAAATGCTTTGAAAACATTCTTTTAACATTTTCCATATTCCATAAAGTCATCATCTATTAGTTGTAGAAGACAATCACTATGTAAAAATAAATAAAAAAATAAAAAGACAAAAAGTTAGTATAGTTCTTGTTCTTTTATTTGTTCAAGCTTGATCATTTTGCTTGTTACTATAAAGGGAAAATATCAAATAGGTGCTTGAACATTGTACAAAGTTCAATTTGTTAACTAAATTTTAAAGTGGTTAATCTAATATCTAGTCAAAGTTTTCATGACTATTTTTACTACATTATCAACATTATTTACTCTATTTTTTGACATTGAAGAAGCAAATTATCAATACTAGATAGTTTTAAGGACTAGTCAAAATTTAATGATATAATGCTTTTTCTACATCTACAAACAAAGTAACTAATGTTAAGGAGGTAGTAAAACAGTTTCAAAAATGTTTAGTTAGCTATTAAACAAACCACTTCAAAATTTATATGCTAAATTAAATATATATATATATATATATAAAGTTTATGTACTAAATTTGATATTACTCTATCATATATGCAGGAGATTATGGTAGCTGCAATTGACAATCCATCTAATGCAGTAGAATGGGCAATGGCAGAGTTGACAAACCAACCAGAACTAATGAGGAAAGCACTGGAAGAAGTTGATAGAGTTGTTGGGAAAGACAGGCTAGTTCAAGAATCGGACATACCCAACCTTGTCTACATAAGTGCATGTGCTAGAGAAGCCTTTAGGCTCCATCCTATAGCACCATTTCTCCCACCCCATCTTGCTATGTCAAACACAAATGTAGCAGGTTATTTCATTCCAAAGGGTAGCCATGTCATAGTAAGTCGGATGGGACTAGGTAGAAACCCTAAGGTTTGGGATGACCCACTTACTTTCAAGCCGGATCGACACATTACTCGCGATACTACCCAAGTGCTACTAACTGAATCAGACGTGCGCTTTATATCATTTGGTACTGGTAAGCGTGGTTGTGTCGCTCCTGCATTAGGCACTACCATGACCATCATGCTTCTTGCTAGACTTATTCAAGGATTCAATTGGAGTAAGCCACCAAATGTGTCTTGCATGAACTTAACAGAGGGATTGGATGAACTCTTTCTTGCTCAGCCATTTGTTGCACATGCACAACCAAGATTGCCCCTTTACATGTATTCTTAAATAAAGAATGTTTAGCTTCTTAGTTAAGGTTCAGTAATCCTATTTTAGTGAAACCCTACAGGTCTTCCTTACTTGGACGAGGAGCAGTTACTATTTATGAATAAGGCTATGCTTTGCTAAGGTGTTATTATTAGCATATTCTAAGTTACTTGAATGGCATATTTTTCCTTTCAAAAAGCTGTGGTTTTTTTTTTTTTTTTTTTGTTTAAATTACCCGATAAAAAGATTACTTTAAAATACATTTGTCATAATCAATTGTCTGGTACCTTAATATTTGATTAATATTTTGATAGTTAATTTTGAGCTCTATGAGTTGTGTTTTGTTTTTCTGTTTGCGACTCTTTACTTTTTCAATGATATATTGTCAGTTCTAAAAAATAAACAAATAAAAAAAGGGGAAAACCAAAAAAACACAACAACTTCGAAAGTTGCATATACTTTGACTGGCATCATAGTTGCATGATCTGTAAGGTTAACCTTTTAATTGGAAAATCGCTTTAAAAGCTTCCCTTAAAAGTTAAAACCTTGTATACTAAGTAATTTTAGTATACCCTTCATATGTTATCTAAGTAATTTTAGTGTGAAGAATAATTATGAAATTTATTATCAAGAAATTAAATATAAATGCTAAACAAATATAATAGGTGAATTACACTAAAAGATAATCGTAAAAAAAAAAAAAACACTAAAATATCATAATATTTGAGAATAAATTGATTTGATGTCATAATATTTTGAGTGGTTAAAAAGATATAAGAATATTTAGGAAACAAGTTCACTTAATGCCACAACGTTACAAGTAGTTATAAAGTGTCACAACATTTAATAAAATGGATCAATTGACTATTAACATGTGTTAATAGGATAGATGTTTAAAATTAAATTTTAAACAGGCTTGACATGTGTTAATAGTGACTTCAATTGATCCATTTTTCTAAACATTGTGATCTCATTTTTATCACTTGAAATGTTGTGATCTTCTGGTATAATTTACCCCAAATCAATATATATATTATTAATATTTTACTTATTATCATTAAAAATATAATTAATAAAATTCAAATTTATTAATTGATGATCAGGGATGAAAACCCAAATGAATAAATAAATAAAACTTGCCATTGTAAATTTGCGATAGTTCAAAGCCTAAAACAAATGAAACAAATAGTCACTTTTCCACCACCGATACTCCTCCCTGGCACTTTAAGGAATGCCCTTCATAATAGATCAGGAAAAACTCATCCCTCTCGATATTATTATAGGTGATTAATTTTAATTAACTTTATGGAGTCAAGTTTACCATTAAAAAAATTCCTTATTCTTTTCTTTTTGAAGAAAGGTATTTTACTGAATCACTTCATCTAAGATTAGCCTCTTCAATGTAAATTAATAAGTTGGAAAGATTGGGTTATAACACTACTTGTCCATGTCCAATTGGTGGCTTTAGATAACAGTGATATTAGAAATCTTCGTAAATCAGATTTTGTTATATAATGAGATTTCACCCAAAAGAAAAGGGAAAAAAAAATCTAAAAATGCCTAGTCCAGCTTAAATTGAAAATAAAATATTACTTTTTATGTCGAAAAATTTTTTAAATTTAAAATTCATTTAGAGTGACCACTAATGTCGATCAAGATGTATAGATGGTATTATTTACATAGTACTAAAAGCTAGTAAACTTTTCTGCAATATGGTATTTGGGAGAAATCAGGTATCGTCTACAGAAGTCATGCATGGTGAAATTTTGAGTTCCATGCCTCTATTTGTTTTTCCTTTCCTTTTTTTATCTCTTTTTTTTTTTTTTTTTGCAATAATTTTGTGTCATTATTTTCTTACTTCTTTAACATGTTATAACAAACGTTTTAAAATAATCAATTATTTGTTTTACTTGAAAGTTCATACTAAAGTTCCATCACGAATTATGCCATCAATATTATAAAATTAAGTTAATAATAAAATAAATTAGTATAAAAAAATTTAGAGAGTTTGATTAGGGTTGGATGATTAAAATAAAAAATAAAGCTTTCAAGTTTGAGCATCACATTTGGAAAAGAGGGAAAGTGAAAGTGCTTTACTGTATTATCACGTTTTGGATGAAGATACTGCTCACTGAAGTATTCATTTATCTAACTATGAATCGGGTCAAGTTGGTAGTACCGTTACTTTTTGTCCTTCTTTTGGCAGTTCGTTAGAAACTGTCCCTTTTGTGGCTGATAGTGTTTCTGAAGAGCCGAAGTATCATTAATATTCATTTGATTGCGAGAATGGATATTTTTTATTAACATAATTAAAGACAAGAAACATATCATATATATATATATATATGGGAGAGAAAGGGTTCGAGAAGAGGAAAAAAAAAACGTAAGACTATTACACTAACTTAGGAAAATCCCACAACATTCTTGTGGATTCTGTCTCTATAATATGATCCCTTTATACAACCACCACTGGGTAGCATACTCGCTCTAGTAGTCTCATCCCCAAAAAATGGCAAAAGAAGTCCTAAATGATCATGATCTTTATATGTGTGACTATGTAGTCAAACTTGTGATTTTATCATTCACTAGAATGTGTATAATTGAGTAAAATCATACAAAATCATGCAGTACCTATAAAATAATAAACTTGTAGAATCACTCATCTTATAAAAGCTTATTAGTTTGATATTACTTGATAAACTAAGTTGGAGACATGAAAGCTTTGGTTTGATGGAAAACGCTAGAGCCTAAGTCTTGTTCTTGTTAAGGTTATGGGGTGCAAAACATAGAGAGACAAAGGAGCAAAGTTTGAAAGAGTTGAAGAGGAAATTTGTATGAAATTTTGGTCTATTTTGGAAGGTGTCTTTTTGATCAAAAATAACGTTTATACTCATCCAAATATTGACTTTAGGGGCTGCCTAAGTATAGACTTTAATTGGCATGGGTTTGGACTTAATTTTTTAGCCTAAAATCAATGCATTTTGGGCTTGTTTTTGTCCAAATTTTCTACTAAGTTTGGAAATATATATATTAAACATGTTTAACTTGTTTTAAACAAATTTTCACATACTTCATTATACTTACCATTCATAAACACAATATTTGTTCACTCTTAGATATTTCAATATTCAAATACATTAACTCAATATATAAACCACATATTAACACAATTTATATAACATACTCAAAGTCATGCACAAATGCAATAACACACATGTGAAAAATACAAATTTAGAAATTATGGCTATTTCAACATGTCTCAAAACATTTTATATAACGTATATTATATGCAATATAAAATATATCAAACATATAATATATTAAATAGTGTGCATATAATCTCATACTATAATAGCATATGTAAAAGTTCGATGTCAATATTTAACAGTGAAACTTTATTTGGTTTATTATTTTCCATCCTCCCTCCTTTTTAGCTTTTTTTTTTTCTATTTCCCTCCACTTTCTTCTTTTTTCATTTTCTATTTGGGTCATATTCCCTCTCTTATATCGTTTCCCCCAATTGTGCAATTTTTTTTATTTTGTTTTATCACATTTAACCTAATTTCATTTCCTATATAAACTGCATTTTCTCTCTCTCACTTCATTCTTCTCTTTTCAAACTTTCCAAAAGGTAAAAGAAGCTCTCATTTCTCTCCCTTTTTCCCTATAATGCCGTGAGCCCCTATGGCTCATACACACACACACACACACACACACACACAACTTTCTTTTTCTTCATTTGTCTTCCATTTTTACTTTAAGAAAAAAAAACCTTGCTTCCTCATCTTTAGATCCTTGTAATGGCAAGGATATTCTTGGATATTTCCACTTAAAGGTCTCCATGAGCTCTTGCTAGGGACAATGAAATATCAAAACGAGAATACCAAACCATCACAAAGTAGATCTTGCATTCAAAGAAGCTTTTATGTTATAAACTTCATGATCATCCATCTAAAAGTGTTTTGAACAAAAGATCTTTCATAAAAATATAGTTTTTATGTTTTCAAAACCTATTTAAGCACTTAAGATAGTAGATCTATCATTTTATCACTCATATTTATGTAGGCATTTAAGATCTCATCTTTATTTTGAGTTTATGTGCATTAATGGTCATCAATGCTTTTGTCTTGAGTAAATAACCTTGCTAGTATATAAATCTATAGGTAGATGAGTTAATGAAACCAAAAAGAAAAACTATTTTCAAGAAATGAACTAAGGAAAATTCGGATGACATGAGAAACCTAGTTTAAAAAACCCTTTTACCAACTTCAAAAGATGTATTTTACAAGAAAAATGAAGCCTATAGGTGATAGATAATGTTTGATGATATTTTTCATGAGTTTAAATGAGTTTTTACCAAAGGAAATATTCAAAACAAGAGATGAAGTTTAATAGAAGTTTTGAGTTGAAAGTCTTGTAAGCAAAATTCGTAATAATGAATAGATGGTTAGAAAACACTAGTTTTCCAACTTCAAAAATGGTATTTTCTTAAATAAATGGAGTCCTTAGGGTATAGGTAAAATAAATACTTAAAGTTCTAAGTATAAAATATATTTTTCTTAAAAGAATTCACTTAAAAATAAATTTTGCTAAATTCGGATTTTTGGAACCATCCTAGTATAAGACTCACTTAAAAGTTTACAAATGAAGATTTAATTAAAGAAATAAAGGCCTTAGGATATAGCTAATGTAAGGGTCAAAATTTCTTTAAAGAAAGTAGAATTTTCCTAAGGAAAATCCTTAGAATAAGTGTGACCAAGTGTAGCAAATTTATTTGTTAAACAATGACATGAAATAGTGTCCTAAGATAAAGGTTATTTAAATTCTTTAAATCTAAAAATTTATAAGTACTTAGGCACCTAAGAGTTCATATCATGACATTCATGATAGGAAAATTCATTACCATAGCATCTATTTTCATTTTTCACTTAGGAATCTCAAGAGTATTCATGAAAATCGCATTTTCGGAATCAACATAACCGCTGGACAGAACTGATCCTTCATTTCTGAGACTTAAATGTTTTCAAAACTCGATTTAAACTTCATATTTAGAAAGCTCTTTCGAAGTAGATAGAAATCGATATAAAATTTGTGAAATTCCGAGTTAAAACGACCAAGTTATGACCATTTTAAATCGGAACTTCGGAAATGACGCGAATTTCGATTTCACTAAGTTGTTTTAGAGTTTTTGGTGTTCTTAGATGATAAAATACTTATTAGGGTATTTCTTTTATGTTTGGGCGAACCCGAGGACATTAAATCCTTACCTCCGGACTATTACTATTAAGAGACCGGCGAACCCATGGCTGAGTGAGTTTCTCTTCCCAATTCATTTATTGTATGTGCTTGATAATTAATGCACTGGAATGTAGGCCAAATGAATTGAATATGTATGATGAGGAATAATGGGAAATTGTATGTTAATGATGATTTGAGAACTCAAAATAAGAATATCGAAACCGAGTGATAAATTATGATTGTGTAGTTAGTTATGATGTATTGTATGACAAATTGTTTGATTGCCTGAATAAAATGATTTAATTGACTATTCGAACTAATGCCAAATTTTGACATGTGCATATCATAATGGGAAGGAGCATTAGCATTGTTCGGTTAATCGTGATCCATAAACGAGAATAATTGTTCGGTTAATCGTGATCCATAAACGAAATTAATTGTTCGGTTAATCGTGATCCATAACGAAATAATTGTTCGGTTACCCATGAACCAGAAACGGCATAATGTTAGTACCGCAGTATTCGTTAATCTGCTAACCCGGGATGGAGGGCGTAAGTCCATCCACATATGATTTTCGAATAGTCATATGTATGTTGTTCTCATGTGTTTGGTGCATTCACTTGCTTGAACTATTGTGACATGAATGTTATTGTGGAAGATTTCACTCACTCCATCCACATATGATTTCCGGATAGTCATATGTATGTTGTTCTCATGTGTTTGGTGCATTCACTTGCTTGTTTAATCACTTGCTTGAACTGTTATGACATGAATGTTATTGTGGAAGATTTCACTCACTAAGCTAGTTAGCTTACGTCCCTACAGTTTCTTCCTTTTGCAGCTACTAAACTTATAGCTTAGGCAGCGTGACCCGACTGTGCAGGTACATGAGCTAGGAGTTTTCCCTAGAAGTTGAAATTTTGTTTAGACTTCCACAGGAAACTTTTAAGACTTTGGATGACTGTATAAGGCCATTAAATATTCTTTTGCGAGAGAATGCCCCTTAGTAAATATAATGTTTAATTATGTTTCATGAGTTATATCCTACTGCTAATATATGCCAAGTTAAGCTTTTATCTCCATTTGGACTTGTATTCTATTGTCGTAAAGGTACACCTTACATCTATATGAGACCCCCGAAGGACTAAGGCGGTAATTCGGGAATCTTATATGGCGTTTGGCGGACTGTTATGTTTAGGATACCCTATGGGGCGTGACAGCCACACCCAGTCCATTATATGATGTTGATAGCCTTCTGTTGGTGCTAGTCATGCGGTGCATGATTTGTTTCAATAAATTTAAGCTAAATAGAGATTAAATTTATTCAAGGTGATTAATTAAACTTTTTATAGATATTTACAATATTATGCTAATTGCAACAAATAAGGTTATCACATAATTAAGACATTTTAATGAATCACCCTGCATATCCACCACATACATAATTCCTCAAACCCCAAGCCAACTAATTCATCTAATAAACAATTTAAGGTGTTTTAAACTACACACACAAGCAAATACAATAATCATGGGCAAAGTCACTCAGCTATAGTGAACACTAATTGAAGTAAGTTTCTAAGAGGTCAGTATCTAAGATAAAGTCACTTAAGTAAAAGATAATAATTATAATAAGTTGAAAACCACTTTTATACTAAGGATCACCCCAAGCCAACTAATTCATCTAATAAACAATTTAAGGTGTTTTAAACTACACACACAAGCAAATACAATAATCATGGGCAAAGTCACTCAGCTATAGTGAACACTAATTGAAGTAGGTTTCTAAGAGGTCAGTATCTAAGATAAAGTACTTAAGTAAAAGATAATAATTATAATAAGTTGAAAACCACTTTTATACTAAGGATCACACAAATTTTTACCAAACTAGTTTTAGTATTTTTGCAATATCCTTTTTGTTTTAAGTCCAATTTTTAATTTTTCTTTTTTCAAATGTATAGTCATTTTCATGCGATTTTGAATGATATTTCTAATGGTGTACTTGTTTTTTTGAAAGGAAGTCATACTAAACTAAATAAGCTTAGATTCATCCAATTTAGTAGTTCAAGTGTCTTGAAATGTACTTCCAGCTCTTATTGGTAAAAACTCTATCATAGCCTTATTTTGCTTGATATCAATCAAATGTTATCAGGTTTTATGAGCTATATTTAAATATATCTTAAAAATATAGTTGGTTTCTTATTATTATTGCACAAAACATCACTAGTGTCATGTTTACTAAGCATAACATGACACATTTCTTATTTATGGTTTCTTGTATTAATGTGACAAATCAAATGGAACTGAAATTTAATAATCATCTTAACATTTCTAGGAAGGGTTTTGACATTTAAGGGAGAGGCGGTTAATGCTTCCTTTTTCTAGATTATTTGATACAACAAAGTAAGAATGTCCTAAAATCATGAAGCAATCATTGGAAATGTTCATTGTAACTATCATTGGAATTTTATATTTATTGGACCAAATTAAGATTTTTTTTTCTTCTACTTCTTACTTATAGATCTTAGCCACACGCATGAAAAAAAGGAAAGACTATTACTTGCACTCTTTTTTCAAGATATCACTAATGTACTTGATCTCATTATAAACTTGAAGATAGAGATTTCAAAACTAAATAGTTAAGTCATCTCATAAGAATTTGATGATAACAAAAGGCATATTAAATTACTAATATGTTTAATTAAGTGTGGAGATTATAGAAAAGCTTAAGAAAATATAATTTGTGAAAACTAATGAGGATTGAACACGAGTATCAAGTCTTTACACTCTTGAAGTTTCATTTTTGTCTTCAATTTAAGAGAACTTAACAGCAAACCTTAGAGATTAAACTACTCGAAACTAGAATGCCTAAGAATGAATAGAATGTGTGAAATCCAAATCAAACAAAGTCTTTTTGGTGGTTTGTGTAAACCCCTGAATTTTTTGCAATTCATAGAAATAGTTCACGAATTAAAATACCGAATTGAAACCCTAAAAGTGGACCTAAGTTAAAACCGAACCCTAAACAAGATCAAACACGGGATTTTATGGTCTTAACAAAAAGAGAATCTTCAAAAACAAAAATAGAAAATACAATAATAGTTCGACACAAAACCTGAACGTGAGACAATTCATCTATCCATTCCCTAATATAAAACCCTTAATTTCTAGGATAAAGTTGGATTAAACCCTAACCCTAGTCAAATTGGAGTTTCAAAAATCAATAAAGTCAAGACAATCTAATAGTTTCAACTCCAGCAATCTTGTGCTCTCAAACCCTAGACAATGGAATTAAGTTAATGGCTTATAATAGTTCGCAATAATATAGGAAAGTATAAAAATATCAGATTCGCTTATTTCTAGTATATTTCGGACTCGAATGGAATCAGTTTCAAAAACCGTGCCTGAGAACATCGGACGATAAAAATATTCCAATAACACCAAAAGGCGCATAATTATACAAGGATTTCAAAAATATCAGTTTCATCATTTTTTCGGTAACTAAAAATATCAAATATAGCTCGTTTACGCGTATTTTTATTATTACCGGTATTTTATTTGTCTAGTATACTATTCATAGTATTTCTACTATTCATTACTATTTCACTATCTCTACTTTTTCTCACAACATATACACTTATTTCTTACATTTTTTTCATTCCAACCCAACTTTATTCACATTATACCTTACACATTACTTTTTTTCATTACAAAAATACAAAATTAAATCAAAACACTCTCTCTCCTCCCCTTATTGCCGTTGAGCCTCTCTCTTCTTTCCCATTTATTTTCTTTTTTAATTTATTTTATTACATCTAATTTTTACTCCAAAATTTTATAAATATCCCATTTTCCTCCACTTCTTTCACACCTTCATTTTACGTAACAAAACTCTCCAAAAATTTCTCCACAAATTCTCTCTACAAAAACTCTCTTCCATTCAATCTATCACGCCCCAAAGGGTACCCTAAACGTAACAGTTCGCCACACTCAACATTAAAGCATAAGTATGACAACCTTAACCATTTCTAGAAGCTTTGATATTAAGTGTAAGGCGTGCTCTCACAATTTTAGAGGACCATACATGGAATTATAAAGCTTAAGAAGATATAATAACAAATTAAGAAAAGAGGATTCATAATATTTATTTATTCGTAATAATGATCTTACAAAACTTAGGGGCATTCCCTAGTCTCAAACCTATTACAAGAATATTTCTACATCTTATCCAACACTAAACTTCATCTAGAAATTCCTTAACCAGAAAGAAATTACCTAACTGCAGGATCCACATGTCCTTAACCACAAATAAGGGAGCTGCAAAAGATATCTATATGGGTATAAGCTACTGGGCTTAGTGAGAATTATTTCCATAAATGACTTCTTGAAATGAAAATTCAAACAAGTTATTTAAGCAGACAAATGAGATGTAACATACACGTAAGCAAACGAGGAATATAGTTTTCCAGGAACTATATGTTCAATGGATTTACGGCCTCTATTCGGGGTTTGGTGATATCTAACCTTAAAACAAGTAGTTCTAGTTAAAAAGATTTGAGCTTTCGATTAATATCGCCAAGCACATTAAGTCTACTTGAATTAAACCTTGCTTCCGGACTATCCACCAAGCATTTTCTCCATGTTGCTAAGCAATCACTTTCGGTCATTCCGCCAAGTGTTCCTTTCGACCTGAACTACCATCCTTCTCACCCAAGGATAATAGCGCAATGCAATGTGACTCACTTCGTGGTATGCATGAACTAATTTATTTATGACTTCATGGCATCATTATTATCAAAGTTAAGGTAATCATAGAATTTCAGACAAATCAAGTGTTATACTAAAACAATCATTAAATCAATTCCGGCCCCGATATTCTTAGGATCCTTTCAACCAATTATCTTACAGACATATCCATTTGTCTTTCCTTAATTCTAATGCGACTAAATTATAAGCACAATCAAGTAAAACATTTTAAGGAAATAAACTCATGATGTCATGACGACGGTTTCTCTAGCAGATGAGTCGCTCACACGACCCTCCTAATCAAAATAGTCTTCAGGGTATAGCTATCCTTCCTCGGAATCACCTAGCCAAAGAAAATACCCAAGATGAGTATTTCTTGATGGTTTTCTTGAATTTTGACAAAACAATGTCATGAGAATGTAAAGTTCGTATAAAGGAGAATTCCAATTTAAAACGGTTATAACTTGGTCATTTTAATTTGGAATTGCGCATATAATATATCGATTTCTACCTACTCAAAAAGACCTACCCATTTCTAAAACTATTTTTAACAAACTTGGTCATATAGGCTCCAAAAAAGTGGCGATAAAATTCACCACGAATTTTCCAACCCGAAAACAATTTTGGTTCAAACATTAAATCTTTCAAAATTTGTTCGATAAATATCTAGTTATCTATATATTTGAAAAATTCTCTTTTTGTAGCTACTTAGCTCATATTTTATTCATGCTCAAGTGTTTATTATCCATTCATGTTTCTTAAGTAAAACAATGTCAATTTGGAGTTTAGAAAGACTATAGTTTACAAGAAATTCATTTTGTAAATCTTTTGAAATGAATACTTTGATTCTTTTTTTTTCAAAGAATTATTTTATTTTTGACTTATTATTTTCTTAGATGAATTTTCGAAAAATAATTTTCTTTTTTTTTCCTAAATTCTTTTATATTAGTACTTCTTTTCCTATTTATTTCCTAGACAATTTTTCTTTAACCATTTGTTTGAAAAGATCTAAATTCGAAAATTCTTATACCTTTCTCTTAAGGTTTTCCTTTATGTTATGTTTTTATAAAAACCATCTTTGTATAGAAATCGTTTTCTTTTTGAAAAACAAAGTGATATAGAATAATTTAAAAAACTCCTCAAACAGAAATAGTTTCAAAATTGTAGTGAATTCTTCTTAAAACTTGGAAAGAACGAACTTTTACTTTTGTTAAACCATAGATTTTATATTTCATATAAACTTATTCCTAAGTGACAAAATTTCCTTTTTTCCAAGTATTTTAGAGCTTTGAAAAATTTGGATAATAATCTTAATGGCATGATTTATGAGAAATAATATCAACAAGCGAAAATAACATGAATAATAAAAAAAGTTAAGTATTGGTGTTTTAGCTTCTTCAAGGCTCCCGGGACTAAGAAGTAGACTAGTCCTAAAAGAAAAATAAAAAGAAAGAAAGAAAATTTGTTTTGACTTGATGAGGACAAGTCTAAGACTAGAGACTAGTCTTAAAACAATAAAAAAATAAATAAATTGCAATGGAAGAAATAAATAAATTACTTTGCATAAAAAAAATAAATAAATTGCAAGTGAGCTTATATGCTCTAAAGAGTATGTATATATATATAGATACATAGTAATACTTATATATAATAATAATAACATGAACAAAATAAAACAATATATACATAAATGGATTTTCATGAACAAGAACAATATATGAACATAGTATAGCTTCCATAACACTTAGTCTTTGGAAACTCACACCATGGTCATGTAAAGTTACATGACATAAGGAGAAGAAAATAATAAGAAAAGTTTACTTAAAGAATGTTTTTGTATTGTGATGTGGCTATGGGTTTTGTTGTAGGTAGAAAGTGGTTTTGGGATTATTTTGAAAGAGTTTTGAAAGGATATTTGGAGAGAGTTTTGAGAGGAGAATTTGAGAGAGTTTTTGTAGAGAATTTTGTGAGTAGTAATTGTGTGAAAGAAGTGAAAGAGGAGAGGGGTATTTATAGGAAAATATGGAGTGGTTTTTGTATTATTTAAATAAAAGAAAAATAAAACAAATTGAGGGAGATATTGGAGGGTGGGGTGGCGCAGCCACGTAAGCAGAGGGAGAGAGAGAGTATTTTGTTTTGTATTTTTGTTAATTAAATAAAGTAATAAGTAAAGTAGATGTGAAATAAAGTTACGGGAAAGGTAAAAAGTAAAGGTTATAGGTTATGGTGTTTATAAGAGTAGGTGTAAGAAAAAGTAGAGATAAAAGAATAGTGTAGAATAATAGTGAATAGTGTAATGTAAAGTAGATATGACTAATAAAGTATTGGTAGTAAGAAAATACGGGTATAATTGTGATATCTGTTATTTTTACTTACCGAAAAATTATAAATGATATTTTTGAAAACCTTATATTTTTACGAGTCTAATGGTATATTTGGAATATTTTTACTATTTTGAGCCTTGGGACACGTTTTTTCAATAACTGTACTAATCTGATCTTTTTAAGCTTCCTTAGATAATTACGAACTATTCTACATACTAAACTCTTACTTACTTTCTCGGGGTTGCTTATTTAGGATTGTCAGACTTTAAGCTATTGCATCTAGTTAGGTTTTGTTGACTTTTAGGTTTCCGATTGACTTCCAGATTAGGGTTTAAGCTTAAACTGATCTCAAAATTTTAGGGGTTTACACAATCTTTCCCAAAATTCTTCATTACACATAAACCATCTACTATTCCTTACTACTCACATAATACCACTTCCATCTATCATCTTCTTTCCACTAAAAAAATACTCTTAGATTCTATCATCATTCAATTACCTATATCATGTAACTTAGCATGATCATGGTGTTGTTTCTCAAAGACTCATGTGAGTTGTAGAAACAACAACATGTTCATGTTTTATTCTTACACATGCCAAGAATATCGATTATATTATTTTGTTATATTATTGTTATTATGTTGTTATTATGCTCCTAATCTAATTATATATTTATATGTATATCTATATATTTCCTAGAGCATATAAGCTTACTAACATAACATTTATTTATTTATCCATGCCTTGCAATTTATTTACTTGTTTCATGCAATTTATTAAGAATAGTTTTTCTAGTCTTAGACTTGTCTTTATCAAGTCAAAACGATGTTTTTTCTTTTCTTTTCTTTTCTTTTCTTTTTGAGACTAGTTTGTTTTTAGTCCCGAGTTGCCTTGATGAAGCTAAGGCTCCTAATATTTGACTGGGCTACCTTGATGAAGCTAAGGTTCCTAATGTTTGACCATATTATTATGTTTAATTGCTTATGTATATTTCTTACTATTATGTATTATTGTTACTTTTTTATTGCTATATAATCATATTCATGCATGATTAGAATGCTGTTATCTTAATAAAAAATAAAAATGGGTTCTTTTGTTAATAAAGAAAAGTAAACTAAATTTCTTATCACTTAAATAAAGGATTTTTCAACAAGAGATCTAAGTTTTATTTTTTACAAATTCTTTTCAAAAGCTTAGATAAGCTAAACATAAATTTTACATTATTAGTAATGAAGATTTCTGCACATAATAAAGGAAACTCATTTATTTTATAAGTAGGAACTAAATACTCCATAAAAATATAATTCTTAGCATTTAACTTGAGATTTTAACCCAACTATATCTTTTATAAAAATTAAATAAGTTCATCATAGACTTTGAAAATCACTTACTAAGAAAGCCTTTACAAGACTTAGTTTTTAATATTGTTATTCTCCTTTCAAAGTAAAATGATAATTTTGCTAAGTTTTAATATTAAAAATTCTTTATTAGGAAAGCTTTTCTTATGAACTTATCTAAAAGGATTATGCCACCACTTGATAAATATTAGGAATAAAATAATTTTTTCAAATCAAGGCGAAATCAACTCACTATTTTAGAAACCAACTTACAAAAAAAATAAAAATTTGCCAATAAAGTAAAGTTTTAAAAATAAACTTATTTTCTAAAGAAGAAAAAGAATATAAAAATGAGAGGAAAACATACATTTAACACAACTCCAAATATTAAACCACACCAACAACTTAAGGAAAATTTTGAAAAGCTTATTTTTCAATCACTAGAAATAAAGTTGGTAGACAACTTAAAGAACCAAATTTTTGGAAATTAAATTACTTTTGAAAAGTTAGGAAATGAAATTATAATAGGAAAACACTCACTTATAACAACCTAAGTATATTTTAGTTTTCTTTCTAGTAATTTAAAAAGTAGAAATTTTCAAAGTTTTCATCTTTTAAAACTCTTAAAGACAAATTGTTTTGTGAAAAATCAATATTGAGACAATACTACAAAAATCACGTGTACAATATGAGTATATCTGATCAAAGGATTTTTCAACTATACAAATATCCATGTATTTTATTTAAGGATTTTTGGTTAAAGAAAAGTTTGGAAAATCATATTTTGAGGATTATGAAATTCGTAATTATTCTGTACCATGGTGATTTATAACCTAAATGGCTTTTTATGATAAAAATAACCTTAGAAATGGATAGATCTTTTCAAGTAGGTAGAACATGGTATAAAATATGCAAAATTCCGAGTTAAAATGAGCAAGTTATGGCCATTTAATTTGGAATTTTCTCCTATTCGAATTTTGATGCAAATACTAGAATAGAATTAGAAAGTTCAAGTAGAGATTCCATGAAATACTCATTCTTGGTATTTCTTTCGTTTAGGTAATGAAGTTTAAGAGGATCCATATTTGGAGGACCTTTACGAGTAAAGAAGTGTAGCAAGGATGGCCGAGTGAGCTTATTTCCTACCTTTTTCGTACTTATTTGTGCTTGTAGCTAGAGACACTAGAAGTAGGAAAAGATAAAAATGAATTTTGCATGATAACATTGGTTGAAAGAATACTAAGCATATTGGGACATGAATTGTTATTAATCAAATTGTGTTTTATTATTACCATGTTGGAGTGTCTGCAATTCTATGATCGCCTTAAAATACCTTAGTTACATACTTCGAGTTGTATATTAATTGATTCATGCATATCACGTAGCTAGTTTCATTTCATTAGCTACTATACTCGATGGGACAAGAGTATAGTAGTGAGGTTTGGAGGAGCCGTAAGTCTGCAAGATGGGCGAATAGGAGTTGGGAAGAAGTATTTAAGGATGGGCGAATAGGAGCTAGAAAGAACAATTTCAGGATGGGTGAGTAGAAGCCAGAAATAAACTACATAAGTTGGATTTCAAAGATGGGTTTTAAAGAGCCGAAAACACCTAACTACCGAATGGAGGGCTGAATCCATTCAAAACATATGATTTCTGGTAGATCATATATATTGCTTGCTCACTTGCTTGATGCATTCATATGCTTGTTTAAGAACTTGTTTGAATTTACCGTTATGAGTACGTTAATCTAGGAATATTCTCACTAAGCTAGTTGTGCTTATACCTAGATAGACTTTTGTTGAAACGGGACTAATACCTTTTGTGCCCGAGGACTTCATGTATCGAGTGGGATTATGTTTTGGGAAGCTTTTAAAAATCCTTTTGAATATCTTAGACTAGATATCCTTTAATATCTTTTGGTTCTAGTATTATTTCCTTATGTGAAAGACTAAACTGATATTATTTTGTTTGGAGATTTATCGAGGGAATGCCCCTAAGATGATGTGAGGACTATATTCTTATAGTGTTGAAGTTAGATATTTATCTTGATTTCTTGTATGCTATATTTACTATCTCGAACTACACATCCCATCGGTGTCTCCTATTATTGTGATAGATGCCCTACATATGATGTTGAAGCTTTCGCATGACTTCGAGAAGTCATTCTTAAGTTTTAATATCGTATGTGGCGGACTGCCACATCCAGGGTACCTTTTGGGGCCTGGCAATTTGAAGGCCTGGCTCCAAAGATAAATATATTCGAGTAATATATTCATCATGTTCCACTAAAAGTTGGAAATGTATCTAAGGGGATTGATCATTTTATTAAATGTGCAACAAGTTTAAAATTCATTTACTAAAGTCAGTTTTCTACAGATTTAAATTCAATTAAATGAGTTGATGATCAAGCTTAGCAATTTGTTTTATGATTAGATTTGAAGAATTCTAAGAGGATTTAAATTAGATATAGTCATGCTCTATTGAAGATTATTATCAAGATCAAGAGATATCTTCCATGCTTTGAAATGTGTTTATAATCATTGATTTTAATATATATTAAATAGATAGAAAGCATGAACATGTACAATAGCCTGACTTCTTAAACACCATCAAATTCTACAAACCATGCATTAGGGCTTTAAGGAAAATTTTTAATTAAAAAATAATAATAATAATCAATTCAATCAAACATGGTTTTAGGTAAAAACAATAAATTTGACTTAATTAATAAATGGACATAAATAATTAAAATAGACATAAAATAGTAAACTTTTAACCTATTCTAGCCTTTTGGCTAATTTGACATCAAGTGGACCTATTTTAGGCTTCCTTAGTAATGTAGGCTTTATCAATTAAATCAACCCATTTACCAAAACCACACTTTATGGGTTTAAATTTCAAAATATGTGTCCAACACCCATTATCTATTCCAATATTTAAGTCCATTATCCAATTCTAGGTGTGAAATTACCTATTACGCTCAAATACAACTTCCTGGGCTTGAAGCCTTAAAATGCAAGTAGTGGGACATTTAGGATTGACCAAACTCAATAGCTTAATTTAAAATAAATTCAACTCTTTTGGACTTATATCAAATTCTTAGGTCTAATATCCAATTTAACTCAAAATGGGACTAACACAATACTTAAGCTCAAATTCACCTAAGTTATAATCCATATTATTTAATGGGCTCTATTATAATTTCTCAACGCCCATTACCATAATTATGACAAGACTTAGTAATATTTTTATTAGGCCCAGTTTAGAACCCCCTAAGGCTTAATGCTTCCAAATTAAAAAAAAAAAAAAAAAAACAAAAGAATCCATTCTCTTATACTCATGGGGTTAATCTAATTCACTTAAGCCCTAACAACATATTTGGTTTAGTGGAATGGAATTGATATTCCACTATCATTACTATGAAATATGTAATGCCCCAACCTGAAGGCATTACAACCCGCCACGTGTCCTCTCTTTTATAGGATACGCAAAGGCTCTAATATCCACAATAATACATTAATCACCAGTAATCACACATTAGGTATCCCATAGGATACGAAAACTATTTAAACTAAAAACATATATTTCATAAAACATAAACTCCTAGTTCAAACATAAAATCCAAGTCGGCATAACACAGCCAATAAACCAACAAAAACTAAAAACTGTTCACATCAAAATCCTTTCATTGAAACCAACCTAAACATCGAACTACAACTTCAAAAGACCTAAACATTTCTTTTCTTTAGAAATCCTGATATCTAAAAACTAGCTCTCGGCTGGGTAGTTGGGTCCACTATCGCCATCCCCATTATCAAAGAATAACTCATATCTAGAAAGATCATATACTATATCCTCTTCACCTGTAGCTGAAATTTAAAAGAATGAGCGGCGACGCCCAGTATGAAAACTCCAATCTAAAAACAAATGCATATGCACATACAACAGACAGGTAATTCATGCAACTTAAGCTAATGCAAACAGCCATATTATTATCTTTCTTAAGCCAACAAAACAACACAATCCAGTATTAGATATACTCTAATCCTGAACTCAGAGTTACTCAGACCCCTTGAAAATCAAACAACTTTTTGAAAATAATAATCATATACATATATGGATGAGTGGGTACTCCCCAAACACCCTGAATCCAAAACACTTATTTCTACCGAAATCATATCAAGGTACGAGTTCACTCGGGACAACCTCACACCAAGATCATCAGGGTGCCTCACCAGTATCATTGTCTGCCAGGTCTTTACTGATCAAAGCCAAGCACAACCAAACAGACAATTATTAAGCCGAATATAATTAGGTTTATTATTAAATTCTGTTCCTACAACCAGTCAATTAATACTAAACTTACAAGCAAAAACAACAAGCAGGGATTGGTCGTACCTTTCTCAATTTTAGGAATACAAATAAAATCCTCAAATCTAATATCAACAACAACAAAAACAACTCAAACTCCACAAACTCCTATATCAATACCAACAATAATTCCCCAAACTCCAAATATCCTGTTACAACATATATATACATCAACAGATATGAACACGTTATTAATATATCTTAATAGACGTGAATTCTCCAAAAAACCTAACTTGAGAAGAAATCTCTGCTATTTGCACCGTCTACTCCGATCAAACTCCACAAATATCCTCAAGAACAATAATGAACCTCACAAAACTCCACAAACACCAAATATTTCACCAAAACCCTAATTTGCATAACATAAAGAACACATAGGATTGTTTAACTCATATTTTGTTTGAATCCATCATAAAGGAGATAAACTTACTGATTTAAGTCGCTAAAACCCAACTTGCATTCATCAATCATGGATCTCAACATGTGCTAAGTTTTCTCGCAAGAACCTTCATACAAAAATCCAACCAAACCCTAAGAAAACTTATACAAATTCGTATACAACACATAGGAGAAGGTTAAGATCACTTACATTGGATCAAAAACACCCTCTTGATGATTCTCCAACCCTATAACTCCAAGAACGCTCTAAAACTCTCTTTTACGGAGGAAAAAGACAAATAAACTTTCTACCGAATATGTCTTTTCACATCTCGTATATATAGAAATTGCTCATACGCCAGCACCTATGCCGGCGGCATATGTATTATTTTGTCGGTGTACACTTTACGTTGGCTAAAATAACATAAACACTGGCCGTGTTTATCGAGGTGTTGAATTCCCATAATTTTGATCCAACAACATACGCTGACAAATCCATGATCAACGCCGGCGGCGTTCCTATCCAGTATTAAAAAAATCATACTGATCAAATCCAACGCTCACGTACACCAGTAGCGTTCCACCCAGCGTTAAAAAAAAATGCTAATGTTTCCTTCCTACTCCATCTCTACGCCGGCGGCGTAGATTCTCCAGATGGCGGTGCTGAATCTATCAAAAATTACAGAAATCCAAACTTCAACATTCATTCCCCAATCAAACTTAAACTTTTACAACTTACTTTTTTTAACCTTAAACTCATCCTATATCATCTTATAATTCATAATCAATTATATTTTCATCTTTATATTTCCATATATTACATCTCTTCTCTCCTAAAAAGAACTTTCATCCTCGAAGGTTACTTGGATTAATGAAACAACTATGGGTATTTCGTTCTATTGTCCTCTTCTAGCTCCTAGGTAGCTTCACGTTCAGTTTTATTAGTCTACTACACTCTTACATATTTGATCACCTTGCTTCTTAGAATCTTCTGCTTAGAATCCACAGTTCTGATTGGCTTTTCAATCGTCGTAAGGTTCGGCTGCACTTCCAAGGGTTCAAGAGCTACTATCTCTTTTGGATCTCTGACATACTTTATGAGCATAAATACGTGGAACACATTATGCACTCCCTCTAAATCAGGCAATAAAGCTAATCTATAAGCCATATTGCCTATCTTTTCAAGAATCTCATATAGTCCCACATATCGAGGATTTAACTTTCCTCTTAAGCTAAATCTGATAACTCCTTTTGTTGGTGAAATCTTTGGCAAAACGTGCTCACCCACTTGAAATTCCAAGGGTCTTCTTCGTTTATCCGCATAACTATTTTGTTAACTCTGAGCAACTTGCAATCTTTGCCTAATCAAATTGACCTTGTCAACTGCATCTTAGACTAACTTTGGTCCCAACAACTGTCTTTCGCGCACTTCATCCCAATGAACAGGTGATCTACACTTTCTGCCATAAAGCGCTTCGTATGGAGGCATGCCAATTGACGCTTGATAATTGTTGTTGTAAGCAAATTCCATTAGTGGCAAATGTTCATCTTAACTTCCTTTTAAATCCAAAGTGCATGCTCTCAACATATCTTCTAAAGTCTGTATAGTCCTTTCAGATTACCCATCAGTCTGAGGATGATAAGCAGTACTGAATATGACCTTGGTTCCCAATGTTTGATGCAGACTTTTCCAGAATCTCCCAACAAATCCGATATCCCTATCTGACACGATTGTTACTGGTATTCCGTGCAATCTCACAATCTCCTTGATGTACAACTGTGCCAGACACTCTAACTTATAACCAGTCTTAATAGGTATAAAGTGAGCTACCTTTTGTGAGACGATCCACAATGACCCAAATTGAATTAAACTTATCTCTTGTTTTGGGTAAAGTAGAAACAAAATACATGGGGATATGTTCCTACTTCTACTATGGTATTGGCAAAGGCTTCAACTCACCTGCCGGTTTTCTATGCTCAATATTAACCATATGACACGTATGGCACTTAGATACATATTCCACTATCTCCTTTTTCATATTGTTCCACTAGTATAGCTTTTTCAAATCCTAATACATCTTGTTCCCTCTAGGATGAATGGAATAACTGGAGTAGTGCGCTTCCTTCAACAATTCCTTCTTAAGTTCTCCTTGCACTGGTACACACAATCTCCCTTTGTACCTAAGGATACCTTCATTTTCCACATAAAACTCTGGTGCTCGACCCATCTCCATTTTCCTCTTTATATCTAAGATACTTTGATCATCTGTCTGAGCTGTTTTGATTATGTCCACAAGAGTAGGTTGAATTCTCATATTAGCCAATCTTTCACCTACCTATCTTGTGACTATTTCCAACTTAAGCTTCCTCATATCATCAATGAGATGACGTTCTATCATGATCAAAACTGCAAGATTCTCTATTCTCTTTCTGCTTAAGGCGTCAGCTACCACATTCGCCTTTCCTAGATGATACTGAATATCAATATCATAATCTTTTATCAGTTCCAATCATCTTCTCTATCTCATGTTCAACTCTTTCTGGTTAAAGATATACTTTAAACTTTTATGATCCGTATACACTTTACATCCTTCCCCATATAGGTAGTGTCTCCACAGCTTCAAAGCGTGCACAACTGCTGTTAGTTCTAGATCATGAGTAGGATAATTCCTCTCGTAAGGGTTTAATTATTTGGAAGCATATGCTATAACCCCACTTCCCTGCATCAGCACACATCCTAAACCTTGTATAAAGATGTCACTATAAATAGCATACTCCTTACCACTTACAGGTAAGGCTAACACTGGAGAAGACACTAACTTATTCTTCAACAACTGAAAACTAGCTTCACAATTTTCGCTCCATTCATACTTCACTCCCTTCTATGTCAATCGGGTCAAAGGACTGGCAATCTTGGAAAAATCTTCCACAAATTGCTTATAATATCTTTCCATTCCTCGAAAACTTATGATTTCCATCACAGTCTTAGGTCTTGGCCATTCAACAACTGCTTTGACGTTCTCAAGATCTACTGATATCCCTCTACCATCAACAACATGTCCTAAGAAAGACATATGTTCCAACCAGAACTCACATTTTGAAAACTTCGGATATAACTTCTCTTCCTTCAATCTAGTCAGAACTAATCTCAAGTGTTTGTTGTGCTCCTCTTTAGTCCTTGAGTACACCAACACGTCATCAATGAAGACTACCACAAACATATCAAGATACTCCCTGAAGACTCCTTCATCAAATCTATAAATATTGCTAGTGCGTTGGTGAGTCCAAAAGGCATGACAACAAATTCATAGTATTCATACCTCGTCTTGAAAGCTATCTTCCGAATATCTTCTGCTTTCACTCTTAGTTGATGATATCCATATCTCAAGTCTATTTTTGAGAACACTGAAACTCCTGCCAATTGATCAAACAAATCATCAATTCTTAGCAATGGATACTTGTTCTTGATTATCACCTGATTCAATTACTTGTAGTCGATGCATAGTCTTATACTGTCATCCTTCTTCTTAACAAACAGAATTGGAGCTCCTCAAGGTAAAACACTAGGTCTAATGAACTTATTCTTCAACAAGTCATCCAACTACACTTTAAGCTCAGCAAGTTCTATAGAAGCCATTCGATAAGGAGCTTTTGATTTTGGTATAGTACCGAGTATCAAGTTAATACTAAACTCCACTTCCCTCTCTAGTGGTAATCTAGGTAGATCCTTTGGAAAAACTTCTGGATACTCACATACAATCAGAACATCCGACAATACTATCTCATTCCCATCTTCTTTCACCATAGTAGCCAAAACTGATCCTCCCCACCGTTCATAGGTAGGTAGAACTGGAGGTCTTTGCACTACCAACTTATAAACAAACTGATCACCATCGAGTAAACTGAACTCCACTACTAGGTTATGGCAATCAATCACCACATGGTACTTTGTCGACCAGTCTACACCTAAAATCACATCAAAATCTAACATATCCAGCACCACCAATTCTGCAGGTAGATGCCTACCCTCTATCTCAATATCCACATTCTTATAGATTCTATTCAATACGGACTCACTCCCCAAAGGAGTACTAACAGATACACATCCAAACATAAACTCAACAAACATACCACAAATTGACATAAAAGATTTAGAAATGCAAGAGAAGTTGGCACCAGTATCAAAAAACACATATGCACTATGCAGGAGTATAGGAAACATACCCGCAATAGTGTCCACACTAGAGGTCTCACTACGCTGTAAAGCATAAACCTTTTTTGGTGCTCGTTGCCCCTGGCTAGAATAAACTTTGCCATACTGCCCCCCTTTACAATCTGCAGCTCTGTGCCCCCTTTGCCCACACTTGAAGCAGAAAAACCTATGGAATGACTTTGTCTGTGTAGGTATTACTCTTGTGTCGTAGCTTACCATAAGAAAAGCAAGCATTATCTACCTACTTGCAATCCTTCACATCATATGATCCAAGGCATCTCGTGCGTCTTCTTTCTGTATTATGTACTACTGGCCTGAAATTCTGTTTGACAAGCCTCTTGCCTCTATCTTATGTCAGTATACCAACTGCTGGCCTTTTTCCTAAGAATACCTGATTTCTCTGTAGCTTACGGCTTCTAATCCTGCTCAAGCCCTGTTCTACTGTCTTGGCTTTGTTCACCATAGCTGAGTAGTTGCCCAAATCCATCAAATTTACCTGATACTGGATCTCATGCTCTAATCCAGTGATGAATCTGCTAACCTTAGCCTCTTTACTCTCTTTCAAAGAGTCAGGTAGAAATCTCATCAACCTATGCAATTCTGCCTCATATTCTTCCACTGTCATCTTTCGTTGCTGCAGGGTGTAATACTCTTGAAGCATTCTCTACTTAACACCGTCGAGAAGGAATTCTCTATAGAAGGCTTATTGAAACATTTGTCATGTAATCATACCAATCATGTGTCTTTTGGTGCTCAACCACCAATTATTGGCTCTCCCAGTTAGCAAATAGGAGGCATATTTGTAAGCCCCAGAAAATTCTAGTAAATAATTCCAAAATAAACATAAAAAATAAACTCTAAAAATGACTCCAAATTAAAACTGGACTTCGACTAGTCCTAAATCACCAACGAATCTAGAAATTTCTTAATCTCGAGAAAATGAAAATCCTTAAAAATAAAATAAGAACTCAACAGTTTTCAAATCCAAAACCACTACGTACAACAAATTCTATACTTAACTCTGACTTGTAAAATCGGGTAATATAGAACCCAAAAACAAATTATTAAAAAGTAAATAACAATAAACCTTTGGAAATAAAACTCAATTCAAGAATTCTAAAAACGTTAAGAGATATTAAATACTTACAAAAATAAAATTTAAAATAAATTTCTCAAATTAAATATGTTGCATAAACATAAAACATCAGTTTCCAAATTGTCAAAGATCTAAACTGGAAAATCACTCGGGAACCCTAAGTGGAATATAGTAGTTTAAGTCTGGCAATCTCGCACTCTTAGCCCTAAAGGTCGAGGTGTGGTTTAAGTGTGTAGAGTAGCTCGTAGTTATATAAGGTCGTTTAAAAATATCAGATTGGTAAATTTTTGACCTATTTTGAATCCATTCGGATACAGACTTTGAAAAGCATGTTCCGAGGCTCGAGATATCAAAAATTTACCATTAATATCGTTAGACTCATATTTTCATAAGGATTTTCAAAATATCAGTTTTATAATTTTTCGACAACTAGAAATATTTGATTTTGCAATTATATTCGCATTTCATTACTACCAATAATTAACTAGTCTTTTGCACTATTCACTACTATTCATTACACAATTTTACTATTCTTGTAAACCCTTATATTTTTAGATAAATATTTTATATATCGTAGAAAATTCTATTTTTCTAAAATTTAGTTCATTTCGGGTTTTTATGGAATCAGTTTCTATTTCAAACCCAATACTAAAAATAAAATAAATTAATTTAATAATTGAAAAATATTTTTATTTTCATAAAATAATTTTTTAGAATTTTTCGGGTTATAAAAATATCAATTATAACTCATATTCGTGTATTTTTATCATACCGGTAACTTATTTGATAATTCATTAAAATAAATAAATAAATTATATTATTTTTAGTTATGAAAAATCTGCTACAAAAATTTGGAATGCATTTTCTATCTTTTTCTTATTTTTATTTAATATATTAAGAAAGTACTCTTGCAACCCATACCTCTAAGCACACCTTTCACACATCACTTCTTTTTCACTTTAATCTTTCTATACTTCACTCATCACTTCTTGGTAGATTTTTTACTTCTTTTTGGCTGCCTTTGTCTTTTGAAACCCTTCAAAATTAATTAAAATAACCTTCTTTCAATCTTTCTTCAAGAAGCTACGCATACCATTAATTACACATTACAATTTCAAGTTAAAAACCAACCAAATTCCCTCTCTCTCTCTTCTTATATTTCACGCCAGCTTTGGGAAGTTATTGGCTGCCGTTTCTTTTTTTACTTCATTTAACGTGCCTTTAACTCCTTCTATCTTTTTCTCTCATTCACACATTAAGCCTTTGTCATTCTTAACACTTTTCCTCTCTATTTTTCCTCTCTTTCTCTCTTCATTTGTTCTTGTTCTTGCAAGAACACTTGCTGCCCCTATTCCTTATTTGAGCTCCTATACATATTTCTTCAAGATCATTTGATAAAACTCTTGTCTAAAGCTTCCATAGATGATATACGTAAAGTATAGTGAGAGTTTCATGCATCCAATGACCTTCCATAAGCTTAAAAGCTAAGGATAATGATGCCAAAATGAAATACTCCTCTTATCCATTATTATTCTCTTGTATTATTATTAGTTTCTTGCTAAAAGTAGTTATATTTTATAGATCTAACTTTTATGTAACTTTGATCATGTTTTTGTTTAGATCTATGAGTTTATAGCTTACTGCCATGGATTTCTTTTACATTTAGGTTCATAGAAAGTATAGATCTTGGTTTTGAACTCAAATAAAAATGGTGAAATTCGTATCTAGGCAAGATCCATTTTTAAGAACCACTTTCCAAGTATCAAAATGAACTTTTTACTTAAGATAATGAAGGCTTAATGCATATATATCATAAAAAATTCATTTTATATAGTTCAAAGGTGATTTTCAAAGATTATTTTTCAAAACAAAATTCTATTTTCGGATTTAGGCCAAGGCCTAGTTTAAAAACATGTTTTCCAGCTCAAAAATAAAGTTTTTATTCAAGAAATGGAAGGCTCTTAAGATAGAATATGTAAGGGATGGATTTTCATAAGTTTAGATGGGTTTTATCAAAACATATGTCCAAAAACAAATCTTATAAATTCTGATCTCAACCAAGACCAATTTTGAAAACCCATTTTTCAACACCAAAATGAAGGATTTGTTTAAAAAATGTAAGGCTTATGGAATAGGCATCAATAGGAGATGTTTTTGATAAATAAATGGTAGATCTACTAGTAGAGATTCTCAAAATAGGAAGATATTACAAAATATAAAATTTGAGTTTCATCCTAACTTTGTGAAATTCGGATGGTTTCAAGACCATGCCTTAAAAACCCTTTTATCAACTCCAAAACTTATGTTTTATATGAAAAATGAAGAGTATAGGTCATAGATATCATCAAGCAATGATTTTTATAAGTTGAGATGGGATTTGCTAAGAAAAATATATAGAACAAGGAGTAGAAATAAAGTAGGAAAATTTGAGTTGTTGTCATTTTAAGAAATTCGTAATAATGGAGTAATGATATGAAAACCCCTATTTTTCAAACTCAAAATGAAAGTTTTATTAAATAAATGAAATTCTTAGTGGCTAGGTATGGTTGAGCTTTAATTTTCTAAGTATCAAATGTTTTTTACTTAAAGGAATCACCACAAGAATAATTTTTGCAAAATTCGGATTTTTAGATGAACCATATTTAAAAACATGTTTACAAAGTGTAAAACGAAAATTTTTATTGAAAAACAAAGGCCTTAAGGAATATACCTAATGAAGGCTTAATTTTAATAAGAATAAATAAATTTTATCAAGGAATTTTTCTAAAAACAATTGGGGATTGTCAAGACTACAAGACTAGCCTTTCTAAGTTGATTTTTCATAAAGTCTTACAAAGAAAAAGTTTTCTAAAAATTTCTTTTATTCTTTATCATCAAGAACATGTATATATATATATATATATATATCTCATGACATATCATTGATGATAGTAACTTGTTCATATTGCATGTATACTTGCTTTGGATAGTAGAAACTTCATGAACTTTCACAAAATCAATTTTCTAAAATTGTTTTCACTACTGATCTGAGCTAATCAGATATTTTTGAAGCTTAAAAGTTTTCAAAATTTAAATATGATATTATAATTAGATAGATCTTTCGAAATAGATAGAAATCGATATATAATTTTCTAAATTTCGAGTTGAAATGACCAAGTTATGGCCATTTTAAGTTGAAATTCTCGCGTAGGACAAGAATTACGAACTTGATAGCTTGTATGAGATAGTTTGGATTAGTTAAGGAATGAAATACTTATTAGAGTATTTCTTCCTTTTTAAGTGACCCCGAAATCGACGATTCTCTACCACCGGATTACTTTTACTAAGAGACCGGTGATCCTATAGCCAAATAAGTTTTCTTCTTATTTTGTTACCTCGTTTGTACTTGTAGCTAGTTGCATTAGAATTATAGGAACAAGATAAAAACCAATATGAATGAGGATGGGATAGATGATGAGATTTTGATGTATGTATGCCAAAGAATACTAAAGCATATCGAAACCATGATTCGATTGGATAACTGCACTGTTCACATTATTTTTGTTTGTGGATGATATTGGTTGGTCACTCTAACGAATGTATGAATAATTTGACCTAAGCAAAAATTAAATTGGTCATGCATCGCATCGGACATGTTTCATTTGGTTGCGTGCTACTCCTATGCAGGTCAATCGGTATGGTCCGAGGACTTGTTTGGATAATAAGACCCGGTATCAAAGCCCATTTTATAAGCCCCGAAAAATTTCAGTAAATAATTCCAAAATAAACATCGAAACTCTAAAAATGCCTCCAAGTTAAAACCAAACTTCGACTAGTCATAAATCACGAATGAATCTAGAAATTCTTAATCTCGAGAAAATGAAAATCCTTAAAGATAAAATAAGAACTCAACAGTTTTTAAATTCAAAATCACTATGTATGACAAATTCTATATTTAACTTTGACTTGTAAAATCGAGTAATAGAGAACCCAAAAGCAAATTATTAAAAAATTAAATAACAATTAACCTTCGGAAATAAAACCTAATTTACAAATTCCGGAAACGTTAAGAGATGTTAAATACTTATAAAAATAAAATTTAAAATAAATTTTTCAAATGTGTTATATAAGTAAAAACCCTTAGTTTCCAAGTTGGCAAAGATCTAAACCGAAAAATCACCCAAGAACCCTAAGTGGAATATAGTAGTTCATGTAAACCCCTACTTTTTAGGGTAATATTAGGTTCAAACCCTAAACCGAAAAGTCAACTAGAAAACCTAAGGAAAACCCTAATAGTTTAGATCTGGCAATCCCGTATTCCTAAACCAAGGAGTCGAAATACGAGTAAAGGGTATAGTTTGGTTCGTAATAATACTAGGATGCTTTAAAAGATAAGATTAGAGAATTTTCGATCAATTTTGAACCCGATCGGGTACAGACTTTGAAAAGCATGTCCCGGGGCTTGAAATATTAAATATATGATATTAGTACCGTTAGACTCGTAATTTCATAAGATTTCCAAATATATCAGTTATATAATTTTTTGAGTTATAAAAGTTACAGTTATAACCTTTTTATCGTATTTTCATTACTACCGGTACTTTAAATGTCAAATCTACTTTTTGAATTCTTCTACACTATTCACAAGTACAACTACCCATAACCTATTTTTTACATCCTTACACCTTACTCTTACAATTTCATCATTTTTCTTACAATTTACTTTTCCAATATAACTTTTATCATTTAAATTACTTAATTAATTTTGAATTTTACACAACACAAAACAAACAAACCCTCTCCCTCTTCCTATTGAAAACCGACGCAACTCCCCTCCCATTTCCTCTCTCAAATTGTTTTATTTAATTCCTTTTATTACAACAAACCCTAATTTATTTCCATATATATACCTCCTTATGCCCACTTCATTTCACTTTCTTTTTTTCTTCCTTCTTACTTTAGAAAATTGTTGCAAAACTCTCTCTCCCTCTCCTCTTCCAAACCGTGAGCCCCCTCCCTTTATACACACACACTTTGTTTTTTTTTTTTCTTTCAAAGTTTCTTGCTCCACACAACCAATAGGTAATAGATCTATATCTTAAAATCCTAAAAACATGTAATGGCAAGTTTATTCATGTGTGATTCCACATAAAAATCCCCATGAGCTTCAAGCTAGGGATGTGAAAACCCTTGAACATGAGATCCTTGCCATCACAATGCTCTAGATCCTGTTATTTGAGTTATTTTGCTATTATCTTGTTTTACTATTAAGTTATGTTATTATTATTAATGATTTGTGCATATATTCATCATCTAGTCATATCCACATAATCATCTTAGTGTTTATGCATTTGTGATTAGTATGGTAAACTAGATCTAGTTGTTTTAAGTTCATATATGCATTAGACTTTTGTTTTATATTCTCAAATAACTTGTAATAGCTTGATGATAGTATAAAAGTATTAGAAAGCTCAAGATCTACCTTGGTTTCAACAAAAATAACTTTTGAAAATTCGGATAAAAAAGGAACCATATTTAGAAAACCTATTTTTCAACTTCAAAATGTGTATTTTTCATTTAAAATGAAGGGCTTAGGGAATATATATCATAAATGAATGATCTTGATGAGAAAATCTTAGATCTACTAAAGAATATTTTCAAAACAAGGGCATGGTTGCAAAAGTTATATTTCAATCTCAATAACAAATATTAAAGTCGTAATAAATGAAGCTTGAAATGTGAACACCCATTTTGCAACTCCAAAACAAATTTTTTATTAAAGAAATGGAAGCCTTAAGGGGTAGTTTTGATTAGGAAATGATTTTTGAAAGACTAAATGAGTTTTACAAAGAAAACAAACTCAAATGAATTTTTCAAAATTCGGATTTGAAAATAACCATTATTTAAACATCTATTTCCAAATGCCAAAATAATAATTTTTATAGGAAAATGAAAGTCCTAGGGGATATATGTAATAGAGACCCAATCTTGACAAAAATAAGAGGGGTTTATCAAAATACAATCTTAGAACAATAAATGGTTTCTAAGAATAGGTGAAACAATGTTTTCATTCTTTAAAATTTTGTAAAATTCATACTTAGGCAAATCACCTATTTAAACATCTATTTTCTAACCCCAAAATGAAGGTTTCTATTAAAATAATGAAAGTGATTGCTATATAGATCATCAAGGTTAAGTTTTGATGAAAGCAAATGTGATTTTTTCAAGAAAGAAAACCACATTTCTTAAGTTTAGTAAATTTCAAAGTTTTGCAAAGTATGAGTTTTTCAAAAAGATTTCTTGATACTATAACATTAAGGATATACATATAGATAGTTCACTCCATGACCTTTATGATAATAGCTTATAGGTATTGCATATATACATGATGCACTTGTAGAGACAAAGTTAGAAAAGTAAGGTCACATACTTCTTATTTGATAGTGTCTAAGTACATGAGAAATTTGAAATTCTCAACATTCATGAATCATGCATGGTATTGAGTTATATATGCATATAATAGAGTCTTACAAGATATAATGATAACTAAGTATCTATCAAAGCTTTAATATGATATTTGTTTTGAGGTTAGAAGTTAAATTGTGGAATAGGAAATTCGTGTGGTATTATGTACCTTATTGTTCATAGACCAACCGGCTTCATTTGTTGAAAAAAACTCTAGAAATAGATAGCTCTCGTCGAATAGGTAGGTATTGGTATATAATATGCGAAATTCCGAGTTAAAATGACCAAGTTATGGCCGTTTTAAGTTGGAATTTCCTCTTTGACGAATTTTGACGAACTTGAATAGAATAGAATTTATAGGTTCATTCAAACTTCATAGAAATACTCATTAGCGTTATTTCTTTTTATTAGGAAACTTGGGAGATGAACTAGACCTTCCCAAGGATTATTACGATTAAGTGGATTTTCACACTATGGCAAAGTGAGTTCATTTCTTAAATAGTTGTGCTCATGTATGTGCTTGTAATCGTAGTGGCATTAGAATTAAGAGAAGACAAAATTAAGATGAGTTGTGATCTAATCTTGGTTGAATGAATGATAAGTATATCAAGACGAGAGTTGTTGTAAAATCATTGTATGAGCTAGTATAGACTTGGATTGTCTGAAATTCTCTATAATCTCACTTAACCTACATAAGTAACATGCCACGATTGTATAAATAAACTGTACATGCATATCACGTGGTGAGTCACATTGTAATGGCTAATATACCTTTGGTGGGACAAAAGTATATTAGCGGAGGCGAGGGAGCCTGTGTTAACATTAAGGATACGAGATCACTTAAGTTAACGGAAGTAGGGTAGGCACTTAAAACTACCACAATAAAACAACAGAGGTTGTATATCTAAGAGAAAGAGATCGAGATTATGGTTGCATAACTTATGAACCACCCAACTCAAAATTGGAATTATGGTTGCATGACTTATGGACCACCCTAACCCTGAATGAAGGGCATAAATCCATTTACATATAGCTACTAGAAAGTCATATGCTTGTATGCTCATTTACTTGTGCATTTCATATGGATGTTAATAACTTTTTTATTATATACTGTTGTTGAGTATTAAATATTTGGAAATGAATCTCACTAAGCTCATAATCTTATACCCCAATAGTTTCCTATTGTAGTATGAATATTTATGACTATCTCTAAGAAGCCACTATCCTCAGGTATAGCTTTTGGACTCTAAGGAGCTTTTTGGTGAAGTCAGGACCTAAACGTAGGCATAGACTTCTAGTTGAATCTCATAAACTGGTATTTGATGGATGTTGAAAGAGATTTTTGAGAACTTAAGAACTCTTAACATTTTGATGAGGGTATGCCCCTTAGATCATGTAATAGATTAAATCTAGATATAACTATTATGATTCACATTATTGTTGCTATGTATGTCTCCTTAAACTATTTCGAAGCAAAGTATGGTCCCTATATGTTGAACGTGAGCCTTACACTCAATGTTCAAACTCATGGAGAGGCTAAGGTTGTCTTACTTGAGTTTAAATATCGAGTGTGGTGGACTGTTGCGTTTAGGATACCCCTTGGGCCGTGACACATTCATAGGGAACTAATGCGCACTAGGGATGCATTCCATGTATGAGCCTAGCCGAGTCAAGTGCTATGAGCCTGGGGGCCTTCGAGGACTTGCAGTGGTCGTGTAGACTTTCAATACTATCCTTAAGCCTAGATACGGAGGGCGTAAATCCGTTCTGTGTATGGGTTCCGGATACTCATACATAATTGTTTGCTCATGTGTTTGTTCATACATGGCATATGGATGATTTATAACTTGCTTGTTATGGTACAAAATTAAGGGAATTCTCACTAAGCTAGTATAGCTTATACCCCAATAGACGTTTGAATGAACATGTTAACTCAAGAATGCTACGCGGGAACCGAGATGGTTGAAGTCAAATATGGCTTCGGGATTCCGGCTGGAAGAAAGAATACTTGAAGATATTAGCTAGGGCTTGTGAATTGCTTTGTAATAGATTTATGTAGTGAAATCTTTTGATGAATTATAATTGAAGTATGGTGAATTGTATTTCCTTTATGTTGTTACTCAAGTTGTATCAATATGAAATATATCACTCCGATGTGTCTGCTCCATGTTTTAGACACCTTATACATAGTATGGAAGCATTTGCGTGACTGAGGCGGTCATTCCTAGGCTTTAATATTGTGTATGGTGGACTGCTGCGTTTAAGGTATCCTTCGAGGCATGACAATATTCAACTTTCTTGTTCTCTGGAATACCCAGAGCAGCAAATGTCTTCTCAACCCCTTTCATCCACAACTGTGCTGCGAGAGGCTTACCTGGTATTGGCTCAAACTTATGCACCAGGTCTACAAATTTTTTCAAACTAAGCACATCTACATACCTAGCTCCATTACCTCCATTCCCATTCAGTCTCTGAGTCTCTTTTCTCCAAGCTTTAGCGTTTTCTAGGACCATTTGCATGTCCCTCCTCATATCCTACTGCTGCTGACCAACCACTCCTAACAAAGCATTCACAGCCTGCATAAGCTGTGCAACATCAACCAGAACCTGCGGTCCAATAGGTGGAGGTGGTGGCAAGTCCTGATTCTGAGCCTGCTACTCATCCTGCTGTTGCCCTAAATTCTCATTCTCCTAAGGAATCCTTCTCCTTGGAGGCATTCTAACACAACAAAACACCACAAGATTAGAATAAAGGTATCCAACTCAAGATCAAAAATTAAATCTATAAGACAACATCAAACTTAACTAAACAATAAACCTATTTATTTTACCCCACTCCTCAAATCTCACCGTCCTAAGGAATCTAAACTTAAATCTATATGATTCAAAACCTATAGCTCTTATACTAAATAAGCTGTAACGCCCTAACCTGAAAGCATTACAAACCATCACGTGTCCTCTCTTATATAGGACATGCAAAGGCTCTAATATCTACAATAATACATTAATCACCTGTAATCACACATAGGGTATCCCATAGGATACGAAAACTGTTTAAAATAAAACAACTATTTCATAAAACATAAACTCCTAGTTCAAACACAAAATCTAAGTCGGAATAACTGTCACGCCCCTACTAATACCCTAAACGTGACAGTTCGCCACACTCAATATTAAAGCTTAAGTATGACAACCTTAGCCATTCCCGAAAGCTTTTATATTAAGTGTAAGGCGTACTTTCACAACTTTAGAGGACCATATATGGAAATATGAAGCTTAAGGAGATATAAAAACATATTAAGAAAAGATGATTCATAATAAACATTTATTCATATCAATGGTTTTACAAACTTAGGGACATTTCCCAAGATCACTATTCTATTACAAGATATTTGTAGATTTTCTCTCATACTAGACTTCATCTAAAATTTCCTTATCTAAAAGAAATTACCTGCCCGTAGGGTCCTCGTGGCCTTAACCATAAGTAAGGAAACTTCAAAAGATATCTATTGGGGTATAAGCTAATAGGCTTAGTGAGAATTATTTCCATAAATAACTTCTTGTAATCAAAGTTTCAAACAAGTTAATTAAGCAAACAAATGGGATGCAACATACACGTGGGCAAACAAGACAAATAGTTTTCCGAGAACTATATGTTGAATGGATTTGCGCCCTCTATTCGGGGTTTGGTGATACATAACCTCAAATCAAGTAGTTTTAGCTAAAAAGTTTTAAGCTTGCAAGCACTCATCACAAAGCATTTCGAATCTACTTGAAATGACCTTGCTTTCGGATCTTCCGCCAAGCATTTTCTTTAAGCCACCAAGCAATCGCTCTCGGATCTTCCGCCAAGTGTTGCTTTCGACATGAGCTTACTATCCTTCTCACCCAAGGATAATAACCCAAAATGCAATGTGACTCACTTCGTGGTATGCATGAATCCATTTATTTGTAATACCATAACATTATTATTATCAAGTTTAAGGTGATCAAGGCATTTCATACAAAGCAAGTATTATACTACTAACAAGCAATTTAAATCAATTCCGGCTTCGATATTCTTAGGATTCTTTCAAAGAATTATTTCCAAACATAACCATTTGTCTTTTCTTAGCTTCTATTGCAACTAATTTACAAGCACAACAAGTATAGCATTTAAAGGAAATAAACTCACGATGCCATGTCGACTATTCCTCTAAGTGGATGAGTCGTTCACACACTCTACTTAATCGTAATAATCCTCGGGGTAAAGGAATCCTTCCTCGGGGTCACCTAGCCAAAGAAAATACCCTCAATGAGTATTCCTTGATGATTTTCTTGAAATTTGACAAAACAATGTCAAAAGAACGTTAAAGTTCGTATAAAGGAATGTTCCAACTTAAAATGGCCATAACTTGGTCATTTTAACTCGGAATCGCGCATATAATATACCGATTTCTACCTATTCAAAAAGATCTATCCATTTCTAAAATTATTTTTGTCAAACTACATCATTTAGGCCCCGAAACAGTGGCGACAAAATTCACCACGAATTTTCCAACACAAAACAACTTGGTTCAAGAAATCAAAATTTGTTGATAAATACTTAGTTATCTATATAGTTGAAAATTTCTCTTTTTAAACTATATAACCCATATTTAAGCATGCTCAAGTGTTTTATTGTCCAATTATCTTTCTTGAGTAAAACAATGTCGGTTTGAAGTTTTTAGAAAAATATAGTTTTCAAAAATTGTTTTTGTGAATTTCTTGAATGAATACCTTGTTGTTTTCTAAAAATGCTTTATGTTGGTTTCATTATTTTTTTCCAAGTAAAATTAAATTTTTCTATTTCTAAGTTTTCTATACTATACTATTTTGGAGTTTTTAGGAAATATATTATTCTTCCTATTTATTTTCTTCTACAAATTCTTTTGTCTATTTGTTTGCAAAAATCTTTACTTGAAAATTTCTCATTCTTTTCTCATGCCTTATGTTTTTCATAGAAATCATCCATTCATAAAAGTTTATTTCTTGATAAAATAAAATGGAATAATTTGTGACTTAAGAACTTTTTATAGTAAAGTAGTTTCTAAAATCTTAATAGTTTCTTCTTGTAACTTGAAAAGAGATAACTTTATTTTTTGTTTTTCAATCCATAGATTTCCTTCTTTACATAAACTTATTTCTAATGTGTTAAAATCTTCTTTTTGTCAATTATTTCTAGAACTTGAAATTTTAGACAACAATTTAAATGACATGAAGAGATAATAGCAAGCAAAATAACATAAGTAATAAAGTCAAGTATTGGAGTCTTAGCTTTTTCAAGGCTCTCGAGACTAAGAAGTAGACTAGTCCCAAAATAAAATAAAAGAAAGAAAACTTGTTTTGACTTAATGAGAACAAGTCTAAGACTAGAGACTAGTCTTAATTTAACAAGGAATAAATAAGTAAATTGCTTTGCATGAAATAAATAAATTGCAAGTGAACTTATATGCTCTAAAGAATATGTATATATATATAGATAATAATACTTAGATATATTAACAATAATAAAAACAAGAATAATAACATAAACATAAATGGATTTTCATGAACAAGAATAATACATGAACATAATGTAGCTTCTATAACTTGTAGTCTTTGGAAACTCACACTATGGTTATGTAAAGTTACATGACATGAAGAAGAAGAAAGTAATATAAAGTGGTTACCTAAAGAAGACTTTGGTATGATTATGTGGTTATGGATTTTTGTTGTAGGTAGAAGTTGTTGTGGAATTATTGTGACAGAGTTTTGAGAGAAGATTTGGGAGAGTTTTCGTATGAATTTGTGGGTAGTGAATGTGTAAAAGAAGTGAAAGAGGGGGGGGGGGGGGTATTTATAGAAAAATGTGGAGGGATTTTTGTGTGATTAAAATAAATAAAAATTGAAACAAATTGAGGATGAATGGGGAGAGAGGGGCACTGGCCATAGCATGGGAGGGGACAAATGATTTTATTTTTTTGATTTTTGATAAATGAAAGATGTAATGTGTAAGATAGATGTGAAATAAAGTTATGGAAAAGGTAAAAAGTTAAGGTTATAAGCTATGGAGTGTGTAAGAATAGGTGTAAGAAAAAGTAGAAATAAAAGAATATCGTAGAATAGTAATGAATAGTGTAATGTAAGATAGATATGACTAATAAAGTACCGGTAGTAAGAAAATACGCGTATAAATGCGATATCTGTTATTTTTACTTACCGAAAAATTACGAAACTGATATTTTTGAAAAACTTATATTTTTACGAGTCAACGGTGTATTCAGAATAATTTTCCTATTCCAAGCTCCCGGACATGTTTTTTGAGAACTGTGTTCGATCGGGTTTAAAGGACATCTGAAATTTGCAAAACCAATGTTTTTATATAACCTATAGCTATTACGAACTATTCTAGCTAATTATTCCAAATTTGTTTTCTAGGCCAAAGAAAATGGCAATGCCGGACTTAATCGGTTACGGTAAACTAGGGTTTTGTTGACCTTTAGGGTTCCGTTTGACTTCCGGTTTAGAGTTTTATGCTAAACCGATTCCAAAAATTTGGGGGTTTGCAATCTACTCCCCTTAAAGAAAGTTTTGTCGTCAAAACTTGGAAATTCCTAATTGTGGTTTCAACCAAACTTGAATACATGGGTTGTGCTTCATTCGTATCTCCTCAGGTTTCTTGAAAAAGATTCTTCTTAATCGATTTCCTCATTTCTTATCTTTTGAATTCTTCAGGATAAATATCTGTATTGGGTATTCCTCATAAGGAATGTTCTCTTTTAAAAACATTAACTTGTAATCTTGATTCCTTGACCATTTGTTAAATGAGAATTCATCACATGTCTCCAATATGTTTGGATATCAATCTAGACTTCCTTCTTGTTTTATTACTTCTCAAAAGATCAAACGGCAATTACTTCCTATCTTTAAGCACACATGATTCTCATTTTGAAAATCCTAGGGTCCTTCTGTTTCGATCAGTCTTATTTCTTTCGCCTATCTTGCGCCTTTCTCATTTCATGAGACACTATTGATTGTTCCTCTAAGGTTTTGAATTGTTCTTCTTGATCGTTTGTTATGTAGTATCAACGGGTCTCTTTTCTCCGAAATTCATTATTAGCTCCTCTTCATTGCTCTATTCTCATGTCCCAATTTTTCATGTCTCTGACTAAAACTCTTTGCTTTCTTAAGGCTTTATACGTTATATTGACCGATTATGAAACGAACCATCTTTGTCAGTCGATCAGCTTATACTATAATCGTCCTTGCCTTCTTGCTAAAAATGTGAGAATTTCAAAATCTCGAAAAGGTTAATTCCATTTTTATCTCGGTACTATTGAGTCCTTATAGATCCTTCCGTCCTTTGGTGTTTTTACTTCTTTATCAATACCTCATTTCTTCTAATGTCTCTTGAACTTTGGCACATATGAGTTTTTCTTGAATATGCCGTTGGTCCCAAATTATGAATTGTATTCATGGTTCTTTCTTACTAACTTCCTTGTCCTTAGCTATGTTAAATCGTCCTTTAACTTCCTTTAATACATCTTTCTTCCTGTATTTCCTCTTTATCCTTTGTATCTTCTTATCTAAGCTCTTTTATTCTTTCTACATGGTTGGTTTCAATACCCTATCGATTGTTTACTCCTTTAAGCCTTGTTTTGAAACTTCGATGTTCAGCTTCTCAATTCCTTTCATTAACTTCTTATATTTTAAGATTACATTCTTTGATTATCCCTTTTTTCTCCTTCAGACTATACCACGATTTTTGTCAATTGTTCACTTATTCAACAGGGTCTTATATCCTTAGTTCAAAAAGTGTTACTAAAACTTGTGGGGTCTGTAAAGAGTTCGAGGGTCATTCCTTCTTGATCTGGTCCTTAGTTACAAGAAAACAAGTTTGCTCCTTGTATTTGGTCAAAAGATTTTCACTTCTAAGGAGTGGATATTCACTTTGTTCCTTTCCGAAAGTTAACACATTGGCTTAGGGGTTTATCTTTTTTCTTCCATTATAAGCTAAATGGGTATATTTCGTTGTTATTCCTCCGACTTCCTTATAGGTTATTAGTCTAGTTACCAAGTTGTAATCCGAGTCATTTCTCCAGAATTCTTCTTAAAACTTCTATTCACAAATATCTCCAAAGATCGATTCCCTTTCGTATTATTGAGATAGTCATTCATTCTCCTCAACTCGAAAGAATGTGTCTCTTCTTTTCTTGTGGTAGCAAGTTCTTTACCAATATTCTCTTTTCGTCTCATTGGTTTATGAGTTCTATGTTCTCCTTGTGACTTTTTATTGGGGTCCTACTTGAGAGGTATACATCTCATCCTAAGGATCTCTTAACTCCATTATTCCTTAGAGTCGCAAACGACTCTATGTCCTTACGTCATTATTGAATGATCGATCAACATTTTCTTAGGTTTCATCTTCCTTTTGTGTGGGGATTTTAAATCTTAAACTAGAGATTGATTGTTTGTTATTGGTAGTCTTATCCTCTTATCTAACTAGGTGTGACAATAGAATGTGTTGCTTTGGGATCCAAGAGAGCAAAGCATTCTGTTTTACTACTAAAAGCCTCTTACGTACTTGATAGGGGATTATTACCCCTATTCTCTTATTCATCCATATAAAGAAAAACTTTAAACTTCTGTGTTGCTTGTAATAAAGAAACAATATCAACAAAAGAGGGTTGGAGGCTTACCGGTTCCTACGTCGCTGTTATAGCCTCTAATGTACTCCAAAGCAGTCAAGTTTCCATCTTTTACCTCTTCACTTATCCATTGTCACTCCAAGTTGTAGATTTGAATTTCCGAAGCAGTGGATCCTGGTCTGCTTTCACTTCCACTTCCATTTCTTTTCCCAATCCTTATAGGCATAACTCCTTCTGATGATCTTGTCAGAATATTCTTCTTTTGTGGATAGTTGTTGGCAAAATGCCCTCTCTGATTGCAGACATGACAAGTATTAATTCATTTGTTTGGGCATTTTGATATCTTATGGTCTGCATTTCCACAAAAGAAACACTTTCCAAATAATTGAGGGCACTTCTTTGGGTAGTGTGCTCCATTGCACTTCCAACACTGGACGTCTCTTGGTGTGAACCTTCTACTGTTGTTATTGTAGTTGTTGGAGATCTTGAATTCCTTTGGTGGAGGCATGTAACTGGATTCTACATAAAACTTCTTCTCAATGATCGGGGTTCCATCTTCTTCTTTTCTCCTTTTCCTCGCTCCTTCTATGATCCGAGCTCTTTCCACCAATTCTCGAAAATTTCTTATGTCAAATTCTTCCAACCTCATTCTCAAGTCTTCATCCAATCCTCCTATAAAGACTTTCCTTTTTAACTCCTCGCTGTACTTATAGGAATCAGGGGCATATTGCAACAATTTACTGAATTCGGTTTCGTATTGCTCGATTGTTCTTTCCTTTTGAGCAATTTGTAAGAAGTCCGCACTATATCTTACTCGTAAACTTCCTGGGAAGTAATTTTCCAAGAATTCATGTCTAAACATTTCCCAAGTGATTGGAGTCATCAACTCTCTTTTCTTTGACTCCTACCATATCCTAGCGTTTAGACGTAGCATGAATGTTCCATACTTGATTTGCAGGTGGGGCGGAACTTCATATGCATCAAAAGACATTTCTATTTAAGCCAACCAATCTTCGGCCTCCTCCAGCTTATCATAAGCTCCTTCAAAGTAGCGGTTGCTTTTGATGAAGTCAGGTAACATGATTTTATATGGCCTTAGAGGTGGGGGTGGAGGTAATGGTGCACTTTGGCTATGCATGCTCTTATGCACAGATGCCTCTGTTGAAGCTTGTTGTGGTGGTGGGGTTGGTATGGATGCTGGCGCTGTTACTGGTGCAGCTTCAGGTATGGGTGCTTGTGCTGGCATGTTTTGCCTAATCGCTTCTAACACATGGGTCAAATGTCTTAACATAGCGTGTAAGTCCATCTGAGGTGCGATGGCTCTTTGAACAACAGGTTGATCCACTTCAACGTCTGGTTGGTTGGAGGCGCTTTGCTCTTCTCTTCGTCTACTTCTATTTTGGCTATTTTAAACTTTTCTAAGTTAGGTTTTATAAAGTTTGGATAACTTAATTAAATTTTTGCCAGAAATTGGTGGGTATAACGGAAACTTTAATATGCATAAAGGCTAATAAAATTTAAATCAAGACAATTTCTAGAATCAAACTTAAAGCATCCTCATAGAAATAAAATTCATACACGAAATTAGAAATAGGACAAATTATGAAAAGGAAATTACATAGAAAATAGCAAACATTGTTCCGAAAACTAAAAGATAGACTGAGATCGTGAGTCTAGTCTATGGTTACAAAATCTAAGCTGGACTTCTAGGGATATGCTCCGTCTCCCTTTCCTTCTTTCTTCATTCTTCGGGTGCATCTCCCAGATTGCTGCTAGATGATCCTGGGTTCAAACTCCTCATGATTTGGTCGAAGCGTTTCCTTCTCTTCCGTTCTCTCTCCAAAGCTCTCTCGTGATAGTCAATCAGTTCCTCCTCTGTCATCACTGGTGCTATCTCATCAATGGTCTTCCAAGTGACTGTTCCTTCAGTCTCCATACTGTTGTTTTCGTTGGTTGGAGTATTTTCCGTATGCATCGTGGAGTCTGTTCCTTGTCCTCCCCGAGTCTATCATCCTTCTAGATAGCGGATGATTCTTAACTCATCACTAGTCTAAGGTTCCTCGACTCCTGCAGCGGCTTGATCCCTTACCTCTTGCGTTGGTCTTTCTTCTTGACTTTCCTTTGGGTCCTCATTAGGTTCATCATCCGAACTATCACTCACCTCTTGCATTGGTTCGTCTCTTATCACTGATCCATCCTCTCGCAAACGTAGGGCCTCGTCCCTCCCTAGTTGGATTCTTGTGAAAGCAGGCGGTTCGATGGATATTTCGGTTGGGGGTCGTAGCATTCCCTGATATACTCCATGCCAATGGAAGATATCGTTGATGTCGGCCCTTATCCATTTGAGGTGATCCATCAGATTATCATAGGCGTAAACAAACATTGGTCTAATCTTGGTCCAAGTTCAAAAATCTGGTGAAGTTCAACCTCCTTCTTCTCTAAGGACAAAAGTTGCTTCCTTCAGCATTGGTCGGTGGTTCGCGATGGCAATGATTCGATCCACAGCATATATTACCTCCAGCTCAGTCATTCTCTTACCTATGGGGTAGTTGTGAATAGTCCGTAACACTCCCTTCCATTTGGTTTGCATCATTCCCCTCTTCCAGATTTGGAACATTTCCCGAACAGTCTTAGGTTGTCCTGCTAGGGCAAATTCCTTGCATAAGACTCTAAGTCTCATTCAGTAATTTTCTGGTTTTTCGAAAGGTCCTTTTGAAAAGTTCTTAGCTTGAAGACAAGCCTCATTTATGGTGATCTATGTAAAAGAGATAGATCAGAAAACTTATTCTACCCATTCTATTTCATCTAAGTCAATTCTTCTTAAGTCCAATTCTATACTTATGATTCCTAGGTTCTTAACTATGCTTTGATACCAACTTAAACTGTCACGCCCCAACCGGTACCCTAAACGTGACAGTCCGCTACACTCAATATTAAAGCTTAACTATGACAACCTTAGCCAATCCCGAAAGCTTTTATATTAAGTGTAAGGCGTACTTTCACAACTTTAGAGGACCATATATGGAAATATGAAGCTTAAGGAGATATAAAAACATATTAAGAAAAGATGATTCATAATAAACATTTATTCATATCAATGGTTTTACAAACTTAGGGACATTTCCCAAAATCACTATTCTATTACAAGATATTTGTACATTTTCTCTAATACTAGACTTCATCTAAAATTTCTTTATCTAAAAGAAATTACCTGCCCGTAGGGTCCTCGTGGCCTTAACCATAAGTAAGGAAACTGCAAAAGATATCTATTGGGGTATAAGCTAATAGGCTTAGTGAGAATTATTTCCATAAATAACTTCTTGTAATCAAAGTTTCAAACAAGTTAATTAAGCAAACAAATGGGATGCAACATACACGTGGGCAAACAAGACATATAGTTTTCCGGGAACTATATGTTGAATGTATTTATGCCCTCCATTCGAGGTTTGGTGATACATAAACTCAAATCAAGTAGTTTTAGTTAAAAAGTTTTAAGCTTGCGAGCACTCATCGCCAAGCATTTCGAATCTACTTGAAATGACCTTACTTTCGGATCTTCCGCCAAGCATTTTCCTTAAGCCGCCAAGCAATTGCTTTCGGATCTTCCGCCAAGTTTTGCTTTCGACATGAGCTTACTATCCTTCTCACCCAAGGATAATAACCCAAAATGCAATGTGACTCACTTCGTGGTATGCATGAATCCATTTATTTGTAATACCATAACATTATTATTATCAAGTTTAAGGTGATCAAGGCATTTCATACAAAGCAAGTATTATACTACTAACAAGCAATTTAAATCAATTCCGGCTTCGATATTCTTAGGATTCTTTCAAAGAATTATTTCCAAACATAACCATTTGTCTTTTCTTAGCTTCTAGTGCAACTAATTTACAAGCACAACAAGTATAGCATTTAAAGGAAATAAACTCACGATACCATGTCGACTATTCCTCTAAGCGGATGAGTCGTTCACACACTCTACTTAATCGTAATAATCCTCAGGGTAAATGAATCCTTCCTCGGGGTCACCTAGCCAAAGAAAACACCCTCAATGAGTATTCCTTGATGATTTTCTTGAAATTTGACAAAACAATGTCAAAAGAACGTTAATGTTCGTATAAAGGAATGTTCCAACTTAAAATGGCCATAACTTGGTCATTTTAACTCGGAATCGCGCATATAATATACCGATTTCTACCTATTCAAAAAGATCTATCCATTTCTAAAATTATTTTTGTCAAACTACATCATTTAGGCCCCGAAACAGTGGCGACAAAATTCACCACGAATTTTCCAACACAAAACAACTTTGGTTCAAGAAATCAAAATTTGTTTGATAAATACTTAGTTATCTATATAGTTGAAAATTTCTCTTTTTATAACTATATAACCCATAGTTAAGCATGCTCAAGTGTTGTATTGTCCAATTATCTTTCTTGAGTAAAACAATGTCGTTTTGAAGTTTTTAGAAAAATATAGTTTTCAAAAATTTTTTTGCGAATTTCTTGAAATGAATACCTTGTTTCCTTTGTTTTCTAAAAATGCTTTATGTTGGTTTCATTATTTTTTTCCAAGTAAAATTAAAATTTTCTATTTTCTAAGTTTTCTATACTATACTATTTTGGAGTTTTTAGAAAATATATTATTCTTCCTATTTATTTTTCTTCTACAAATTCTTTTGTCTATTTGTTTGCAAAAATCTTTACTTGAAAATTTCTCATTCTTTTCTCATGCCTTATGTTTTTCATAGAAATCATCCATTCATAAAAGTTTATTTTCTTGATAAAACAAAATGGAACAATTTGTGACTTAAGAACTTTTTATAGTAAAGTAGTTTCTAAAATCTTAATAGTTTCTTCTTGTAACTTGAAAAGAGATAACTTTATTTTTTTGTTTTTCAATCCATAGATTTCCTTCTTTACATAAACTTATTTCTAATGTGTTAAAATCTTCTTTTTGTCAATTATTTCTAGAACTTGAAATTTTAGACAACAATTTAAATGAACATGAATTATGAGAATAATAGCAAGCAAAATAACATAAGTAATAAAGTCAAGTATTGGAGTCTTAGCTTTTTCAAGGCTTCCGAGACTAAGAAGTAGACTAGTCCCAAAATAAAATAAAAGAAAGAAAACTTGTTTTGACTTGATGAGGACAAGTCTAAGACTAGAGACTAGTCTTAATTTAACAAGGAATAAATAAATAAATTGATTTGCATGAAATAAATAAATTGCAAGTGAGCTTATATGCTCTAAAGAATTTGTATATATATATATATAGATAATAAGACTTAGATATATTAACAATAATAAAAACAAGAATAATAACATAAACATAAATGGATTTTCATGAACAAGAACAATACATGAATATAATATAGCTTCCATAACTTGTAGTCTGTGGAAACTCACACTATGGTCATGTAAAGTTACATGACATGAAGAAGAAGAAAGTAATATGAAGTAGTTACCTAAAGAAGACTTTGGTATGGTTATGTGGTTATGGGTTTTTGTTGTAGGTAGAAGTTATTATGGAATTATTTTGAGAGAGTTTTGGGATGATATTTTGAGAGAGTTTTGAAAGAAGTGAAAGAGGAGAGGGGTATTTATAGGAAAATGTGGAGAGATTTTTGTGTGATTAAAATAAATAAAAATTGAAACAAATTGAGGATGAATGGGGAGAGAGGGGCACCGGCCATAACATGGGGAGGGGACAAATGATTTTGTTTTTTTGATTTTTGGTAAATGAAAGATGTAATATGTAAGGTAGATGTGAAATAAAGTTATGGGAAAGGTAAAAAGTTAAGGTTATAGGTTATGGAGTGTGTAAGAATAGGAGAAAGAAAAAGTAGAAATAAAAGAATAGTGTAGAATAGTAATGAATAGTATAATGTAAGATAGATATGACTAATAAAGTACCGGTAGTAAGAAAATACGCATATAAATGCGATATATGTTATTTTTACTTACCGAAAAATTACGAAATTGATATTTTTAGAAAACTTATATTTTACGAGTCTAACAGAGTATTCGGAATAATTTTTCTATTCCGAGCTCTCGGACACGTTTTTTGAGAACTGTGTTCGATCGGGTTCAAAGGACATCCGAAATTCGCAAAACCGATGTTTTTATATAACCTATTGCTATTACGAACTATTCTAGCTAATTATTCTAACTTCATTTTCTAGAGCCAAAGAAAACGACAATGCCGGACTTAATCGGTTACGATAAACTAAGGTTTTATTGACCTTTAGGGTTCCGTTTGACTTCCGGTTTAGAGTTTTATGCTAAACCGATTCCAAAAATTTGGGGGATTACAATAACACAGCCAACAAACCAACAAAAACTAAAAACTGTTCACATCGAAATCCTTTCATTGAAACTAACCTAAACATCCAACTAAAACTTCAAAAGACCTAAACATTTCTTTTCTTTAGAAATCCCGATATCTGAATACTAGCTCTCGGCTGGGTAGTCGGGTCCACTTTCGCCATCCCTGTTGTCAAAGAATAACTCATATGCAAAAAGATCATATACTATATCCTCTTCACCCGTAGCTGAAATTTAAAAGAATGAGCGGCGACACCTAGTATGAAAACTCCAATCCAAAAACAAATGCATATGCATATACAACCGACAGGTAATTCATACAACTTAAGCTAATGCAAACAACCATATTATTATCTTTCTTAAGTCAACAAAACAACACAGTCCAGTATTAGGTATTCTCTAATCCGAACTCGGAGTTACTCAGACCCCTTGAAAATCAAACAACTTTTTGAAAATAATAATCATATACATATATGGATGAGTAGGTACTCCCCAAACACCTCGAATCTAAAACACTTATTTCTATCGGAATCATATCAAGGTACAAGTCCACTCGACATAACCTCACACCAAGATCATCAGTGTGCCTCACCAGCATTACTGTCTGTTAGGTCTTTATTGGTCAAAGCTAAGCACAACCAAACAGACAATTATTAAGCCGAATATAATTAGGTTTATTATGAAATTTTGTTCCTACAACTAGTCAATTAATACTAAACTTACAAGCAAAAACAACAAGCAGGGATTGGTCGCACCTTTCTCAATTTCAGGAATACAAATCAAATCCTTAAATCTGATATCAACAACAACAACAAAGACAACTCGAACTCCATAAACTCCTATATCAACACCAACAACAATTCCACAAACTCCAAATATCCTATTACAACATATATATATACATCAATAGATATGAACACATTATCAATATATCTTAACAGATATGAATTCTCCAAAAAACCTAACTTGGGAAGAAATCTCCGCTATTTGCACCGTCTACTCCAATCAAACTCCACAAATATCCTCAAGAACAACAATGAACCGCACAAAACTCCACAAACACCAAATATTTTACCAAAACCCTAATTTTCATAACATAAAGAACGTATAAGGATTGTTTAACTCATATTTTGTTTGAATCCATCATAGAGGAGATAAACTTACTGATTTGAATCGCTAAAACGCGACTTGCATTCATCAATCATGAATCTCAACACGTGCTAGGGTTTTCTCACAAGAACCTTCATGCAAAAATCTAACCAAACCCTAAGAAAACTTATACAAATTCGTATACAACATATAGGAGAAGGTTAAGATCACTTACTTTGGATAAAAAACACCCTCTTGATGATTCTCCAACCCTAGAACTCCAAGAACGCTCCAGACTCTCTTTTAAGGAGGAAAAAGACAAATAAACGTTTCTATCAAAAATGTCTTTTCACGTCTCGTAAATATGGAAATTGCTCATACACCGGCACCTACGTCGGCGGTGTACGTATTATTTTGTCGGCATATACCTTATGCTGGCAAAAATAGCAGGAACATTGGCGGCGTTCCTGTCCAGCGTTAAAAGAAATTACACTGATCAAATTCAATGCTCGTATACACTGGCGGTGTTCCACCCGCCATTAAAAAAAAAACGCTACTGTTTCCTTCCTACGCTGTCTCTACGCTGGCAGCATAGATTCTCTAGATGGCAACGTTGAATCTGTCAAAAATGCAGAAATTTAAACTTCAACATTCATTCCCCAATCTAGCTTAAACTTTTACAACTTACTTGTTTTGACCTTAAACTCATCCTATATCATCTTATGATTCATAATCAATTATAATTTCATCTTTATATTTCCTTATATTAAAAAAATATCTATTTCTTTGTTTGGTTTACAAAAAATTATATCAAAAGAATTTTTATTCTATGTAATGTAGAATAGATAAAGAATCCCCATTCCTTCCCTTTACTAAGGGCATAGCTATTCCTGGCCAAAAGGCATATTTTGTTTTAAAAATACCCTTAATGATAAAATAAGGAATTATAATTCCTTTCCAGCCTCATTTTATTCTAGTGAACCAAACATGCCATAAATGAATTCAACTTAAGATACTAATTAAGGTTTAATATATGTACCAATAAATATACGACCTTGCCTTAACAAATAACAAAATAAAATTGGATAAACAATATGAATTTGATATTTAGTTATATACTCGGTACTTATATGAAAGGAAAAATGCCCCTTTTGGTACTTGAACATTGACGAAATAGACAATTAGATACTTAAACTCTTAAAAAGTCTAATTTCATACCTAAATAAACTTTTATGCCCCTTTTTGCCACCCCCATTAACACCATTAAATAGCATTATCCTACATGGATCTTTGAACCAATAGTGTTTTGACACCTATCCATTTATTAAAGAGCTAAAAAAAATAAAAAGATAATAAACGTTAAACTAACCTAACTATAGTTTAAGATGTATAACAACACAAAATTGACAAATAACCCAAATTGGACTGTAAAACCCTAACAATTTCATAATTCTTAGAAAATAATCCTAGAAGTCTAAATATCAAAATTTAAATCCACGAGTTAAAGCGGGTTAACCCGCAACGGGCTGGGTTGGCCCACTTTTTTTTTTTTAGATTAAAATAGGTTTTAAACTTAAATTTGAAAGTTGAAACCTAGATCTGTACGTAATGAGAGAAAAAAATTATCCAATAACTTAAAAGCAAGTGTGATAGACAACAAAACAGAAAGTGGAAAATGCAAATTGGAAAAGAAATACCTTGTAAATTGACCGAAATATCATAGCCAAAACATAAATTATAAACAAGCAAGCAGTAAGCCAATGTTGAAAAATTGAAGTTAGAAGATGACCTTGCCGTTATGTCAACATCCAAATATAAAAATCAACTTTTTTTTTTCTCGTTACAGCGGGAAAAGAAAATCGAATAAGGGATCCTCCGTATAAAAGAATAAAGAAAATGCTATTAGGCCATAAAATTATTAACAAAATTAACTAGTTTGTTATTGCTGGAGTTGATCAAACGTAAAATGAAAACGAAAACCAATTATCTAATATTGCATGCGTTAAAGACGTGAGGAGAAAGGAGAGTAGAAAATTATCATTTTCATTGTCCTGGGTGAATTTATTGCTATATGTAATTTGGATTTAATAATATTGGGAAAAAAAACTATGTAACCGTAAAATTACTGTGTTGAAATTAAAAATGGCAAAATTTAAGAAACATTAAGAATACCAAAAACTCTTGCACAATTATTGTTGTGAAAAATCATGAGAGATGACGTTAAATTATAAGACTATTAGTATAATATTATTCTTTTGTTAAATTTTAAATGAGTCAAGTTAGTGTGCTTGCCCGTTTAACCCACCAGCCCGTGTGGGTTGGGTTAGGGTTATAAATTTTGGCCCGTTTATTAAAGTGGGTAAAAATTTATTGGCCAGTTTAACCCACCAGCTCGCATGGGCCGGGCCGGGTTGGCCCATTTAACCCACTTGCCCAGCTCTAAAATCAACATCCGTACGCCAATCAAATCATCTACCCGATTCCTAAAACGCAAATCAAAACGATATATCCAAATACCGCTTAACAGTGAAATGATAAGATCTTAAATCCTTCGGTAAATTTTAGAATCAGAAATTTCAATTTTTACCAAAAGTCAAACTGAGCCAACTCATAACCCTAAACCCGGTTAAACGATCCCAAGAACTAAAGACTATTAAATAATCACAAATAAAATAACATAAACCATAGATATCGAGTTAAAAATATAAAACGGTCAAAACTCGAAAATTATATGATCTTACGAATAACTCAACAAAACCGAAAGTCAAACCGGAACCCTAAAAGTCAACAAAGCCTATAACAAACCCTAGTGCTTAAGATCCAGCAATCTCGCATTCTCGAACCCTAAAAAACGAAATTAAGTTAATGGCCTAAAATAGTTCGTAATAATATAGGGTAACGTAAAAATCTCATATTCGCGAATTTCGAGTATCGTTCGGACTCAAACAGGATCAGTTCTCGAAAAGCGTGTCTCGGTGCTCGGAATATTAAAAATATTTTGTTTATACCAATAGACTCGTAAAAATACAAGGATTTCAAAAATATCTGTTTTAGAATTTCTCGGTAGCTAAAAATTATAAATATCGCATTATTACGCATATTTTTATTACTATAGGTACTTTAATTGTCTAGTCTACTATTCATAGTACTTTTCTACTATTCATAGTACTTTTCTACTATTCATTACTATTTCACTATCTCTACTTTTTTTTACTACCTACATACCTATTTTTTTACTTTTTATATTTCCAATACATTTTATATCAAATCATACCTTACATATTAATTTTTCTTACAAAATACAAACAAAATCAACTCACTTTCTCTCTCTCCTCCTTAAGGCCGGCGCTAAAACACCCCCCAACCCAACCCCCCCCCCTCCCCCCCCCCCCCCCCCCCCTTTTCTTCACTCAATTATTTTTCTTTTTCAATTTATTTTATTACATCTAAAATTCACTCCAAAAACTCTATAAATACCCAATTCCTCCTTCATTCTTCACACAATTCATTTCGCTACCAAAACTCTCTTAAACCAATTCTTCACAAAAAAAAATCATTCCTTATACATAAACTATTTACCACATATCACTACTCACATAATACCTCTTTCATCTACCATCTTCATATCACATAAACACCTTAGGTAAACTTCTTCTACTCATTTATTCAATCATGTCATGTAACTTAGCATGACTATGGTGTTGTTTTGAAACTCATATGAGTAGTAAAAGCAACAATATGTTCATTTTTTGTTCTTGTACATGAACTCCTATTTTATTATGTTGTTATGTTGATATCTAACTAAATATATTTATGTATCTATATATATAATCTTTAGAGCATATAAGCTAACTTGTTATTTATTTATTTTATGCTTTGCAATTTATTTATTTCATGGTATTTCCTTAAGACTAGTCTTTCTAGTCTTAGACTTGTCCATATCAAGTGAAAACAATCTTTTATTTATTTTCTTTAATCTTTCGGGACTAGTCCATTCTTAGTCCCGGGATGCCTTGATGAAGCTAAAGCTCCAATACTTGACCGGGATACCTTGATGAAGCTAAGGTTCCCAATACTTGAAATTTTATTTTCTTTCTTATTATTTGTTTCTAGTATTTTCTTATGTTCTTATTATTTTACACGCTCATAATACTTGTATCTACATAATGATATTGTCTCAACTAATTTGAAAGTAGAATTTTATTTTATTAAATGAACTTAAAACTAAATTTTCTATTATGTGACTTGTCACAAAATAATGAAGTTATTATCAAACAACATAGAAATAGAGTAATGCAAGTTTTCTCAAAGTATTCTTAAATAAAAAAGATGGTTTTACCAAGGAAACATAAGAAATAAATATTTTCATTGTATATTATGGTAACCTAAGTTTTAGTAAAATAATTTGTTAAAATTAAAAGTTTTACAAAAAGCTTAAGATTTAAACTCTTTTTCGCTTCATAACAAAACTAAGAAACAAACTAAATTTTCAAAGTTAAAATGAATCCAACTCATAAAGTTATAAACCCATTTAGGAAAAATAGTGATTTTCGAATTTTTAAAGAAAGAACTCATTTTCAAAGAATATAAATAAGATAAGATTAAAGATAATGGATTTTATCAACAAAGAGAATTCTTTTCAAAGGAAATAAAAAGAACAAGTTTTAGGAAACAAAAACTTATATTTTAAATAATAAATATAAGAAGAAAATATTCATTTTCTGAAAACATTCTAAATATAACTTTATAAAAAGATTTTCAACAACTTAGTATACTTTTGATAAATTTAATCTTTTATCAATATAAGTAAAATTTATGAAGGACTAAGGAAAATTTACTTGTTTTTGGAAAAAATGAAGAAAATAAAATAAGAATATACTCATTAATAATAACCTATGAAAATATAAAGTTTCTTCAAAAGACTTGAAAAGAAATTGTCAAAGTTAAAGTTTTGACAACTTAAAAAGAATTATTTTATGAAATAAATTGTTGAGACACTACCATTAGAAATTTTGCATATAAAGTAAGTTTATCTATGTACTCAAATGATTTATCAATTATATATATATACATATATATATCTATATTTTTCTAAAGGATTTTTGATGAAGTTGAGTTAGAAAATGGTTTTGCAAAAGTTTATAAAATATTCGTTTTAAATATGTACCTGACGTTTTTGGAACCCAAATGACCTTATATGACAAAGATAACCTTAGAAATGGATAGATCTTTTTGAATAGGTAGAAAACGATATATTATATGCGGAATTACGAGTTAAAATAAGCAAGTTATGGCCATTTTAAATTGGAATTTCGTTTTACACGATTTTGACGAACATAGTAAAATAGAGTTAGAAAGTTCAAGTAGAATTTCTACGAAATACTCATCCCGGGTATTTCTTTTTTCTAGGTGATGAAAGATATGAGATTACCCTACCCAAAGATTACTATGACTAAGAAGATCGTGAAATGGACGAGTGAGTTATTTCTTTGAAATTCATTACCTTGCTTGTGCTTGTAAAGTAGTAGCATTAGTATACTAAAAAAAGATAAAAATTATATATATTTGGGGAATTCGGGATCATGTATATGTATGTGTTCTATGTTTATGCGTGAAATTAGAATTAAGAATATCGCAACTTCAAACTGCTTATTTAAATAATTTTGTTTACTTACTTGTATGACTGTTTATTAATTGCTAAATTGATTAATCGCCCCTAATAAACCTTAATAAGGTTTGGCTTAAGAAAAATAAAACACTCACGCATAGCATCCATCAAGTCACATCTTTTTCGAAAGGCTGCTACTCCTACGCGTAGAGTTGGATTGGTTGTGATCGTACAGTGCTATGGGCCATGTTTCTTCCTGGAGAATCCAAATCGCTCGAGGAAAGCGACTCTAGGTTTGGAGTCGAGCCAACCGAACGCTATGGGTGAGGACTTGGGGACTAGCAGTAGAAGATCGAGGATCTTCAACCACGATTCCCTAACCTTTGATATGGAGAGGTAAATCCGTTCTATATATGGTTTCTAGATAACTATATATATTTGCGTAATTACGTGATTGTTGCATTGTCTGCATAGCATATGTATAAAAATCTAAATGAACTTGTTTGAAAATATGGTGCGAATGAAAAGGAATATCTTACTAAGCTAGTTGTAGCTTATACCCCTATAGATTTTGCTGAAACATGTATACTCGTGGCTTAAATCGAGGATCATGACATTAAGAAAGTCATGGAAGAATGTTAAGCATCTATGAAGGAAATGGAATCATAAAGTAATTTTGTAAGGTTCTTTACATGTAGAGACTTATATGATTAGTGTTATATTAATTCTAAGATGTATATTTATTTGAAGTCAATAGAGGGATACACCTTTAGGAATTGTAATTGATATGTTTATGATTTATGATAAGTATTCTCTTTGCTTTGTTACTTATTTATTATCAATATAAATTGCGCTACTCCAATGCGTTCCCTTGGTTGTGATGTAAGCCTTGTACATGATATGAAAGCCTTTGCGTGACTGAGATAATCATTCCTAGGCTTTAGTATTGTGTACGGCGGACTGCCACGTTTAGGGTACCCCTCGGGGCGTGACATGGACAGAGGATTGATTTGCCCTATATCAACATGGAGAAACCCTATCTTTGAAAGAGATTGATCTAGCCCAAATCAAAGGAAGAAGAGGACCATGTGCATTCAAATCTCTATGTGATTTGAGTTAAACCTTCACCCTATGCTCCATAGAACAACTAAAAAAACAAACTTACCAGGTCTAATATGGCGATTTCCACCTTTAGTAACCCAAACACCACAACAACCATTTCAGCTAACATATACGAACTAATAAAACACTAAACCTACGATGACGTCTCTAAATCGCACTGTTGCCATAAAGCCACGCTAACTCATCAATACCACCCTTAATCTCCATCTCACTTAACTACCTAACTCCAACACCTCCACTTCAATCGCTACTACAAACCTAACCTAGCACCAAAGCTACCACCACTCCTAACACCTCCTCGACTACCAAACACAAACTCACCGAACACAACGTCACCTTTAACACCTAATGCGCCACTTTCAACTTGACCATCATCAAAACGCCACCACCAGCCACCTCATTGTGATTTCAACACACAACCTACCTTAACACTAATAGTTGACTCCCAATCGTAAATCAAACCTACTCTATGAAACACCACACAACTTCGCCCTAACATGATAACAATCACAATAGTTACTAATAAGTCTTTTATACTCTCATAGGAATAGGAATTTATGCTCTACTTGATCCATTTTTCAATAAATTCCTATAAATTTTGTACTTTTGGAGTTTAACCATAACCCTTTATTGACATAGAGGAATAATTAGGGTTTTATCACAAACCACCGAATCACATACGATTGCAAAAAGTGATCTTCAATTACCTGTTAATTCTAAGAATACCTAGATAATTGATATCCAAATTCAAAAATAACAAATAAGTTTGAAAATTTTGGAAAAGAAGAGCAAGGTAACTCAATTCTGTATTTCTAATATGATAATTGATCATTCATTTGCATTAGGTCATACAAGTATAATTTGTCTCAAAGTTGCTAATAGTAGAAGCATAAAAACTACGAAAAATAGAAAAGTCTTGAAACTCAAGGACCAAAAGTACATGAAATGACAATTACAATGTCACATACGACATTAAAGACCCAAGAATTTACAAGAAGTTATAATGAAAATAAAACCTATCTAAAATATTAAAAAAACTACCCATTTGAGGCATAAACAAAGGAATTTACCCTAAATCTAGCATAACTCACCCTTATAGGGAGTGATTTCTTCTTATTAGCCCATTTCCTTCGAGATAGGGACCTGAAATTAAGAAATCGAGACTGACCAATTTTTGTCCCATTTTAATAGGTAACTATCTCTACTACTTCTACCTCATCACTTGTTTATTCCAATTAACTATGGATAGCAATCAAACACTACAACTTCAAATATGAAAGATTGGAAATGATTTGGAAGAAAAAAATAAAGTTGAAACTTTAATCTTTATTATATCAAAATCATATATTTTGTTGATTTTTATGGATAACATACATTCTAGAAGCTTTGATGTTAACCAAAAATACTATATCATGATCAAATCTCATTAAGATTACAAAGCTTGATATATTTTTTGGAATTTTCCTCATCTGATTTGACCAAGAAAAACTATGAATTGGGACCAAAAGTGGTATTGATTCAAAATATCCAATGTAGATTTTCCAATTTCACCATTGATTTGGTGAAATCACAAGGGAAGAAAAACTGCCAGATATGATAAGAAAGTAGCCTAATCGGGCATGGAAGGCATGGACTTTTAAGGTTGTCAATGGTTAAAGACAACACTAATGTGGTACTTATTGCAAAATTTGGCAAAATTTAGGTAGTTAATTGCAGATATATGTAAAATTTGGAAGATAAATTAACACTTTTAAAGTTAACAATACAAATTAGTAATTTTCGGGTTATAAAGGTAACGTGTTCCCAAAAATAAAATATAAAGAAATGTTGGTATTAGTAGCTAGTCAGATTTCTTATAAGATTTTTGTCTTATTTAGAAACTCAATCCTAAACTCTAAAAGGTTTTGAATTATGTTAAAAATCCCTATAAAAACCATATAGAGTATCACCCTATTGATTTTTATTAAGATAGTTAGGTAAGGTGTACTTGAAAATTCCAATCATTAATTTGGTGAGTCCACTTGATCATAATTTTAAATTTTGATTCTACACTTGAATTAAGATACTTAAAATTTTAATTTTAAACTAATAAAACTTAAATCACATTTGATAAATTGATCTTGTAGGGGAAATATATATATATATATATATAACGCATTTAGAATTTCGAAATTTAACTCGTGCTAATATGAATCATTTTGATTATAATTATTTTGACTTCAATACAATAGGACAAAATAATTAATTAATAAGTTAACAAATTAATTTACAAGTCTATTCTAAGTTCACTCTGAACTTTAATTTAATTTCTTTTCTTTTTTCTTTATTTTCTTCTTCTTTGTTTACAGATAAGAACAGGATAATTTAAAATATTATCTTGATGACTTTTCAACATATATATATACACACACATAACAAGTCAACTTCTTCTCTCTTTTCTCTTTCCTCTTCTCTCTTCTTTTCTCTTTCTTTCCTTTTCTATTTTCATTTTTTGTCTCTGCTACTCCTTAAACTGATCAACCAGGACAATAACAATAAAAGCAAGTAAATTCCATTCTCTTTCTTTCTATTTCTTGCCTTTTCTTTCTCTTCCTTTTGTTTCCTTTTCTTTTCTTTCTTTCTTTTCTATTTTCTTCTCCTTTTTTTTCCTGGCATGCTGCTAATATAGTAGCACAAACATAACACCGTCACACGCACATCATTAACAAAGCACACATACAAGTAGCACAAAGCTACTATCACGGTCATGCACACACATGTCACCCGTGCACCACATACCACTACTACTTTACACACAACAACAGTAAACTAAACCATGTTTGGAGTCACACACAACCTAGCACACACATAACACACAGTGAGGACCCCATAGCAGCTTACACCACAACCACACATGCATGATAGAGCCCCAAGCTCTGTTGCTCACTCGTATGAGTGCTTACCATAAGCACTCTGCTCGCACACACTAAGCACTTCGTGATGGCTCCACACACGCACTAATGCCTATTGGAGACACTACACATGCACACATAGCAACATGAGCTATTGTTACACACACATAACTCCTTCATGACACAAAACATGGCACAGCATTAGCATAACCTAAGCGCTCGACACACTTCTTAGAGCACACAAACACATACACATACCATAACACTGTTGCATAGTAGCTCAACCACATAGCTACAGAACGCTTATGCTTTGTTGCACTCACACAACTAGTGCTCCATAGGTGCACCATGAGCACCCTACCCTAGCTCCTTGGGCACTCTGTTGGTGCTCCTTAACTCCTAACACACTTGATGCTATATATATATTTGTATATATGTATATATATCCTTATGTATTTGTATATATATATAATATTAGTTTTAGTTATTTCTTTATTTTATTTTACCTTATTTTCCATGACACAAATTTAAACACACATGATACACATAAATAACTTAATTTAGATTAAATAATATATATATGTGAACCCTTATAATTTATATTAAAATATGTATGTATCCATAATTACTTATTTATTTTTATTATCACTATTACTTAATTTTCTCCTCTACTTTGATACATCATACTTCTTTGGAGCAAACAAGACTTATTCTTATTATTGGGGATATTCTTATATATATATATATATATATAATGAATCTTGGTGACTTATAATAAAACACTTACGAATAAGTATTCATAAAAACATTTATGTAATATAATAGCTAACTTAGAAAGGGTATAGATAAGAAATGTCAATTAAGAAATAGAGATATAGAAATTTGCTAAGAAACTAACATAATGTTGGCTATTATTGCTGATAGGTGAAATGGATCAGTGAGTATATTTCTATAAACTTTATACATGGTTGTGTTTGTAGGATAGAATATGTTGTTTTATTAATTAATAAATGAATTGAGTGTGGGGATGGTAAATTTTGTTTGTGATTGCTTGTATTTGATTTTTTAATGTGAAAATACTATAATTATACTTCACATTAAGCATTTGATTGTTTTAGGATAGTTCTGTAAGTGCCTGATACTTGTTTGAGCACTAAATTAAATGAACTTGAAGTACATCGGGATGGTAATTTAGTATATGCATGCATTACACAATTACATTATTGAAGATTATCACTACTACACAATGTCTCAATTGGGCTATGATCATGAAGGACCGCATATGTACCATGGGTCCTATTCTGGAGGATAGGAACTAAGTCATCTTGGGGAAGATGACCCACCTTTTAGAGAACCTTATTTTGGGAGTAAAGATGTATGTATAAATGATATTTTCTATATATGAAAGAAAATTGTACTTGATAAAAATTGTTTTGAATTCCTGAATAGTAGGGTTTTTAGGTGCTGATGTTTGTGGATATTCCCTAACACTTGATTCGAAGGGCAAAAATCCAATCTACATATAGCTTCTGGTTGGCTATATATATTTGTTCATTTGCTTGATTGCATTACATATATTTGTTTAATATTACTTGCCTGTAACTTTCTTGAACGGTTTAGATGGAGGATCATATCTCACTGAGCTATGGTATCAACCTAGGCAAGGCTACCAACATATTGGTTTTCTTTTGGGAGATGGAATGCTGTAGGAAGGAATTGAGGGTTAAGAGAGTTCTTTCTTCTTTGGTGAATCGCTCAAGATTATTTTGATTAATTTGAAAGATATGTAATATTTTGTAGGGTAAAGACCTTAAATTACTCTTTTGGATGTGCCTATTAGTACTTTTAGTTTTATACTATTTTAGCCTTATTTATTCATTAGTTTGTTAGTTGTTATCTTATAGAACTATTAGTTAAATGCAACTAGGCCTCGTCGCTTAGCTAGTCATGATACGCTTTTACACGATATTCAAAACTTTTGATAGACCTAGGAGTTGATCTTAGGCTTTGGTGTCGTGTAGGGTGGAACTATCTCATCTAGGTTACATTTAGGGCGTGACATAAGATACTATATAATGATTTCCTCTACTTGCATCTCAACGTTTGAAGTTCTAAAATGAATACAAGTTAAAAGAAAAAAAAAAGGAAAAACAAAGGACCCAAGGCCTTTGGAACTCATGGATTAGGAGCTTGGGATAATGATAAGTCATAATTAGCTCATGTCATTCAACTTGAGGGAGACATTGTAAGTGGGTAGGTCATAAGTCTAAAACACCTTCTGCATTTTGAATAAAAAGTTGCCTCTAATTATCCCCACTTGTGGGGAAGTCTACAAAACATCCTGGATCAACTTCCCTATGTGCATCTAAAACACAAGATAGAATTTAGATACTCATGCATTCACTTTTTGTTAATTTTTCCTTATTTTCAAATTAGTAGTTGATATTACCTTAATTTAAAAAGTACTTTATGATATCATTATGATGTTTTTTTTCTTTTTCTTTTTTATTTTTTTGTCATCTCAACCATTCATCGTACATTACAATATTTTAAGTGGATAAATTCAAAAAAATTACAAGAAGGCAAATGGTGGGGATCTAATTCCTAAAATTAGCTCAATTTTACATTTCTAACTAAAGTCATATGTGCATTTTGCATTTTGATTATTTTTAATTTTCTAGTAAGCTTGACTTAGATGGCCAACGAAAATTTGTGCAAGAAGCCATGAAGATTATTAGTAATTTGCATGAACCTATAACTAATAAGAGACTTAACTAAGGATAAAAAAAGAATGCAACAAAGTTCATGGAGATGCAGCTTGAGGAATTTCTTGGGGTTCTCACTTCATTAAAAAGTACATGCGGGGACCTGATTGCTTTCCCTTCGAGAAAATCATGCCGGGTAACTATAAAAGTCTTTCTGCGTCACATCAAACTCCAAGCTTTTATTATAGAATCACTCCCCTTTTTTTGGAAAAATTACAAATAACTGACCTGTACTTTTCCATTTTTACAAAGAACTAACCTGTGAAATTCTTTTTGCAAAGACATGACCTGTGAAAGGAACCGTTATGTCCTGTTAAAAATCCAATGTTACTGCAGCATGTGCAAGTCACATGACCACTTAAAACACCAAACAAAACGCAAACTCTTTACAGAATGCCCTCACCATCACTTAAACAAAAATGACAAAGCCCCATTTTCATAAACCCTAAAATTTCATCCATGGAACTCCATAAATAATGAACCCTACGAAATTGAGGGTCTGTTTGGATTGTCTATTTTTCATCTGTATCTGTATCTTTTTTAAAATTATATGTGTAAATATATCTGATTTGCATCTAAATTTTATCTATATTTGTTCTATTTGATCTTTTAATGAAAACTATCAATTTTATTTTATTTATATCTATTTCTTGATAAATAATTTATTAGCAAAAAGTTTGAAAAAGTGTCTGTATCTGCCGGAAAAAAGCCAAAACAAACAGACCCTGAGTTCACCAAAAAGCTTTTGACACACGAAAATCTCTTCTCTCTAATGAACACCCAAACAGTAAAATCCACCACAACTCACGTATAGATTGAGCAGGAGGAAGATTTCACTGTTGATGACATCTTCATCTTCCCCATGGTATACCCTTAAGGTAATAATCCTCTCTATAGTTTGGAGTGTGTTTACATCGTGGTTTTTTTTTTTTTTCCTTATTTTCATCTTTATATTCTCCATTAAATATGGTTGTTGCTTTTGGTTGTTCTGTAGTACATATTTGGAAGCGGATGGTTATTATGGAGAAATCGTTGCAATCTGTATCGAAGGAACCCAACGACATCACTTTCTTTTGCAAACTAGTTAGGTTAAGGTGAGGACTTTTCCCATATAAAGAGCATCTTGTACTTTTATTACTGTTTTTTGGAGAATGATTATATGAAATTTATTCATGGGATTATCGGTGCATAAATTTTTTCATGTCCTTAGTCCCTATTAAAGAAATTCTTGAAAGATTTCTAAGAGAGATCATTTGGATCATAGAAGTTTCCCATACGGATATAAACTACAACTAATAATAGGTTTCGTTTCCTAATTACTTCATTCTCATGCGTTGAGGTCCATCTTATTTAAACCCTAACCATCCCCTCCCTCCCCCCCCCCCCCCCCCCCCCCCCCAAAAAAAAAAAAATATATTATATATATATATATATCATTAGCTTATCTTTTAAATCCTTGTATTTTCTAGATCATAAAAACATACAATTGTAAAAATTTCTTAGATTTGATAAATGCTAAGATCAACCAAGATAAACAAACAGTCTGGGATTAATTAGTGTATATTTGGTACTTCTATCATGGCTCTTTGTTTCGTCAAATCCTTACCTTTTCATAGTATGATAGATATCAGCCTAGGAAGAGCTTAGTCTTTAGCACCGATGACTATTTTCAATGTGTGTTGAGGCTTGTTTGATATGGATTTTGTAAGCCCCTGAAAATTTCAGTAAATAATTCCAATGTAAACTTCGAAAATAAACCCTAAAAATCACTCCAAATTAAAACCAAGCTTCGACTAGTCCTAAATCACGAACGAATCCAGAAATTTCTCAATCTTGAGGAAAATAAGAATCTTTAAAAATAAAATAAGAACTCAACATACTTCAATTCCAAAACCACTACGTACGACAAATTCTATACGTAACTCCGACTTATAAAATCGGGTAATAGAGAACCCAAAAACAAATTATTAAAAAGTAAATAACGATTAACTTTCGAAAATGAAACCCAATTCAAGAATTCCGGAAATATTAAAAGATATTAAATACTTACAAAAATAAAATTTAAGATAAATTTCTCACAATCAAATATGTTGTATAAACATAAAACATCAGTTTCCAAATTGACAAAGGTATAAACCAGAAAATCAACCGGAAAACCTAAGTCCACAAAATTCCCAAGAAACCCTAGTAGCCTAGATCCGACAGTTCCGTATTCCTAAACCAAGGAGTCAGAATAAGAGAAAAAGGTGTAGTTGGTTCGTATTAATTCTAAGATCTCTAAAAGATGAGATTAACGAATTTTCGATTTATTTCGAACCCGATCAGGTACAGACTTTGAAAAGCGTGCCCCGAGGCTTGAAATATTAAATATACGATATTAGTACCGTTAGACTCGTAATTTCCTAAGAATTCCAAATATATCAGTTTTATAATTTTTAGATAACTAGAATTATTTGATTTTGTGATTTATTTCCTATTTTATTACTACCTGTATTTAACTGGTCTTTTGGTACTATTCACTACTATTCATTACATAATGTTATTATTCTTATAATATAAACCCCAGTTTTCTTAGTAATCAAGTAAACTTTGAAAACCGAAAAATGAAACCCTTAACCGGTTTAGGTCAAGCTTTATGAGAGAAACCTAGAAACCCTAAATCTGGCTTTTCCTCGGTTTCATATCAAAAGAACTTTTATAAAATAATTTAATGTGGAATATTTTTTTAAATTATATTTTAGACCATTGAAAGTTTTGATTTCAAAAAATTTTCTATTCCGGGCTTTCCCGAGCTCCATTACGAAAAAGCGAGCCCTAGAACTAGAAACTCAGAAAAATATTATGGAATACTCTTTAGAACCGAAATTTTATAAGGAGTTCAAAAATATAAGTTTTATAATTTCCGGGATATAAAAATTATAGTTATAGCTTTTTTCCCGTATTTTCTTTACTACCGGTAAAGTAGATGTTTTGTCTACTATTTATCACTATTCACAAGTACAACCTACTACACATACAACCCATACCCTAGCCATATATCCTTACAAATACTAATTATATTTTCTTTTCCAAGAAATTTTTGTCTCTTAAATAAATTATCACATTTAATACTTTTATTTCATAAATTACAAATTTAACAAATTCAAATCTCTCCCTCTCTCTCTCTTAATGGATGGCCAGTGCACACCCTCCCAATTTGCCTTCAATATTGATTTATTTTATCTCTTTTTCATAAATAAACCAAACCCTAATTCACTAATATAAATAATCCTTTTCTTTTCTCTCTCTTCATTTTCATTTCATTTGTTTCAAAAACTCAAAAACTCTCTCTTCCTCTCCTCCTCCATTGTCGTGACCTCCCCTTCCATTTCTCACACACACACTTTGTTTTTCCTTCAAATTTATTACTCCACACAACAAATAGGTAAGAGATCTATACTTTAGGATCTTGAAACATGTAATGGCAAGTTCATTCATGTGTAATTCCACACAAAATCCCCATGAGCTTCAAGCTAGGGAAGTGGAAACACTTGAACATGAGATCCTTGTCCTCACAATGTTTTAGATCTTATTATTTGAGTTATTATGCTATTATCTTGTTTTATTATTAAGTTATGTTGCTATTATTAGTGATTTGTGCATATATTCATCATCTATTCATGATTTACATAACCATCATAATGTTCATGCATTTATAACTAGTTTATAAGACTAGATCTAGTTGTTTTAAGTTCATACATGCATTAGACTTTTGTTTTATGCTCTTAGATAACTTGTAATAGCTTAATGATAGTAGAAAAGTGTTAGGAAGCTTAAAATCTATATTAGTTTCAACAAAAATCATTTTTGAAAATTCGGATGAAAAAGGACCCATATTTAGAAAAGTTATTTTTCAACTTCAAAATGTGTAATTTTCATTTAAAATGAAGGGTTTAGGGTATAGATAACATAAATGAATGATTTTGATGAGTAAAGTTTAGATCTATGAGTTTATAGTTTAGTACCATGGATTTCTTTTATATTCATGTTCATATTAAGTGTAGATCTTGGTTTTGAACTCAAACAAAAATAGTGAATTTCGTATTTTGGTGAGACCCCTATTTAAAAACCACTTTCCAAATGTCAAAATAAAATTTTTACTTGAGATAATGAAAGCTTAATGTATGTATATCATCAAGACTTCTTTTTACAAGAATCAAAGGTGATTTTCAAAATAAAAATCTCATTTTCGGATTTAGACCAAGCCATATTTTAAAACATGTTTTCCAACTCAAAAATGAAGTTTTTATTCAAGATATGGAAGGCTATTAAGATAAGATAGGTAAGGGATGAATTTTCATAAGTTTAGATAAATTTTATCAAAAGTTAGGTCCAAAAATAAATTTGGTAAATTCGGATCTCAACCAAGACCAATTTTGAAAACCCATTTATCAACTCCAAAACTCATGTTTTATGTGAAGAATGAAGGGTATAGGTAATAGGTATCATTAAGTGGTGATTTTTACAAGTTGAAATGAGTTTTGATGAGATTAAAGTGTAAAACAAGACGTAGGATCAAGATGGAAAATTTGGAGTTAGTGGTCAACTTGTAAAATTCGTAACTTTGAATGATGCCCATGAAAACACCTATTATCGAAGTTCAAAATAAAAGTTTTATGTATTAAATGAAGTCCTTAAGTAGTAGGTATAGTAAAGTCTTAAATTTTAAAGCATTAAACATGTTTTTCCCAAAGGAATCATTCAAAAAGTGGATTTCTAAAAATTCGGATTTTTAAGTAAATCCTATTTGAAAACATATTTACAAAGTGTAAAATGCAAATTTTTATGTAAAAATGAAGTCCTTAGTAGTTATGTATGGTTGAGCCTTAATTTTCTAAATATCAAATGATTTTTACTTAAAGAAATCACTCAAAAACTAATTTTTACAATATTGGATTTTTGAATCAACTCTACTTGAAGACATGTTTACAAAGTGTAAAATAGAAATTTTTATGTAGAAATGAAGGTCATAAGTAATAGATATAAGGAAGAATCAATTTTAGCAAGGATAATTATATTTTCTTGAGAAATAAATCCAAAACAAATGGAAATGATCAAAGTTAGGAAATTAGTTTTCTTGAAAGCAAATAGCCATGGAGTCTTACAAGTAGAAATTTTCTAAAAATTTCTTTTAGTAAATATTGTCAAAGTCATGCATACATTAATCTCATAACATTCCATTCATGTTAGGAAATCATCAATATTGCATGTATAGCTAATCTATATAGTAGGAACATTTCAAACATTTACAAAACTATTTTTCAGAATTGAAGTTTGCTACTGTTCTGATCTCATCCGACCTTTTCAAAGCTTCAAAGTTTTCAAAACTAGAAGACAATATTATAATTAGATATATCTTTTGAAGTAGATAGAAATCAATATATAATTTGCGAAATTCCAAGTTAAAATGACCAAGTTATGGCTGTTTTAAGTTGGAATTCCCGCTTATGATGAGAATTGCAAATTTGATAGTTTGTATAAGATAGTTTGGATTAGTTAAGTGATGAAATGCTTATTAGAGTATTTCTTCCTTTTTAGGTGATTCCGAAATCGATGATTCCCTATCATCGGATTACTTTTACTAAAAGACCAGTGATCTAATAGCCGAGTGAGTCTTCTTCTTATTTTGTTACCTTGTTTGTGCTTATAGCTAATCGCATTAGAATTATAGGAACAAGATAAAAATCGATATGAATGCGGATGGGATATATGATGAGACTGTGATGAATATATGCCAAAGAATACTAAAGCATATCGAAACCACGATTCGATTGGATAACTGCATTGTTCATATTATATCTGTTATGTGTATGATATTGGTTGGTCACTCTAAAGAATATATGAATATTTTGACCTAAGCAAAAATTAAATTGGTCATGCATCGCATCGGACATATTGCATTTGGTAGCATGCTACTCCTACGCAGATCGATCGGTATGGTCCGATGATGACTCGTTTGGATAACAAGACCGGTGCCAGAGCTCATTCATAGGGAACTAAGGCGCACTGGGGATGCATTCCATGGGTGAGCCTAGCCGAGTCGAGTGCTATGAGCCGAGGGCTTGGGGACTAGCAACGGTCGTGTAGACTTCAATACCATCCCTAACCCAAGATACGGAGGGCGTAAATCCGTTCTATGTGTGGGTTCCGAATACCTATACATAATTGTTTGCTCATGTGTTTGTTCATGCATAGCATATGGATGATTATAACTTGCTTGTTATGGTACGGAATTAAGAGAATTCTTACTAAGCTAGTGTAGCTTATACCCCAATAGATGTTTAAATGAACAGGTTATCTCAAGAATGCAAAGTGGGGACTGAGATGGTTGGAGCTGAGAATGACTTCGAGATTTCAATAGGAAATAAGGATGCTTGAAGTTATTAGCTAGGTTTTATGTTTGCCTTGTAATAGTTTTATGTAGTGAAATCTTTTGATGAACAGTAATGGAAGTATAATGTTTTGTAATTGGAGTATAGTAAATTCAAATTCCTTTACATTGTTAATCAAGCTATATCAACATAAAATGTATTACTCCGATGAGTCTCCTCCATGTGTTAGACGCCTTGTACATAGTATGGAAGCCTTCGCGTGACTGAGGTGGTCATTCTTAGGCTTTAATATTGTGTATGGCAGACTGCCACGTTTGGGGTACCCTTCAGGGCATGACAAATTTCATATTTGAAAAAAAGGAAACCATGTTCTTCGAAGTCCATTTAATCAAATATGCGTGCTAACGTATAAGATATTTCTTTTTTACTAATGGCTCTATAATCTATTGATGGTATATATGATCTCCTAAAGATATATTGGGTACGACTCTCCCAATCCTATTATAATTAGTGAAATAAAAGAAAATAAAGTTTCCTTCTCTATAAGTCGTGTTTTTAATTATTTCGATAAAGTAGAAGCAAAACCTAACATGTAAGGTAAATATTCTTCATTTTTTTTGTTGAAAAAAAGGTTTTGTGATAATATTTTACAATTTACTTTATTCAAAATAGACAAACTATGAGAGAGGCCCTTAATTCAAAATATTGGAATGAAATAGCAAACAAATACTAGATTGTTTTGATAGATACTCTATTTGGATTACTTGTTCGCCTTCATTTATCAATGATTGCAGAAAGCTGTGGGAATTATAAGTACTAGATCCGCATCAAACGATTCTTTCCTATCCAAGCAAAGTGATACATTATGTAGGTGCGGAGAAAGAGCCACAATTGTATCTTCATGGCAGCCAAGAAGCTTTAGAAGAAGATTTCGAGGATGTTCTAAATATTGGGTATGCTGTTAGTTCTGTTCAACTTATTATTGATATGTATTTTCATATGTATTAATAAAAAATAACTTGTTGATTGTGTAGATTGGAGAGGGGTGCAACTATTTCAAATGGATAGATCCACCCACATGTAGATATGGCATGGAATTTGGATAAAGTAGTAGACTGGCTTAGCAAGCTTGAGCATGAATTGGAGACATCAAAGAGAAGGGAAAAGGAAGCAATAGAGAAGCTTGCACTTGAACTGGAACGTAGGGAATATAAGATGAAAAAATTAAGAAGTTTCATCTTTCTTTCTTGGTTGTGTGTTGTAATAGTTATCATGTATTGTGCAATGTCACATGGTTAAGTGTAATTTATCATGTCATCCCACCATTTGTTAAATTTCAAATGAAAATAAAATGGGTTAAATTCAACTCTTTTGCCTCATCTTATCCTTACCATTTTCCTGCATCTATGTTATATGTGTCTCTTCAAATATATTACATACCTCTTTGATTTCATGTAGATTGCTGCAACATGGTTAGAATTATAGATGTTTCTACAGTGAATAATTCTGGTTACTTTAGATTCTGAAGTGGAAACTATTTTTGTTCTAACCTATATAAGAATATAAAGTGGAAACTATTTTTGTTATTTTATTTCAATTTTCATGATGCATTCATGTGAAACCCGAACATCTATAGACCTTAATAATTTCTCCTCGTTGAAATGGATATATCATATCATATATGGACTCTTTCATGGAAAAATGCACATACGATACGTGATTATCATATTTCAACATACATTATCCATGAGTTGACCAGAATATAATATTGCACTTGTACTATCTATGTGGTGAGCATATTGACACTTGTTTCTATAAGCAAGAAAGGGTTAATTAGTAAACAAAGCATTTTGGGTTTCTCTTTGTGCATTTGGCTAGGGAAGTTTTGATAGATTTTTATTGATTTGATGACCATGGATCCAAACATGAGGGGATTGAATGGAATTTCACTAGAAAATCAATCTACCCCTTTGTTTTCGGATCCTAGCTACATGGCAATACCTCGATTTGAGGATAACTACTTGGATCATAATAATTTTAGAGGAGGAATTCGATATGTTCCCCTTAGATTAACTCCCCTTGAATCATTGGGAAAATATATATAAATATATATATATATATCTTTGAATAGGTGGGTTAAAGATAATTACTTTTAAGTCCAATTCTATTTCAAGCTAAAAAAATTTTTTTGTTTCATTATTACTTAATTAAAATAAAATAATTTAATTCTTTTAAATTATCATAATTTTTTGCTCTAAAAAAATTAGAACCAAACTATAAAAACCACTAATTTTTCTATAAAACTTAAAATCGGGCCAGCTTCTGCGTGGAGTTACTAGTTCCAGTTTCGATTTGATCTAGAACTGAACTCGATGGTCACATTCTGCACGACAAAAGTTAAATTTTTGTTCCCTATTAATCATTGTTTTCGGGGGAAAATCATATTTTTCAAGCATTTAATTATTTATAAAAATCTTAACCAGTCATGAATATGCCAAACGTTTCTTTTAGTCTGCAACAACTACATCTATATATTGGACAGCTACAAAGGAAAATCATATCATACTTTTGGGTTTTGTTAATCATGACTCAAACAGTAATGAAATTTGAGTCTGCATATTAAAAACTAGTGACTATCTAGAAACTAATTAGCCAAAACAAAGTACAAAAAATGGCATGGTCTAGCTAATGAAGAATACACGATAAGAGTACAAATTGTAAAGGCCAATAAGAATCATCAAGATGGAAACTATATATTCATCTGCAGCAAAATCTCCCTATCTTGGAATCATAGTGTCTCCAATAATCACACAATACCACATTCAAGGAATATATGTTCCAAGCATCTATATGCATCCTGGACTTCATAATTTGATAAGCTCCAATAATTTTACACACAAAACGCAATTCTTCCGCCCATTCTACACGCATACACATTATTGTTAAAAACCTGCACAAAAACAATTCATAAAAAACCGTCAAAAAAAAAGATTACAAAAACCTGCACAAAAACCATTCATTCTATTGGTGATGTATACCCAACCCAGCCATTTCATTGCTAAATACTTGCACAAAATCCCAATATTTAATCTATGAATGTTTGATTGAGAATCTGTAGCTTCTGTCCTTAACTGCACGACAGCAATGAAATTACAAAAACTCTCACTTCTATTGCAAGATTACAACTTTGAAATAAACTACTGAGCATAGACTATCATAAATTGCAGCAACACTACTTCACCATCTACTTATCATAAGTATGCCATTGAATAGCCAAAAGGGCATACTACTACACTTTACACATAAATGCAACTACTTCTTTAGATGCTTCCACCCCGCCCAATGGTGGTGTGACTTGGGTGATACACAAAATGACCACGAATACAACCTCTACTTGCACCAATGCCGCTATGCTACCCTCTGTTGGATCCAATACTTCCACTACTCCTTCCCTTTCCCAAAGTCTCTCCAATGGAACTACTTTGGGATGGTTAAGAAAACTATGTTGCCATTGGGTACCGTACGTGCATCTGATTCACATAGGTTCCATTAAGTATGTTAAGAAAAAATCTCATTTCAAAATACTTGATGACATTATTCATAGAAGTTGCATATAAATATATACAACCATCCCATTTCTAAACATCACCTTTACCTGGGATATGGGTCTTTGTAGGATTGGTTGAGATGCTGATTCACTGCCCCTTCGTTTGCCTCTCTTGGTTGTTGATGCATTGGATCTTTAAGTTTTAAATTTATAATCTTGTTAATTCTAGACCCACATAAGGTTGTGCACCTATCGTGTAATATAGAAATTAACTCGGATATCGTCATAGGAATCTATGTGCAGCTACTAGTAATAACCCATTAACTATTATCTAGCCGAATCAATTAAGAGATAAATACTAACTTTCTACTAATTCTAATTAAAAGCAAGCTCAAAAACCTTAGATGAAAGATATGCACAAATTTCTGAAGATAATCAATTCACAAACAATGCCCTTAGTTTTAGTCAACCCTAGCCCATTTCATTTTTAAGATAGATTCAATTGAACGAAACTCGATGTTGAACTATTGGGTTTCTCAAATAGATTAATGACTCTCTTCAAGTTAATTAACCCCTAACCCTAATTGCAAAAGTTGGAATTTCTTCCTTCACAATTATCAATTTAGAATAGCATGAAGACTATGAACCCTAATTGATAGAAAGTTGGAAAAACCCTATTTCTAAGTGGATTACTAAACTTCTTTGCCCATGAGAGATCAAACCCATTAATTGAAATCTTCTTTCAAATTAAAAAGAATCAAGTTTGTAATAACCTTGGCTTAAAACCATCACAAACAACAATATAAATTATGAAGCAAACTCAAAATCAAACTTCATTCAATTAATGATCAAGTCAATACATGAAGAGATTAAAAACAATAATAAGTACAATGGAAAAAATAGGAAAGATCATGATGATAAAACCCTTTTGTAGAAGTGATTATTGTGGATCTCCAATTTGTAGCACGAATTCTTCTTCAAAAAGCTCTCTAAAATGCGTTCTAGGGTTTTTGGGTGGTAAGACAAGTGAATGAAATCTGTTCTTTCAAAACAGGGCATGAATATATATTAGTATGTACACAACCCCTACACGACCCATGTACATTGAGGTAGTGTACTCATCAACTTCACGCGTTTTTCCTTTTTTGGCACATGTACATGACCTATTGTACATAACTGGTATATGTGGGGTCATGTATCCCGGAACTTCGCAATTTTCTTCAATTTTTCTCCTTCAAAAGTACACTAGCAGTATAAGAATACTAGTGTATGTCCATCAACTTCACAAAAGGCTCCAAAGCTCTCCAAAATCTTGGCTTCTTTCATTAATAATCCTTTGAAAAGCTAAATTGTTCCATGATTGTCCCTAAAACACAAAATTAGTTCAATAATAATCATTTTCTTCAATAAATCAATTAAATAGCATATAAAATATGCTCAATAATGCACCAATAATAAGGGTCTTAGGATATTTATCAATTGCCTTATCTCCTCTAGGCTGGTTATCAATGCCACGTGCCTGTAGAAGAAATATTAAAAGGGAAAATCAAATAGTAACTAAGTATAATTACATGGCACACATAATTACATGACAATAATATATACTGCATTTTCCAGCTGGCAATCAAGTCATCTTTGTCACATTGTAGGCCCAGTGGTAGTTGCATGACATGAACAAGAATTATGACCAATGCTAGCGCATTTTCCACACCGCATAACTCTATTTCTTCGGCAAACAATGTTTGGATTACGTGGTTCATTTTGGCCACGTTTTCGCGCCTTCTTTGGCCTACCTGGTGGTGGTCAGAACTTGGGTGGAATTGGTGTTGCATGACCTATTTGTGGCCACTCTCCCTTACCAGGCATAAGAGTGATGATCGATTGATGAGCTGCTAAAAAAAACTCTTTGTGTAGCATTTGTGTACATATTTCTCCGGCCTTTCAAAATTACGAAGAATTGCTGCAATAGCATGCTTACATGGCAATCCTTGTAGCTTCCAAACTCTACAACTAAATGAACAGGTGTTTAGATCAACTGCATTCGCTCATATCCATTATCAACCTCATACAGATTGGCACCAGAAGCTATGGCAGAGAAATTTCTAGACACGACACTCAATTTATCAATCCTCTTAAGTATGTTAGGATAAACTTCATTGTTATATTGGTGCATTCCTTCTCTTTTGAGGTTAAACCTTTTCATTAGACATAATCTATACCACTCAAGCATCGTTATTATTGGCATCCCCTATGCCTTAATTATCATGTAGTTGAATGACTCATTCAAGTTGTTTACAGGCGTATCACACTTTACTCGATAACTAAAATAAGACTTACACCAACAAGAAGGTGGTATCCTTGACAACCATTCCCATGCTGCCTCACTCAATTCTTTCATTTTCTAGACCTTATTCTCCCATTCCCTCCTAGTAGTAGCATTTGCAATAGCCCACATTGTATCCTTGAATTCTTGGCCAGCAAATTTCTTCCTAAAGTTCTCATACAGATGTCTCATATAATACCGATGCTCACATGTGGGATAAAGTTTCTCCAGAGCATTGTCGAGTCCCTACAATATTAAAAACTATGAAATAATTGAAATATTAAAGTGTGTTAATGAAAAGGATATGAAATGCACACCTCCTACATATTAGAAATGAAGACAAGGCTAAGTTGGGTGGGGTACCCGATGTCATCTCCAAATATCTCTAAAAACCAATACCATGAATTCTCTCATTTTGACTCAACCATTGCAATTGCAATTGGATATATATTTTGTCACACCCCGAAGGGTACCCTAAACGTGGCAATCCACCGTACACAATATTAAAGCCTAAGAATGACTACCTCAGTCACGCGAAGCCTTCCATACTATGTATAAGGCATCTAACACATAAAGGAGACACATCGGAATGATACAATTGAGTAATAATGTAAAGGAAATACAATTTACTATACTTCAGATACAAATCACTATACTTCAAAATACAAATCATTCAACTTCGATTACATTCATCCACAAACTTCCCTACATAAACTATTACAAGACAAATCATAAACTAGTTGATAACTTCAACATTCGCATTCTTTGCCAAAATCCCGGAGTCATTCTCGGCTCCAATCAATTCAGTCCCCACTTTGCATTCTTGAGATAATCTGTTCATTTAAACAACTATAGGGGTATAAGCTACACTAGCTTAGTGAGGATTCGCTTAATTCCGTACCATACGAGCAAGTTATAATCAACCATATGCTATGCATGAACAAACACATGAGCAAACAATTATGTATGGGTATCTGGAACCCACACACAGAATGGATTTACGCCCTCCATATCTTGGGTTAGGGATGGTATTGAAGTCTACATGACCGCTGCTAGTCCCCAAGCCCTTGAGTTATAGCACTCGCCTCGGCTAGGCTCACACATGGAATGCATCCCCGATGCGCCTTAGTTCCCTATGAATGAGCTCTGATCCCGGGTCTCATTATCCAAACGAGTCCTCGGACTATACCGATCGACCTGTGTAGGAGTAGCACGCTACCAAATGCAATATGTCCAATGCGATGCATGATCAATTTAATTTCTGCTTAGGTCAAAATATTTATACATTCTTTAGAGTGATCAGCCAATATCATACACATAACAGAAATAATATGAACAGTGCAGTTATCCAACCAAATCGTGGTTTCGATATGCTTTTGTATTCTTTGGCATACATTCATCACAGCCTCATCATATATCCCATCCCCATTCATATCAATTTCTATCTTGTTCCTATAATCTAATGCAACTAACTACAAGCACAATCAAGGTAACAAACATAAGGAGAAAACTCACTTGGCCATTGGATCACTGGCCTTCTAGTAATAGTAATCCGGTGGTAAGGAATCGTCGAATTCGGGATCACCTAAAAAGGAAGAAATACTCTAATAAGTATTTCAACTCAAACTAATCTCAACGATTTTATATGAACTATCAAATTCGTAATTCTCGTCCTAAGCGGGAATTCCAACTTAAAACGGCCATAACTTGGTCATTTTAACTCGGAATCTCGCAAATTATATCTCGATTTCTATCTACTTTGAAAGATATATCTAATTCTAATATTATTTTCAAGTTTTGAAAACTTTGAAGCTTCGAAAAGTTCGGATCAGATTAGGGCAGCAACAATTTCAATTTCGAAAAATAGTTTTGTAAATGTTTGTAATGTTCCTACTATAACTTAACTATACATGCAATATGAGTGATTTCCTAACATGAATGACATGAGATGAGCTATGCATGCATGATCTTGATGATTTTGCTAAAAGAAAATTTATAACTCCTTATTTGCAAGACTTCAAATAACTACTTTTAAAATACTAGTTTCTAACTTTGATTATTTCCATTTGTTTTGGATTTATTACTTAAGAAAATATAATTATTTTTGTTAAAATTGAGTCTTCATTATATCTATTACTTATGACCTTCATTTCTACATAAAAATTTCATTTTACACTTTGTAAAATGTTTTCCAATATGATTTACTCAAAAATCCGAATTTTAAAATCCACTTTTTGAATGATTCATTTGGGGAAAACTTGTTTAAACATTAAAATTTAAGGCTTTACTATATCAATTACCTAAGGACTTCATTTAACACATAAAACTTGCAATTTGAGCTCAAATACTAAGTGATTACTTATGCATCATCTCAAATTACGAATTTGACAATTGATCACTAACTCAAAATTTTTCATTTTAATTCCATTACTTGTTTAACACCTTACTCATGCCTAAACTCATTTTAACTTGTAAAAATCATTGCTTAATGATATCTATTACCTATATACTTCATTTTTCACATAAAACATGAGTTTTGGAGTTGATAATGGGTTCTAAAAATTGGTCTTGGTTGGGATCCGAATTTACAAAATTCATTTTTGGTTATATCTTTTGATAAAATCTATCTAAGCTCATGAAAATCCATTCCTTACATATCATATCTTATGAGCCTTTCATTTCTTAAATAAAAACTTCATTTTTGAGTTGGAAAACATGTTTTTAAAATAGGCCTTGGCCAAAATCCGAAAATGGAATTTTTATTTTGAAAATACCTTTTGAAAATCACATTAGATTCTTGTAAAAAGAAGTCTTGATGATATTCATATATTAAGCCTTCATTTTCTTAAGAAAAAAAATTACATTTTGACACTTGGAAGGTGGTTTTTAAATATTGGTCTTGCCAAAATACGAATTTCACAAATTTTGTTCAAGTTCAAATCTAAGATCTACACATAATATGAACATACACCTAGATGAAACCCATGAAAACAAACTTTAAACTCATAGATCTAAACTTTGCTCATCAAAATTACTCATTTATGTTATCTATACCCTAAGCCCTTCATTTTAAATGAAAAATACACATTTTGAAGTTGAAAAACCACTTTTCTAAATATGGTTCCATTTTCATCCGAATTTTCAAAAGTTGTTTTTGTTGAAAATAAAATAGATCTTGAGTTTCCTACAATTTTCCTACCATCATCATGCTATAGCAAGTTGTTCATGAATGTAAACAAAGATCTAATGCATTTATGAACTCAAAACACTAGATCTAGTCTTCTAAACTAGTTTTAAATGCATGAATCGCTAAGATAGACATGTGGACGATAGATCTATACATAAATCATAAGAAATAACAAAGATAACAACTTAAATAACAAGATCCATGGCATAAACGAAAATCAAAGCTACAAAAAGTTAGATCTACAAGATATAACAACTTTAAACAAGAAAATAATTATGATACAAGATAATAATAATGGAGAAGAGGAGTGTTTCATTCTTGGCATCATCATCCTAAGCTTTTAAGCTTATGGAAGGTCATTTGATGCATGAAACTTTCATTATACTTTATCTATATCACCTATGGAAGTTTTGAGAGGAAGATTTTCTTAAAAATCTTCAAGAAATATGGGTGGAGGCTCAAGAATGGAATGGGGGAAGCTTGGTTCTTCTAAGAACAAGAGCAAAAATGGAGAGGAAAAGAGAGGAAAAAGAGAGAGAAAAAGCTAAGGAATGAAAAAGGAAATAAGAGTAAATGAAGGAGAGAGAGAATGAGTGTATTAAATGTAAATGTGTTTTAATTAATTGAAGAGAGAAAAAAAATAAAACATGGCAGAAAATAGAGGGGGGGCTGGCGTGAATTTGAGGAGAGAGGGAGAGAGGAAATTTTGTTGAATTTTGACTTGAAATTGTAATGTAATTAATGTTATGTGTAACTTTTTGAAGAAGGATTGAAATATAATTAATTTTAGTCAAAATAGGAGCAAATATAGGACAATGGCAGCCATGAAAGAGTCAAAAATCTGCCATCAATTGTGGGATAATGTGTAGAAAGATTGAAGTGAAAAGGAAGTAATATGTGTAAGGTGTACTTGAAGGTATGAGTTGTAAAGGTACTTTCTTAATAAAATAAATTAAAATAAAATAAAATTAGAAAATTTATTCCAAATATTTTAAGCAGATTTTTCATAATTAAAATTAAATAATTATTTGAATTATTTTAGTATTTTAACAAATATGTTATCGGTATGATCAAAATACACGAATATGGGCTATAAATAATATTTTTATAACCCGAAAAATTCAAAAAAATTATTTTATGAAAATAAAAATATTTTTAAAATATTTTTCAATTATTAAATTAATTTATTTTATTTTTAATATCGGGTCTTAAATAGAATCTAATCCCGTAAAGACCCGAAACGAACTAAATTTTAGAAAAACAAAATTTTCTATAACATATAAAATATTTATCTAAAAATATAAGACTTTATAAGAATAATAAAATTTTGTAATGAAATAAAAATGAATAGTACAAAAGACTAATCAATTACCAGTAATAATGGAAATACGGTAAAAAGGTTATAACTGTAACTTTTATAACCCGAAAAATTATATAACTGATATATTTAGAAATCTTATGAAATTATGAGTCTAACGGTACTATTGGTATATTTTTGATATCTCGAGCCCCAAGACACGCTTTTCCAAGTTTGTATCCGAATGGGTTCAAAATAGGTCAAAAATTTACCAATATGATATTTTTAAATAAACTCATATTACTATGAGGCTTTCTACATATTTAAACCACATCTCGGCTTCTAGGGCTAGGGGCGCTAGATTGCCGGACTTACACTATTGTATTCCGGTTAGGGTTTCCGGGTGATTTTTTTCGATTTAGGCCTTTGCTAATTTGGAAACTGATATTTATGCTTATACAACATATTTAATTTGAGAAATTTATTTTAAATTTTATTTTTATAAGTATTTAATATCTTTTAACGTTTTCGGAATTTTTGAAATGGGGTTTCATTTCCGAAAGTTAATCGTTATTTACTTTTTAATAATTCATTTTTGGGATCTATATTACCTGATTTTATAAATCGGAGTCACGTATGGAATTTGTCGTACGTAGTGGTTTTGGAATTATAGTATGTTAAGTTCTTACTTTGTTTTTGAGAATTCTTATTTTTCCCAAGATTCGGAAATTTTTCGAATTCGTTCATGATTTAAGACTAGTTGAAATTCGATTTTAATTTGGAGTGATTTTTAGGGTTTATTTTCGAAGTTCATCTTGAAATTATTTAATGAAATTTTCCGGGGCTTACATATTTTCATTCCCATCCCTTCCCACTGCTGCAAGGATATGCTCACCATAGGGTCCCTTAAGGAAACAACCATCTAACCCAACAATTGGACGACATCCACTGAGGAAACCAACCTTCTGAGCATTGAAACATACATAAATCCTCTCAAATATGGGTGGTGACCCGTCGATGGATGAGTCACACTTGATTATCACTCGACTTCCACTATCACGAGACATTACCATATTGGCATAGTCATAAAGTAAGCCATACTGCTTTGACTCATCACCATCTAAGATTTCCTATGTTTTTCTTTTTACGTGATAGTTGGTGTGGATAGGTATGTCCAAAGCAATGTCCCTCATAACATGTCGTTATATTGCGCTGACTTCCCATTTAGGCCAATTGTCTCAAAATTCATTCAAGTATTTTTTTGCTAGGAAGGTCAAAGTGATATGTTCGTCAGTAAAACTTCGAGGAAAAGTACATTATTGATAAAAAGTCTTCACTTGAAATGTCTCTTCATTGGTAGTCTTCGATCCATACACTCTCCATCCACATTCATTAACATAGTGGACTGATACTTTTCTTGGATGATTGAGTGCATATCGGAAACTTTTACCACTTCTAGATGTATATGCAAGAAGGCATTGCCTGAATGTTTTCACGTTTGGGAATTTCATTCCTACAATAAACCTAGGGTGCCTCCCATCAACTTCTATGCTATACTCAACAATTTTGTCCAATTCTAAGTCATCTTCTGAATAAACTAAACTATGAAAATCATCGTCAAGTGCATCTTCTTCCCAATCATCACCCTCAGTTAGTAGTTGATTAGTCTCATCCACAACTATAGGGACCTGGTTATCATCTCCATCATCATAAGATGTAATTGTAAAGTCATCTTCAATTTTATCTTCACTCATGTCATAAATATAGTCATCATTAGTAGCCCCGTTCTTTATTATAGGCATTTCACGATGCTTACTACGACCCCTAGGACCTATCTCCTCCATAGGTAATGCATCTAGGGTAGCTGGGTTCAAAGTATCTACCATTAATGGTTGTTTATCTATGAATAACCTAACTGTGTAAACTCTTAGAGAATGGTGAGCTTCCAACATTGTGACAACATTAGCATCGTTTTGAAGGAGCCTTAGTCCTCTATGCAACAGTTGATCGGGCATTACATAAAATATGAATGAGCTTGGTGACTCACCTATATTAGCAAGGGTATCCTCAATATCAAGATAACTAAGTACATTGAGATCAACATCATTTCTTACTTTAATAGAACCTCCCTCGTACGACCAAATCATACCTTTGTTAAATCTTCTACCATAATGAAATTGCAGATTTATAGACTGTAGGATCACCATGATTATTTGTACCACAAAATTTGTAATATAACAACCAATTTTGTTAAGTAACATTGTAAAAATAAACTTAATTTTTACTGACAATTGTAATTGAACAAGCAATTTTGGTCAGATACTTTACTAATTCTTGGCTTAAATAAATTAAACCACATGGTCATAACAAAATGAGGAATGATATCTTGTCAATTTCTATTATTTAGCTATCTATTACAAAATTCAGAATGCCTAAATTATGAAAAACAAAAAGCATGGGAAAAAAAATCACATTACACACATGCTCCACAATAACCATCCGCTTCCAAATGTGAACCACAGAACAACCAAAAGCGATAGCCATATTTAATGGAGAATATAAAGACGAAAATAAGGATTAAAAACACGACTTAGAGATAAGAAAACTTTATTTTCTTTTATTTCACTAATTATAATAGGATTGGGAGAGTCGGACCCAATATATCTTTAGGAGATCATATATAACATCAATAGATTATAGAGCCATTAGTAAAAAAAAATTTATCTTACATGTTAGCATGCATATTTGATTAAATGGACTTGGAGGAACATGGTTTCCCTTTTTTCAAATAAGAAATCCATATCAAACAAGCCTCAACACACATTAAAAATAGTTATCGATGCTAAAAAATAAGCTCTTCCTGGGATGATATCCTTCATACTATGAAAAAGTAAGGATTTGATGAAACAAAGAGCCATGACCGAAGTAACAACTACACACTAATTAATCCCAAACTGTTTGTTTATCTTGGTTGATCTTAGCATTTATTGAACCTAAGAAATATTTACAATTGTATGTTTTTATGATCTGGAAAATATGAGGATTTAAAAGATAGGCTAATGATATATATATATATATATATATATATATTTTGGGGGGAGAGGGGGGAGGGGACCTCAACACATGAGAATGAAGTAATGAGAGAACGAAACCTATTATTAGTTGTAGTTTATATCCTCATGGGAAACTTCTATGATCCAAATGATCTCTCTTAGAAATCTTTCAAGAATTGCTTTAATAGGGACTGAGGACATGAAAAAATTTCTACATCGACAATCCCATGAATAAATTTCATATAATCATCCTCCAAGAAACAGTAATAAAAGTACAAGATTCTCTATATATGGGAAAAGTCCTCAACTTGACCTAATTAGTCTGTAAAAGAAAGTGATGCCGTTGGGTTCCTTCGATACGAATTCCGACGATTTCTCCACAACAACCATCCGCTTCCAAATATGTACTATAGAACAACCAAAAGCAACAACCATATTTAATGGAGAATATAAAGATGAAAATAAGGAAAAAAAAAACCATGATGTAAACACACTCCAAACTATATAGAGGATTATTACCTTAAGGGTATACCATGGAGAAGATGAAGATGTCGTCAACAGTGAAATCTTCCTCTTGCTCAATCTACATGTGAGTTGTGGTGGATTACACTGTTTGGGTGTTTAGTAAAGAGAAGAGATTTTTGTGTGTCGAAAGCTTTTTGGTGAACTCGATTTCGTGGGGGTTCATTGTTTATGGAGTTCCATGGATGAAATTTTAGGGTTTGTCAAAATGGGGCTTTGTCATTTTTGTTTAATCGATGGTGAGGGCATTATGTGAAGAGTTTATGTTTTGTTTAGTGTTTTAAGTGGTCATGTGACTTGCACATGCTACAGTAACATTGGTTTTTTAACGGGACATAACTATTCCTTTCATAGGTCATGTCTTTGCAAAAAAAAATTTCACAAGTTACTTCTTTGTAAAAACGGAAAAGTACAAGTTAGTTATTTGTAATTTTCCCTTTTTTTTTTGCGGTAATAGAGTCCCTACCTTAAACGTATTAATTACACCAAAGTAATATGTTATATAAAGGTAAATGTGTGGAATGATTTTTAAATTTTTATAAAATATATAATTTGGTATTTAGATTTTAAAATTGATTAATATATGAAATAATTTTTTGTACATGTCAATGATATTTTTATCAAATTCTTTTAAATATTAAATTCATTAATTTTAAAGTTTAAATAACTAATTACATATTTTGTGAAAATTCAGATATCATTCATAACATTATCTGAGTAGATATAACTTTTGTTTTCCAACATAAATCCATCAATAATAGTAATAATACGCTGAATTACCGACTCCAATGGTGAAGCACACTAATGTGTGCTCGGCATGGATCTTGAATTTTCTAGACTCTAAAAATCAAATGGCGAACCTTGACCCAATGAAATATTTAGAATTTAATCTGAAACTTCATGAAACTTGGTACAATTAGATGTAAATGATCTTGGCCCTATGGTTGAGTAATCCAAAGAATCTTGATATGTAGATAGTGACCCTAAATGAAAATACCAACCAAAAGCCTTGGTATAATCAAAGAACTTAACAAGAAATAAAATTCTTGAAGAAATTCACAAGTTCTCAAAAGGACTCAAAGAGAAAAATTCTCTCAATTGATTTCTAATCAAAAGTAATCTCATTTGTCTTCATCCCATTGAGTGTTTACTAGCCTTTATATATAGGCTTATTACAAGGCAGTTAAATAATCATAATTGAAAAACATAATTATGGCAGTTACATAACTGATAACGTAACTGAAAAACATAATTGTAGTAGTTACATAACTATTAACGTAACTGGAAAACATAATTGTGGCAATTACATAATTAATAATGTAACTGGAAAATATAATTGTAATTAATCCCTACATCAATTAAAAAAATAAAAATAAAAAAATTTGAAAAGACACAAAAGATAAATGAAACCCAATGGCATTGGGCCAGCGTACAGCCTATTGCAGCTCTAATTCTTCAAGTTTCTAATCCTTCGTATCTCAAACTATTTTATAAGTTTACTTGACTAGTGTTTTTATCATTGAAACTACAATCAATGGATCTCTAACTATTTGAAATTGATTGTTGGACTTGGAGTTGATCGGCTCTAATGTTGATGCTATTAGATCCTCATCATTCTCTCCTTCTTTGAAAAGATTCATCCTCCAAATCTTCGTTCTTGGATTCTTTCAAATTGAATCTAAGGAGGAAATCAATTTGATGATTAATTCCATCTGGAATTTTCTGAGGACACAATTCCTTGAATTCCTACATTGATGAAATAATCTCACTTGGAAAAGAACAGTAAAAATCATTAGTACAAAAATAAATATATTTTTTATTCAAATCACTTTCAAGTGTTTGTGTTTTACACTCAATTTCTTCTCTCTTATTGCTCTCAGGTGTGTTATCGCTCTTTTCTTCAATCTTACTCTTTGCTTCACTTTCATTCTTTTCATCTTTCTCATTCTTTTCTTGAGTATTCTTTTCTTTTTGTCTTTCTCTGAATTGCTTCAATGCTATCAACTGATACTTATAAACTTCCAATGGATTGAGGGGTACTAAATTCAATTGCCTTTTGTTTACAACCAAATAATAGCGATCCTTGTTTTCATCATATTTGGCTTTCCTATCAAAATATCATGGTTACCCCAAAAGAATATGACAAGTTTCCATTGGCATTACATCACACAATACTTCATCATAGTACTTTCCAATATAAAAAGAAAATAAAACCTGGTCAATCACTTGAATTTCTTCACACCCATTTGATAATTGTAATTTGTAAGGTGTTTGATGCTTCAAAGTTTCCAAATTTAACTTTTCCTTTGACAAAGTGCTAAGAAAAATTGCACAACATCTACTATCAATTCTCACACATCATGCCCTGTCACTATTACTCACACTGCATCTAAAATAAAATTTAAGATCACTTGAAATCTCATCAACATCCATCCTCAACAAATTTGAATTCACTCCTAATTCACTCTTTTTTTTTTTTTTCACTAAAACCCTAGATTTAGAAACCACAAATTCCACCAAAAATCATAAATAGACAAATCAAAACCAAATATTTTTCTTCCTCAAAATTCAATCAATCTCTAATATGAAAAAACACAAATTTTTATATGAATTCTTTCTTTTCTTTTCTTCTTTTTTTTTTTCAAAAGACACTCAAAGATATGAACGACTCAAGTTGCCTTTAATCAAACTAGATATGGATTCTTAGAAAACCTAGAGCTCTTATGCCAGCTGATGTGTGCTCAGCACGGATCTTGAATTTCCTGGAATCTAAGAATCAAATGGCGAACCTTAACCTAATGAAATATTCAGAATTTAATTTGAAACTTCATGAACCTTGGTATAATTAGATGGAAATGATCTTGACCTTATGGTTGAGTAATCCAAAAAACCTTGATATGTAAATCACGACCCTATTGGAAATACCGACCAAGAACTTTAGTATAATCAAAGAACTCAACAATAAATAAGATTCTTGAAGAAATTCACAAGTTCTCAAAAGAACACAAAGAGAAGGAATTCTCTCAATTGATTTCTAATCAAAAGTAATCTCATTTGTCTCTATTATTTACTAGCCTTTATATATAGGCTTATTACAAGGCAGTTGCATAATCGTAACTGAAAACATAATTGTGGCAGTTACATAACTGATAACGTAACTGAAAAACATAATTGTGGTAATTACGTAACTGAAAAACATAATTGTAGTTAATTCCCACATCAATTAAAAAAAATAAAAATAAAAAAATTTGAAAAGACACAAAAAATAAATGAAACCCGACAGCTTTGGGCCAGCGTACAGCTTATTATAGCTCCAATTCTTTAAGTTTTTAATCCTTCGTATTCCAAACTATTTTATAGGTTTGCTTTTTATCATTGAAACTACAATCAATGAATCCCCAACTTTTTTAAATTGGTTGTTGGACTTAAAATTGACCGATTCCAATATTGATGCTATCAGACACTCATCACACACTGCACCAAATTTTAGTTAATCCTGAGAAATTTAACAGAGAAATTATACCTCCGATGCGATTTTCTATTCCGCTACATCTAAATATAGGTAAGCGGTGATTTGACAACACAAGTCAGTATTCTAGGCTTTTTTTTGTTATTCAGGCAATTTGCTCGCACTATAATTTTGCCAATTGGCTATTTGTAGGTTTGCTGGAAAATAAATAAATCGCCAGTGTACGAAACTCTGCCACAGTGTCGTCTTCTTCTTTTGTAAAGAACTAGGCCATTCTTCATTAATCTATGGTGCGTTTCTAATTTCCAAGCCGACCAAAGGTTGGTCGTAACATAATTTCTTTTCTTTAGTGATAAAACGGGAAGAAATATTTAGAAGAAGCAATCTTGTAATGATTCCTAGGTATCTTTGCTTGTCTTCAATAAATTTTATTTCATGTTATTCAAATAATATGATGTAATGCTTTTTTATTTTTTTTGTCTTTTGTTCGGTTGTGTTTTATTTTATTTATTTCTTGAAATATTCCAGGAATTATCTATTTAATTGTTTAAGTTGATATTTTTATTAATGTGGTCAGATGCAGTTCAAATGGTTTATTCGGATATATAAGAGGGTAAAAGGTTAAAGGTTAAAGGATCGAATAGGAATCGATCAATAAAAATATAAAGATAAATCATATTATATTTAAAAAAAGAAAGAAAAATGTGGTAACTTTAAATTACAAGTTCTAATAATTTAAAACTCTAGTATTTTCTACTATTAAGATGAAATCTTTATACTACTGATATAATTTTGTAGTTAATACTCATGAACCCGATATACTATGGAGAGCGCGAGTTTTTTTTTTTTTTAAATCAAATCCAATTATGCAAATGTCAAAGGCATTAAGAAATAATCAATCTGAAAAAGGACTTCACAATGAAAAAGAAAAATAATGGTAGAATATTTTCTTGTAATCAAAGTTTATAAGAATCAACGGAAACAGAAATGAGAAAAGGACAATAATATTTAATATTTTTAAAAAAATTATAAAAATATTATCGGGATAAAAATAATTTTAATTTTAGGCAACATGACCTCATCTCTTGAAAAGACGAGGTCATAAGTGTCTAACCTCGTTTAGTCAAAAGATGAGATCCTAAAAACTCAAAAGAACTTCGTCTCTTTAAGAGATGGGGTCTAAGTAAGCCACAATTAACGGACCGACATCAAAAAGTATCCCACAAGATCCTCGAAAATCTAACCAAAGACCCACTCCTTAACATCCTCCAAGATGCCTTAATCCACCACGTAGACATCCTCAACGCCATTTGATCGATCGCGGACTCGGACACCACACTGCATAAACTCTTCATTCATGGTCTCAGTTACAACACCACCACCGAAACCCTACACTCCGTATTCTGTGCCTACAGCGAGCTCGAAGAAGCCATCGCGTAATACTCCTTAAAGCTACTGGGAAGTCGAAAGGTTACGGCTTTGTCACTTTTAGGCACATGGATAGTGTTGTGACCGAGCTACGCAAGCCGAGTAAGAGGATCGATGGCCGTGTTTGCATGTTGAGCCTTTCCCTCATGAACGTAAAACCATCGTCTTTGAAGAGTGTCACTTAGAACTCGTCTCTTGAAGAGACGAGGTTCGATCGAGATTTTTACACTTCGTCTTTTTAAGAGATGAGATCAGACACTTATGAGCTTGTCTCTTTAATAGACGAGATCATGTTGTCTAAAATCGAGATTATTTTCATCATTATGGTATTTTTGTAATTTTTTTTAAAATATTAAATCTTATTTTCCTTTTCCCAAACAGAAACAACTGAGAAGGTAAATAATGAAACTTTTACATTTAAAATCCTTTATGGACCTTTTTTTATCACAAAAGTGGTGAAAAAAAATTCATGAGGACAACTGGTTCTTTAATAATCACATGAATAATGTTATTTGCTGGATCCTTACACATGTCACGATTCCTAGCAGCTAGGCATGGTAAATGGGTTAGGTCATGCTGTGGCGTTCATGTACTAAATTTTGTGTGCTTTGAGCACCGCGTGCTTTTGCGTGCTTGAATCATTTGTGTTCCCGTACCTCACGTGCCGTGCTTCGTGTACTTTTTTTTTTTTTTGCGTGTCGTACCGTGTCGGCCTATTTATTCACGTGTCGTGTTGCATGCCTCCACATGCCAGTTTGCATACATTCAATCGAATCTAATTTCACATGGTTTATTCAGGCTTTTTTATTATTTTCGACTCGCATTTTTTTTCCGATGGTTTTTGGGATTTCAATTAAACTAATTATTCAAATTAATTACAAATAAATTATTGATTATAGCATTTAACATAAATAAAATTTAAACAATTATTGAAGCTATATTTTTAACTCTATTAATAATATGCATTACATTACTATTTACATTGATAATGAAAAAAAAGTATTTAATTTAATTTTAAAAAAACAATGCGAATGTGATAATTGACCGCCTTATTGTCCGCCTTGATCATTAGTATCGCTCAAAGGCTAATAGTGATATGAATGTTGTGGCCCTTTGGGGGGGGAGGGGGTGGTGGTGGATGATGCATCGGTCGATAACCTGCCCATTCGGAGAAATTGTGCATGTGGGTAGTCATAGAGTTGAGCAAGTCTCCATGTTCTTTTTGGACCTTGGTTATCTATATTAGAGTATTAATTATATCTTCCATATTATATGTATCGAATCCAGATTGTTGCTATGTTGGAGCTTGACCGTATCACTGTCCGTATTTGTGTCCATTCCCGTCTCTCATTCCTTCATCGTGCCATGAGAGGAGGAGGAACAGATCATCCAAGTTGAGATCAAACTCTGTTCATTTGATTCATTTCTGTCTCCTGATTGTGCTGCATCACCTTGATCTCTAATATATTGGTTAGCTTTAGGATCAAACTTGAAAATCAATCTTCTTGTTATGCTACTCTTTGTGAATTTTGACCTTGATTCTGCTTTCTTGTAATTTCAAAGGTCAAATCTCCACAATTCTAGAATGATTATGATCAGGTGACCATATGAAAAATGGGTACCCTTTCTCTCAAGCACCTGATACATGCATTATATCATCAAATAGCCGATATTTAATGCTTGAGGATCCATCATTGCGTCCATCAGGTAGATTTCTTCAATAGAGATGCTATTTAAATTCGCCCGTGGACTTATATTATGGCCAATTATATGATGGATTAGTCTATAAATTGGTAAGAGATTTATTTGCTTAAAGTGCTTTAGGTGGTTAGATTGATGCTCACCAATATATATTGGAGCGCTAGCTTGATTAAATACCGAGTTGAATGCATTATTCATATCCTAATTTTTATGTAACTCATCACCCTCGTTGGTTTGATGGAATAGACCATTCAAATAATTCACAGTAATATAAAGAACATGGTTAGACATATAAGTGGTGATAGAGGCTCGACTTTGGCGTCCACTATCCACCTAAGGAACCACATTGTTATCTTCTATGACATCATTTTTAGTGGCATTTGAATAAAATATACCAACAAGATCGATATATGTCTCGCTCGAAAGGTCCATGAGCGCAACCAAACTAGTGTGACATAAGGCATTAGTGAAGTTGTGCCACTGATTTAACTTGTCTATGTCATAATTTTTACCTAAAAGGATGGGCCAAGAGCAAAACTCAGTTTCATATCGTGCTCTCATGGCCAGGGTGGGTAAATGAATATAATTATCATTATCATCACATGGGTGAAGAGTGGGTGAAGAAGGTGGGGATGGTGATGGGGATAGGGTGGGTGTTCTTTCCCTATAGTGGCATCATGCGGCTACTTTGCTACGACGGCATAAACTTTATGGACGCTCCATTATTTATAATAGAATGAACTTCTTATACAATTGGCAAATAGCAAATGGTAAATGACAAGACTGTACAAATGCAAGTGTGATGGTGTGAAAACAACATGGGTTTGGAATCAATGTGCCTACGTCAGTTGAAGGTATAAATAAAACTGACGTGAACACTTTTTTTTTCCTTTTTTACAAAGAAGGCCATCATGGGTAAGCCTTCGACTGATATGCTCATGTTGACCACTAGTGTAGGGACGACCCTGCCGGCCAAAAAAAAAAAAAAAAAAAGAAGAAACCTGAACGAACATGGGCATGTTGCACCGCCATAGGCTAACAACAATTTCATTAGGGTCAGCTTTCAATTCATATGGATGGGTCCTCGAATAGTACTGCCATAGGCTAAAATCTACCATTATTAAAACATGTATGTGCTTAAAAGATTGGTTCGATACTGTTAGCAAGAAACAAATGGACCCACACTTTTGGTGGCCTGATGACAGGGACTCAAGATCTGGGGAGTCATTAGCTCCACCAGATTTGCAACAGCAGATACAAATAGAACAATGGAGTGGGGTTGGAGAAAGTTTCTAGGAGTGAGGGTATATGGTTGATAACCTTTTTTTTCCCCAATATTTTTATATTCTTTTGTAGTTAAAAAATGTTACTAATAAAATTTATTTTTCCATCGACCTCAATGTATTTATTATTTTCCTTTATTTAACAATTTATAATAATTATAAATAAATTAATTAACCAAGTTCAACATTTAATATAAACTAATTATCATTACAATATTATTTAATAATTTTATTTTTTTATTTCCTACAAAAAATTAAAGTAAATATTTAATATGTTAATAGTAATACAATTAAAATCATTTTAAGAAAATAAAATATACAAAATATATTATTTTTTCAAGAAGGAAAATATATTTAATTAAAATAATAAAAATAATTTATTTATATACAATTTGATCGTAAATTCAAAAATAAATCAATATTTTTATATTATTATTTAAAAAAGGCATATAAATTAATTATTATTACAATATTATTTGATAGTTTCATTTTCTTTTATTTCTTAAAAAATATTGAAGTTAATATGTTAATAGTAATACAATTGGAATCATTTTAAACAAATAAAATATGCTAAATATATTATATTTTTTAAGAAGACAAATATATTTAATAAAAATAATTTATTTAAATACAATTTAATGTAATTTAAAAAAATAAATAATTATTTTTATGTTATTATTTAAAAAGGCATATAAATTAATTACTATTACAACATTATTTTGTAATTTTTTTTCTTTTATTTCCTAAACAATACTGAAGTTAATATGTTAATAGTAATATAATTAGAATCATTTTAAACAAATATAATGTACTAAATATATTATATTTTTTAACAAAACAAATACATTTAATTAAAATAATAAAAATAATTTATTTAAATATAATTTAAAGTAAATTAAAAAAAATAAATCACTATTTTTATATCACTATTTAAAAAAAAAAAAAAAAGTCCATGTGTCTTGTGTGCCATACCATACCAGCCTACTTATTTCACATACTTCACATGCCATGTGCCTTAAGTGCTGCATGCCGACCCACATATGCCGGGACCCATTTACCAAACCTACTAGCAGCTGCTAAGTATTGACACCTAGCCTCTTGAATCAGAGTTTCCATCGTCAGCTCATAATGCAATAATTCACATAACTCTGCGAAGCTAGAAAAGTTTCATCCATCAAGATACGAAGAAGGCAACATATTCCCATGTTTCATATTTGTTCTGTTAAGGGGTCGTCCTCTTATCTGCCCAGCAAAAGAAGATGCCCGTCCTGGAATATTTAGTTTTGTCTGTTTGACGGGGGTGATGATAAGAAGCCCCTCCGTTGCTTTCCATGTAATTACTTTCATCTATAAAAGATAAACGATTACCTTGGCACCGACAGGACTTTAGCGGGCCATTGCATAGGAAGGCCCCATGTCGGTTTAGATTTTTCGACCAGGCTAAGCTTGGCGCTTGTGCGCACTGGGGCCTCCTACACCGGGCCGTCCAAGTTATTCCGGGTCAATGTAAAAGCCCAATCTGTTTCAACTGGCTAGGCCGGTCCAGATTAGACAAATCTAATTTTTTATTACAGAAGAGAAGTTCTTCACTCGCCCTAAACACAAAAATAATATTTCAAACATAGGCTTACCTGGTTAATTTCACTAAAATAATGCTTTAAATAAAGGTTTATCAGGTTAATTTTACTTGGTGCTTGAATTTTTTTATTTTAATAGAATTATATCTAAATAAAATTTACTTATAATAAAATATGTAAACTTTTTATTTTTTACATCCATAGTACTTTTGACTGAATATAGGCTTATTGGATTAATTTTATTCATAATACCTTAATTTTTTAACAGAATTATACCTAAATAAAATTCTATATAAAAAAATACCTAAACCTTTTACTTTTAATTGAAATCTAGCCAAAAGTCCTGGTAGGGATTACTATTGCAATATTAATTTTTCTGTCACACTAGCATTATTATTATTATTTTTTTTTTCACTTCTTTCTCTGCCTGCTACCACAGTTGCTGCTTCTTCTTATTCTTCTTCTTTCTAAAACAAAACAATCAAAACAAAAGGGGAAAAAAAAAGAAAAAAAACCCAAATCTAACAACCCTGTCACTCAAATCTTCACACTTATGTTATTGAAATCAATGCTGTACACACATATATATTTAAATTTAATTAGCATTTGCGCAAGTTGAATCCTTTCTGGTGTATCTTTTATCTCATTAATTTTGTCCGATCCCGATATGGGATTACAGGTTGCAACTTAACCACAAAGTAAACTCGTGATCATCATTTTCAATCGGTGGGTTTATGGATGCTTCCCGGCAAGACAGCCGTAAGACTTAATATTGCACTTTCAAAGTTTCCACTTCTTCTGATTTTTTTTTTTCCCTCCTCGTATGAAAAAACAAAACAATACCCAGCAAAGCATTATCGGAGGTCAAGGAAGATAATAAGTAACGAGTCATAGGTCGGAGGGATCTACCAACATTGCATTAATGATGAGCCCACCTGAGAAGAAATTATTTCGCCATTCAACATATTTTCCTTTTTTTTTTTTTTAACAAGAAGAAGCAGCAATATAGGAGAGAGAGAAGTGAAAATAAAAATAAAAAGATAAAAAATAAATATACAGATGTGGCAAGAAAAATTAGTTTATATATATAATCTCTACCAAGTCAGCAAATCATCAAACTTTTGGTTAGATTCTGACCAAAAGTCTTATGAGTGTAAACAATAAAAAGTTTAGATATTTTCTTATAAAAAAATTATTTTTAGGTATAATTCCGTTAAAATCCAAAAAGTTCAGGAAATGTCAGTAAAATTGACCTAGGCTTATCCATTATCATTTCTTTTTAGGTGAATGAATTTTACTAATTTCAACAATTAATTGCTTAAAGTTTAAAAATATTAATTTATTATCTATGAACTTTTCTTATTCATTTATAGTATATATATATATATAGGGTAGTTAATTTAAAAAACAAGTACACTTAAGAATAATAATTGCAAAATTTTATAAAGTTTAAAAGTTAATTACAAAAATGAACAAGGTTTAAGTAGTATATTAATACTTTTAAACTCCAAGTAGTTAATTGTATGAATTGACAGTATCTAAATACCAAACTTAACATGCTCATATGTAACTGCACCCCATGCCATATTGTTTAAAAATTTTAAATATTCACTACTTATTATTATCTCTCTATTATGATTGTTGCATGATAGAGAGGTGAAGTATTGTGGGTCTATGACCCACATTTTAATGTTTGTTTTGTTCATGTACAATTCATGTCAAAGTTTTGAAAAACAAATCTAGATGAATTTCTTTGTCTTGTTTTGACCGTCATATTCAATAATTATCATATAAAAAAAATGAGTTAACAATTAAAGTTTCTCATTTGCTATATACATTTTTAGAGAACTTATACGGTTCCATCATTGAGACAGCGTGGTTAATGATCTAATAATTAAAATAAATAGAATAATTATATTATAATTATTTATTAGTTGGATCATGGTTTAATTTGAATTTAAGCCGTTGAATAATTGATAGGATTAGTACCATAAAAAAATTATGTATCATAGAATTTTATGTCTTTAGAGATGAGAAGTTCATAATTAATGATTAATTTGTATGCCAACAACTTTCCTAGTTTGCTTAATAAAATCATAGGCAAAATTTTATGATCAGTTCTACTAGAACTGGCTAGTCCGATCTAGATTACACAACTTTAATTTTTATCATTGAAGAGAAGGAAATTGTCTCTTTCTCATTATAAACACAAAAGAATGTTTTAAATATGAACTTATCCATTATCATTTCTTTTTAGGCAAATGTAATATTTGGTACACGAACTTTTGCTAATTTGTACAATTAATTATCTAAAGTTTAAAAGTGTCAATTTATTACCTATGAATTTTTCTTATTCATATATTGTATTCAAATGAGATAGTTAATTGAAAAACAAGTAAAGTTTAGGAAACTAATTGCAAAAGTAGACAAAGTTTAGGTTGTAAAATAACACTCTTAAACTCTAAGTAGTTCATTGTACTAATTAACAAGATTCAACTATCAAACATGACATGCTCATCTGTAATTGTACCCCATGCCATATAGTTTAAAAATTTTAAACATTTAATGCTTCTTATCTCCCTATATTATGAGTGTTTTATGATTGAGAGGTAAGGCATTGTGGGTCTATGACCTATTAGATCTAGATTAACCTTTTGTGAAAACCATCACATATAAAACCCTAGATCATTCATGTTTGTTCATTAAGAATTAAACAAAATAAGAGGAAGCGTTCTTGTATCAATAGCAATCAATGACTTTAGAGACATGCAGTTAGGTTTCTAGATCAATACGTTTTCCTTAAGAGATCCCTTTAGTTTTCTCTCTACACGCTCTGATGATGGGATTCATAAGAGACTAGAAAAATATTGTACGTGTGACTTGAGGACCATAACCCCTATTTATAGATAACTCCATTATCTTTTGGTATTTCTATTTTACCCATCATAAAAATAGAAATTAATCATAAGGTCTCTACACATAAAAGGGTCATACTCTATTAGAAACATTAAAGCCTAAATACCCAAACCTTATTGATCACTTTTGATTGAGTTTAACTTAATGTGACAGCCCGTAACACATAACTATTTCACATATAAGGCCAACGTTAGATTAAGGATCCAACAATCTCCCACTTGGACTATATGTGTAACCTTATAATTATGTTTTGCTAAAAGACAACCATATGAGCTTAAATTTGCCGTCACAACCAAAATGTATTTGTAACCAATCCGATCTATCAACTATATCAACTTAGGATGAAAGCGGTATTTATTACATTTATCGTAACTTAACCCATCAATGTTCACAATGTCAACACAGTTGAATGACATGGATGTGTAGCAAGGAAATTTCATACAATATGATCTTAACATGTCTATTTCCTATTGGTCTACCATAAACCTTAGTGAGATCAAACCATAAACCAAAATCAGAGTGTAAGCAAACAAAAAAACTTTATTTCTGCAGAAAATATCCTTAAAACATAATAAATCGAAAACAATTAATTAAGGTTTGTCCATGATATAAAAGCATTCAAAACAACAAACTCCTACTAAAACTGAATATCACTTTAGGACATGACACCCATATGAGCAGTGTGCTCATGAAACATCTTGGGTTGCACTTCTTTAGTAAGTGGATCCGCAATCATAGAGTTTGTTCCAATATGCTCTATAGACAATTGTCCAACCCGAACTCTTTCTTTTACAACTAGGAACTACATATCTATATGCTTTGACTTCGTCGAGCTCTTATTGTTGTTGGAATATAAAATTGTTGACTTATTATCGCAAAATAATTTAAGTGGTCTATTAACAGTATCCACAATGCGCGGCCCAGTGACAAAATTCTACAACCATATTCCATGATTGAACGCCTCATAACATGCTACAAACTCTACTTCCATAGTAGAAAAGGCAACAAGAGATTGTTTTACACTCTTCTAAGAGACACTCCTCCAGCTAGCAAGTAGATGTAGCCCGATGTAGATTTCACACTATCTTGACATCCAACAAAATTAGAATCAGTATACCCAACAATCTCGATCTGATCTGACTTCCAATAAATAAGCATGTAATCTTTTAATCTCTGTAAGTACCACAAGACCCATTTGGCTACTTTCCAATGGTCTAATTCTGGATTACTTAAGTATCTGCCCAACATTGATGTAGTGTACGCAATATTTGGACGCGTATAGACCTAAGCATGCATTATACTCCCTACCACTGATGCATAAGGAATCTTTTGTATTTCATTCTCCTCAAAATCATTTTTAGGGTGTTGACTAAGACTAAATTTGTCACGCCCCGAAGGGTACCCTAAACATGGTAGTCCGCCGTACACAATATTAAAGTCTAAGAATGACCGCCCTAGTGACGCGAAGGCTTCCATACTATGTATAAGGCATCTAACACATAGAGAAGACTCATCGGAGTGATACATTTTAGGTTGATATAACTTAAGTAACAATGTAAAGGAAATTTGATTTACCATACTCCAAATACAAAACATTATACTTCAATTACAATCATCAAAAGATTCTACTACCTAAAACTATTACAAGGCAAATCATAAAACCTAGCTAATAACTTCAAGTATCCTTATTTCCTACTCGAATCCCGAAGTCATTCTCGGCTTCAACCATATCGTTCCCCACTTTGCATTCTTAAGATAACTTGTTCATTCAAACATCTATAGGGTTATAAGCTACACTAACTTAATGAGAATTCCCTTACTTCCGTACCATAACAAGCAAGTTATAATCAACCACATGCTATGCATGAACAAACACATGAGCAAACAATTATGTATGGGTATCCGGAACCCACACACAAAATGGATTTACGCCCTCCGTATCTTGGGTTAGGGATGGTATTGAAGTCTACATGACCGCTGCTAATCCCCAAGCCCTCGACTCATAGCACTCGACTCGGCTAGGCTCACCCATGGAATGCATCCCTGATGCGCCTTAGTTCTCATGAATGAGCTCTGGCACCAGTCTCGTTATCCAAACGAGTCATCATCGAACCATACCGATCGACCTGCATAGGCGTACCACGCTACCAAATGCAATATGTCCAATGCGATGCATGACTGATTTAATTTTTTTCTTAGGTCAAAATATTCATACATTCTTTAGAGTGACCAACCAATATCATACACATAACAGAAATAATATAAACAGTGCAATTATCCAATCGAATCGTGGTTTCGATATGCTTTAGTATTCTTTGGCATACATTCATTATAGTCTCATCATATATCTCATCCCCATTTATATCGATTTTTATCTTGTTCCTATAATTCTAATGCGACTAGCTACAAGCACAAACAAGGTAACAAAATAAGAAAAAGACTCACTCGACTATTGGATCACCGGTCTTTTAGTACAAGTAATCCGGTGGTAAGGAATCGTCAATATCGAGGTCACCTAAAAAGGAAGAAATACCCTAATAGGTATTTCATCACTTAACTAGTCTAAACTATCTCATACAAACTATCAAATTCGTAATTCTAGTCCTAAGTGGGAATTCCAACTTAAAACGGCCATAACTTGGTTATTTTAATTCGGAATTTCGCAAATTATATATCGATTTCTATCTACTTCGAAGGATCTATCTAATTATAATATTATACTTAAGTTTTGAAAACTTTGAAGCTTCAAAAAGGTCGGATCAGATCAGAATAGTAGCAATTTCCAATTCCGAAAAATAGTTTTGTAAATGTCTGTAATGTTCCTACTATATAGATTAACTATACATGCAATATTGATGATTTCCTATTATGATTAGCATGTTATGAGTTTAATGCATGCATGATCTTGATGATATTTACTAAAAGAAAATTTTAAAACTCTTTATTTTGCAAGACTTCAAGAATAATTACTTTTAAGAATACTAGTTTCCTAACTTTGATAACTTACATATGTTTTGGGATTAATTCTTAAGAATTTCTAGTTATCTATGTTAGAATTGAATCTTCATTATATCTATTACTTAAGACCTTTATTTCTACATAGAAATTTTCATTTTACACTTTGTAAACATGTTTTCAAGTAGGGTTGATTCCAAAATCCGAATTTTGTTAAAATTAGTTTTTAAGTGATTCCTTTAAGTAAAAATCATTTGATATTTAGAAAATTAGGGCTCAACCATACATAACCACTAAGGACTTTACTTTTTCAGAAAAATTTGCATTTTACACTTTGCAAATATGTTTTCAAATAGGATTTACTCAAGAATTTTTATAAATCCACTTTTTGAATGATTCCTTTGGGAAAAACTTATTTAATGCATTAAAATTTAAGACTTTATGGTACCTATTACTTAAGGACTCCATTCATTACATAAAACTTTGATTTTGAGCTTGGATAATAGGTGTTCTTATGGCCTTCATTCAAAATTACGAATTTTACAAGTTGAGTACTAACTCAAAATTTTCCATCTTGATTCTACTTCTTGTTTTACATATTAATCTCATCAAAACTCATTCCAACTTGTAAAAATCACTACTTAATGATATCTATTACCTATACCCTTCATTTTTCACATAAAAAATGAGTTTTGGAGTTGATAAATGGGTTTTAAAAATTGGTCTTGGTTGAGATCCGAATTTACAAAATTTATTTTTGGACATACCTTTTGATAAAATCTATCTAAACTTATGAAAATCCATTCCTTACATATCCTATCTTAAGAGCTTTCCATATCCTGAATAAAAACTCCATTTTTGAGTTGGAAAACATGTTTTTTAAAATATTCCTTGGCCTAAATCCGAAAATGAGATTTTTATTTTGAAAATAACTTTTAAAAATCACTTTTGATTCTTGTAAAATGAAGTTTTGATGATATACATAAATTAGGCCTTCATTATCTTAAGTAAAAATTTTATTTTGACACTTGGAAAGTGGTTTTTAAATAGGGGTCTTGCCAAAATACAAATTTCACCTTTTTTGTTTAAGTTCAAAACCAAGATCTATACTTAATATGAACATAAATCTAAAAGAAACCCATGGTAGTAAACTATAAACTCATAGATCTAAGCTTTACTCATCAAAATCTTTCATTTATGTTATCTATTCCCTAAACCCTTCATTTTAAATGAAAAATACACATTTTGAAGTTGAAAAATAACTTTTCTAAATATGGTTCATTTTTCATCCGAATTTTCAAAAGGATTTTTGTTGAAAATAAAATAGATCTTGAGCTTTCTAAAACATTCCTACTATCATCATACTACTACAAGTTGTTTATGAATATAAAACAAAAGTCTAATGCATTTTATGAACTCAAAACACTAGATCTAGTTTACTACACTAGTTTTAAATGCAAGAACACTAAGATAGTTATATGAATGATGAATATATGCATAAATCATAAATAATAACAAAAATAATAACTCAAATAACAAGATCTAAAGTATAAACAAAAATAAAAGCTTCAAAAGGTTAGATCTACAAAATATAACTACTTTTAACAAAAAAATAAGAATGATACACGATAATAATCATAGAGAAGAGGAGCGTTTCATTTTGGCATCATTATCCTTAGCTTTTAAGCTTATGGAATGTCATTTGATGCATGAAACTCTCACTATACTTTACCTATATCACCTATGGAAGCTTTGAGAAGAAAGTTTACTTAAAAATCTTCAAGAATGAAGTGTGGAAGCATGGTTTAGAAGTGGGGGCAGCTTGTGTTCTTGCAAGAACAAGAACAAAATGAAGAAAGAAAGAGAGGAAAAAGAGAAAGAAAAAGTTAAGGAATGGTAAAGGGAAAAATGTGTAAATGAAAGAGAGAGAGAATGAGTGTATTAATTGTAAGAAAGAAAGAAAAAAAAAATAAAACAAGGGCAGCCAAGAATAGGTGCTGCACGTGAATGGTGAGAGGAGAGAGAGAGAGAGAATTTGTTTAAATTTTGACTTGAAATTGAATTGTGTAATTAATGGTATGAGTAGCTTTTTGAAGAAGGATTGAAATATATTTATTTTAGTCAAAATAGGAGTAAATTAAAGGACAATGGCAGCCAAAAGAAGGGAAAAATCTGCCATGAAGTGTGAGACAAAGTGTAGAAAGATTGAAGTGAAAAGGAAATGATATGTGTAAGGTGTACTTGAAGTATGGGTTGGAAAAAGTGTTTTTTATTAAGAAAAATACAAAATAAAATTAGAAAATATATTTTTAAATAAGTGGCATAATTTTCATAAATAAAATTAAATAATTATTTGAATTATTTTAGTATTTTAACAAATATGTTACCGGTATGATCAAAATACGCGAATATAGGCTATAAATGATATTTTTATAACTCGAAAAATTCTAAAAAATTATTTTATGAAAATAAAAATATTTTTAAAATATTTTCAAATTATTAAATTAATTTATTTTATTTTTAGTATCGGGTCTTAAACAGAATCTGATCCCGTAAAAACCTGAAACGAACTAAATTTTGGAAAAACAAAATTTTCTATAACATATAAAATATTTATCTAAAAATATACGGGTTTATAAGAATAATAAAATCGTGTAATGAAATAGAAGTGAATAGTGCAAAAGACTAATTAATTACTGGTAGTAATGAAAATACGATAAAAAGATTATAACTGTAATTTTTATAACCCGAAAAATTATATAACTAATATATTTAGAAATCTTATGAAATTATGATTCTAATTGTACTAATGGTATATTTTTTATATCTCCAGTCTCGGGACATGCTTTTCGAAGTCTGTATCCGAATGGGTTCGAAATAGGTTAAAAATTTACCAATATGATATTTTTAAGCAAACTTATATTACTACGAGCTATTCTACACATTTAAACTACACCTCAGCCTCTTGAGTTAAGGGCGCTAGATTGCCGGACTAAAACTATTGTATTTCACTTAGGATTTCTGGGTGATTTTCCGGTTGAGATATTTGCCAATTTGGAAACTGATATTTTATGTTTATACAATATATCTTATTCGAGAAATTTATCTTAAATTTTATTTTTGTAAGTATTTAATATCTTTTAACATTTTCGGAATTCTTGAATTGGGTTTCATTTCCAAAAGTTAATCGTTATTTACTTTTTAATAATTTGTTTTTGGGTTCTATATTACCTGATTCTATAAGTCAGAGTTATGTATAGAATTTGTCGTACGTAGTGGTTTTGGAATTGAAGTATGTTGTGTTCTTATTTTGTTTTTAAGGATTCTTATTTTTCTCAAGATTGAGAAATTTCTAGATTCATTCGTGATTTAGGACTAGTCAAAGTTCGGTTTTAATTTGGAGTGATTTTTTAAGGTTTTTTTTCGAAGTTCATCTTGGAATTATTTACTAAAATTTTTCAGGGCTTACAAAATTTGTCTCCCTTAGCTACTGGGGTATCACTTAGTCTATAATCTTGCATTCCATACCTTTTGAGTACCTTTTCGATATAGCTCTTTTGTGATAATCCGAGAACACCATGAAGCGATCTCGGTGTATTTGTATTCCTAACACAAAAGAGGCATCACCAAGATCTTTCATTTCAAAAATTTTAGCTAGAAATCTCTTGGTTCTGTGAAATAAACCTATATCGTTGCTGGCAAGCAAAATGTCATCAACATATAAGATCAAGAAAATGTGCTTGCTCCCACAAAACTTATGGTATATATAATCATCGACCAAATTCATTTCATAACCAAATGAGATGATCATTTGATGAAATTTGAAATACCATTGTCGGGATGCTTACTTAAGTCTATAGATAGATTTCTTAAGTTTACAAACCATATTCTTTGGATCTCCCGACATAAAGTTTTTTTGTTGTACCATATAGATCGTCTCATCAATGTCACCATTGAGAAAGGCGGTCTTTACATCCATCTGATGTAACTCAAGATTGAAATGTGCCACTAATGCCATTATAATCTTAAAAGAGTCTTTCGAAGAAACCGGTGAGAAAGTTTCTTTATAGTTGATGCCTTCTTTCTGTGTAAAGCCCTTTGCAACAAGACGAGCCTTGTACCTCTCCACATTACCTTTCAAATCTCTCTTGATCTTAAATATCCATTTGCAACCAATAGGCTTCGTACCTTCTAGCAATGGGACAAGATTCCAAACATCATTGTCCTTCATAGATTTTATCTCTTCATTCATGGCATCAATCCACTTCTGAGAGTTAGAACTTTCAATGGCTTGATAGAAGTTGATCGGATCATCTTCCATCAGTCCAATGTTAACCTCATGTTTTTGAAGAAACATGATGTAATCATCTGCCACCGCATTTCTTCTTAGTTTAGTAGATCTCCTTAATGGCATAAGTTCTTGAAGTGGTAGAGTTTGCTCTTCTGGAACAATCTCTTGAGTGGGATCTCTATCATTTTCTAAGTTTATTATGTTTTGAACAAGATTAGGAATAGAATCTTGACCAAATTCAATAACACATGTGGGAAATATCAACGTATTCCTCTTCGAAGACAATGTTTCTAGCCATATCTTCCCCGTAAACTCGACATTCTCAAAGAACTAGGCATTTCTTGACTCAAATATCGACTTAGTTGTGGGATCATAAAATTTGTAACTCCAATAAAATAGCAACTTATTGTTCTTGAGTCCAGTTTCTTTTCATTAGGCTTGTAAGGCCTTGCTTCAACTGGACATCCCCACACATGCAAATGCTTTAAACTAGGCTTCTTACCCATCCAAAGCTCATATTGGGTTTTGTTAGTTGCTTTAGTTGAGACCCTATTAAGGATATATGCTATAGTTTTAAGTGCTTCTCCTTAGAGTGATTCTGGTAAGGTGGAGTGACAAATCATACTCCTCATCATGCCCTTAGGTGTCCTCTTTCATCTTTCAGCAACACCATTCATAGGGGATGAACTCGACATGGTGTACTATGGGACAATACCACAATCCTTTAGGAAGTTAGCAAAGGTCCTGGACATTGTTCACCTAAACCATCATATATGCCATAGTATTCGCCACCATGACCAGATCTGATGCTTTTAATCCTTTTATTGAGTTGGTTCTCAACTTAAGCCTTATAATTTTTGAATATGTCCAAAGACTGTGACTTTTCATGAATGAGATATAGATAGCCATATCGTGAGAAATTGACTATGAACATTATAAAATACTGTTGACCATTCCAAGCAACTGTAGGGAACAGTCCACAAATATCTATTTGTATAAGTTCTAAGATGTCTAAAGTCCTGTTGGCTTCAAATCTCCTTTTATTGGTTTGTTTCCCTTTATACAATTAATGTAATAATCAAAATTTACAAAATCTAAGAGGTTTAGAATTTCATCTGACACAAGTCTCTCCATTCACCAACTGGAGATATGACCTAATCTCTTGTGCCATAATGTAGCTGAATTCTCATTAGTTAATTTTCTCTTTGTACCTTGTATACTTACTTGTAGGGATTCATTAAATGAACCAATAATATCAATCCAGTAAAGATTATCATAAACAGATAAAAACCAGATCTAACTAATTTTGAATCATGTAACAAACTCAATTTCTTATTTCCAAATGAACAAGAGTAACCAAATTTGTCAAAAAACAGAGACATAAATCAAATTCCATCTAAATGACAGTACAATAAATGTTTCATCAAGATCCAAATAAAAACCAGTCTTTAACAATAATCTAAATTTCCCAATTGTTTCAACTTCAACTGTCTTGTCCTCGCCCATATAGATGTATCTTTCACTATCACTGGTTTTCAACAATGGAGGCAACTCTACATAGATACACTAATTTGAGTTGTTGTACCAGAATCTATCACCAAGTGTGTATAGGTACCAAAGTTAAATTAATCTCATAACAAACCAAATTAAGAAGCACGCCTTTCTTTGCATGCCAAGCATGATAATTGGTGCATTGCTTCTTGTAATACCCCACAGCTCCACAGAAGTGATAACCATTACCATCTGGTACATCCGACTTCTTTGGTTGTTGCTTCTGAGGCACTGTATTTGCAGCTTCTTTATCCCTTTTTCTTTTGTTATCCTTGTTCTATTCTTAGGGGTCGAGGCTAAGTGAGCACCCTTAATCTTATCTTGCTTCAGCTTTTCCTCTTCTTGAACACATTGTGAGATGAGCTGATTTAGAGACCAAGTGTCTTTCTAACAATTATAGCTCACCTTAAACTGGCTAAATTGTATCGGAAAAGATATCAAAACCGAATGCACTAGCAAGTCCTCTATAAGGTCTAGTTTAAGTGCTCTTAATTTGGAAGCAAGATGAGACATCTCCATGATGTACTCCCTAACACTGCCATTACCCTTATACTTCATTGAGATTAGGTTTGTCAAAAGTATACTTTTTATTCTTAGTAAACCTTTTCTCAATTTCAATAAGAAACTCCTTAACCTTAATTATCTTTTTTAGATATTGTGCCTCTGAATGCTTTTGGAATGGCCTTCTTCATGATCATCATACACATGCAGTTTGATTTCTCCCACTTTTCCATCTCCCTCTTGTCATTAGAGGTACTCTTATCAGTTAGAGGTGAAGGAGAATCAATTCTTAACGCAAGGTCTAAATCCATGACTCCAAGTACTATCAAGAGATTCTCTTTCCATGACCTGAAGTTAGTGCCATTAAGCATAGGAATGGAATTGATGTTGGTAGTAATATTAGCAGGGTTATTCATACATGAATGAGAACAACAAATAAATAAACAAGCTCACATAAGCCTCAAAACAATAATAATAATAAATTTAAATAAATGTAAACCTCATCTCAAGATACCGAACAGCCTATTAATATTTCATCTTTAGACAAAATATTAACAACTAAGTGGTATCTTGGTGTAGTAATCAAACACTAACAATAAGAACATATTAAATAATAAACCTTCCTTTGGGCCTATTTATTATTCACATGTAAAACCAAATAATCATCTCACGTTTATTACTATAGATGCACTTGCAATTCTATTAAACATTAACTTTTCTTTGGGCCGGTCAAATATTCATATAAGTCACAAGCACACAACCTTTTATATTTTAAAACAAATTAATTTCCATAAGAGGGACTACTTTGGCGGTATGTTGTTTCAATTAATTCATCTCAAAATATATATAAACATACCAATATTCAAATCTAAAATTATTTCAAACTTGGGTCAAAATTACGATTAATTAACTTTAATTTTGGTTAAAAGATACAATCAATCACCTTCAATATTGGTCAAATATAAAATTAATCAACTTCAATATTGATCAAAGATACAATTAATTTCTTTATTTTGGTCAAAACATTTTGAATCTAGGAACCCATATCCAAATATGACCCAAAAAATCTAACCTTAAAACCATAAATAAATAAATAGAAATTAGCCTCTCTTTTTTAAAAAAAAAAAATTCTATAACAATTTTGATTGTTGCACCTTAGTATGCGTAAATCAAAGCCATAAATCAAACAATAATTTCCGAAATCCATATATATATATATATGTATATATATGTTTATGAGCAGTAAAGTTGATTCGTAATGCCATCAGAACTTTTGAAAACTGAATCCATAGAAGGATGGAAATTTTGACAGTAATTTAAATGTCAAATGGCAAAAGAACATTATATATATGTATATATATATACATATATATAACCTGATCGGCTAAACATGAAAAATCTGTACAGATGAATGTTAGGTCATACACAATCGCAGCTGTAGAAACATGAGCTTTATAAATAATTATAATCATGACAAATTCCATCATCTCATCATGAAGCATTCCATGTTAAATTAACATGTGGTTATCGATAAAGGAAATCCTAACCCTTAATAATTAGGAAAAGCAACACCCTATATATAAATTACAAAAGTAATTCCTAATGATCAAACATGTATGCTCTAATACCACTTGTTAGATCCAATATAACCTTTTGTGAAAACCATCATATATAAAACCCTAGATTGTTCATGTTTTTTCATTAAGAATTGAACAAAATAAGCGAAAGCATACCTGAATCCATAGCAATCAATGACTTTAGAGCCATGCAGTTGGCCTTCCAATCAACACGTTTTCCTTGAGAGATCTCTTTAGTTTTCTCTTTGCATTCTCTGATGATATGATTCAGAAGAGACCAGACAAATATTGTACGTATGACCTGAGGACCATAACTACTACTTATAGAGATAACTCCATGTTATCTTTTGGTATTTCTATTTTAGCCCATCATAAAAATAGAAATTACCCATAAAGTTTCTACACATAAAAGGGTTATATCCTATTAGATACATTAAAGCCTAAATACCCAAACCTTATTGATCACTTTTAATTGAGCTTAATTTAATGTGATAGCCCGTAACACATAACTATTTCACATATAAGGCCAACGTTGGATTAAGGATCCAACATGACCCACATCTAATGTTCACGTCAAAGTTTTGAGAAACAAATTTGTATGAATTTCTTTGTCTTGTTTTGATTGTCATATTCAACAATTATCACTTGAAAAATGACTTAACATCTAATGTTTAGTTTGTTCATTCAACGGTTCATGTCAAAGTTTTGAGAAAATTATTTGTACAAATTTCTTTGTCTTGTTTTGCTTGTCATATTCAATAATTATCACATGAATAATGAGTTAACATCTAATGTTTAGTTTGTCCATCAACGATTCATGTCAAAGTTTTGACAGAAAAATTTGCATGAATTTCTTTATCTTGTTTTGCTCGTCATATTCAATAATTACCAAATGAAAAATGAGTTACACAGTTAAAGTTTCTCATTTGCCATAAATCTTTAGAGAACTTCAACAAGACGATGCTGCTAATGTTATGATAATTAAAATAAATATAATAATTGATATATTTAAACATTTATTGGACGAATCATGATTGAATCTATATAATTTAAGTCAGAACCCTTTCATTTGTTGCATATTTTTATTATATCGTTTTATATGATAATTTATCAACCTCTCTAATATTATTATTTGATCATTTTATTTAAGGAAATAAAATTATCATTGCATTTAAGAATATTAACTAAAGAAAAGAATCATCATTGCTATTTAATCTTTATCTATCTATCCATATAATTTAATTGCTCTTTAATCTATATTTATCTATCTATATAATTTAAGCCAAAATCCTTTCATTCGTTGTACATTTTTATCATGTAGCACTATATGGTAATTTATCAATCTCTCCAATATTATTATTTGATCATTTTATTTAAGAAAATAAAATTTAAGAATATTGACTAAATAAAAGAATCATCATTGTTATTTAAATCTATTCTTTCTATCTTTTATATAATTTAAGCCAAAACCCTTTCATTTGTCACACGTTTTTATCATTTAGTTTTGTATGGTAATTTATTAATATCTCTTATATTATTATTTAATCATTTTATTTAAGGAAATAAACTCATCATTACATTTAAGAAAATTGACAAAAAAAAAAAGAAGAATCATCATTGCTATTTAATATCTATCTATCTATCTATCTATATATCTTCAATATAATTTAAGTCAAAACCCTTTCATTTGTCGTACATTTTTATCATATAGTTTTATATGGTAATTTATCAATCTCTTTAATATTATTATTGGATCATTTTATTTTAAGGAAATAAATTTATCATTGCCTAAGTGTTTTCCTCTTGTAGAGAAATTATTTAAAGATTTATTGTTTTGCTTGGGTATTCTCTATTAAAACTGACAAAAGAACATTCATTAAGATAATAAAACAAGAAATTGGAAAGCTTCAGCAACATAGATAATATACCACTACATAAACAAAGGTCATAACTTCTATTGTATAATTTTTCAGATATTGCATTGCTAATTACATGCAAAAGTATGATTTCCTTTTCATTATATTGTCAATTACTTGCAAATATGAAGATGGGCCTAATCATCAAGTATAACACGGATAATATGTGGAATATGATAGGTAAGATAAATCTAATTATGATTATCATATATGATTATTATTGCAGTATGGTAATATCAAACATCATCCCCTTTATATATTAGCTTTTATTTAATTTAACTATGTTGCTTCTTTCACATTGTAGAGCGAAAGCTATTACATATGTCAAATTATGTCTTACGAAGGTTTAAAATTCCGTCTTAATACAGTTTTTTTTTCAACTTAATAATTATGAACTCTTTATTTCATTTGCTCCTCTATATTTCATTTAATATGCAGTTCTTTAAGACCAAAACTTTTGCAAATGAGCTATTATAAAAGGAGTTCAATAAATTAATTACCAAGTCACTTAAATGTATATATAGAAGTATAATTTAATTAAATAAATTCTCTTTCTAATGTCTCATTTGTTTTATAGGTATATGGCTACGTCTTCGATAAAATAAAATAATTGTGATTATGATTCGTGTGTTATAAACTTCATAATAAGTATTTACAATGTGTTGGAGTTTTATTTTATTAATCTTTTGATTTCTTTTTCATGTATTTTTATGCAATTTATGCAATGTTTTAGTTTCTTTCTTCATCTACCGATCTTGCATGTAATTAACTTCAACTATGTTGTTCATTGTAGAAGTTCATTTTCTTATATAATTTTTACACCCATAATGTGATGCGTCATCTACTAGTATGTATTTGAGCCATTAAATACAAGATCTATCCCATTAAAAAAATAACTTATCATATAATTTTCTATCTTTATGGATGAGAAGTCAAGAAAAGGAAAATAATATTTAATTTTTAAAATAACATTACAAAATTACCATTGGTATCAAAATAATCCCAGTTCTAGATAAGTTGACTTAGTCTCTTGGAAAGATGAAGTCAATAGTGTCTGATCTCATCTCTTCAAAAGACAAGATTTTACTAGGTAGAGCTACCTCGTCTCTTGAAGAGACGAGGTCAGGAGCTTATGGCCTGGTCTCTTCAAGAGACAAGGTTAACGGGCATATTTACTTATCGCCTTCTTCCTCTTCCTCATTCCGCGACTATTCAAAAAAATAAATCCCCAATTCCTCTCATAAACCCTAACCTTAGTTCCTTCATTGCAACACTAATTTTCATCAAATTGGCGAGTTATCTTGGTTAATTTTGATTAGCAAGTGTTATAAAGACATCTGTTTGTGATAAAATCAAATAATTTGTGTGAAAAATAAGTGGACGCATCGAACTCCATAAGTAAGATTCTTGAGATTTTCATTTAATTTGTTCATAAATATTGATGTTGCATTGTAGATTTGTTGAACTAGATGGTTTGTTTTGTTATAATATGGAATTGGTTGAATTTAAGTGAATTGCAAGTCAAATGTGTGGTATCCAAGTGGTTAATTTGTTGTTTCCATTAGTTAAATTCATTATTCTTATAGTTGATGCGTTTTGACTTGACTTAATTAGGGTTTATATATATATATATATAAGAAATTTAGGGATTTTATACTATAATTAAGGCTTTGAAGATTGTGAAGTGCATTATTAGACTTGTTGAATTGTGATAGATATGGAAAGTTGATAGTTTTGATGATTGATGTAGATAGGAGTCAGATGTGCATATATCAAAATTTGTGAGTTGTTTCATTCATGGTATCATGTTATTGACATGTTTAGTCTTAAAAAATTTATATTTTCACAATGTTGTTACGCTTTGAAAATTGTAAAGTGCATTATTTTGGCTTCTTGAATTTTGATAGATTTGGAAATATGACAGTTTTGACAATTGGCTTAGATAGGATTTAGAGATGCATTTATCAGTATCTATGAGTAGTCTCATCCTTGTTATAATGTTGTTGATTTGTTTAGTCTTGAAAAATATATGTTTAATGCATTCAAAAATCTATTTTGATAAAGCTAAGATGAATATACTAGCATTAGTATACAAGTTTGATATTAGGGGAGTGCAATTCATAAGTCATGATCACATTTAATGCATTTAACTTATGTTTTATGAGCTGGCCAGGTAGGTAAGGAAATATATAAGGCCAAGTTTATATTGTATTCTCATGGCAATATTGTGGAAGGGAATGATGGTTTTGGTTATTGATGTGGATTTTTTAATCGCAATCAATCAAATTAAATTAAAACCCTGTTCTTGTAAGCCCTCATTCTCTTAGCAATCTGAATTCGGTTTCGAGAATTGGAGCCAAAACACTAAAAGAATACTCTAAGACCAGCTGGATTTGGAAACCCTAAGTCCAACAATCCTGAGAACAAAACCCCGAAACAATAGAAATGAGTTAACTCCAAAATATAGCCCTAAATAAATTATCAAAACATAAAAAAGATCATATTTCAGAGCGATTCATTCGTTTCGGACCCGATCGGAATCTGTTCTTGACAACCAGTCCCTAGGACTCAGAATTAGAAAAATAATATATAGGACTCGTTAGAACCAAAATTTAACAAGGAATTCAAAAATATAATTATAATAATTTTTTCGTTCATAAAAATTACAGTTATAGCCTTTTTATCGTATTTTCATTACTACCAGTAATTTAATTGTCTAATCAATTTTTTTATTTCTTTCACATTATTCACCAAGTACAACTACCTATACCCTATACTTGCATCCTTACGACCTATTCTTACAATCTAACATCATCTTCCTTTAATTTTATTTTCCAATACAACTTTTACTACTTACATTACTTATTAAAATTTGAATTTTATTATACAAAACAAATTAACACATCTCTCTCTCTCTTCTCTCTCTCAATCCGGCGCATCCCTCCTCCCTTTGTGCATGCCATATTTCGTTTAATTTTTTTTCAATTAATTATTCACACAAAACCCTAATTTCCTTTCATATATAATATCTCTTTCACCTTTCACTTTTCACTTTCCTCATTTCTCACAAATCAAACTTTTGGAAAAACAATTTTTTTCTCCCTCTCCTCTCTCTGCCATGAGGTTCCTCTCTCTCACACATACACACTCAAATTTTTTTTCTTCAAGTTTTCTTCTTCAGACACCAAATAGATAATAGATATTGACCCTACCACAATAAAAACATGTAATGGCAATATCATATATGTGTGGCTTCACTAAAAATCCCCATGAGCTTTATGCTAGGGATGTAGAAACACTAAAGCATGATATTCTTGCCATCACAATGTGTAGATCTTATTATTTAAGTTGATTTACTAATATTTTGCTATATTATTATTATATATTGCTATTATGGAAATTTTGTGCATATATTTTTATTATTGCTCTCATCTACATATTGTTTATGTTGCATTTGCATCCATGACATGATTAGTGTAGTAGATTACTTGTTTAGAGTACATAAATGCCACAGATACTTGTCTTACATACATAAAAGATTTGCAATATGATAGTATTAATGAAGGTGTTGCCAAAACTCAAGATCTATTTTGTGTTTTATTAACAAGTGATTTTTGAAATTCAGATCTTGAGAAATAACCATTTAGAAAACCTATTTTCCAACTCCAAAATAAAGATCTTACATGTAAAATGAAGGGCCTAGGTGATAGGTATCATAAAGGAGTGATTTTTATAAGTTGACCTTAGTTTTACTAAGAGAAATTCACCAAATAAGAAAAGGATTACAAAAGTTAAGTTAGAGCTATGTCTCAACACCAATAAAAAAACTTGAAATTCATAACTAAGGTGAAATGCTAAGTAAAAACCTATTTTTCAATCCTAAAACAAGAGTTTTATTAAAGAAATGAAGGTCTTAGTGAGTAGGTTTGATTATGACTTAATTTTAGAAAGATTAAATGAGTTTTACATAAGAAATAATCTTAGATACAAGTTTCAAAAATTTGGATTTAAAAATGACCCCTATTTAAACACCTATTTCCAAATATCAAAATGAGGATTTAAATAGAAAAATAGAAGCCTTAGGGAATAGAAGTAATAAAGGCTTGATTTTGATAAGAGTAAATGTATTTTATCAAAGTATAAACGTAAACCAAAGGAAGGATTTCCAAACATAGATCAAACAATATTTTTATTTCCTAAAATTGTGTAAAATTCGTCACTAGGAAAAACCCATATTTAAACATCTATTTTTCAACCTTTAAATGAAGAATTTTATTAAGATAATGAATGTATTAGATATATAGGTCATCAAGGCTTTATCTTGGTAAAAATATAGATGATTTTCAAAGGGATAAAACTAGTTTTCTCAATCAAGTATTCTTGAAATTATTGCAAAGTAAAAGTATTCCAAAAATTCTTTTTTTGCCAAAAATCATTAAGGAAATACATATAGATAGCTCATATCATGTCATTCATAATAATAACTTGTAGATAATGCATGCACATATAATATACTTGGTAGAAATAATGCAAATTTCCTAAAACAAATTCAAAAATGCAAGTTTTAGCTATTGATCAGATCTGATCCAAGCTCTCCAAGGCTTAAAAGTTTTCAAAACTTAAGAATAACATCATAAATAGATATATCTTTCGAAGTACATAGAAACCGAAAGCTTATTTGCAAAATTCCAAGTTAAAATGACTAAGTTATGGCCGTCTTAAATTGGAATTTCCATCTATCATGAAAGTTGCGAACTTAAGAGTTTTTATTTAATAAGTTGGAATTAGATATGGTATGAAATACTCATTTGGACATTTCTTTCGTTTAGGTGACTTTGAATCGGGGAAAAATTCTTGTTTCTAGATTACTACCATTAAAGACCGGTGTCCATGGCCGAGTGAGTTCACTTTCTTTAAATTAATGCAAATGATTGTGCTTGTAATGATAGTGGCATTAGAATCAGGAAAAGATAAAATTTGAATGTGCATTTGAATTCTATTTGGTTGAATTGATGATAAGAATATCGAAATAGGAAGTGCTATGAATATTTGTATGATTTAGTATAGAATTGAAGTGTCTGAAATTTCTATGATCGCCTATAATTTGCTTAAATAATACGCCATAATCTTATAACTACATTATCCATGCATATCATATGTGGAGTCACATTACATTTGTTATTATACTTTTGTGGGAAGAAGGCATAATAGCTAGGCAACGAATGGGCTTGAAAACTCGAATGTTGGCATGGAATGGCCTGAATTGAAATGGAAGTGGAGTAGACACTTGAATCAACTATAAAATTAATGAGTGGGTGGGCACCTAAATCAACCACTATATAAATGAGAAAAAAAATTAAAATCTATGGTTGTATGGGCCTAAAACACCTAACCTTGAATGGAGAGCACAAATCCATTCAACATAGGACTCTCGAAAAGTCTTATGTATTGTATGCTCACATGCTTATGCATTTCATATGATTGTTAATATAACTTGCTTGCCTTATTGCTTGTTGGAGTATTTAATTTGGAAGTAAAACTCACAAAGCTAGTGTAGCTTATACCCTCATAGCTTCTTTTTGATGCAGTTCTCGTACATATAGTTGTATCCCTGGACCTGGCTAAATCAAGTAATGCGAAGTTAGGAGTTCCTCTTAGATGTTTATGATTAGCTTTGTATAGTCTTTCATAGTAAACCTTAAATGCTCGGGATGTTATTAAAAGCTAGGGATGTAAACGGGGCGGGTTTGGGATGGGTCGTTTAGTCCCAGAACTTGACCAGACCCTATTTTTTAGGAAACCCGACCTGAACCCGACCCGATTTAAGGAAACCAATACTACTTATTGTATATGCTAGGAAAAATAATTAAAACAAAAAGAAAAATCAATCAATTATCCTTACTCATGAGAATAAATAGACTTATTTATATTCTATTATGTGACTCAATATATGAATAACAAAATGATTATATGAAAATCATTATTCAACTAATGAACAAGTAGATTCCTTAAACTAAAATTTTTATTTTTTTTTAATTATACCGGGTTAGGTTTTCCCAATGGGTTATGAGTACAACCCAAAACCCGACCTTAAACCCTATAGGGTTTGACCCTATAAGGTTTTTAGCGGGGCGGGCGAGCGGGTGGGTACCCTATAACGACTCGCCCCAGTTGCATCCCTATTAAAAGCCAATATAAACTTTTGTTTAGCAATGGAATGCCCCTCAATATTTGTAACTGATCCTGAGATATCTATGGTTTATGTTTATATGCTATGTTTTTTATGTGCCTAAAATGCAAGGCACAGTGATCTCGAATAGGCACGTAGCGAATCTCAAATTCAAATGCTTAAACAAAATAAAAATGATGTTTTATGGGTTTTTGGGTGTTTATGAAACAAGAAATAAAAGATATGGATGGCACTATTACTAGATATGACTTACCAATAATAATCCAAACTACACTCGTTCTCACTCGATATTACGCACAAGTGAAATCGAATGGTGTGTTCGCCACAATCCAATCGGATTGATAAGAATAGGTCGTTTGCCACGATCACAAGGATCGATAAGAACAGGATCTCACCACAATCAAACAATTGATCGATAAGAGTAAAAACAGAGAAAGAACTCTCCAATTAGTTTTCAATATCTCCAAAAGCTTCCAGTCTCAATACAAAAATGGGTATTTATAATAGTTCCCCAAAAGACCTAATCAATGACAAAAGGACTAATTACTAAATATGATAATAAAGATTAATAACTATGGCAATAACTTTCTATATCTAATTATCTTAATATGAAAGGTAATCAAATGACATTAAAGACTAATAGATATGACATTAAAGACTAATAATAACTACTAATAAAGACGTCTAATAATAATTATGAACAATAAAGACTAAAAACTAAAAGACATCATGACATGAGGAGAAAGCTGTTGGCCTTTCATCTGCTTCAACTATTGCATCTCAATTAATGGTAAATTGATGCACATCATTCTCGCAGGCTTGTTGAAGATTTGCCCTCAAATCTTGTTGGAAATATATCCACCCATATGAAAAATAAACCTACAAAACTTAAACATAGTCGAATAAAATTTCATGGCAATGCTCAGCTCATATTCTTTCCCCAATCCTTGATGTGCGAATCTTTTCTTGAATGGTAGTTCCCAATCAATGCATCATCCTGGATCCCATATATAATTTGCATACATATTCGTATAGAAGCTCTCCACCATTAAGCTACCATATAGATGATGACATGTGGACTTCTTAGCACAAAACAAGAATTCATCATGAAGGCTGCATTCATCCAATTTAACAGTAAGAGAACTCAACAATATTGGCTTGTCATGTTTGGTGGTTCCTAGTGTCAAGGAAAGTGGCTCAAATCTAGGTTCACACATTTCAATAGGCAACTCTAAGTCATTATCAATTTGTATAGTCTCTATAACATTGATATTCTCTATATCATCCACATCAGTTGCACTCTTATCAATACTTTTACCAAATTCCTCTTCACCAATTTCTTCTACAACTTCAGTTCCACCATCTCCATATATAACTGTAGGAATCCTTTTAGTTTCCTGAATATCAATGACAACGGTTTTTTCAACCATCACAAAAGTTTCATGTTGTTGCACTTGACTCTCAATTTCATCTTCTTCAACAATTATAGGAACTCCATTGACAAGTTTCGCCACATATTCATTTGGACATTGAATTTCAAGCTATCCACGATCTAAGCATCTTTTACATTTGAGTTTCCAATCATCATCATCACCCATCTCAATAGGTTGAGATACTACCTAGGGATTAATCAATTGTGGTGGTTGATGATTCACATGCTTTTGTACCGCAATTATTTGATCCATCTTTGTCATCACGTTGTTCATCATCATAGCCAATTCCTGCATCTGTTCCGCCCATGATTTTCCACCATTCATGATGTTAGATATATTCGTTGTTGTGTATTCAATGGCCTAGTCATTGTAAGCTCTGATATCAAAATATGATGTGCCTAAAACGCAAGGCACAGTGATCTCGAATAGGCACGTAGCGAATCTCAAATTTAAATGCTTAAACAAAATAAAAAAATGATGTTTTATGGTTTTTTGGGTGTTTATGAAACAAGAAATAAAAGATATGGATGGCACTATTACTAGATATGACTCACCAATAATAATCCAAACTACACTCGTTCTCACCCGATATTACACACAAGTGAAATCGAATGGTGTGTTCGCCACAATCCAATCGGATTGATAAGAACAGGTCGTTCGCCACGATCACAAAGATCGATAAGAACAAGATCTCGCCACAATCAAACAATTGATTGATAAGAGTAAAAACAGGGAAAGAACTCTCTAATAGGTTTTCAATATCTCCAAAAGCTTCCAGTCTCAATACAAAAAGGGGTATTTATAATAGTTCTCCAAAAGACCTAATTAATGACAAAAGGACTAATTACTAAATATGATAATAAAGATTAATAACTATGACAATAATTTTCTATATCTAATTATCTTAATATGAAAGGTAATCAAATGACATTAAAGACTAATAGATATGACATTAAAGACTAATAATAATTACTAATAAAGACGTCTAATAATAATTATAAACAATAAAGACTAAAAACTAAAAGACATCATGACATGAGGAGAAAGCTGTTGGCCTTTCATCTGCTTCAACTATTGCATCTCAATTAATGGTAAATTGATGCACATCAGTTTTTATGCTTATTCTATCAAGTTGAACTATCTATCTCCAACTACATATGTATTCTATTGTCGTAAGGGAACACCTTACATCTAATACAAGACTTTTGAATGACTGTGGTAATGATTCTTAAGTCTCGTTTAGCATGCAATAGACTGTTATGTTTAGGGTATCCTTTAGAGCATGACAATTTAAGTTGGTATCAGAGTAGCAAAAATGTAAAGCATGGCAATAGAATTGAAAAAAAAAAAAAAACTTAAAATGTGGAAATAAATAAATCTTAGGGTAAGAATGAAGTTAAAGTTAAATCTAACTAGAATCTTTTCTTGGTATAGGTATCCTTAGGTGAAACCCTAGAAAGAGTCAGAATGTTTCTAAAAGGGACTGGTGAAACATTTGTGGATTGCAGGTTAAGATTGAGAACTTTATGTGATCTGGAATAAAGGCCTTAGTTATACCCGGTGGGAAAGCGTAATTGATCATATTAGGTATGATCCAATCAGGAGGAGAAGATAGTCCATGTTGGAAACAATCTATGATGTGGAGAGAATCATGGTAGATTATGGGAATGAACCAATGTTGAGAGAGGCCACATTTATTTTAAAGAAGGAAGATAATCCCCCTTTACCCTAACTTTCAAGTGTGGAGGAGCATTAGACCTTTGTATGTGTATGCGCACGATGACTTGATGACCCATAGGGAATGGCTTAAGGCTGACGCGAACAACCATTTGTATTAGCAAGGAATATATTTGGACATTTTTCCGCCACCTGTAGAAATTCAAGCTCCACCCCCTAGTAAAGTGGGCATACAATTTCGAATTGCCCAAATAGAGGTAAACCATGATTTGGATGAAAATGAGGAGGAAGAGGACCTCGGGGAAGACCCAAACTGGGTAGATGAGGAAGAGATTAGAACACCTCAATTGACTACAATTGAGGAAGATCTAGGAAACGAACCAAACCCACCCAATCTGGATTTTTATAAGGAATTGCAAATCCTGGATAGCCATAGGGTAGAACCCGAATATGATCCTAGTTTGTGGATGGACATATTGTATTTGGAGAAGGCCCGAAAAGTGATAAGTGAAACACCCGTTGATCCTATAGAGAATGAAAATTCTAAAGATGTCATGATGAGGGAAGCCCAAGAGAATGATGGGAGGAATTTAGAGGAAACTGGAGAGGAGATGATAAGAGAAGAGGATAGAGAGATGCAAGATAAGGTCGAAGAAGAAGAAGAAGAAGAAGAAGAAGAAGAAGAAGAAGAAGAAGAAAAAGAGGAAGAAGAGGAGGAGCCCAAGCAGAAGAAACAGACTTGGCCACCTAGAAAAAAAAGGATGACAATGAGAGAATATTTGAGCCTATTCGTTAGGAGGGATGATGGGAGTTCTTTTAGTAGAGATCGTCCTCCGACTCCTGCCTCAGGAGACTCCTAAGAGAAAAGAAAGTAGCGATGGTGAGCATAACCCGCAACAGTCCAACAAAAATTTTGTAATAGGCGATGAGGGATGCCGAGTTGTCTTAACAATGTTTTTAGGCAGTTCTAGTGTGTTATGTCTTTTGTTTCTTGTCTTATGTTTTTCCTTCTTAGCCTAGCAAGAAATTGTAACTTTGATAGGTCTAAATTAGTCAAGTGGCATGGTTTTCATGTTTTGGTAAGCATAATGTAAGAAACTTGATTGAATGAATGAGCTTAGTATGATCTAATGAAATTTAATATGTACTCATTTAAGGAAGGAAGTTTTTTTTTTTCTTAACCAATCACATAAATAAGCATGCGACTAATAAGGAACATTATACACAATATGCTCTTAGGGAATCTTAATTAACAACAAAATACATGCACATCATTGCACCTATTGAATCATTATGATTAATTTCTTTTGCTTGATTTCACAAATTGAGTTCTGATTTGAATTCTGCAATTTGATATTATCAAAATTTCTTGACTTGGATTGCATGATTTGAAATTATTATGACTTATTGAAATTTCGATTGATTACTTGATTTCCACGAATTACAATTAAGTGTTTGAGGGATAACTTAAAGAAAATCTTAAAGTTTGCATAGCAATGTACAAACGGGTGAATCCGAAGGAATCAAAATCATGAACAAGGAAATTCCCAAGTAAAAGAAAATAACCAACCTGTGTTACCCTTGCATAACCAAGGATAGTACCCCAGAGCCAGCAGTTGGGCTTTATAAATACAATTGAAAAACTAGATAATCTTCCAAACACATTCATCCAAAACCTAAACAAAAAATGAAACCTAAATCAAAGCCAAAGTGTGCAGGATCCCACATCACCACCATCGCCACCTTACCAAAGAACCCATCAAAGCTCATTACCAGACTTCATAAAGAATAACAGGTGCATTGACAGAGCCTTTAGCAAACCCAATGAAGTTGCGAATTGGTTGGCTTAAATTGAGAAATCTTTTGTGGCTTAAGAGGTTCCACCATACCTTCAATGGATTATGGGACATACATGCACAGATACAATGCTAGAATATGGTGGAAATCAAGGAGAAGGAGTCAATGCCCTCGATCATTTGAGAAGCTTTTTGTCAGAAATTTCAGGAAAACTATTTCCCTTCTAGTTGGAGGGTGAGACATAGTGCATAACTTCTGCACGCAAAAAAAAAAAAAAAAAGAAAGAGGTAGAATGGTTGAGCAATGTGAAACCGAGTCCACTCACCTTCTGTAAACCCTTGGTTTTTAAAGTAATCCTAAGCCTTAACCCTAAGCCGAGAAGTCAACCGGAAACCCTTAGTTGACAGATCTCAAGTTAAACCCTACAGTTTAGATCCGACAATCCCATGTTCAAAAACCGAGAAGTCAAAAATTAAGTAAAGTGTGTAGAATAGTCCATAATAATATTTGATTTCTTAAAAATATCAGATTGGTTTATTTTCGGCTTATTTCGAACCCGATTGGATACTGCTTTTGGAAAGCATGTCCCGGAGCTCGAAAAATTAAAAATATACCTTTAATATTTTCAAAATCGTATTTTCATAAGGATTTCAAAAATATTAGTTTTATAATATTTTGATAATTAGAAATATTTGATTTTTCGATTATATTCGTATTTCTTTACTATCGGTAATTAACTAGTGTTTTACACTATTCAATACTATTAGTTACACAATTTTACTATTCTTGTAACCCATTATATTTTTAGATAATATTTTATATATCATAGAAAATTTCGTTTTTCTAAAACTTAGTTCATTTCGGGTTTTTACGGAATCAGTTTCTGTTTAAGACCTGATACTAAAAATAAAATAAATTAATTTAATAATTGAAAAATATTTTTATTTTCATAAAATAACTTTTTAGAATTTTTCAAGTCATAAAAATACAAGTTATAGCTTATATAAGCATATTTTGACCATACAGGTAACTTATTTGTTGAAATACTAAAATAATTCAATTAATTATTTAATTTTATTTATGAAATTTCTGCCACTCATTTAAAAATATTTTTCTTAATTTTATTTTATATATTTTTCTTAATAAAAAGCACTTTTTCAACCCATACTTCAAGTATACTTCAATTGTCACTTCTACACATTATTCATGTTTTCTTTCACTCTTTCTTACACTCAATTTCCCATGCATGGCAGCTGACCACACCCTCAATTCAGCCACTTTTCTTTTATTTTATTGATTTATTTAATGATTTAAAATCTATTTTAGTTAGCAAATTGAGTAACACAAGTTACACTTTCAAAATTCAAGTTACAAACTAACTAAACTCCTCTCTCTCCCCTTTATAGAATCATGCTAGCCCCCCCCAAAATTCTGCCCCTTTGTTTTATTTTTCTTTTCCAATTATTTAACACACTTTTATCACACTTCTCTCTCTACTTAAAGACTTTTACTTACATACTTTCACTCTTTACAACCCTACATCATTTACTCTCTCTTTTTCCTCTCTTTATCTCTTTCTTAGCTTTGTTCTTGTAAAGAAAACAAGTTGCCCCCATCTCAAAATATTGCTTCTACATTCCATTCTTGAAGACTCTTTAGGTAAACTTTCTTCATAAGCTTCCATAGATGCTATAGGTTGATTATATGGAGATTTCATGCATCAAAAGACTCTCTATAATGCCTAAAGGCTAGAGATGATGATGCCAAAACTTTGAAACACTCCTCTTGTTTATGATCCATATTGATATTGCTATATTTGTTGTCTTTAAGACTTTATTATCTTCATGTTTATATTATACTTTATAGATCTAATTTTTATGAAGCTTTGGTTATGTTTATGTTTAGATCTATCGGTTTAGGGCTTACTACCATGTATTTCTTTTATATTTATGCTCATATTATATGTAGATCTTAGATTTGAACTTGAATAAAAATTGTGAAATTCGTATCTAGGCAAGACCTATATTTAAAAACCACTTTCCAAGTGTCAAAATGGAAGTTTTACTTGAAATAATGAAGGCTTAATGGGTATATATCATCAAGACTTCATTTTACATGGTTCAAAGATGATTTTCAAATATTATTTTTCAAAACAAAATTCTATTTTCAGTTCTAGACAAAGGTATAACTTAAAAACATGTTTTCCAACCTAAAAATGAATATTTTGTTCAAGATATGGAAGGGTCTTAAAATAGGATATGTAAAGGATAATTTTTCATAAGTCTTGATGGATTTTATGAAAAGATATGTCCAAAAACAATTTTTGAAAATTCAGATCTAAGCCAAGACCCATTTTTGAAATCCATTATCTAACCTCAAAATGAAGATTTAGACAAAAATATAAAGGGCTCTTGGTATAGATATCCTAAGGATTGGATTTTCATAAGTTTAGATGAGTTTTCCTAAAAAGTATTTCTAAAATAGAGAGTTTTATAAAAGACAAGTCTAGGTCTTATTTTCATTCTAAAACTCAAGAAAGAAATTCAGATCTAGGAAGAGATGAATTTTAAAAACCTTATTTTAGACTTCAAAACAAGAGTTTTATGTGGAAAATGGAATGCTTTGATAATAGGTGACATGAGAAAATTATTTTCATTGAGTCATGTAAGTTTTAGCAAAGGATTTTCTCAAAACAAGAAAATGAGTTTCAACTCAAAATTTTGGTTTTTACAAAAACAGATTCTTGGAATTCTCATTTGGACAATATCATTACGATCATATGAGTATTTAATCTTTTATCTTTGGTTAGAAGTTCTATTTACAAGTATAGAACCAATATAAGTTGATCTAAAAAGTTAAGTAGAACAAAAGTAACAATTTTCAACAAGAACTCAAAATTGGAATTTTTGTAACCCTTCTATACAGTAGCTTTTTGACCCTTAAATGACTTTGGATGTTTGATTTAACTTGGGAAATGGATAGATCTTTCGAAGTAGATAAAAATCGGTATATAATATGCGCAATTTCGAGTTAAAATGAGTTAGATATGACCATTTTAAGTTAGGACTTCAATTTAGGCGAAAATTGACGAACTTAGTAAGTAGAATTGTTAAGTTTATTAGAACTTCATAAGAAATACTCATTGAGGGTATTCCTTGTACTTAGGTGATTTGGAGGACGGATTTCCACTCCCCAAGGACTACTACGACTAGTGGATTTCTCGCCATAGCCGAGTGAGTTCATTTCTTAAATAGTTGTGCTCATGTATGTGCTTGTAATTGTAGTGACATTAGAATTAGGAAAAGATAAAAATTTTGATGAGTTGTGATCTAATCTTGGTTGAATGAATGATAAGTATATCGAGACGAGACTTATTGTAAAAACATTGTATGAGCTAGTATAGACTTGAGTTGTCTGAAATTCTCTATGATCGCTCTTAACCTACATAATTAACATGCCGCGATTATATGAATAAACTGTACATGCATATCATGTAGTAAGTCACATTGCATTAGCAAGTATACCTTTGATGGGATAAAGGTATATTAGCAGAGGCGTGGAGGCCTGTGTTAACATTAAGGATGCGAAATCGCTTAAGTTAACGGAAGTGGGGTAGGCACTTGAAACTACAACATAAAACAACAGATGTTGTATAACTATGAGAAAGAGATTGGGATTATGGTTGCATGACTTATGGATCACCCCAACCCCGAATGGAGGCCGTAAATCCATTCACATATGGCTACCGGAAAGTCATATGCTTATATGCTCATTTTCTTGTGCATTCATATGATTGATTAACTATAACTTGCTTGTATATATATCTTGAATGAGTTTGTTATTTGGAAATGAACCTCACTAAGCCTGTTAGCTTATACCTCGATAGTTTTTGTTGCAGTGTTCCCATTTTTTGTTGTTCAGAGAGAACACTGTTCACAAGTTTATCTTTTTGGATTAAGGAGCTTTTGAAGAAGTCGGGACCTAGCTATAGGCGTGGACTTCTAGGAAAATCTCTTTAACATAAACTCTAATGTTTGTAAGATGGATTTAGATTGGATAGACTTCTATTATTTTGGTAAGGGTATGCCCCCTTGACTTTTGTAAAGACTTAACTTATTTATCTTGTTGTGATTTCTATTCTTAATGCTATTGTATGCCTTCTTAAGGCTATTCGATTCAAAGTGTGATCCTAAAAATTATGCAAGTACACCTTACACCCGGTATGTAAACTTATAGGATGACTAAGGTTTTCATACTTAAGTTTAAATATCGAGTGTGGTAGATTGTCGCGTTTTGGGTACCCTTTGGGGTGTGACACCTTCTACAATATACACCCAAACCTTTCAGAGATAGCAAAGAACTGAAAAGACAAGAGTTCTTTGGAGGTCTAGATAAAGACCCGAGAACTAAATTAGAAGAATATATAATGAAAGTTAATCTAGAGATTGGGAAAAAGGCTTGGATAATTGAAGGAGCAAGAAAAAGGAAATCTCAAATGACGGAAAAGAAAAATTTTGAGAAAAGTCCATTTGATATCCTAAGTTCAAAATCCAAAGACGAGAGATGTAAGTCTTACTATGGATTCCGAGAAGGTAAGAATGTAAAGCCCAACCTAGCAAAGTGCAAGGATAAGAGTAGGAGTCGTGTCATGTCAGCCAGGTACGGGATGAGACTCTATAATTTCAAAGAACAGTGGATGGTAGAGGAAGAAGATGGTAATGAGATGGAATTGGCAGCCCTGGACCAAGGTGGAGAGTATGATGTCGGGTTAGTCACAGGATGTTTAATGGTGTATAGAAGTGAAGCTTACATGTTGTCCTATACTGGAGCAACACACTCGTTCCTCATCGCTAGTCTGGCTAGGCAACTCGAATTACCAATAGTCACCACCACTTCTAGTCTATGAATCAAGACACCCACATGAAGTGTTGTGTTGACTCGGGAGACGTCGAAAGATTGTCCACTAGAAATACAAGGACACCCTTTTAAAAAGTGAGCTGATAGTGTTAGAGATGAGTAAGTACGAAGTCATTCCTAGTATGAGCTGGTTAACCACGGTTAAAGCTATTGTGAAATGTTGAAAGAAGATAGTAAGCTTTAGTGAGCAATTTGGGAAAAAGGTGAAGTTGTTGGAGAAACCACAATTCCTAGAGTGAATGGATTTAATTCTTTTGAAATAAGGATGAAGGATGAAGGCATAATGCCCATTGAGGATACATTTGATAAGGAAAAACCATGGGAAAATAAAAGATATACCTGTTGTGAATGAGTACTCAAATGTATTCCCAATATATTGCCTAGTTTATCCTCGAAGATAGAGATTGATTTTGGAAGTTGATTGGCCCATGCATACATAATCGATAGTAAAGGTACCTTACCGGATGGCGCCGATGAAGTCGAAGGAGTTGAAAGTTTAGTTGCAAGAACAGTTGGATCAAAAGTTTATAGGGCATAATATGTCACCATGGGGCGTACTTGTTTTGTCTATGAAGATGAAAAATGAATAATTGAGGCTGTGTATTGATTATCGTAAACTTAATGAGTTACAGTAAAAAATAGATACCCTTTTCCTAGGATTGATGATTTATTCAATCAATTGCAGGGAGCGTGCATGTTTTCATGCAATGACTTATGCTCTAAATATCCCCAATTAAGGAAAAACCCAAACAATGTGCCAACTTTTGTACCAGATATAGGCACTATGAATTTTTTTTGTGACTTTATGATCTGCTTAAAGAGTGAGAAGCAACACAAGGAGCATCTTAGGATGGCACTGCAAGCTCTAAGAGAAAATGAGTCGTATGCCAAACCGTCTAAATACAACTTTTGGCTAAGATCGGATATCCTTCTAGGACATGTTGTGTCAAGAAAAGGTATCTTGATTGACCTAGAGAAATGTTATACGGTGCATAGTGATACTTTAGGGAATGGCCTTGGAAGTGTACTGATGTAAGAAGGAAAAGTCATTGCTTATGGTTTCTGATAATTGAGACCACCAGAGTAGAACTACCTTACGCATGATTCAGAGTTAGCCGCATTTGTCTCTGCTTTGAAACTTTGGAGGCACTATCTATATGGACAAAGATGCAATATATATATATATATAGATCATAAAAACTTTAGGTACCTGTTTATATAAAAGGAACAAAAATATGAGACAAAGAAGATGGTTGGAGTCGATCGAAGATTTTGATTTAGGAATTAACTATTATACGGGAAAAGTAAATGTAGTTGCAGACGCTTTGAGCTGGGAAAAGTTAGGGAGAAGTGACTGCATTAATCATTAGCCAAAAAGAACTAACAAGAGAATTCGAGGAATTGAGGATTTAATTCACTATACAAGGTATGGAATTGGAGATAGCCAATTTAATATTGGAATTGACCTTGGTTAAGAAAATCCAAGAGGCTTAAATATATGATGAAGCAATGCAGAAGCTTAATAAGGAAGTTCAGGAAGGAAAATACATTGACCATGTAATAGATTAGGAGGAAGTGGTTAAAATGAAAGGACGACTATACGTGCCGAAGGATGAGGAGTTGCGGAAGGAAATTTTGAGTGAGGTCACAACTTCGGCTATGCTATATACCCCGAAGGTACCAAAAATGTATCAAGACGTGATAAGCCACTACTAGTGGGACAGTATGAAAGGGGATATAGCCAAGTGTGTTGTGGAACATTAAGGCTTTTGCTTATCCCTGGATGGAAATGGGATTGGATATCCATGGATTTCGTGTGTGGTTACCCAAAAACTTTAAAGGTTGTGATACAGTATGACTGATTATAGAATGGTAAAATAAGTAAACACACTTTTTTCCAATCAACATCGCATACCTAAGGGCAAGCTAGCCAAGTTCTACGTTCAAGGAATCATGTGACTACAGGGTGTATCCGTGGGAATTATATCAGATCGAGGCCCAAGGTTCATAAGTTCTAGACAAGGCCACAAAGAGTCTGGGTACAAAGATACGGTTTAGCATCACCTATCAACCTTAGACCGATGGACAATCTGAGTGAACAATCCAAACCCTAGAAGGCATGTTGAGAGCATGTGTTTTGGGAATTCAAGGGAAACTAGAATAACTATTACCACCAATTGAGACTGCTTGCAATAACAACTATCACCCGACCATTCAGATGCCACTCTACGAAGCTTTGTATGGATGGCATCATAGGACACCTCTGTTTCGGGATAGCATAGAGAAGCTTATTATTAGGTCAAACTTAAGACAAAAAGGCACCTAATAAAGTGAGAACGGTATAGCAAAAGACGAAAGAAACTCGAGACAGGCGAAGGAGTTAGGCATATTTGAAGAGATGAGTTCTCGAATTTCAAGTGCATGATCATATGTACTTAAAGGTGAATTAGATTAAGAGTATACAAAGAGGATGTATGCAGGGGAAGTTGAGCCCGAGATGGACTTTTTGAGATACTGGGAAGAGTTGGAAATCTAGCATATCGGTTAGCCCTGCACCCAAATCCATCAAGAACGTGCCATGTGTTCTACGTTTCGGTATTAAGAATATATGTACCAAACCTGGAAAGAATCACGGAATTGGAACATGTTCAGTCAAAAGAAACCTCACTCACGAGGAACATCTAGTGCAAGTCTGGGATGCGAACACACAAAGGTTGCGTAACAGAGAAATTCGGAAAGTGAAAGTATTACAGAGGAACCACACATTTGAGGAACCTGAGAGACTAAAGAGGAAATTTAGAGAAAGTATTCCAAGCCATTTCAAAAAGGGATACATAAGTTTCAATTTTGAGGACAAAACTTTGTTTAAGGGGGGTAGGTTGTGAGCTCTTGTTCTCTTAGCAATCTGAATTTAGTTTCTGGAATTGGAGCTTGGACTCGAAACCCTAAAAGAATATTCTAAGACCAAATGGATATGGAAACCTTAAGTCTAGCAATCCCGAGAATGAAACCTCGAAACAATAGAAATGAGTTAACTCCATAATATAGAAAACCGGTCCCGGGGACTCGGAAATAGAAAAATAATATATAGGACTTGTTAGAACCGAAATTTAATAAGGAATTTAAAAATATAATTATAATAATTTTTCGGGTTATAAAAATTACAATTATATCATTTTTATCGTATTTTTATTACTACCGGTAATTTAATTGTCTAATCAACTTTTTTATTTCTTTCACACTATTCACCAAGTACAACCACCCATACCCTATACTTATATCCTTACAACCTATTCTTACAATCTCACATCATCTTCCTTACATTTTTTTTTCCAATACAACTTTACTACTTACATTACCTATTAAATTTGAATTTTATTATACAACTTTTACTACTTACAAAGTATGAACATATTGTTGCTTTCCTAACATCCATGAGTTTAGAAAACACATACTATGCTCATACTAAGCAAATAAACATAAGGAAAGCTTAAAGAAGTATTACCTATGAAAGTAAAACTATAGAGAACTTTTGGAGAGAATTTGTGAGAGTTTTGGTAGTGTAAGAAAGGTATGAAAGAAATGGAAGAAATGGGTAGTATTTATAAGAAAAAGTGGAGGATAATTTGTGTTAATTAAAAAAGTAAAAATTAAATTATTTATGAGTGAAAGAGGGAGGGCCCATCACTACTTTAGGGAGAAAGAGAGAGGATTTTTTTTTTTTTTTTGTTTATGAAAAGTGAGATGTGAGAGATGTGAAGTTGTATTGGAAATAAAAAATGTAAGAAAATAGGTGAATAGGTTGTAAGAATGGGTTGTAAGGAAAAGTAGAGATAGATGAATAGTGTAGAATAGTAATGAATAGTGTAATGTAAAGTAAATGTAACAAATAAAGTACCAGTAGTAAGAAAATAAGTGTATAAATGCGATATCTAATTTTTTTAGCTACCAAAAAATTATAAAACTAATATTTTTGAAAACCTTATACTCTTACGAGTCTAATGGCATATCTAGAATTTTTTTACTATTTCGGGCCTTGGGACATGCTTTTCAAAAACTGTACCCGATCGGGTTCAAAACGAATCGCGGGTTGACTAATTTGATATTTTTAAGTTCTCTTATGTTATTATGAACTGTTCTACATACTAATTTCTTACTTACTCACTTAGGGTTACGAACATGGGATTGTCGGACTTAAACGGTTGCGTCTAACTAGGGTTTTGTTGACTTTGGGGTTTCCGGTTGACTTTTTAATTAGGGTTTAAGCTTAACCGATCATAAAACTTTGGGGGTTTATAGAGATAATGCAATAGAATTTAACCTTGATAGGTTTCAAGGGAGATGACTAATTTCAATCATCAATACTTTGAGTTTTTACCCTTCGCAGGTGGTTGTAGGGTATGTCCTGACTTAGCAATGGATGTGACCATGGTACAGCACTCATCTTTTATATAGGTTCGATTGGACGGTTCCCAAATGAATGAAGCTAGAGGATTTGTCCCTAGAAGAATCTGCTTCCCTTACTACTAATTATAAAGAAATATTAAGGTTTTTTCCCATCAAATATGATTGCAAAATATAAGTTCATCACCATAGTGATCGTGACATAAAGTGAAATATGTTTTATGTTTATCTTTTTATGTTTCTTTAATTTTCTAGGATCCTTTTATGTATGTGCACTATTAGAATATATACCCTTATTATATATGATATTCTAATATGAATTATAAAAATTGTAATCTATGTTATAGTTATGGTATCCAAAATAATTAATGGTTCATAAGGTATGTAGCTATAGCAACCATGATAAAGTATTTTTTTTTTCCTTCTTCCTATTTTTGTTTCCTTTTTCTTTTTTCAATATCTTTATGGTCCACGTATATGCATTAGGATAAATGTATACCTATAATATATGGTATTCTAGTATGACTTATAAAGTTATTTAATCATTCATAGTATTTATGCTAACTATAATATTCTAGCTATACTCTAATTAATATCAATTGGCCAATTTCCATCTTAACTTGACTAGCTGTTCAAAGTTGTGATCCCATAAGTAAAAATGCAAAGTCTGTAAACCCTATTAGATGAATATTGAATAATAATAACTCTTTCACAGTTAAAAGTAGCTATCCTAAAGTTCGAATTCCTCATTTAGCAAAATTTTTCCCTTAGTAATTTTACTATTACTGCATTTTGAGGCATCGTCTTTTGCACAAATCCTTCAATTAAGGTCCTATATAAGTTCATTATCCCATCAGTACTCTTATCTAAGTCATGAACCTTTCATTTTGTTAACTTATGACGATTATCATGATATCATCTGCACACAAAGCATGTCACCCTAGATACCAGAGCATAAATGGGTTGGGCACATGAAATCACATGGCAAGTAGACCACACAAAATTTCGCATGTAGATGGCACGACCCATTTACCTTGTATTATTGGGTATTGGAAGAGACTCAGAATGATGTCACATGGCACTAGAATTTAACCCTAATATGTTAGAAGGGAATGGGACTAATTTCAATGGTCAACACTTTAAGTTTTTCCCTTTCAAAGGTAGTTGTAGGGTATGTCCTAACTTAGCTAGGGGTGTGACTACGGTGGAGTACTCATTGGCTAATCTTTTATATGGATTCTATTGGATGATTCCTAATGCAATGAAGCTAGAAGATCTCTCCCTAAAATAAGCTGCTTCCCTCACTACCAACAAAAAAGAACCATTAAGGCTTATGCCCACCAAATATCATTGGAAAAAATAAGTTCACCACCATAGTGATTGTGACGTAAAGTGAAGTATGTTTGTAACACCCTAAAATTTAGATCTTAGCATGTATAGTGCTATGTATAATACTTATATCTTATACGCTCAAGCTATCCCTAAAAGAAATTATTTATATCGAACAATTGCTAGCCAATTTTAGCTTTTGAAATTATTTAATTAGATTCGAGAGACAACTAGATTTAGGAGCAGTAAAATAAATTTTACAAAAACATTTGTTAATCTACTCTCACGAGTAGATCAACTTTGATCAAACGAAACCTTACCATCAAGTATCTCATATACATTTCTTGATGTTAAAACAAAGTTTTAAAAGTTTAATACCCAACATATGGGCTCCACCAGGCCCTTAAAGAATTCAACATTAAAAAAAAATAAATCCAGTACATATATAAATAAAATAAAAGCCAGCAATCCTATATTGCTTCACTCATTCACAAATTCTTCGTAATCGCCCATTACCCAATTCAATTATCAACATCAGCCAATCAACACTTGGAATGAAAACAACAATAAGTCGAAGCCCAATATACGACAACACAAGCACTCACAAAATGGCACACATGCTTAAACTAATTCAATACAACAAGCTATTATCTTTAATTTAATGTGAAACAAGCAACAGTGGAGCACTTACACTCCGGAAAAATTTCTAAAAATCTAGGGGTCCTAAGTAATAGCAGCTGCTTAAGGAGTTGATATAAGCAGTCTGGATATTTATATCTCCTATATTTAATTGAAAAAGGGGAATAGCTTTATCTAGGGTTCACAGCCGTTACATAGTTCTACCTATCATAGTTCATAATATAATACAACTCAATCGATCCCATAAACGCGAGCCGTTCTATATTACATCCCTCCATTCAAGATAGACGTTGCGCCGATATTGTTTGCCCTATAGGCTACTTTCTAAGCTATCTATGAATTGTCATTGCATCATAACATACTATTGCATCATAGTAGGGGGTAGCCTAAGCGCCTAACTACAATGCTCAACACTAGACAAGGTTGTCACTCCCGGGACCAGATTGAATGACATAAACACACGTAACACTCAATTATTAAGTCGTCTTTGAGTTTTAATTCATCTTAATATGCCTATCTTAGCACACAAAAAACATGTTACTACTTACCTTTTATGATGTCCATGATCCAAATAAAATAAGAAGATAGATCAGCTATCCATAATATCAATTCAAGAAATTAAATTATATAAGAAATTAAATAAATCATTTCTTATATTAAACTCATCTTACGTTTTCATTTGAGCAGACAAAAAATAGGAACCACACTATGGCTACAAAAATTGCAATGCCAAGATATGGATAGTTCTATGTTGTCTGTCAAATTATATTTTATTAAACAAAGCTTTAGTCTAACATATTCTAGAAACAACATATTCTCTATATTAGTTAGGATTTAACCTAACATATTACATCTAAGCTAATTACAAGTTAAGTCTATATTAATTTAATTTTAGCCAAGTCAATTGACTTGATTAATCTAATTCATTTTAACTCATTAAAGCTAATTAAGTGAGGTTGAACTTAAGTTTATTAAGTAATTCCTTTTTATATCCAAGATTTATGTTAAACTTAAGTTTATTAACTAGTTCAGTTTATATTTAATATATATATATTAAAACTAGTTTAGGTACTAAGTTCATTTTATAATTAACTTCTATGTTTAATCAAATTATTTATTAAATCTATAAATTCCCTTAACTTACTCTTGATTATATAAATTAACTAACATATCATTTTAACTATCATTCATCTATTTCATTTTATTTATTTATTTTATTTTTTTCTAATTTAATTTTTATGAAAAATACGACAGATAGGGTTAGTTGTGTTCTAACCCATATACAAGCATATGAGAAGCACGACTAAGTACATTTAGTGGTGTTGCCATCATGTTTTATTCTTGGGTTGAAGAATAGAGAGAAGCACAATGAGAGAGGATGAGTCATGTTCCTTCTGTGTTGTACTTAACCTTTAAAGCACTTAAGGATAAGAGAGAAACACAGTGGAATAGGGAAAGTCGTGTTCTAGCAGTACTGTTCTAAAGTCGTTTTTAATGAAAAAAAATAGAGAAGCACAATTAAATATGGCTAGTCGTATTTTAGCCGTGTTTCTTCACAATTGAGAAACATGAGGAGATAGGGAAGTCGTGTTCCAATTGTGTTTCTTCTTGGTGGGAAAAATGCATTATTTTTAAGGTATAAAGAGACGCACGACCGGATAGGGCACTCTTGTTCCCCTTATGCTCTTTAACAAAAACATAGTAGGTTAATTTTAACCTATTCATTCACTTGTTTTATATCGTAAACTCAACAGATAACATCTTATAATCAACATATAAGTTATAATCATAACTTACAATATCTATATACCTATTATTACTTTATATTTCATCGAGATCCTTCCATGAACTTCTAGTCTACACATGCATAACAAAACCAAGATTTTATCTTACAAGTTCTTATATCTATTATTCACTAATTTTAGCACAAACACTACATATAACTAGCATCTATTCATCATTTTCATGCAATAACAACAATCAAAACAAGAAAGACAACTTAACTTACATATTTGGCAAAAATAGTATTCTTGATCTACACTACCACTACTACTTTTTAGTTATTGAAGCTACTACTAATATGATTTCTACTTCCTATCTTCTTTTCTAACTTTAATTTCTCCTTTCGTCTTCTTGAAATTGAGATTTTAGGTTTAAAGTTTGAGAAAATAAAGAAGAAGAAGAAGAAAGATACATAAAAAGAAAAGGAAGAAAAGAGAAGGGAAGGAAAAAGGAAAGGTAGGTAAGGAAAAAGGAAAAGGAGAGAAGATGTATTTTTAGGTAAGGGTATTAAGTTTAAGCCATATTGATAATTATTTTAAGTATTGAAAATAATTAGAAAATAATTTGAGAATCTATTTAATAGAAAATGATAGTTTGAATAAAAAATCCAACCTAAGAGTTTAATTTATGAAAATCTAACGTTTAATTTGGATTCAGGCTTAAAAACTAATATTTTTAATTAGAGAGATGAATTCAAAATTTACAGGGATTAAGAAAATGGAAGTTTAACTAAATTTCAAAGGTTTAGAAATTTAGAAACATTTAGATTATTTATTTAAGGTTTAAGGGATTCGAATATAAGGAAATGGGGTTCTAATTGAAAATTGGAAGGGATTATGAAATTTAATTTTGTCGAATAGAAAGTAAAAAAAAAAAAGACAATTAAAAAGGGGGCAATTTCAAATCTCAATTTCTATTTAAATCTATTTATCAATTTAAATATATCCTTCCATCTAATTATATCTTATAACTTGCTTGATTTATCTAATTGAACTATTTAAATTAAATATCTAAACTAAGCTCAAATTCAAGTATGAAATTAACTATCTATTGTACTATTCTATTAAATTATTACTAACTTTAATAGGTGAAGGTTTAGGGTGTTTCAATGTTTTATTTTTCTTAGATCCTTTTATGTATGTGCACTATGAGACTAAGTGCCCTTGTTATATATGATATTCTAATATGACTTATAAAAATTATAATATGTGTGTTAGTTATGGCATATGAAATATATTAATGGTTCAAAATGTATATAGCTATAGCAACCATAACAAAGTGTATTTTATTTTTTTTCCCTTCTTCCTTGTTTTATGACTATATTTATGGTCCACATATGTGTATTTGGATAAATATGTGTACCTATTATATATGGCATTCCAATATGACTTATAAAATAATTTACTTAGTCAAAGTATTTATGCTGACTATGATGTTCTAGCCATGTTGATGATTGATCTAATTAATGCTAATCAGCCAATTAAGATCTTAACTCGACTAGCTATTAAAAGCTGTGATCCCATAAGAAGAAAAGCAAAATCTATAAATCCTCTAAAATGAATATTGAATAATATTACTAATTCTTTCATGGTCAAAAGTAGCCGACCTAAAGATCGAATTCCTCATTTAGCAAATATTTCCCCATAGTAATTTTACTTGTACTGTATTCTATGGCATCATCTTCTACATGAATCCTTCAATACAAATCCTATATAAATCCATTATCCCATTAGTACCCCTATTAAAGTTATGAACCTTTCATTTAGTTACTTTTAGATAAGTATCTTGATATCATCTTCATATGAAGCACGACACTCAAGGCACTCAAACATGAATGGGTTAGGCATGTGAAGGTACACGACAAGCAACACATACAAAATTTGGCATGTGGATGGCATGACCCATTTACCATGCATAATGGGATATTGAAAGAGACATAGAAAGCTGGGACGATGCATTAGAATTTAACCTTGATAGGTTTAAAGGGGGTAAGACTAATTTTAAAGGTCAACAATTTGAGTTTTTGCCTTTTGAAGATGGTCATACGGTATGTCCTTGCTTAGCTATGGGTGTGACCACGATAGAGTACTCATTGGCTAATCTTTTGTATGAGTTTAATTGGATGGTTCCCAAATGAATGGAGCTAGAGGATCTATCCCTTAAAGAAGTTGCTTCCCTCACTAACAACGAGAAAGAAATATTAAGGTTATTTCCCATCAAATATGATTGCAAAATATAAGTTCATCACCATAGTGATCGTGACATAAAGTGAAATATGTTTTATTTTTATCTTTTTATGTTTCTTTAATTTTCTAGGATTTTTTTTGTATGTGCACTATTAGAATATATACCCTTATTATATATGATATTCTAATATGACTTAAAAAAATTGTAATCTATGTTATAGTTATGGTATCCAAAATGGTTCATCACCATAGTGATTAGAAAATATAAGTTCATCACCATAGTGATTGTGACATTAAGTGAAATATGTATTATGTTTACTTTTAATGTTTCTTTAATTTTCTAAGGTCCTTTTATGTATGTGCACTATAAGAATATGTGCCCTTGTTATATATGATAATCTAATATGACTTATAAAGATTTTTATATATATGTTAGTTATAGTATCTGAAATATATTAATCTTTCATAATGTATGTAGCTATAGCAACCATGATCAAGTATATTTTATTTTTTCCTTCTTCTTATTTTTTGTTTCTTTTTTTAATGAATATCTTTATGGTCCACATATATGCATTAGGTACCTATTATATATGGTATTCTAGTATGACTTATAAAATTATTTAATTAGTTATAGTATTTATGCTAAAAAGATATCCCAATTATGTTGACCAATTGGCCAATTTCGATCTTAACTTCACTAGCTGTTCAAAGCTGTGATCCCATAAGTAAAAACGTGAAATGTGTAAACCTATCAAATGAATATTGAATAATAATACTAACTCTTTCATGGTTAAAAGTAGTCAGCCTAAAGTTCGAATTCCTCATTTAGCAAAATTTTTTCCCCTAGTGATTTTACTAGTACCACATTTTGAGGCATCATCTTCTACATGAATCCTTCAATTGGGGTCCTATATAAGTCTATTATCCCATTAGTACCCCCAATTACGTCATGAACCTTTCAATTTGTTACTTTTTGACGAGTGTCATGATATCATCTTCTGATGAAGCACAACACCGGAGGCTACTGAGCATGAATGGGTCAGGTACATGGTAAGCACAGCAAACAAAATTTGACACGCGAATGGTACGACCCATTTACCATGCATAATGGAGTATTGGAAGAGACTCAAAAAGCTAGGACAATACACTAGAATTTAACCTTGGTAGGTTTTAAAGGAGTGAGACTTATTTCAATAGTCAACACTTTGAGTTTTTACCTTTCAAAGGTAGTTATAAGGTATGCCTTGGCTTAGCTATGGGTATGATCATGGTGGAGTATTCATTGGCTAATCTTTTTTATGGGTTCGATTGGATGGTTTCTAATGGAATGAATCTACATGACTTTTCCTTAGTAGAAGATGTTTCCTTCACTACCAACAAGAAAGAACTGTTAAGGCTTGTGCCCATCAAATATGATTGGAAAAAATAAGTTCATCACTAAAGTGATTGTGACATAAAGTGAAATATGTTTTATGTTTCTATAATTTTCTAGGATCCTTTTATATATGTGCACTATGAGAACAGGTGCCCTTGTTATATACAATATTCTAATACAACTTATAAAAATTGTAATATATATGTTAGTTATGGTATCTAGAATATATTAACTCATAATGTGTGTGGCTATATGCACTAGGATAAATATGTGCACCTATTATTTGTGGTATTCTAGTATGACTTATAAAATAATTTAATTCATCATTGTGATTATGCTAACTATGATCTTCCATCCATGTTGAGATTGGCCAATTCTGATCTTAACTCGACTAGATATTAAAAATATGATCCCATAATTAGAAATGCGAAATCTATAAACCCTATCAAATGAATATTGAATAATAATACTAACTCTTTCATGGTTAAAAATACCTAGCCTAAAGTTCGAATTCCTCATTTAGCAATTTTTGCCCCTACAATTTTGCTGGTACTATGTTCTGAGGCATCATCTTCTACACGAATCTTTCAATTGAGGTCCTATATAAGTCCATTATGCTATGATTACTCCCATTTAAGATATGAACTTTTCATTTAGTTACTTTTTGACAAGTGCCATTATATCATCTTTAGATGAAGCATGGCACCTGAGGCACCCGAGCACAGATAAGTTAAGCAATCGAAAGTATGCGGCCAACAAAGCACATAAAATTTGACACGTAGAAAGCACGACCCATTTACCCTACATAATGGCGGATTGGAAGAGACTCAGAAAGTTGGGATTGTCATGCCACAATGGGCACCCTAAATACAATAGTTCACTGCACACAATATTAAATCCTAGGAATGACTACCTTAGTCATATGAAGGATTCTATATCATGCACAAAGCATACTTCATAATAGAGGGAATGCTGATGGATTTGCATAACGTTTGGTAGCAAAAAATTAAATAGCATGCAAGGGAACTAAATAAAGTAAACTTTAATATGATAAGTTAAACTCTTAGGGGCATTCCTTCACCAAAACCACCAAAGCTCCAAAAGTTATAATCTTAATAGTCTCAAAAATAACTCGAAGTCTTCAACAAAATAAAAAAAAAAGAAAAAGAAAAAGGAAGTCCAACAAAAGAGATTTTAAAAGAAATCTACTCTGAGTATTTGTGTAAGTTTCCTCTAAACGCTCCTCAAAACATCACCATTTACCTTTGGGTTTCACCATCCTAAGATAGAGCCACATGTATTCTTGAGATAACAAAAATCTACATGGGTGTAAGCAACAATATACTTAGTAATTATATTCCTGCAAACTTACCAAAGAAAACCAAAACAAGCAAGTTTGTTATATAATCATATGCTATACAACAAACACATGGATCAAAATAGGTTTACACAAGTATCTAGAAGTTATGTATAACATGAATTTACGCCCTCCATGGCAAGGATTAAGAAATGCTCTTGCAGGTCTCTGTGACCTCTATAGCATGCTAGTCCATGGGCACCTATCCATAGTGATCGATTTGGAGTGGCTCCTCCATGAGGTCGTATTCCATGAAGGAGGTAGTTCCTTAAAAAGGAAAAGGACTTGCAGTTTATATGCCGTTTGTTGTCCACCCGATCCCATACGTAGGAGTAGTAGCCTTCAACTGTGACTCGACGGGATGCAATGCATAATTGGTTCTTAGTTCATACCAACCATATTAGGTTCATTGAGGGGTGAACAAGCAATTCAACACACAACTCACAATATATCAAATATAACACTAACAAATTTAAACTATCAATCAATATTCTGATATACTTACGAGCCATTGATTACGCAACATAAGTCATAAACATAACCTCACATCATCCCCACAACAAGTCTAATTTTTATCTTTTCCCTATCAACTATTGCACTATTTACATGCAAAGAATAGATAAGCAAGTAAGGAAATAAAACTCACTTGGTGATCTAGAGATCTTTCAATCAAAGTAGTCTTCCAGAAAGGGGGTATCGTCTCCTTCATTACCTAGACAAAGAAAATACTTGAAATGAGTATTTCCTATCAACCTTTCTTAAATTTCTAATTCTATAAATTTAGTTCTTTGTAGATTTTCCAGTTATCTAGTTTTAACCTTAAAATGACCATATCTAAATCATTTTAACTTCCATTTTTACATGTGAGTAGTTAATTTCTACCTACTTTAGATGCTTTATCCATTTACAGGTTTATTTCAAGCATTTAAGGTCATTTAGGTCTAGGAATCCCAGGGGTCAAATCACACCCAGGCCATAACTCATGTTTATTTTGACACTTTTCATAGGTTTCATCTCATTTAGACTCCCTAAGACAAGTATATATATTACTCCCACATTTAAACATGATAGAAACTCAATAATAATTCATAGCACATGCATGATCCTAGTGATGTTGCTTAAAACAGATTTTCAATTAAGATAACCTTTTGAAAAGGTTAGGAAACTTAGGTTCACAACCTTTTGATAATTTTCAAGGAGATTTTCTTTCTTAAGGTTTTATAATTTTAGTAATCCAACTTGAAAATGGGGTTCTACACTTTTTTATTTTTTTATTATTTTGAAAATTTTGATGTAAAAAGTTTATTTAATAATTTTTTTTTCAAAACATTACTTTTCATGTGTATTCAAGGAAAGAATTTCAAGTTACAAAAATTTCTAAGAACTATGCCTATGATCTCAGCATTTTCAAGAAAATAGAGGAATGGTTTCATTTTCAAATTTTCTTTTGGTGGAAAATTCCTTTGCATGCATTGAAAGTGAGTTTTAAAGGAAAATATTTTACATAACAAGGAATTGTCAATATAGGAAAGCCAAGGGAAATGCCACCAAGAGAAGAGGTGAGGACGCAGCTTCATCGACTAGGCAAAAGTAGCATAGTAATGTACATGAACATAAAACTTAACTAAAAAATATTGCAATAACAAAATGAACATAAAGTAAAAAAATTCATAAGGTTAATAAAATATAAAGATATCAAAATAAAACATGGGAGTCTTAGCTTATATTCAAGACTCCCCAACTCTTAAAATGATCCATTCACCATGAATAGTAATTAAAATAAAGCAAGATGAAATAAATGAAATAGGAGTCTTAGATTTTGTCAAAGCACTCGAAACTTGAAATAATCTAGTCTCCTTTGGACTTGAACATGGATAAGTTCATGACTAGAAGTTGATTAGTCTTATATAAATTTACATGAAATAAAATTGATTGAAATATAAAGAATATGAAATAAACAAGGTTAGATAGTGAGCCATATGCTCTAAAATTTATTTATACTTATACATATCATAGTTATGTATACATAAAGGTTAGATTAGGAAACATGAAACAACATGAATATAACATGATATGAAGTATGTTGTTTTGTATTTTTCCATCCCTTGCATGATGCATCATGGGGATATTTTATGGAAATTAATCAAAGACACACATACATATACTACATAATATAATAAATGAAGAAGGTTTAGTATTTTTACATAAAGGAGGAAATAAAAGTATGAGAGAGGGATAGGGAGTAGCATGATGTAGGGAGGGAGAGGAGAGAAAATAAGGTTATGTAAGTGTGGGAAAAATGAAGGAAGGAATGTGTATTTATAAAGGGAAAAGTAAGGAAATTAAAGGATGAAAAGAAAATGGAAAAGAAAATAAAATATATGTGAGGGAGAGAGTTGGCTAACGGTGGGGGAGAGAGAGAGAGAAGAAGAAGAAGAAGAAGAAGAAGAAGAGTCATTCGAAGGCCATTATTTTAGAGTTTGCTTTTTGTTTTGCTGATGATAAAGGACAATAATGGTCTCCTTAATTTTATTGCATAGCTATATGCAGTAGTTTTTCTTTTTTGAACTTTTATTTTAATAATAGTATCATACGAATTTCTACAAAAAAAACAAAAACTAAAGGTCTTCTTAATTGTATAAGGCTCACAAGAATTAGTAATATGCATTATTGTCTTACTTAATGCAATAAGATAATGGAACTATACATATTAGCATTATTGATCTATTACATCATAAACAAAAATCAATAATAAATCGTGTCCATCTTAATTAATAAAAATTAGCATAAACATACAACAACAAAGTAAACCCGTATACCTTGTTGTGGGGAAAATCAACTATATTTTAATGGAGCATTTGTAATGTAAATTAGGTTAATGAATGAAATCTCTTAGTCTACTACTTATTTATTCGAAAGGATACTTTTGTGGCCAACCTTTTAAAAAACCTATCTCTTAAGCTAAGGAAATTTTAGACAATAACAAAGTAGGATGTTTTTGGATGTTCTAAGTCGCTTTCCTACTACTATAGTGTATTCATTGAGTTTATAACCTTAACCAATAGGTCTGTTAATCTACTATTTATTATCTTTTTGTCAAATCATCGAAGTCCTCAAAGTTTTCTTTTAAAAAAAAAAAATGCAAGTCCTTTATATTTTTTGTGAAGTATTATATCAAATGAGTATGTACTTTAATATTTTCAACGATATGTAGCATATTTATATAGTACATTACATAAATGTAAAGGAATTCTTTTTTTTTTTTTTTTTTTGTCATCAAATGTAAAGGATTTAAGTAACTCATTTAAAATATACAACTTTATTATATTTTAGTATAAACTTAGACAACTTAAAATTCTTATTGATGAGTAATCCATATACTGGATTAAGCTAGCCAAATATAGCAATACTTTAACGAATGAAAGGGACTAACATTTGAGCAATCTAATCCTACCAATCATATCTGATGGGCACAAGCCTTAAAGGCTCCTTCTTTTGAGTTGTTAGACCACCTTCTTCTTCTTCCAAAGACATATCTTCTATCTTCATTCCATTCGAAACTTTCCAATCAAACCCATACAAAAGGTTGGCTAGTGTGTACTCCACTGTAGTCGCACCCATGGCCATACCAGGACATATTCTACGACCACCTCCAAATGGCAAAAGCTCAAAGTGTTGACCTTTAAAATCAATCTCACTATCTGTAAACCTATCAGGATTGAACTCTTCTGCATTGTCCCAAACTTTTAGGTCCCTTCCAATTCCCCAAACATTGACAAACACTCTTGTTTTAGGCAAGACATCATACCCTCCAATCTTGCAATGTCGTATAGTCTCACGTGGGACTAAAAGTGTTACTGGTGGGTGCAATCTCAGAGTTTCTTTCACTATATTTTTCAAGTACTTTAGGTTTGTCAAGTCGTCTTCTTCAACCTGTAGTTTCTTTCCAACTGAACTCCTAATATCTTCTTGTACCTTGTTCATGACTCTAGGATTTCTTATCAGCTCAGCCATTGACCATATGATGGTAACTACACTAGTATTGATTCCACCAATGAATACATCCTAAAAATATCCACATAACAAAACAAAATCAATACAACAAGCACAAAAATCTTTTAGTTGACAACCTATATACATGGACTAAAATCAATGATCATTCAGAAGACTAATTATCGGCAAAAATAAGTGCATTTTCTTAAAATTATTTAACAAATAGAAAAACTATACCTACATGTTAACTTAACTATTTTACATGTGAGTCCAAACCCTATGTGTTAATTAAAAAAAAAAAAAAAAAGGATGTACCATAATATTAGTGCAATCAATTGTATCGATTTTCTTTTTCCCGTAAAGTGCAATCCTTGAAACTCAAACTTCTCTCTAATTTGACCTTTTCATTATTTTAGTCATCACAGGAAAATTTAAACGCCAATATCGAATGAGATGAGGATAGAAAGTGAGAGCTAGAGAAGGTTCACATATGGTTGACACATAGACTAAAAAATTAGTAAAATCAATAATGATAGACCTTGGCAACGATTGGGTCCACCTTCGGACATGACTTGCCACTAGTGGGTCCAATCTTATATCAAGCGATGGTAGATCTAGACCAAACCAGGACACACTTACTGTACAGGTCCAAACAAGGTTTCTTGCCAAAAACCATCAATCCTACACGTTTGATTAGGTCTTTCCTTTACCAAAAAATAATTAAAAGAATAAAAATGCCAATGAAGGGACAAAAAATAAAACAAAGGGAATCAATATCAATTGCATTCAAAATTTAAACTATTTCCATATTTTTCCTATTCGTTGCATTTAATATGTAGTTACCAACAATACAATAAATGAATATACCCTAAAAACATCTTATTAGGTTTATATAGACATTTATAAAAGAAAAAAAAAATCTCATTTCTAAACAATATAAAATTAGGTGTCTCTAAATTTTCCTTATAACCTTTAGTTTTTTTATTTTTTTTAACCTTTAGTCTCACAATATTAACGTTATAGTTATGCATACATAAATATAGATCCTAGAAAAGTTTTTTTTTTTTTTTTAAATTGAGTTAAATGATTTTGAACTCAACTATTATTTTGAGTTTAAAATTTATCTTATTTAAAATTAAAATTTATTTCTTTTTTATATTTTTATCTTTATTTCAATTAAAACAAAAGGCCTAATGGGTTTCGAGTTAGTGCTTTGTTGGTTCTATTTTTTGGGCCCATGACCCGATAAATCAAGGTCATGTCAAGTCGGATCCCAAGTACCCAACCCATACCGACCTCTAAATGGTGAACAATTAATTATAGGGTAGGGTTGAATTTGTGCTTACCATCAAGATGGCCTTGATATGGTCATCGGTAAGATTTAGCGAGTTCCCAGGATCACTTTGCAACGAAAGCAAAAATGCAATAAAACTTTCACTCGGCCTTGCGGTATTTCGATGCTTATCCAGCAAATATTGAAAGTATCGGTCTAAATCTTTGAAGCTTTTTTCGAGTCGTGCACTTTGTCCTGTAAATTTATCTAAAAGGCGCCCCCAACTGGGAAAGAAATCCTCTGCCGAAAAGCTAGCCAACATTCTCATGACCTCACCGAATAGACTTGGTAATCTCTTGTCGCCAAATTGTTCTTTCCCACTTAACTTGTCAAATGCTACATTTCCCATGATTCCATCAAGTAATGAGTATATCAACTCATCAAGGTTTACCTCTTTTGTGGAGTTTCGAGTCAAGAGATCCATCAAGTTACCAACCTGAGCTTCTCTTATGTGTCGAAATGAGCGGACCCTCTTCGGGCTCAGCAGCTCAAAAGAGAAAAGCTTTTTCATCTGTTTCCAATGCTCGCTATATGGAGAGAATGTCACGTCCAAATTGTTGTAGGAGATCTTCCTAGGGCCGGGTGATATGGGGCGGTTGCACATGTCGAGATCATGGTCTTTTAGGACTTCTTGAGCCGTTTCGGGGGACGAGACCACCAGAGCGGGCATGCTACCCAGTTGGAGTTGCATGACAGGACCATATTTTAGAGACAGAGTCCACAAAGAATGGTGAGGGAGTTTCCCAATCTGGTACAGGTTTCCTACGATAGGAAGTTTTGGAGGACTTGGAGGAAACTTGTAATCTTCCAACTTGTTCCTTTTCGCTTTGTAAAAGCACTTGAGTAGAAAAAATGATGCTAGCAAAACTAGTATAGCATGAAACAACTCCTGAGGAATAACTGAAATAGCCATTTTCTATTTTTTTATTTTTATTTTTAACTAATACAACTCTTTGTGCAGTCTGGATCAGAAATCAAATAATACTTGAGGGCTACAAGAATTGAGAAAGCATCTTCTTCAATTTAGGAGCCAATGCTGCCTTCATTTATAATAGACTAGACTAAAGAAAAGAGGCATTTGTTTTTTAATCTTCTGATCATGCAACGACCAGTAGATACAATATAGACCACACATTACGACATGCAACGACAAATCTTCTTTCGATGGGAAACAATTATCTCTCACTTGGTATATTACATAGATGACTTATTACATTCAATGATTTTTCTTTTTCCAACTTAACAAAGGAATCGGCTCTGAAGAATATAATGCTAGACCTTTTATATTTTTTTTATTCAAAATAATAATAATAATAATAATAGTTTAATCAATATTTTCAAACCCATTATAGAAGTTTAATGTGGACATACTAAAAGGTCAAGGGTTAATTGATAAAACTAAATTAAATCAAAAGTAAAACACAGACAAACCAACTTATTCTAAAGGAGGGATCAAATTTAACCAAGCATGCCAACCCCAATCTCCCAATACATTTTAACGCAATTCATGTATGTTGTCCAATTTATAATATCTTAACCTTTTTTATCTAAGAAATATGTTCATTTCTAAGTTGGATTTTCAAATCCTAACTTTATTTTATTTATTTATTAGATTTTATATATACTTGTTTTTAAATATGATTCAATGCATGAAATTTACCCTTTTACAACAAAAAAAAAAAAAAGAAAAGAAAAAAAAAAGCAAAAGAAAAGATGCCAATACTAATAATAAAGTAAGCATATTAATATTTTTTTTTTAATTCTTAACATTTGCGAATGCATGCCTTTTTAAAAAAACTAAAATAATTTAAGGACCTTATCCTTATCTTTAGAGATACATGAAATAGAAAGTAATGGGAATCCTATCTATTCAAATTTTTCTTTTTCAAATTTAGATCCTAGAATGAAATATATATATATATATATATATCTATATAAATCCTAAAAAAAAAATAGACAAATAAATAGCTCCTTTTTTTTCTTTTTTAATTTCCTTCTTTCTCCAAATTTTAATTATAAAGGATAAAACATGGCCCAACCTTAATTTGATAGGTCCATTCGTTTCTTCAGCAAGAACCACCACGGCCAAAAATATATTATCATTATCATAGAGCATCATTATTATTATTTTTTTTTTTTTTTTGGCCGGTCATAGAGGATTATTATAATCGCAGGTCATCAGGCATCTGCGCCAAATAATTTATCCAAGATAATTGTTGATCACTACATATTTTAAAGTATTTAGACACAAGGGTTAGAAATATTATTTTCCAAATTGAATCATAGGCATGATGATCATTGCTTCAATTAAATTCAATCCTTACACTACCTTGAATGACAGATATGACTAGATACTGATATTGATACGGACTGCTGTTTTGTTAACAAGCTGTCCTAAAAAAAGGAAAAGATTCCAGATAGATACGGATAATATGCCTATCATAATAAAAGAAGAATTGACATATAATTTTTTTATAAAGAAAATTACTAATATTCACCTACTATTAAACCAATCCTAAATAATGACAATTATTATCTATTACTATATCTGTCAGTTACCTAACCTCTATTCCATTTCCTCTTTCTCACACATAATCTTTAACATCTTCTTGGTCCTTTTCTTATGCTCTTTCCTTCATCTTTATCAATTGGTTGTGAATTTATTGCCAGCAGGCTATTTTTTTTTATAGGCATACCCACTTCAATAACAATGTACGAATATTTTTCTAAACTTTTTTTATTTTTATCCTTTTGTAATTTTTCATAAATAATAGCAGTTATTACCGATCACTATGGCATTTATTTTTATCCATTCATGTACTATGAAAATTTTTTACATTTATTTAACTTCTATCCCTTCTCCTTTATGAGCAGATTTTTCCTCCACGTCATTGTCCATGTGATGATATCTGACAGTTTCTTGACCTCTATTCCAATTTTTAAAAAAAAAAAAGGAACCTTTATTCCATTTCCTCTCTCTCATTTCTCTCTCTCTCTCTCTCACACACGCACACACACAAATACACAATCTGTACCACCTCCTTTAGCAAGTTTATATAAAACTATATCATTTATTTTATTATTTTTTCCCAACCAAGATTTCATTGATTTTTTTAGTCATACTTAAATTGATTAGCAAAGTTAATATTACCAACGAAAATTACAATCTAAATTCAGTAGCCTCACAAAGGGAGAATATGAGATTATCATCCAGCCAATTATAGAAGACATATTGCCCTTTTTAACATTTGAATCTGTACTTTCTATTAACAAAATGAAGAGAGAAAATCTCTTCTAGATTCAACAACCATTGGGCTTTTAAGAAATTGACGAACCATAAAATTCCATCACCTATTTATTTGATTAGAATTAGTAGGAGTACAAATTTGAGATACTGAATATCCATCTATCCAAAAATAGGGATGCTTTGGATGCTATGATCATGATTGGTTTTATCTAATGGAAATAATCTACTTGACATAGTGAAGAGAAATATGACATGTTTGAATTAGTGGATAGAAATCTACAACTTCACAAGAAATATTGAACATTTGTTTTGTTAACAAAAGAAAAGATTCCAGATACAAATTTAAAAAAAAAAAAAATTGTAACTTTTAATTTGCTTACTTTTCAACAATCACTTAATTAGTGTCCAAAATAAAACTTTTTTCACACAATTATTAACCAATTAACAATACAATTATGTCAGCCTCGCTCAAGCTGTCTTTGCCCGATCCTTCGACAATTCCAACCAACATGTGTTTCACAAGTTCATTGAACTTTCCATAAAATGATGAGCTTGAAGCTCTTTCGGAAATAAATAAATAAATAAATAGATAACTAAAAAGGTCTTGAATTTAATGGAACGCCCCTTATATTACGGTACTTTTTGCCCCCCTTGAAGTTACCCTGCCGACACAGATATTCTGAAAAACTTCCGTTTTCTTGTCGTATTTCCTCCAGAATCGATAAAGGTATGTCCTACTTCGACGGTTAAAGGCATATTTACAAACCTTAGAAATAGAATTACCTAAATATAAATAACATAATTTAATCGCACGGTTACCAATGTCAAAACTCAATCGTGTTTGGATTTTCATCCTCTAGTTTTCACTCCAATTGGCACTACACAAATTTGAACTTGACTCAAGTTCATTTTAGGCCGATTTTCTTAAGAAAATATTGTTAATCATAATTAAAATAGCATTATTATCCAAACTAAAATCAAACTCAATTAGTATTTAAGAAAATTCTATGATTTTATCAATAGGATAATCATTAAATAAATATAGTTATTAATATATTAAGTATTTCTAATGATGTGATTAAAGCTTGGGTTAATAACCAATAGACTTGATCCAATTAAAAAGAATAATATGATGATAAAATTTTCCTAGAATATTTATCTCAATCTAACCTAATCGTTCTAAATATAATGAAGATCAAGCTTAAATTACTCACATCCTCTAGTCTTGACACAAATATCGTCAATCAAAATCGTGTAAAAATTAAGCTAAATCTAAATAGTTTGTGAACGGAAGTAATTCATTTACACCATATGGAAAAATATAAGAAATTTGAGAGAGAGTAAAGAAAGATAATCCATTCCTAGACTAACATGGGCCCATACTTCAAGAGACATTGCGTGTTGATTTGAATTTTCAAGAAGCCTCATGCATATTACTCTTGAGGACAATTAGAACCACCCATAACCATGGGCAAATCGCTCCTCACTTGATGATGATGCTTATGGTCGTACGCGTTGTTCTTGGGACAGTTGGTAGACCATAGACTCGTGACTGGCAAAACTCTGGGGAGCGTCATCGAAAGAAGACAATATTGAAATGGACTTGAGATGTTAGATATGGAAGGTTGCTTGCCATTCAACGAGGATGAACAAGCATCATAGGAATTCAGGCCAGGCGAGTCTATCATCCCATATTTCCAGCCTATATAATCAATTTATTATAGAGTAGCAAAGATGCGCAAACTTGAGCAAGTTTCAAGAACATATAATGAATGATTATTGTAGACGTATGGATTTCATTATGTTAATTTTAAGCATGATTTATTATTTACATTTAACTCTTTGGGTTAAAATGATAAGGCTTAGAGAGTTAGACCTAGTTATATTGGGATGATCATGGGAGTTTTGGCATGGTAGGTTTGGAGTAGGGCCCGTTGGAATTGGCCTACTCAATTCCAGCCTTTCTCAAATTGTCTCGCACACATTACAATGAAGGCCTTAATGGCCCTAGGTCCACAAAAGAACCCACATTCATATCCATAATGAGAGGACTCATCCTAGTCGTTGGTCATTGGTCGTCGGTCTCATATGACGGACGACTTCGACAGCTAGATTCTCTATAAATACTCTTAGTCCTTAGCTCATTGAGAGTGGTGAAATCTTAGACAAACGCCGTCGTACTGTCGGATTTCCGCCCTGGTAAATCAAATACTTGATTTACTCAAGAACATACACAAATTCGTGATACTTAGTGAGGTTGATGCTTTTTAGCTCCTCACCTGTCACACGTGTGTTAGAACCTATTGAGACTGCCTACTCCTCCTCTCTATACGATTCTTTCTTGATCATCCTTGTACGTGTTGTTTCTCTAGATCATGTGTAGCGCGATAGTCACGCGACATGCTCATGATCATTGCATCCGGAATTATACCCACACATTTTTTACGACTATAGTGGGGATAAGGAAATTGACACTCGCATGATGGCACCTCCAAGAAAGAGACCAACCAACCTCATTAAGAGTACAACTCAAGAAACTAATGTTAATTTCGAGGCTGCTGAACATGACATGCCAGCATTTAAGGATGTGAACCAACCTAGTGGTACTCAAATTGACAATGCTGCGATCTTGCGTGCTGTGCAAGAAAATACCAAGCAAGTCAATCAATCAATGCAAGAGTCCACAAAACAATTCCGACAATTTCGACAATTCATGATAATGTTTGCTCAGTATTTTCTTAGTATAGCTGCTATTGCTGCCGCGCAACAACGCACTTCTCAGGAATCTCAAGCTCCTCAAGCACTTCAACCTACTAATCTTACTTCTATTCTTAAATAAGATCTTACCAGAGTTGGAGAGCAAATCCCTCCATTGGAGCCTGTAATTACACAACCGCCTGTACCTCAAGTAATGAATACAAGAATTCAACTTGGAGCACCATTAGCCTCCCAACCTGCATTATATGCTCAACCTGGAGGATCTTCATCCTCACAGGCTACACCACAAATATCATTGGTGGACCTACTATTCAACCCAATGCAACTCCACTCCAAACGGCCACTCCAGCTACACCAGTTGAAGTTACTACTTCAACTCCTAAAGGTACTTTCGTCACAAAGGAAGATCTACACATGTACCTGAGGGAAATACAAGTTAAGTCTGATATAGGAGTATTGGATCTCAAGCTTCCATACAATCAACGTATTGTTGCTAAGCCATATCCTCAGGACTACGTGAGTCCCAAGTTCATGCTATTCAATGGTAAGAAGGGAAGTGCCAAGGAACATTTGTTGAAGTACATTAAAACGCTAGAGGTTTATGGATTTGATGATTATTTGAAGTTAAAAGAATTTTCTAAGTCCCTCACAAAGAAAGCGTACACCTGGTACGTCAATCTCCCCCATAGATCTGTAGATTCATGGGCAACCATGTGCAAGATGTTCCTAGAGAAATTCTTCTCCACACAAGAACGAGTGAACTTGACTGATATGGGAAGGATTCGTCAAAAACCCAAAGAACACTTAATTGATTATCTTAAGCACTCTAGGGAGCGTTCACTGGGCATTCAAGACATATGTGATGAAAGAGAGCTAGTGAAAATTTGTATCCAAGGCATGTTCATCGAGTATGCAGTGCATTTGGAAAATCTCTCCTTCGCCTCATTCTCCACTCTGGTTGAGAATGCACAAAGGACTAATAATTCGATTGCACAACAAAGAGAAGGAAGTGCTAAGTTTAACAAGAGAGAACCATTGGTGAATCTAGCTCAGAGTAAAAATTCCAAAGAGGGGAAGAAACCAAGAGTTGAGAAGCCCAAGGGTGAGAGGGCAAAAGAAGCACAAACTTATCCTTGCTCAATGGGAAAGGTATATGCTGTGCTACACCAGTGATTGAGAGATGGAAATCTCAAACTCCCAAGAGTAGAATGTTTGCCAACTCAGGAAGAAAAAAATAGTCCTAAATTTTGTAGATTTCACAAGATTGTGGGACATCCTACTAGGGATTGTTTTACTTTGAAGAGGATCTTTAATGAAAGAGTTGAGAATGGTGAACTTATCATCGAGAATAATAATGTCAGGAATAACCCACTTCCAGCTCATGGCAATCATAATAGTGCTGTGAATGCAATTACCCATGATCCTGTTATAATGAAGTCAATAGACACATAGTTAGTTGGGGGACATGAAGAAAATGACAATACACTCAAAATTGAAACTCATGGGGATAATAATGTCATCTTTACTTTAATGAACATTTCAAATTTTAAGAATTTCTTTGATCTCCTTGGATTTGTCGATCATGCATGATTTACAGCAACGACTGTACTTAACCAAATTGCGCAAAGTCATTATAGTGAATGCGACATAGTTCAACCTAAGAAAGGAGTGGTCTCTACAAGGGATTATGCAATTGCATTTACTAAAACTGACGCGCACTTGAAGAACTTCAATCACAATCGTCCTTTGTATGTAGAGAGTGTACTCAATGGTTACCCCATCAAGAGGACATTTATCAATAATGGATCTTCACTCAATATCATGCCCATGTCTACTTTCAAAGCTGCAAGAATAGAAATCCGATACTTGATGAAGCATCCCATCGCAGTGAACATTTTGATCAAATCTTCTACAATTACAATGGGTTATGTCAAAGTAAGCTTTAAAGTTGGGCTCATTCGTAGCCTCACTACATTTCATGTAATTGATGTACCAGTATCATACCACCTTCTCATAGGAAGGACATGGCTGCACGAGTACAAAATGATACCCTCCACACAGCATCAATGCATGAAAGGTCATTGGAGTGGAAGTGACATCCTAATCCATGCGACAAAGAATCCATTCAACCGTAATGAACTCTACCTTGCCGAAGCTACCTTTTTCTATGAACATGAAAATGAAGTAGATATGACTTTAGTGGAATCCCATGCGAAATCACTACCTATAGGAGAAGAAATTAAGACTCGAGAATTTAAAAAGAGAAAGAAGAGTGGTTGTCGTAGAGGTGTAAAGAAACACAAGAAGGCTTATGGTAGTATGGAAATGCAAAGCACTACATGAATTGAAGAAAGAGCCGTTTATAACCAAGAGAATTATTATCATATCTCACTCATTTCCTTTTTGTTTCTATGGAAACAAAGCGTTAGATGCTTCTACCTGATGAATGAGCTATATTACTCAATCAGTGAGTATTGTTCGTGAAAATATGATGGTGTGATAACTTATTTTCCTTTTCATCGCTATTGTCGCTGCAAAGTAAGAAACTAATCTTATTAGCACGCAAAGCTAGTTTCAAAAAAAAAAAAATAATAAGGATCAACATTAGATTGAGTAACATTACCCTTTAGTAATGAAAGGAAAACAATAACAAATATAATATGTGATTTAGACATCGTTGCTAACGGGTTAGAGCTTAGCTCCCAGGCACATGATGGTGATAGCTCATCACCAGTTTCTTCTTGGTATTTCTAGTTGTCAAGAAGTGGAGATAATTCCATTGACAAGCTCCATTGAGCCAAATAGTCCTTGGCATATGGTATTCTACACAAGTACTATGTAGTCGAGTAGTGGGAAATACCCCCTTGACTAATAAAAATTTATTGATAACAAATGCTACCGCAAGATTAGCCCGAATGATAACAACTGTTACAATCGCTGCATGAGCGCGATTGGTAAAACTATTACAGTCGTTGCATGAGCGCAATTGATAATGAATACTACTATCGCTACATAGGCATGAATGATCATTTTCCTTAAATGGATTGTTTAAACATCATCGCGAGCAAGTAGCAGTACTACTTCAATGTGCATGATAATGTAAAGATTCCACTCATCTCTTATATTAGATAATATTGCTACTTAGTTGAAGCTTTGCTCCTAAGCGCATATGATCATAAAGAAAAAGGCATGTTTTAAAATTAAGTGTTGTGTTTCAATGACAATCCTTGTTATCTAAACAAGCTCTTTGTCTATGATGCCTATAATAACTTTACAAGTGTCTAAGGGATTGAAGTGATCCTATTACTACGCATTTTCATGTGTTGCAACCATATGAGAGCTAGTACTCTAGAGTGCATGATGACTAGATATATCACTAAGGTAAAAATGAGTATCAATAATATAAATGGATATAGAGTTGACAAGTTGATTTTATTATCATGGTCAGCTTCACATATTCGATACAACTCATATTGAAAAAAAAGAGAGACAATATTACATGACCAAGAAGATTACAATAAATGAAGGCGCGAGTGGATGCCTACCACAACTCAATAAATTCTAGGTGCAATGCACATTTGTGATGCTTGAAGCACAAAATGCTTGTTTGTGCGTGATCCTCGCTTATGCAAGAATACATGAAGTGCATTTGTGCAATATGCTCAAAACGTGTACGTGCATATGACACTAGCTTGCATGAAAATAATGCTTTTCTTCAAACGAAGTCAATATGTTCCTTCAAGGTATTGCAATGATGGCCGAGTGAATTCAAAGGAGCAAAGGACACGACATCCAAACTTGAGTTAAAAAAAAAAAGTATCGCATGCGCTATGAGCGATGACAAGCATAGGTGCTAGATTTATACAAAGCAAGTAGGGCAATGATATGTTACAAAGTCTCAAGGAGCGCTGGTATAGGATTCATTATAATTTGAATGAAACCATCAATCATTATCCATATTATCAAAGTAAAGGTACCCAAGTGCTATTTTCCAAAACACGGCACATGTCATCAACAAGTTGTCTCCTACCATCCAATTTTCTGACAAAGTCAATAATACATACCAGACAGTTGTCTACTTTGAAGTATATACTTATTATGATATCATTCATCTATAAGATGGGGAAGAAAGCAAGTTTGATACTAAAATAATGAAAGAAAAAAAAAAAGGAGAAAAAGTCTCAAAAGAAACAGATCATGCTGCTTCTTATCTCTACTCCCATGTAAGAAGCATTATTCCATCCAATTCATCAAAGGCTTCTATCGGTACTGATACATTTTAAGGAAACAATCAGCCAAGTGACAATGTTGACATCATGAATTCAGATATGGCTTCTCTCACGGCAACCACTGACTCTATGACAGTAGTAGTTGCTGCAAAGGAGGAAGTGAGGCAAGCTATTGCAAATGATTTGAAGTCTGTTAGCTCATCTCCTGTGAATGGTTCATATGTGATGACCATGAGAGCCATACTAGGTTCTTCGTCATTCAGGGATCGGAATCACTTGCATCATGGCAAGCAAATCTACTATTTGAGCTAATTCAACTTGAGGGCCTTGATATGCATGTGTACAAAGGCATATATGAAGCTGTAAAAGGAATATTTGAGCAGATGTTGCCTGAAGTCCGTGCCCATATAAAATCTCATGGAGATAAATCAACCTTGCAGTTTACTAGACATTCTCTTGGTAGAAGATTATCATTACTTATAAATTTAATGCTATTGATACGTGGAGAAGCACCACCTTCGTCTATACTTCCTATTATAACATTTGGTGCCCTATTGATACGTGGAGAAGCACCACTATCTTCCTTACTTCCTGTTATAACATTTGGTGCCCCATCTGTAACGTGTGGTGATGATAGACTTCCGCGTAAGCTTGGATTGCCCAAAAATCATGTTCAGTCCATCATAATGCACAGAGACATCGTACCCTGAGCATTCTCTTGCCATTATCCTAATCATAGTGGTTCATATGTTCTAAGCTATGAACTAGAAGATGCTGCTTGGGTCAATTAAATCTAGATGGCTACTACTATAGAAGGCATTATTTGCTAAGAAGCCTCTATAAAGTTGTTGTAAGACTTCTTGTAATGATGTGAAGGCAGTTACCCATGCAAGATGCACAAGTTACATTGTGCAATATAACATAAACAAATTAGTTGGAAGCTGCAATACTATATGGATAAATGTGGGTAAGGATGGTCAAATTTGCATCAAAGATATTTAATATACTCAGATTCGATATGACCATTATGGTGTTTGCACTTTGATATGTGACATTAAATCTTTTGAGACCAAGGAGTTTCTCAAATTTTTGTGTGCTGATTGACCATCCGAAAATTATCTTAGCGATAGTAGAGATCCGTGAAGTGAATTCTTCTTTGAAAATATTGTCTATTGGGCTCTTGACCACTAGCTATTTCTTAGATTCCCCAATTCTTTATCTTACAGTTAGTTTTATTGCTACTGGATTACCTGCAAAATTCAAAGGAATTAATTCACTGCAGATCATGGAAGATCATAATGATGAGACATCATTTAGTTGGCTTTTACTTATAAAAGCTTAAAGAAAAAAAAATCTTATTGCACTGTCAATGCCCTTTGGAATGTCTATGCTCATTGAATAATGAAGATTTTCCATGCCATCTATTTTGGTGCAGAGAAGCATGATGTTTTTCATGAAGATGATTGCATTTTGATTTCAAGATCTTTTAGGAGCCTTGTTACGCCCCAAAGGGTACACTAAACGTGGCAATCCGCCACATTCGGTATTAAAACTTAAGAATGACTTCCCAAAGTCATAAGAAAGTTTTCAACACTATATTTAAGGCGTCTATCACAACAATAGGAGACACCGGTGGGATGTATAGTTCGAGATAGTAAATACAACATACAAAAATCTAGTTAATCATCCAATTTATTATTAAGAGAAGATAATCCTTACATCATCTTAAGGGTTTTCCCCTATAATTCTCCAAACAATCATAATATCAACTTAATCTTTCTCACAACAAAATAATACTAACACCATAAGACATTGAAGGATAATTAACCTAAGATCTTCAAAAGATTTCAAGAAGCTCCTTAAATCATAATCCCACTCGGGTATATGTAGTCTTCGATCATGAAAGATATTGGTCCTGTGCAACAAAAGTCTATCGGAGTATAAGCATAACTAGCTTAGTGAGAATATTCCTGAATCAACGTACTTGTATAAATAATTTCAATCAAGTTATTAAACAAGCATATGAATGCATCAAGCAAGTGATCAAGTAATACAGATGATCTACCAGAAATCATATGTTTGAATGGATTTACCCCTCCATTCAGGGTTAGGTGTTCCAGGCTCTTTAAAACCTATCTTTAAATCCAACTCATGTAGTTTATTTTTAGGCGCCTACTTACCTATCTCAAAATAGTTCTTTCAGGCTCCTAATCGCCCATCTTGCAAATTTCTGGCTACTGCACACCCGGCTACTATACTCTTGTCCCATCAAGAATAGCATCTCATGCAATCAAACTAACTATGTGGTATGCATGAATCAATTAATATAATTCATAGTATATGATTAGAGTAATTGAAAGGTGATCGCAGAATTTGCACACACTCCAACAGAATAATAGTAAAACATAAGTTAATTAACAACGATTCATGCATCGGTATGCTTAAGATTCTTTCAACCAATATTATCATACATAATTCATTTTCATTTTTTCCTACGTCTAGTGCCTCTAGCTACGAGCACAACTAAGTACGTAAAAAGGTAGGAAATAAACTCACTTGACCATGAGGATCTATCCTTCTTACGGATGAGTCGATCGGTTTAATCAAATAATCCTCCGGGTATGAATACTCCTCCTCGGGATCACCTAATCAAGAAGAATACCTATAATGAGTATTTCTTATTGATTCTATGGTACTTATCAAAATCTATGTTATAAAATCGTTAAAATTCGTATAGAAGGTAATTCCAACTTAAAATGGCCATAACTTGGTCATTTTAACTCAGAATTGCGCATATAATATACCGTTTTCTACCTACTCAAATAGATCTATCCATTTCTAAGGCTATTTTTGTCATAAAAAGCCATTTGGCTTGGAAAATACTAAGATACATAATAGTTACGAATTTATAATTCACAAAATATGATTTTTCCAAACTTTACTTTACTCAAAAATCCTTAAGCAAAATATATGGATATATAGTTGGAAAATCCTTTGAACATATATTTATACTCATATGTATTCATGATTTTGATAGTATTCTCTCATTATTGATATTTCATAAACAATTTGTCTTTGATGGTTTTAAATAATAAATCTTTTGAGAATTTCTCCTTTTTGAATTATTAGAAGGAAAACAAAAATATATTTGAGTTGTTATGAGTAAATGTTTTCCTATTATAATTTCATTTTCTCACTTTTCAAAAGTAAAATTCATTTTCAAAAATTTTGGTTCTTTAAGTTATCTACTAACTTTATTTCTAGTGATTGAAAAATAAGTTTTTCAAAATATTCTTTAAGTTTTTGATGTGGTCAAATATTTGAAGTTGTGTTAAATGTATGTTTTCCTTTTATTTTTATATCATTTCTCTTCCTTATATAATAGATATACCTTTAAAACTTTACTTTCTTGGCAAATTTTATTTTTCTAAGTTGGTTTTCAAATTAGTGAGTTAACTTTTATCTCGGTTTGAAAAACTTGTCTTATTCTTAATATATGTTAAATAGTAGAATAATTTTCTTAGACAAGTTTATAAGAAAAGCTTTCTTAATAAAGAATTGCTAACATTAGAACTTAGCAAAATTTCATTTTAAATTTTGAAATGAGAATAACAACATATAAAAATTAAGTTTTGAAGAGGCTTTCTTAGTAGGTGATTTACAAAGTCTATAATGAACCTATTTCAGTTTTATAAAAGGTATGGTTGAGTTAAAATCTTTTAATGCTAAAATTCTTCTTTTATGGAATATTTAGTTTGGTTTATAAAATAAAAGAATTCCTTTTATTATTTTGAAGAAATCTACATTACTAATTCTTTTGGAATTTATGGTTAGCTTATACTTTAAAAAGAGTTAAAACAAAACTTAGATCTTTTTGTTGAAAATTCCTTTTGTTAAGAAATCTAGTTTACTTTTCCTTATTTAATAAAGAACCATTTTCATTTTTATTTAAGGCGACAACATTCTTAATCATGCATGAATATGTAGTAATATAAAAGTAAAGATAATACATAATAAGATAAAAAAATTGCTTGTAAGTAAATAAACATAATAAAATAGTCAAGCATTGAGAACCTTAGCTTCATCAAGGTATCCCGATCATATATTGGGAGCCTTAGCTTCATCAAGGCAACCCGGGACTAAGAATAGACTAGTCTCAAAAGAAAAGAAAAGAAAGAAAGAAAGAAAATTGTTTTGACTTGATATAGACAAGCCTAAGACTAGAAAGACTAGTCTTATAAATTGCATAAAACAAGTAAATAAATAAATTACAAGACATGAAAATAAATAAATAACAAATGAGCTTATATGCTCTAAATAAATATATATACATAGTATACATAATATTATATAAGTTAGATTAGAAGAAAATAATAACAATAATAACAACAACATAATAATATAATGTAAAATATGAACATGAACAAAAACAAAACATGAACATATCGTTGCTTCTTTAACTCATATGAGCCTAAGAAATATACACTAAGCTCATGCTAAGTTGTATAAACATGATTTAGAAATTTAAGTAGGATTTTACCTAAGGTTTAATGGAATGTTTGAAAAGAGATGAATGGGTAGTATGTTTTTGTTGCCTTTCTTGAAGAATAGAAATTGGTAGAGAGTGTTTTGAGAGAAATTTGTTAGAGAGAGGTTTTGAGAGAGTATTTTGGTAGAGTTTTGTTATGTAAAATGGATGTGTGAAAGAATGAAGGAAGAATTGGGTATTTATAAAATTTTTGGAATGAATTTTTTATATAATAAAATAAATTGAAAATAAAAAAATATAGAGAAAAAGAGAGAGGTAGCCGGTGCATGTAGAGGGAGGGGAGAGAGAAAAATTTATTTGTTTTAATTTTTGTAAAGAAAAGAAATAAAGTGTAAGGTTTGATGTGAATAAAGTTGTATTGAAAATATAAAAAGTAAGAAAATAGGTATGTAGGTAGTAAGAAATAGGTGTAAGAAAAAGTAGAGATAGTGAAATAATAATTAAGAGTAGGAATAGTACTATGAATAGTAGACTAGACATGTAAAATACCGGTAGTAATAAAAATATGCGTAAACGAGCTATATCTATTATTTTTAGTTATTGAAAAATTCTAAAACTGATATTTTTGAAATCCTTATTTAATTGCGAGCCTTTTGGTGTTATTGGAATATTTTTAATATTCCGAGCTTCGAGACACGCTTTTCGAGAACTGATTCCGTTTGAGTTCGAAGGATACTCGAAATTCGTGAATCTGATGTTTTTATATTACCCTATATTATTACGAACTATTATATGTCACTAACTTAATTTCGTTTTCTAGGGTTTGAGAACGCGGGATTGCTGGAGTTGAAATTGTTTGATTGTCTTGACCTTTGTTGACTTTTGAAACTCCGGTTTGACTAAGGTTAGGATTTAATCCAACTTTTTCTTAGAAATCAAGGGTTTTATATTAGGGATCGGATAGGTGGATCTTCTCATGTTTGGGTTTTCGAATCGAATGATTATTGAACTTTCTATTTTTGTTTTTGAAGATTCTCTTATGAAATCCTATGATCGAAATTGTTTAAGGTTCGGTTTCAACTTGGGTCAAACTTTAGGGTTACGATTCGGTATTCCAAAACCATTCTTGAAAAGTTCGAGGGCTTACAAGCCTGATACTGAATCTGGCAACATGGAGGCCTCAGTGAAGGAAAAGAAGTCCCATCCAGCTAGAAGTTCAACATTTCAATGAACAAAGCTCTTCAATGGCTGACTCCAGCTAGTTGGAGCTTGAAAGCAACCAATCTATGAGTATAATTACCATGGATTGAGCCATGAGCATCAAAATACAAAGCTTCAGAGGTGGGATTTCTTAATTCTTTTTTAATGGTTGTTTTGTATAAAGAGAGACAAAGAAAACCGGTTGTTGACATGTCTCATGGAGCTATATACTTAAAAAAAAAAAAAAAGGAAAAAGAAGAGGAGAAATATGTTGAATGAAGAAGGAAGGCTCAAGTGCAAATGAGGCAAGGATTGGTTTGAGAGAAATAAAAAAAGTGTCCCATGTGCTGCTGCAAAGAACATGGTTTGTGCGTGCTAATATGGGATGAGAATTCAGGAAAAAGAGAAAAGAAATGGAAAATGTGTGTCTTGTGTGTACCCAGATAGGACAAGAAGGGCCAGAAAGAGAGAAATAAAGTAGAAAGAGAGGGAGAAAGGCCGCCTGGCACTGTGCTAGAAGAAAGCAAATTTTATCCTATCCTATGTTGGAATAAAGTAGAGCATGCCTTACACCATGTTGTACGGTAGCTATTAAATTGTGACACCTTTTTTTAATTTTATTTCTAAAAAATAAACTAAGATGCATCAGAAAGACGAGAATTTCACAACACGTCTTTCAGCCTTGCCTATTCAATATTTTCGTTTCTTGGAATGATACAATCACTTGCTTAGAAAAGTGGAAGCCAGCATCTACTACCATGTATTCCCAGTAAAGAAAAAAAGGTCACATGCCTAATACAAGGCCATGTTATTTGCCAACAGTCTGCTTCTGAACAAATGCAATGCCCTTGTCATTGCTGGCCTTCAATTCAGGCTTCAATGCATCGATGGCCTCTTGCTCATATTCAGTCAAACCTTGCAGTTCGGATGATATCACAGCCTCAAACCCTTTGTTGGCCAAGCTTCACCCGAGATGCAAAGAATGGGAGCTCAGTTAAATTCGACTGGATAAAAGCACACTCATAGACGTCTCCATCACCATGTTACAGAATAAAAATCAGACGAAACCAAATTTTTTTTTAAGCAGAAAAAGAAAAAGGATGTTGGACGAGTATGTGATGGTACGGGCTGGTTTTTTATTGTCCTGTGCAAATGAAATATTAGTATACCAAAGTTGTGACACATGGACAGTACCATGTCCTTTATTGCACAAATGGAGGGTACAGGTGGATTCTATAAAAGGAAATGAAACTGTACTGTGGGTGTGCCGACAAATATGTTGGCCTGTTAGAGGTGAAGGCATCAAATGGAAATAAAATATTTGCCAATGGGAGTAATGCTGGAATTAGCAAATCACATGAATTTTAATAGCATGTTTTAAAGTGAGTTTTGGCCTTCATTTGGATCAGTTGACCCAACAAATTTTATAAAATTTGTTGCGATTGGAAAATTTGGTTCAAATGTTTTGGCTCACAATATTTACACCCAGATGCTTAATAATAGGATCAAACCCAGTTTATTGACACTTAAAATAGTGATTAACATTCTTGGCAAAAAGAGTAAACTCCAAGAAGTTGAATTGTGCGTTAAGAAGATTTTTTCTTAATTGAATATGTGCCCTAATGCTTTTACTTATACATCCTTGATGATTGGACATTGTAATAATGGTGATTTAGACTCGGCTTTTTGTGTTTTCCGTATGATGATTGATGAAGGTTGTTATCCAAATTATATTGCTTATTCGATATCGATTGAATATCCTTAAGACAAGCAAAGGAAGTATTGCAGCTCTTCACGAAAATGGAAACAAAACTTGATCCTACTTCATTTGTGGCTCTCCTATCAGCTTGTGGCCATGCAGGACTAGTGGAAGATGGAATTAACATATTTGAAGCCATGTCTGCCAAATATGGTATCATTCCTCAGCTAGATCGTTATGCTTGTATGGTTGATGTTCTTGGAAGAGCGGGACGCATTCATGAGGCAGAAAGATTGATTGGAAAAATGCCTATGGAGCTTGATTCAGTTGCACGGAGCATTTTGCTGGCAGCTTGTAGGAAGTATGGCGAGGTATATTTAGCTGACTTGGCAGCTGCTAAACTAAAGAAACTCGACCTTGGGAACTCAGTAAGTTATGTACGAATGTCAAACATTTTTTGCTTCACTGAAAGATATGATGAAGCAGGCTTAATTAGGAGGCAAATGCAATGGTCCCAAGTAATTAAAGAACCTGGTTTGAGCTGGATTAAGATAGGGAATTGTATGCATGAGTTTGCATCAGGCGGAAAGCAACATCCGCAAAGAGCATTGATCTTTGCTAAGCTTGATGAGTTCATTAGAATGCTGAAGGAGGTTGGTTATATGCTTGAAAGGAGCTTATCCCTGCATGACATAGAAGAGGAGCAAAAAGAGGAGCAATTGTATTGCCATAGTGAAAAGCTTGCTTTGGCATCTGCAATTATCAACAAAAATCATTTGCGAAATGTGATAAAAATCATTAAGAATATTCGCATTTGTGCGGACTGCCATAATTTCATGAAGTTGGCATCGGGTCTTCTAATAGAGAGATTCTAGTGAGAGATTCAAACCATTTCCACCACTTCAAGAGCAATGTTTGCTCCTGCAGTGACTATTGGTGACCAACTCGACTGACTAAACTGACATCAACTAGCTGGGTCATGTGTGTATAGCTAGTGATTGCTAGAATGATGGGAGACATAATCATACAAAACGTAGAAATGCTTTCATGGTATCCAATATTCGTGCTATTGCTGTTTACGTCCATGGGATTGTGTAGTTGCTAGATATCCTAGTTGCTGACATAAGCTATCAATTTAAAAGGAAGCTCAAGTATCCAAATACAAGCACCAAAACTATTCTTACAGGGATTCCGGTTGAAGGCACTAGCATTGCTGCAAAGTTTCTGCTAGATAATGGAATTACGCTTTTCACGGTGCATGGTTGAAGATATTGTTCTAAGCTATAAACGAGTTCCAAATTTGATGCAACAATTCTCCTTAATGATTTCTGTCAAATCCTTTGGAGAAAATACATCAAGTAGGAGCCAATGATGTGTCAGTTCCGACTTTTAATATACTAGGATAGCTTTCTTTATTAGATACACCAAGCAGTCCCATGCTATGGATATTATACCTTCAACTTGAAACATAGGAAACTTTCCAATAGAGCCAGATTCCATTAGCTTAGGCGAAGTAATGATAACATTTTTATTTTGTCCAAATATTTTTTGGAAGCTGCTAGTGCTTTAGGGGCCACACTTCATGGGGATGGCAAAGATGAGACAACATGACCATGTAGTTTCCTTATCTCATCTTATAGCTTCTATTCCAAGATGCACAGGACTTAGCCGAATACATGAGATTTTAAACCAGTACAGGTGGCCTGAACCTCTAGAAACTGATTTCATTTATGCTGCATCCTCAATTGGTTCATCAGTCAATGCGCAATTTTTAGCTGCATTTTCAAAAGCTGTGATAAAAAAAAGTGTGTGCTACTTTCAGGGTCCGAGGAGTCTGAGTCTAATCCAGGGTGGGGAACTTAGACTGCTAGTCAAGAATAAAAAACTTTGTTGCTACAAATTTTAGAGCAGCACATCAATAAATCGAACAACAAAACACCAAGGTTTCTACCAACACAACAACCAAGCTACTTCTTGGCGAGCATTTATAGCACTAAGCGGCAAAACAGGCATGCTGAGTGTGCCTATCCTCAACTGAGCGAATGACAGCAAGAGCATAAAAGGAAGCATCTCGAGCACATAAAGCACTGAACTGAGCCACCATTCCATTGACTTACAAATTTAAAATAACAGAAAATCTTATTTATCATTACAAGGATACCCTTGTGATGTTCCCTCTTGTGCAGGTAAGACAAGCAGCAGTACAGGACAAGCTGAGCATTCACTGCAGCGATCAACTGGAGTGCTTGAGTCCCAAATCAGAGCGTATATCAACCTGAAGCATTTGAGCTGCTTATGTATCCTTAGATGCCACTTTTGTCAAAGGCAATGGCAATCCATCTAAATAAATTGCTCACTGGTCGTAAATTGAAAGTTTATGCTGTAGAGGAAAATCCAAATGCAGTGGTCACACTCCATAGCTTAATTAAGCTTGAGGGATGGGAGAACCGTGTAACTATAGTTGCTAGTGACATGCGACAATGGGATGCACCTGAGAAGGCTGATATCCGGGTCAGTGAATTGCTTGGCTCTTTCAGCGACAATGAGCTTTCTCTTGAGTGTCTTGATGGTGCTCAAAGATACCTGAAGGAAGACGGAATTTCAATACCATCAATGTACACAAGCTTCATCCAACCAGTGACAGCTTCAAAACTCTATAACGATGTGAAGACACATAAAGACCTTAGTTCAGTTGGTGGAGCAGAGGCGATCTAAAGAGGGAAAATTTTTTCTTGAGAAGATGGTTGAGAATGGCATGAATCCTGAAGCCTTAACTTACACAGCTTCACTTGATGGTTTCATGAAAGGAGGTGATGTGGAAGAGCCTTTTAGGCTCAGAGAGGTGATAAATGCTCGTGGGATCTTGTTAAATATTTGAACATATGATGCAATTCTCAATGGCCTATCTATTTTTTTCTCTAGTTTACTATACCATAAAACGGTCTTCTTTTCACATCCAACTCTGCACATGAGATATGTCCTGTGGCTAAAACTTCTAAAATCTGACCAGGTCATTTACCTGCAATTTCATATGGTCTTCCAAAATGGGCCTCTGATTTTAAGCTTCTTGAATGAGTAAAGCTGTTGTGCTTCTCTCAAATGGAGAGCTATGAACATTAGATGAACTCCTGTAACTACTACAAGAGCTGCTCTGGTTCTGTGTTTCTCTTTTTTTCTCTTCGAGGTCATATTGATATTGCTTTGAGGGATCCGACAGTATTGTGTACACCTCGCCAATAATTTAAAAAAAAAAAAGTCTATCTGCATCATCATGAACCATTTTGGAAATTTCTTTCCAAAGTTATCCTTCAAAACCATTATCAATTCTTGCCAAGAATTGGCCAGCCTTGTCTGGATGGTGTAGCAATGATATACTAAAATGAGTCTCTGATTGCTTCATTTAAGGTGGCTCTCCTTGACAAGGCCTTGACATAATTTCCATCAAGAGAAATAGGCAAACCACAATCAACTATTGCGTTAGCAAGCTGACCAAGAGCTTGGTGTGTAGCTGCTCGATTGCATAAACAGAATGCAGCAAAAGAATGGGATTCAACACTGTAGGCTAGAGCAGCACTATAATATTCTACCGCTTATGTATACTCAAAAGGCAAATGCTTTGCTATTTCTTTCATTTCTGTCACTGGATGATTGTGAAGATGGTCATCAATACATAGATGAAGATGCTCTCCAGCAGAATCTCATTTTGATTTCACCACTCAATACTGATGTTTGGGTTAGGATACCATTCAGGGATGGATCATTCTTTGAAAGTTCTTATGCTCTCACTCGTATCATGAAAAATTGGAGTTTGCGAAGTTATTGTTGATGAAACTCAAACGTTGTATAAATAAGTTGAACCTACGTAGTTTGCGAAGTTATTGTTGATGAAACTCGGATGTTGTATAAATAAGTTCAACCTATCTACGACCATTATTTAAATGTGACTGAATTTGGACTCAAATTTGGCTCAACCATAATCAAATTGACTCAAGCTCGAACTACAAAAATCATTCAAGGCCTGCTTTAGCACTCTGCGCTTTGAGAATGAGCGCTTTAGCCTTGCATAGCAGGTACTTAGGTTGGCCACAACACCAAGATCTTGTGACATAGCCTATTGGTAAAACAATCTGCTCAATTGTGAAAATGTATTTAGCAACTATGCAGCTATGTTGTGGCGCACATGCGCCGATGGAAGCCTTATTTATTTATCAAAGGCTGAAATAATGCCTAAACCCCTCCAATGATACCTGAAGGACTTTGGTCAGGGGGAAAAATGTAGACATATGGATTTCATTATGAATGTTTTAAGCCTAATTTATTATTTAGATTTAACTCTCTGGGTTAAAGTGACAGGGCTTAGAGAGTTAGACCTAGTTATATTGGGATGATCATGGGAGTTTTCCCATGGTAGGCTTGGAGTAGGGCTCGTTGGAATTTGCCTACCCAATTCTAACATTTCTCAAATTAGCTCACACACATTACAATGAAGGCCTTAATGTGGACCCCCACATTCATATCCATAATGAGGGGACTCATCCTAGCTGTTGGTCGTTGGTCATCGGTCTCATATGACGGACGACATCGATAGCTAGATTCTCTATAAATACTCTTAGTCCTTATCTCATTAAGAGTGGTGAAATCTTGGACAAACGCCGTCGTGCTGTCGGATTTCTGCCCTGGTGAATCAAACACTTGATTTACTCAAGAACATACACGAATCCGTAGTATTTAGTGAGGTTGATGCTCCTTAGCTCTCTCACTTGTCACACGTGTGTTAGAGCCTATTGAGACTGCCTACTCCTCCTCTCTTCACGATTCTTTCCTCATCATCCTTGTACGTGTTGTTTTCCTAGATCACGTGTAGCACGATAGTCACGTGGCATGCTTGTGATCGTTGCATCCGGAATTATACCCACATTTATTAACCTAAACTAGGATATTACCATTGTGAAATCTAAATCGAAACATCAACATGCAGTATAATAGGGAATCCAATAAGACTAATGTTTTGATGCATATAATTCCAGACATCACACTACATTTAAATAAGCATGGAGCATACTAACTTTAGCAACAGGAAGAAAATAGTACTATTTTAGAAGTCAAATGTTCCTGTTACCCTTCAGCCTATCAAAATTTAACCATGCACGCCTGTACTTGTCTAATGCAAATGCCACTCAAATATAACCCATAACAAGTAATCTACTCTACCAAAGAGTTGACCACATCAATCACAAAGCGATGTTTCAGATCGGATTTGGCAAGCCTATCCATGGCTGTGTTGATATTGTCCATCTTAATCACCTCAACATCTACTGTAATGTTATGCTTTACACAGAAGTCCAGCATCTCCTGAGTCTCGTTGATGCTTCCAAAATCGCTCCCCTCAACCAGCCTCCGCCCTAAAACCTAAAGGAAAATAATTACTCATGCATATCTTGAATAAGTATATTGTCTTATACAAATGCTTATCTCTTTAAGATGCAAATAAAAACTTTAAACCAACTGCAGAACAGTAGGTTGTACTGGTTTAAGTAATTTGTGAATGTATTAGGTATGTAACTTACCCACAACTATAGGAAAGATAGGTAACTCCAATGGCCTAATAGGCAACCTAAATGTGACTAGCTTCCCATTTAGCTTAAGCAAACAAAGCAAAGGAGCTAAAGGATGAATAGCTAATATATTGTCAATGATGTAGTCCATGTTATTCAGAGCTGCCTGCATGGAATGAAATATTCTTCTGTTAACATAAACTTTGAAAGATGTAGGTCCTTTTTATCTAATGAATGAGGTCTACCGCTATCCTTTTTTTCGCATATTGAATTGCTCACAACTATTACAAAAGTCATTCCTCTAGAACAGCTAAGAAGTTACATTCTTGTGGCAGCAAAAGGGGAAGATTAGGGTGAGATTCTTACTACATTTGCTAGTCTTATGTACCATGTTCTCTGCAAAATAGAGAACTTCTCAACTCAGATAAGTAGCTAAGCTGTTACTAGACAAAGGGAATTTAATGCATTGCAGAACGTCCACAAGGTAGAAAACAATTGAGTTCCTTTCCCCAGAGGCAAAGAATGTCCACAAGGCAGAAGACAATCGAGTCCTTCCCCCAGGGGCAAAGACACCAGACTCATGAATTCCAAATCATAGATATAGCAGATTACTTCTGTCCTATTTATGATATATAGACCAAGCATCGTTGGAAGATTGAAAACTGCCAACATATTTCTCATATAATCAAACAAGAAGGAGAACTTTATTCAAATAGGCACACTACAAACCTCCATTTTTGCAGGGTCACTTGTAATAAGAAAAGAATCAGCACCAAGCCTCCCAAGTGCTTCAGTTCTTTTCTTTGGAGAGGAACTAATGACAGTAACCTTAAGACAAAATGCCTTGACAATTCTAACTGCAAAATGACTAAGCCCACCAAGTCCTGCAACACCTAGATGCTTTCCAGGCTGAGTCATTCCATAGTACTTCATGGGGCTGTATATTATGATTCCAGTATAGAGAAGTGGTGCTCCAGCATCAAGTGGTAAGTTATCAAGAAAGTGCACCACATAGTGCTGGTCAACTGCAATCATGTTAGAATACCCTCCATAGGTCTTTCCATCTTTAGAAAGCCCATTATACGTGAAAATCAACTTGGGAAAATAGCTTTTCATTTCCTGTTGGCAGCTTTCACATGTCCTGCAGGAGTCCACAATAACTCTAACCCCTACTCAATCACCCACTTTGAATTTCTGCACCTTACTCCCTATTTTTTTCACGAGCCCAACAATTTCATATCTGCAAAAGCACATTGGCGAAACAGCACAAACATAGAGCTCCTTAGGTAAGGCCATAAGAAGACTTTAATACCATTCTATAAGTTTATGATGGCTTATAATTAGAAAAGTCACACGGATGGTCCAAATATCCAAAAGTTGTTGAAGAACCATCGTCTATCAAATCATTCCACAATCGATGAGACTAATTTATTCTCGTGTTCATGTTTTGAAAGTGCAATGAACAAAATTGAATACTTTCTTGTACGACATATGATTATCACCCTTAAGTACTCCCAAGTACCATCCAATGGGATATACCCAACGATACTGGACAAGATCGCATAATCGCGCTTCCCTTGGCAAATGGACAGCCAAATGCACCATTATGTCAAAAAATGCTAGGGAAAATATCATCTCCATTTTGCACAATGTCATGATGATAGCTTTCTCGTAAGACTTCAATAGATTTATATGAAGCTCTTTCACGGTCAACTCCTAAAAGAAACGAGATACATCATAGACCACATCATAAAATTGTTTATCAAGAAAACCACAAATGACTATTAGGAGAATCCATTGGAGTAGGACGTGACAGTCGTGACTTTTCAGACCCATATCCATTTGGAAGTTTCACATCTTTAATTAAGTTGCACACCTCTTTAACTTATCTAGACAGCCGTATATACATAGCGGGCGGCTTAAAAATTCAACTACCACAATTTTACAAATGTAGCTCTAGTTAAATACGCATTTGCTAGAATATGAGTCTTTCTTTTTTTGTATCCTTTAACGTACCCTTCAAACCGAAAATTGTCCCAACCAAATTATCATATATATTCTTCTTAATGTGCATCACATTAAGGTTATGGTGAATATGCAGTTGCTACCAATACGATAATTTGAAAAGCACAACTTTTTTGCACCAATTTGTACCATCTTCATTAGTCCATTGAAAAAATCTCTCTTGCATCTTCCCTAATACAACATGTTCATACCGACTCAATTGAGCCAATATATCCTCACTACTGAACGCCCTTGGTTGTGGTCATGTTTCAATTATGACATCAAAACTCCCATTGTCGCAGCGCCATCAATGTGTTAGTGGCAAAAATCATCTATAACCCATATAATGAAACTTACTGTTTACATGATCATTTGTGCAGTCTACATTACATATAGGACAAGCCTTATATCCTTTGGTCGTCTAACCAAAAATGTCACCATAATTTGGAAATCATTGATTGTCCACAACGACACCACATGCATGAGAAAAGACCAACCTTCGACCATATCCAACATCCTTACACGTTTCGACCATAACTCTTCCAACTCTTCCATTAAGGCTGCAAATTCACATCAATGTCTTTACCTAGAGGTCTAGGTCCAGGTATTAAAAGTGACATCATTAAATATGGTTCCTTCATGCATCTCCATGGTGGGTAGGTCCAGGTATTAAAAGTGACATCATTAAGTATGACTCCTTCATGCATCTCCATGGTGGGTGGGTCCAGGTATTAAAAGTGACATCATTAAGTATGACTCCTTCATGCATCTCTATGGTGGGACATTATTAACAAATGGAATTACTGGGCATATACTATATGTCATACTAATATTTGCATAAGGATTGAAGCCATCAATAGCATGTCCCAATCTTACATTCCAAGGGTCCAAAGTGAACTAAGTGTATTTCACACTAGACCTTTCCACTGCTTAGAGTCTACGATATGCCTTAATATACCCTTTTCACTAGCATAACTTTTCTTATGCCACCTCATCTCAGAATCCATCTTCCTACACATAAACAGCCGTTGCAGTCATGGAATTATTGGGAAATGATGCAATACCTTAACAAGCACAGTTTTTTACTCCTTCAAATGAAGTTTCCACCTTCCCTCACCACACATCGGATAGTGGACAAGACATTTATTTTCTTTTCGAAAAAGCACATAATCGTTCTTACTAGCATGTTAGTGTTAGCATCCATTCCCAATTGTCTTAGAATCTTCCGAGTATCATAGTATGATGATGGCAACAAGTTGTCCTTTGGTAACAAACTCTTTATGAAACTGAGCTATTCGTTAAAGGATTTCACAAATTATTTTCCACCTACTTTTAGACTTAACATTTGGATAACTACAAACAGCACTGAAAACTTCATACAACTTAGTTACACTGTACTTTTTGCACTTTCAAACATTCTTGTCCATCGATTTGCATTGTTTTCAAAGGTTTCCTCTCCATTGTTGATATCTTCTCCCTCGGGTCACTCATATTATTGGCTAGATCCTCTAACATTCGATAATTAGCTTAATCTTCGAAGGTTTCTCTTCCATCCAGAATACTTTGATTCACATCAATCATCTCGTCTTCATCATATACATCCTCACCACGATAAGTCCATATCGAGTATGTCCATGCCATTCCCCTCATCATTAGATGGAACTCAATAATTTGAATAGAGTGTCATTCTAAGTTAAGATAGTCTCAACATGGACATTTTATCAATCCATCTGCCCTATTGTGATTTACTACAACTTGTAAAAATTCCTTGACTCCATTTCTATATTCCATTGATGTTGAATCACACGTCTTTCACCAACTATACTCCGACAACCTATATTATATGTAGTAATCTTTTACGCATTAATTTATACTTTTCTTATTTAACATACGTTTGTAACTTTATATATGTCATTACAATCTATAAATTACATGACTTCATGAATAATTATTTCACTATACATGACACATAGCAAATTTTAATATCTAACTAAAATAAATTATAATTATACAAACACAATTAAATATGTATATTAATATATTAAACATTTATAACTATATAATAGTAATAATTAGTAACAATTATATTTAATGATAAATAAATAATATAAAATAATGCACAAACAACCAATCTTAATGATAGTCTTCACATAAAATTACCTGAAACAATTATTAAAATAAATCAATGCAATATAAAAATATTAAAAAATTATAAAATAAAACAAAAAAATTCTATAACCTTTATAGCTAGAAAAATGAGCAAGAGGAGAAGAGAATAGCGGGATGTATATATAGAAAAAATGATGAGACAAAATTTGCTTGGCATATTAAATATATTAGGTTAGTGTCACCTCATATAGATTAAATAAGACGAAACTCACCTCATATATAGCAGGTGGGGCGAATTTCGTCTCAGATGCCACATTAGAGGTAAAATCTGCCTTATATTTTCACCCCATCAACCCCAATTTTTATTAGTGTCCTCGCTTTGTCCGTTGAGCAACGGTGCTTTAACAATCCCCCAGATGACAATATAATAATACCTAATGAATTCAACATCAGTCCCGCCTTGGCTTCCATCCCTTCAACTATTGGACCGTGATAAAAAATAAATGACAAATGAAAAATTGGCCAACTCCATACTTCTCTGTAATAAAGGTTTCTGACCAATATAAATGCAAATTAGAAATTCAATGCATATCACATCACTGTAATGATATATTTCCATCGTCTATGATGGGAAAGGATAATGGGATGATGCATGAGGGGGGGTCTCTTTCTTATTTAGTTAATTTACATTTGGATAGGACAAAAAGATTAAACAGTACATTATAAAAAGTATTGAATAATACAATTCTTTCATATCATGTTTCGTATAAAACATAATTGGATAAATTTTTATTAAGAAATTTTATTTTGTTCAGTTCTAATATTTTTGTAATATAAAATATAAAGAATAAAAATTTTAAATTTTATCCAATTCCATAGAAAAAATTTTATCCAGTCACAAATACATGGTATAATAATTTTGTTTAGTTTAATACCATGAAAAATTATATAACGAAACGTTACCATGGAATTTTGGCCTTTTCTGTTTTCAAAATGTATGGAGACAATGCGCATGACATCACTTTACGTTGCTTGTGGAGCTCCTGTTGGGGAAATGCCTAATTGAGATGTGGAATGGACAAGTTGTGGTCATACGGCGGCTTTTTGTCATGCAAATGCTAGATGTTTAGTATCTTCCATGCTTTATTAATTGAACCACATGCACGTACCATAACTACAATTGGGATAGATAGGCTTAATTCTCGATTCCTCTTCTCCATCATTCTGGAATTTATAATGAAGGAAAATATCAATTTTCATACTTTGAAATTTTATAAAAATTTAAGTTAATATATGAACTTTATGGTTGATTTAGGTCTGCTTTGGATTGTCTAATTTTCATATGAATCTTATCTATAAGAATCTTATTTGTTTCTTATCTCTTTGATATGTTTATAACTAAAAATATATGTTTTTCATATATATTTGTTTCTTAAATAACATCTATTTGAAAACAATAAAAATAAGATGTCAAAAAAATAAAAAAATATGAAACAAACAAACCCATATTATCCAATCAAACTTTTCACCACTATTGTTACAATTTCCCTAACACTATTTAGTATGTCTACTGACATGGGAGGGACAACTTATCATCCCTCCCACAATAGTAAACGGATTAGAGATATCAAAAACATCCATAAAAATGTGATGAAGCAATAAATCAACGACTTTGAAGAGATACTAAATTGAATTTTGGTCCAAAGTTCATTATTGGATGAACTCTACAAGCATGATCTCAACGAATTTATGGTTGCTCAATCTCCACTTTTAAAGGAGAAAGGGTGCTTTGTTGTTAGCCTTTCCTTTACTTCAGCTTTCAAGTGCTATAGGACCTTTGCTTGACTAAGGTTGCATTATATTTTGAGAATATGTCAAATTTAGTATTTAAGTTTTGTACAAAAATTCAATTCGGTATATGAACTTTAAAGTGCTCAATCTAATACCCAATTAAACTTTTCACAAGTTATTTTTACTATCTCACTAACACTGTTTATTCTATTTCATGATGTAGAGAAGACAACCTATCATGTTAGACGATAATCACAGAAGTAGTGAAAATTTAATGATATGTTGTCTCTTCCACATCATCAAATAGAATAAATGATGTTAAAAAGATAGTAAAAATAGTTACAAAGAATTTAATTTGAGTATTAAATTAACCATTTAAATTTTCAAACACCAAATTTAATTTTTATGCATAGTTTAGATACCAAATTTAACATTTACCCTTATACTTTTATTGAATTCATTTAATTGGAGCATAACATATAAGGCTCCTTATCATGTTGCATATTTTGAGAATGAGTCTACATATACTTATAGACATGAGTAAATAGGAACTCTTAACTATGTAAATATAGGGGAAACTTGTTAAGGAATGATTGTATAATTATATGAGTTTTTTTATAGTTTTTAATAGAATAGGATTCTTTCTAAAGTGTAATCGTATCTGAAATGATCTAAATTTAAATTTCATTTAATTTCCGTGTATATGTTTATTTATCTTAATTATTGAACTAAATGAGCATGATGATTTATGAAAGTTGTGTTTGGTAATAGTCTAAATGTGTTTAAGTTAGTGTAAATTGAACATTTTATGTGTTATTATGCATATGTAATGAAATTAATATCCTTGTTTTATATATATTAATGTATGTATAGTATAGTTAATAATTGTGTCTTTTATACATTAATATGTTAAGTTAAGTTTAGATCTATAAAATCAACTTTGGATTTGATTAAGATTAGTGGATAGAAATTTTCCTTAGTTAGTAGTAATTATGCCTAAATAAACCCAAATGAGACTCAAATTAGCTCAAATGCAAGCTAAAGTTATATAAGCCTTAAAAGTCAATTTTGAGATAAGTTTAAGACTCAAATTAGCTTAATTAGCCTTACTTTTGGGTAGCCCTTGCTTTTATCCGAATTTTTCCTTTTTCTTTCTTTCTTTTCTCTTCTTCTTTCACTCCAAATTCCAAGCCTAAACTAAAGACAACATCAAGCTTTCAGAATCAAAATTATCTCCAAGTCAAGGCATATTCAAGTGAGTTGATATAAGTATAACTTTTGTTTTATTTTCATTTCCTATAGTAGCTTTGTGAGATCTTGGATAGAATGAGTTCAATGTTATCTAAATTGCATGTTCATGCGTTGAAATTAGCTTGGATTATGTTTTGTTAATGTGTGAGTTTGTTTATGTGTTGTGGTAGTAATATGAAGTGTTGGAAAGAAATAAAGATAGTTTGAGTAGTTAAAATTGAGGATGAATGGAAGTGGGATTTGAAGTGATTAAATCTGTTGATTTAATGTTCTAAGTTACTAGGATTAATTAGTGTAGATAGGAGTGAGTATATGAAGTTAAAAATGAAATTGAAGAAGATTTAGAAGTGTTAAATGTTAGAAAGTTGCAAAGTGGAAAACAAGGGAAATGAGTTCTGTCGAATAGGCCTGTTTTGAACGTACACCGGCAACTGGAAATTTCAACGCCGCCAGTGTAGAGGCAGGGTTGGAAGCAAACAGAAGTAAAACTTTTAACGCCGCTTTGAACACCACCGGCTTTTACAAGAAATTTTACCAGCGTTTGTTCTTCAAAACGTACGTCGGCAATTAGAGAATTTAAGCTGCTGGCGTATGGGGCGGTGTTAAAGTGGAACAGAACCAAATATTTAAACGCCAGAGTGAAATGCTGCCGGCGCAAACTACGTACGCTGCCGGCGTTCATTCAAATTCTGCAAGCGTTGAAAGGCAGCGTATCCCTGAGTTTTTCAAATTAAAACTTCTTCAATCTTCAATCTTTACTTCATATATGATTCCCTATTGAATATATGAGCTAGATAAACATGTTTTATGCATTAATTTAATATTAAAACTCTATGCAAAGTTTAATGAATTTCCTTGTATAATTGATCTAGGATTGTGATATGTATGTATGTATATATATATATATATATATGTGGATGTGAAATCTATATTCAATTATTGATTATTTTGATATTCCTATTTCAGTTAAGGGTTCTTCGATCAGTTCATCACCGAGTGACTATAGTGATATACTATCGGGTTCGAGTACGCAATAACTTGTTTGATGTTTGCTAGGACTAGGCATTCCTAATTTGACTTAATTTGATTTGGCTTAATATTTTGATGAATTGGATGTCTATTACGCTATTTAATCTGGTCTGAGGAGCAGCAAACCTGTCATGATGCAATGACATGTTAGTTAGGCGCTTAACCAAGTCTTGATGCAATGACTTTACCATGATGCAATGGTACGCTATGATGCAATAGCGATTCTTTTTGGTTAAGTGGGTAGCCAATAGGGGGAATAGTATCTAAATAACGTTTACTTAAACTTAGGGGAAAATACCATGGTTTAGTTCAAAGTTTATGGGAACTTGTGAACTAGGCTCATGTTATGGACTGAGTTTAAGTAGAGTCGGACAACGACTTTTGAACCCTAAATGAAGCCATTTTCTTTATGAAATAGATATAGGAGATATAAGTATTCGGACTGCCTATATCAACCCCCTGAGTAGCTGCTGTTACTCAGGATCTCTAAATTCCCAAAGTGATTCCGGGGTTTGAATACCCCCCTTTTGTTTTGCGAAAGAAAATTTAATAAAGATAATCACTTGTCTACTGATGCATTTCATTGGATTTACGTTAGCTTGATAACTTGTTCTTGCATTTGTTATTGTGTACTGGGCCTTTGGCTCACTTTTACTGCTTTGTAGGTACTGGAGACGAATTTTATGATGATTTGGGTTACGGGTCCGACTTTGAGAGATTCATGGATGAGTGGGACGAATAGGACTCGAATACCCTGGACTTTTGGAGGAGTTTTTGCTAAAGAAAAGTTTTGATAGAAGGCTTGATAGATAAGCCTAAGTTGTAAAGACCTTAAGATCTCCTAGGATTCTTTTTGCTTTAAGAAAACTTGTAATTTTGTAGTGTTGTATTGACACTAAAAAGTGTATATATAATGTAAATATATGTATAGATTGCTTTTATTAGCAATCTTGTTTCGATAAAAGTTCTTTATAAAGTTTTAGTAGCTTTGATCAAACAATTTTCATAAACTGTTAGTTTTAGGACAACCTTACATATAATGTGAAAACATTATATGTGGTTGGGGACTCGGTATTCAAAATCTCGGGATTTAGAGGGTTGGGTCTTTACAGATGGTATCAGAGCTATGTTTATGAAATTGTTTGATTAAATAGTGGTGACTTGACCTTAGATGTGGTGAGTTTAGTTAGACGTATATAGGACTTTTTATATTAAGTATTTTGTTTGAATGTCTATTTGGTTTATTAATTGTTTTGATGTTGATTTGACATTGTAAAATTATTATATGTCATACATATGTTGCATGTTGTTTAAAAGATGGATAGGTCAAGAAAGTAACTCGACAATCTTCGAAAGAGAGAGTATGCCACCTCCTTCTCATCTATTATCTCAGCTTCTGCATCAGCTAGTATTCCAGCTTCTACTTCGACTCCATCACCGGCTTCGGCTTCTACTGCACCAAATCCGCAGCCTCCTAAATGCCAGCATATCCAGCTATGCCTCAGATGCCTACAGGAGATCGAATAATGTGTTCACTGTGTTCGAGATATGTTTGCAATAGTTCAACAGTATCAGCAAATGATGTATCAACAACAACAATTTATGCAGCAATATAATCCATCAACGATGAGACAAGAACAAGTACTAATGGGAGACCGGAATGATCAAGTCAAGTTGCATGATTTTGTCAGACTGGTACCTGATTTTGATGGAACTGCTTTGGATCCGACTAGAACGGAAGGTTGGATAGTGGAGCTTGAGCAAGCATTTGCAGCTTATGAAGTACCTGAGCATAGGAAAGTTGATTTAGCTATATATATGTTGAAGGGAGATGCATATACTTGGTGGAGATTGAATAGTGAAGGATATGTAAGACCAATACCATGGAACAGATTTAAGGAAGCCTTTTTCTTGCAATACATTCCATCCACAGTGCGAAAACAAATGATATCGAGTTGGCTAAGTCTAAGGCAAGGAAATAAAACTGCTGAAGAATATCATGCAGAATATTGCAGATTGCTTAGGTTTACTAGTACAAATTACAATGATGAGAGTATGAAGGTTTAAAAGTTTCAAGATGGCTTTAACATGGAGATTAAGAGTGAGGTCAAGAAGTTTCAACTATCAACACTATCTGAAATGGTAATCAAAGCAAAGTTAGTGGAACAAATTAATAATGAAAATAAAGCTCAGAGGGATAGACGTGCTACATTTATGAGCAAGAAATCGGTGACATCATATACTCCTTATTCAAGGTTTGGTAATGTTAACAAATGCAAGCGACCATATTTGGGTAAGAAACCAAGTTCGGGACAAGTAATGAAGACTTCTATGCCTTCCATTCCATTTGATAAGCGGTGTCCTATATGTTTTGGTCCTCATGAATCATTTCAATGTAAGTGGACTCCTAGAGCTTGCTTTGCATGTGGGAAAGTTGGTCATAAAGCTTCTGAGTGTTCTGATCCTAAATTGAAGCCCATCTTCTGTGCTCATTGTCAACAAAGAGGTCATCATGTGGCGAATTGTAAAGAAAAGCCTAAGAATGAAGGACCGAACTTTGGAAAGGGAATGACAGCTGCTAGAGTATTTGCTTTACAATAGTATGAGAAAGCTCCTTCGGTTGATACACTGGCAGGTACAATACAGATTGCAAATCATCCTGCATATACTTTAATTGACACTGGTGCTACTCATGCATGTGTTGCTGAAAGTTTTGTGAATGAGTGTGGTTTGTCTTCTGAAGTGTTGTATGATAGAATGATGAGTGTAAATACTCCTTTTGGTGTGCAATCCAAAGAGCCATGTGTATGTAGAAATGTTGATGTTGTGATTTCTGATGAAAGCATGCCAATAGATATGTTAGTTCTGCCTTTAATCGATTTTGATGTTATTCTTGGAATGAATTGGTTAAATCTTTACAAAGCTACGATAGATTGTAATAAAGGGAAGTAAGTTTTGAGTTGGAGGGCAGAAGACTGCTTCATGTGTTGGAAAGAAGGAGACCGAAGAGTATGTATTCTATGGAATTGTGGGAGAAGGATATGGGAACTACAATGGTAGTGAAGAACTCCGAGTTGATATGGTGCCAGTAGTAAGGGAATTTATTGATGTTTTTCCTGATGAATTACCGGGTTTACCACCGGATAGAGAGATTGATTTTGGGATCGATTTGATACCAGGGACTACACCTATTTCTAAAGCTCCATACCGTATGGCTCCGGCCGAGTTGAAAGAATTGAAAAGCCAGTTGGAGGAATTACAAAACTTAGGGTTTATTCGTCCAAGCATTTCTCCTTGGGGTGCTCCAGTTTTATTTGTTAAGAAGAAAGATGGAAGTTTAAGAATGTGTATAGACTATAGAGAATTAAATCAAGTGACAATCAAGAACAAGTATCCACCCTCGAATTGATGATTTATTTGATCATGAGAGATGCTGCATTATTTTCCAAGATAGATTTGAGATCCGGATACATCAACTCAAGATTAAGCAACAAGATATATCCAAGACTGCTTTCAGAACAAGATATGGACATTTTGAGTTTATGGTTATGCCTTTCGGTTTGACAAATGCCCCAGCAGCTTTTATGGATTTGATGAATAGGGTATTTAAAGATTATCTGGATCAGTTTGTAATAGTCTTCATTGATGATATATTGGTGTATTCAAAGAATATGGAAGAACATGAGAAACATTTGAAACTTGTTCTACAAAGATTGAGAGAGAGAGAAGCTTTATGCTAAATTTAGCAAGTGCAAGTTTTGGTTGAGAGAAGTTGCATTCTTGGGACATATCATTACAAAAGAAGGAATATCTGTTGATCCGAAAAGATTAGAGGTATTGGACTGGCCACCACCTACAAGTGTCACTGAAGTACGAAGTTTTCTAGGTTTGGCAAGCTATTATAGAAGATTTGTACAAGGTTTTTCCAAAATTGCTTCACCATTAACTAAGTTGACAAGAAAATATGTGAAATTTGATTGGGATGAAGATTGTAATCAAAGTTTTCTTGCGCTGAAAGAACGATTGGTTTCTGCACCGATTTTGGCACTACCAGTTAGTGGAGAAGAGTTCGTGATCTACAGTGATGCTTCACTTCAAGGACTCGGATGTGTTTTGATGCAAGATAATCGAGTTATAGCTTATGCCTCAAGACAATTGAAACCCCACGAGAGGAATTACCCAATTCATGATCTCGAGTTAGCCACGGTGGTATTAGCATTGAAGCTTTGGAGACATTATTTATTTGGTGAAAAGTGTAAGATATTCACTGATCACAAGAGTTTGAAATACATTTTCACTCAAAAATAATTGAATATGCGACAATGAAGATGGTTGGAGTTAATCAAAGATTACAATGTTGAAATTTTGTATCACCCAGGAAAAGCCAATGTTGTAGCAGATGCGCTCAGTAGAAAGAAACCAATGAATGTGGAATCTCTAATTACTACTCAACGAGAATTACAAGAAGATCTTCAAAAGATAATATTGAGATAGCCATGGAAAATGTTGACATTATGCTAGCGAGTTTATTTGTGCAACCAATGATTCTGGATCAAATTAAGTAAGGACAACTGGAAGAACCTGGAAGCCAGAAATTGAGAAGTGAGATAAGTAAAAAGAGGAGAAAAGATATGAGGATTGATGATAAAGGTATTATCAGGTCTAAGGATAGAATTTATGTACCCGAGATCTATGACTTGAGACATCAAATTATGAAAGAGGCGCATTCCTCCTAATATTCAATTCATCCTGGAAACACAAAGATGTATCGAGACTTGAAGCGACATTTTTGGTGGGAATGAATGAAAAAGGATATTGCAAGCTTTGTTTCTAAGTGTTTGGTATGTCAACAAGTGAAGATTGAGCATCAACGACCTGGAGGAGAATTGCAACCATTAAAAATCCCGGAATGGAAGTGGGATGAGATAGCTATGGATTTTGTGACGGCCTTACCAAAGACAGTAGCCAAAAATGAAATGATTTGGATCATTGTAGATCGGCTAACGAAATCATCACATTTCATTCCACTGAGAGTCGGGTATTCACTCAAAAAATTGGCTCAGATTTATATCCGATAGATAGTGAGATTACATGGTATACCAGTGACCATCACTTTAGATAGAGATACCAGATTTGTCAGTCCATTTTGGAAAAGTCTTCATGAAGCTCTTGGGACAAAGTTACAATTTAATACAGCTTTTCATCCACAAACTGACGGTCAATCAGAAAGGACGATTCAAATTCTTGAAGATATGCTTAGAGCTTGTGCATTAGATTTTGGAAGGAATTGGGATGAACACTTATCTCTGGTTGAATTTGCTTACAACAATAGCTATCATGCAGCGATTCAGATGGCTCCATATGAAGCATTATATAGGAGAAAATGTAGATCCCCTTTACATTGGGATGAAGTGGGCGAGAGAGTGTTGATTGGTCCTGATTTGGTACAACAAGCAATTCATAAGATTCAAATGATCAAACAGAAATTAAAAGCTGCTCAAGACCGATATAAAAGTTATGTTGATTTGAGAAGAAGACCTTTGGAGTTTGAACTTAGAGATCATGTGTTTCTCAAGATATCCCCGACGAAAGGAGTTTTTAGATTTGGAGTAAGGAGCAAATTAAATCCAAGATATATTGGACCATATGAAATTTTGGAACGAATCAGGCCATTAGCTTATAGATTGGCGCTACCACCAAGTTTGTCAGGTGTTCATAATGTTTTTCATGTGTCTCAGCTTAGAAAATGCATATCTGATTCCGACACAATATTGGACACGAATCAACTGGACATACTACCAGATTTGACTACTGAGGAGAAACCGATTATAATTTTGGGAAAAATGGACAAAGAATTGAGGAATAAAGTAATACCGATGGTAAAAGTCCAATGGAATAACCAACCTGAGAGAGAAGCGATTTAGGAAGTGGAGAGCGTTATGAAACAGAAGTATCCTGAACTTTTTGATTAAGCAGGTGAGTTAAGTTTCGGGGACGAAACTTCTTGAAGAAGGGAAGAATGAAATGATCTAAATTTAAATTCCATTTAATTTCCGTGTATATGTTTATTTATCTTAATTATTGAACTAAATGAGCATGATGATTTATGATAGTTGTGTTTGATAATAGTCTAAATGTGTTTAAGTTAGTGTAAATTGAACATTTCATGTGTTATTATGCATATGTAATGAAATTAATATCCTTGTTTTATATATATTCATGTGTGTATAGTATAGTTAATAATTGTGTCTTTTATACATTAATATGTTAAGTTAAGTTTAGATCTATAAAATCAACTTTGGATTTGATTAAGATTAGTGGATAGAAATTTTCCTTAGTTAAGCTAGTAATTATGCCTAAATAAACCCCAAATGAGACTCAAATTAACTCAAATGCAAGCTAAAGTTATATAAGCCTTAAAAGTCAATTTTGAGATAAGTTTAAGACTCAAATTAGCTTAATTAGCCTTCCTTTTGGGCAGCCCTTGCTTTTATCCGAATTTTTCCTTTTTCTTTCTTTCTTTTCTCTTCTTCTTTCACTCCAAATTCCAAGCCTAAACTAAAGACAACATCAAGCTTTCAGAATCAAAATTCTCTCCAAGTCAAGGCATATTCAAGTGAGTTGATATAAGTATAACTTTTGTTTTATTTTCATTTCCTATAGTAGCTTTGTGAGATCTTGGATAGAATGAGTTCAATGTTATCTAAATTGCATGTTCATGCGTTGAAATTAGCTTGGATTGTGTTTTGTTAATGTGTGAGTTTGTTTATGTGTTGTGGTAGTAATATGGAGTGTTGGGAAGAAATAAAGATAGTTTGAGTAGTTAAAATTGAGGATGAATGGAAGTGGGATTTGAAGTGATTAAATCTGTTGATTTAATGTTCTAAGTTGCAAGGATTGATTAGTGTAGATAGGAGTGAGTATATGAAGTTAAAAATGAAATTGAAGAAGATTTAGAAGTGTTAAATGTTAGAAAGTTGCAAAGTGGAAAACAGGGGAAATGAGTTCTGTTGAATAGGTCTGTTTTGAACGTACGCCAGCATCTGGAAATTTCAACGCCGCCGGCGTAGAGGCAGCGTTGGAAGCAAACAGAAGGAAAATTTTTAATGCCACTTTGAACACCGTCGGCTTTTACAAGAAATTTTGCCAGCGTTTGTTCTTCAAAACGTACGCCGGCAATTAGAGAGTTTAAGCCGCCAGCGTATGAGGCGGTGTTGAAGTGGAACAGAACCAAATATTTAAATGCCGGTGTTGAAGTGGAACAGAACCAAATATTCAAACTTCTTCAATCTTCAATCTTCAATCTTTACTTCATATATAATTCCCTATTGAATATATGAGCTAGATAAACATGTTTTATGCATGAATTTAATATTAAAACTCTATGTAAAGTTTAATGAATTTCCTTGTATAATTGATCTAGGATTGTGATATGTATGTGTGTATATATATATGTGGATGTGCAATCTATATTCAATTATTGATTATTTTGATATTCCTATTTCAGTTAAGGGTTCTTCGGTTAGTTCATCACCGAGTGACTATAGCGATATACTATCGGGTTCAGGTACGCAATAACTTGTTTGATGTTTGCTAGGACTAGGCATTCCTAATTTGACTTAATATTTTGATGAATTGGATGTCTATCACGCTGTTTAATGTGGTCCGAGGAGCAGTAAACCTATCATGATGCAATGACATGTTAGTTAGGCGAGTAACCAAGTCATGATGCAATGACTTTACCATGATACAATGGTACGCTATGATGCAATAGCGATTCTTTTTGGTTAAGTGGGTAGCCGATAGGGGGAATAGTATCTGAGTAACGTTTACTTAAACTTAGGGGGAAATACCATGGTTTAGTTCAAAGTTTATGGCAACTTGTGAACTAGGCTCATGTTATGAACTGAGTTTAAGTAGAGTTGGGCAACGACTTTTGAACCCTAAATGAAGCTATTTTCTTTTTGAAATAGATATAGGAGATATAAGTATTCGGACTGCCTATATCAACCCCCTGAGCAGCTGCTGTTACTCAGGATCCCTAAATTCCCAAAGCATGATTCTGGGGTTTGAATACCCCCCCTGTTTTGCGAAAGAAAATTTAATAAAGATAATAACTTGTCTACTAATGCATTTCATTGGATTTACGTTGGCTTGATAACTTGTTCTTGCATTTGTTATTGTGTACTGGGCCTTTGGCCCACTTTTGCTGCTTTGTAGGTACTGGAGACGAATTTTATGATGATTTGGGTTACGGGTCCAACTTTAAGAGATTCATGGATGAGTGGAACGAATAGGACTCGAACACCCTGGACTTTTGGAGGAGTTTTTGCTAAAGGAAAAGTTTTGCATAGAAGACTTGATAGATAAGCCTAAGTTGTAAAGACCTTAAGATCTCCTAGGATTCTTTTTGCTTTAAGAAAACTTATAATTTTGTAGTGTCTTGTATTGACACTAAAAAGTGTATATATAATGCAAATATATGTATAGATTGCTTTTATTAGCAATCTTGTTTTAATAAAAGTTCTTTATAAAGTTTTAGTAGCTTTGATCAAACAATTTTCATAAACTGTTAGGGACTCGGTAGTCAAAATCTCGAGATTTAGAGGGGGGGTCTTTACAGTATCTATACATATTACCTCTATAGGAGAGAAGTATTGTGAACAAAATAATAACCCATAAAATATCATTGTTCACGTGGTATAAAAGCAGAAGATCATGAGTTCAAATTCCGGCTCAATCATTACAACCCTATTAAATTAAAATTGTCCACTTGATTGTCCTAAATTAAAGTTTTAGCCCACAAGTAAGGGGGATCAATTATCCATTGTTTCTCTTCTTAGTAATGTGCAAGAAGCCTTAAATGGTCCAAGATGAACTAAGGCAATGAACGAAGAGATGGAGACCATGCCAAGAAAATGTACATGGGAACTTGCTTCACTACTTGAAGTAAAGAAAACAATCGAAAAGAAATGGGTATATATTGTAAAACTCAAAGCTTATGGAAGCATTGACAAACATAAAAAAAGGATAGTAGCAAAGGGTTATATGCAAAAGTATGGAGTAGATTAGAGACCTTTGCACTGATAGCCAAGCTAGACACAATTCGCATTCTCATCTCCATATCAACAAATCCTTCTAGAACAATTCAATGTTAAAAATGCTTTCCTCATAGGGATCTAAAAGAAGAGGTACACATGGAGCTTGCACCATGAGTGAAACTTGATTTGTCAAGTAGAAACAAAATTTTCAAATTAAATAAAAACTGTTGTATAGGCTCAAGTAGTCACCTAAAGCTGAGATTTTCCATAACAATGAAAGCTTTTGGCTATAAACAAAGTGGTGCAAATCATACATTATTTACAAAACATAAAAGAGGAAAACCGACAACTTTAATTGTATAAGTTAATGATATAGCCTTGATAAAAGATAATTGTGAAGAAATGAATCCATTACAAGAACACTTTGTTACTGGATTTGAAATGAAGGACCTAAGACAAGTTAAATCCTTTCTTGCTATTAAAGTAGTGAGGACTAATCAAGTAATTTCTCTTTCACAAAGAAAATATGCACTTGATCTCTAGACTAAAATTGGAATGATTGTTTACAAATCAATTGAAACACCTATAGCAATGTTATAAGCTTGGAATTTTCCTAAATCAAATTACAACATATATAGGATGCTATCAATGACTAGTTAGGAGGTTAATTTATCTATCTCATACCAAGCAAGATATAGCCTACGAAGTGAATGTTGACAGTTAATTCACGCATCAATTAAGTGAAGAACAAATGGATGTAGTATACCAAATCTTGAGATACTTGAAAAGCTCTCTAGCAAAAGTTTGTTTCTATTAAGGAAGAGTATTTCTAACATTAAAGGATATACAGATGCAAATTAAACTACTAAAAAACTAGCCTTTAGGGATAGAAAATTTGTGACGGAAAATTTCTCTCTCTAAAAAATGAATTAGCCAAAGATTTGCGATGGATTTGTGACGACATAAATTATGAATAATCTTATAATTTTTATATGCTTTTGTGACAAAATTTGTAATGGATTACTAATTGATTTGCGATAGAACTTTTTCCGTTGCAAATTTATCTCTAATTTTAGTGGGAAATAAATTATTTTGCCACCAATTTATATTTTTTTCACATTCTATTGCAAATCTGTCTCTAAACTAAATGATTATATATGTATATATAAATAATTATGCGTAAAATATAGTTTTAATTATACATATAAAGTATAATATATATTTAAATGTGTTATATATGATATGGACTGACATTATATTTGTAAATTAATTTTATTATATAATAAATATAATATGAATAATTATATGCCATTTACAACTAATACTATATATTTTATTTATAATATATTTATAAATTATAAAGTATAAACAATAAATAGTACTTAAAATAAGTTTGTTATAAACATTTATCCATTTCATAATTTATTATTTACATTTATTATATATCCTTTTACATAATAACTTCTTATATAAAAAAAATTAAAATATACAACTTGATAAAATAATGTGAAACAACAAATGTAATATGTTATATATAACTAATATCATAAAATACTACTTAAAAATGAAGTATATTTCAATAATAAAATAAGTAAATAAAATAACTACTATAAAATGAAAACTTAGTATATACAAACATATATAAAAATAATAAATATTTTATTTTATTTTAATAATATATTAATAAAAATATATAATTCATATTATTTATAATTTTTTATTATATATTATTATAAGTATTCTTAAGTTATTGAATATATAAAAAAAATTGTTATATATATCTTACATAATTTATATTTACATACTATATATTAACATATTTGCCAAAAAATACTAAACTTTGTAAATATATAGTACATTTTAAATAATAAAATGTATAATATAAAATAATTAGTTAAATCTAAATATATTAATGATAAATATAGTTTTATATCATTTATAGTATATTTATTATATATTTTTAATAAAATTTATATATTTATAAGTTTTAAATAATTTATTAATTGTAATAAAAATGATATCAATAATAAACATATTAATTAAAAATATATAATTTATTAAGTTAATATAAAATATAAAATAAGTAATGTAAAAAGCATATTATAATATCATATTTGAAAAAAAAATTATGATATACTACTAAAAAATATTATATATTTATAATAAATATATAATTTAAAATAATTATTATAAAATGTAAACTTAATGTATATTAATATTATATATTATTTTTATAAAATATTAATGAAAAATCGTTAATAAATAGGCAAAGTGGAATTATAAAAAAAATAATTATAAAAAATATATGAAATGTTTTGTAATTATAATATTGTACATTGTGGTATCTTTTAAATAAATAGTACTGGAACTTTATTCCTATAGGTAAGAATTGGTTCATCGGTTTAGTACTTGTAAAGACCCGACATGCTCAATTCTCAAATTAAGCACACCAAGTCCCCAACCACGTATAACTCTTACGAATTATACGTAAGGTTGTCTTAAAAGAAGGTGTTTATGTTGAACATTGCTATCCGATTTTAAGTTATGAAATCGTTTAGTTAGATTTTCGGATAACTGGATTTAGCAGCGGAAATAAATTTTATAAATCAATTTAGAAATAAAGACATTTCAAAACTTCCACTCTTACAAGAGGAAAAGCTTTCACTTAAACAAATTTTTACAAAAGCTTAGTTATAAAACATGGGCATTAACAAGCTCTTAATGAAAATACAAATTTATAAATGAATCCAGTCCCTATAAAACAAATAAAAGAAGAAACAAAACAACTAAACTACTCGACGCTCCTAACTCACATCACTCAACCACAATCCTTCCCGAATCAACGGAAGCACCCAAAAGCCCAAGACAACATCTCCAATAGCAACAACATCATCATATCATCATCTCATCATCCATCATTACCAATCAACAAGAACTCATCATCATCAACTTCATCAACATCGTCTTTATCAACAACAAAACCTGTAAAAAGAATAACAACAACAAGAATGAGCCGAAGCCCAGTACACAGCAACACAATCACACACGGAATGGCACACGAGCTTAACTAAATGCAATGCGTCAATCCACAAGTTATTATCTTTTCATTAAAATAAACAAATCAACAATGGAGCACTCACACTCCGGAACAAGCCAATGGGAATCTGGGGATCCTGAGTAACGCTCACGACGCTCAGGGGGTTGATATAAGCAGCCCGAATACTTATATCTCCTAGATAACGTTACACTGAAAAAGAAATAGTAATCTCATCCAGGACTCATAGTCGCTACTTAACTTCACTTAACTTAATCCATAATATAATTTAATTCACATGCCCCATAAACATTGAATTAAATCATATTACTTCCTCTCAAGATTAAGTAAACGTTACGCAGTTACCACATTCCTTATCGATTACCCGCAAGCCTAGTCATTGCATCATGACTATTGGCCTAAGCGCCTATTATAATATTGTCATTGCATCATGACAACCCCGAGCCAAATCATTGCATCATGATAAGTGGCCTAAGCGTTTATTCTAACCTTGTCATTGCATCATGACAAGTTGTCGCTCCTCGGACCGGATTCAACGACTTAAGGCACAATCAACACTCATCAATTATTAAGCCGAGTTTAAGTCTTAATCAGTTTAGAATGCCTATCCTAACATTCAACACGCAAGTTACTGCGTACCTTGAATATGAAATCCAAACATAGCCTTGGAAGGAATTTCAGAAGATAATCAGAAGATAAATCAGATATCCACTTCTGTTAAGGAAAGAATTCGTATAAGAAACTAAACTAAACTAACATCTACTTCATCAAAATCATATAAGAACTTAATATTATCCATTCTCTAAACTCATTTTATTAAATCCTATTTGATCAGACACTAATGTGGAACCCCACTATGGCTGCGAAGATCGCCCCGCCAAAATATGGACAGTTCTCCTTTGTCTGTCAAAGTATTTCTTTTCTCTTTATTTATAGTGTTTTATTACAAAAGCATTAACAAAGAATTCACAAAAAAAACATTCATTTTCCAAGTGAAACCACATTTGAAACAACATATTCCCCATATTAATCATCATCCTAATTCATTCATTAATCTAATTATTTGTTACTAACCCATTTTAGCTTAACCTTAGTCAATTTGATTAAAATTAGTCATTCGATTCATTTACTAAGTCAAGTTGATTAAACATAGACAATCTAATTCATTTTAGCTTAGTAAAGTTCATTAAGTCAAATTGGACTTAGATTAATTACTAATTCATTATATATCTAAGATCTAATCACTTAATCCCAAGTTAGCTTAAACCTAGCCAAATTCATCAAAGTTAAATAATCTAATCCATTTTAGTTCATTCAAGTTCATTTAGTCAAGTTGAACCTTGGCTATTAACTAAGTTCATTTAAGTTCAAGCTAATCATAAGAACAAATAATAAACAAATCTTAAACTTAGCATGAAGGAAATTCAAATAAAATTCATATAGATACATAAGTCATCATTTATATACTTACCAAGATCATTTAGTTTCATTAAGTCATCACAACATCATAAATCAAGCAATGGAAATCATATATACAACATAACTACTTTTAGTTTAATACTCATAGAAATTCAATTATTTGTTGAATTTATAAATCTATCTAAATCATGCTTAATTATATCCCTCAATCATCATTACACATCAAATATCACTTCTCTATCTCGTTTTAGCTCAAAAAGATCCATTTCCTAAGTAAAAACACATAAAACAAACAAAACAAGTTTTTGACTTTGTTTGAAAATTATAAAGTGGAAAGAACTAAAATTTAAGTATCGATAATTTAGAATTTAAAAACTCAAAACATAAAAATTGTAGATCTCTTTTAAGCTTTCCAACGCAACTTGAATCACTCAAATCGGAGTTCGTATGAAAAAGTTATGATCAATTTACAAAACAGTGTCGCGTCAGGGAAGAAATCCGCGAGCGCTACACCCTTGGCAACGGGGTGTTTTGAAGGCCGTTTTGACTCAGGGGAAGTGAAATTTTTTGATCCGAGAGCACTACACCCTTGGCAACAGGGGTGTTTTGGACACTACACCCTTGGCAACGGGGTGTTTTGGAGGCCGTTTCAACTCAGGGGAAATGAAATTTTTGATCCGATAGCACTACACCCTTGGCAACAGGGGTGTTTTGACAGGTGTAGTGACATATTTACGAAATTCCTTGTTTCAAACACTAATTTTACAAAATTTTTACACTTCAAACCTTCTCCAAAACACTTTACAACCATCATACTACACCCTACATCTATTCTAACATCCTCAAACATGCATAAACTTCACATTCACCACATCAAACATCTCAAACTTCATCAACTTCCATAACTACTATTCATCATCTTCTTCCTCCTTCATAACCCGACCTCCAAAAAGCATATATCAACAAATACTTAAATAAACAGCACTCTCAACCCAATTCAACATCAATTCATCAATTATAAATGCAAATAACAAGTAAAAACAAAGAGAAATAGAAAATGAAAACTTAGCTTTTTGAGCCTACTCATGCAATTTCTTATTCTTCTTCTTGGGGAAGCTAATTCTACTTGATCTCCTCTTTCTATCTTGTTGAAATTGAGATTCATGTCTTGGATTTTGGAGAGGGAAAGAAGAACAAGAAAAGAAGAAGAAGAAGAAGAAGAGAAAGAAAGAAAGAAAGAAAGAAAAGGGGAAAAACGAAAAATGAAAAAGAAGGAAAGAAGAGGCAGCAAAAGGAAAATAAAAAGAAAAGGAAAGGATAAATCTAAAATATATATATTTTAGAAATAAGGTATAGGTTTAGAACTATCAGATCAATATCTATAGTTTAGAAGTATTTAAAAGTTTGTTTCAGAACCAATATGTTACAAATTAAGAACTTGCAATAAGAACTTAATTTGAGAATTTATTTTAGATAAAAGATATTTAATTTGAGTTCGGGTTTAAGAACTGATATTTTTATTCAAGCAAATGAACTCAAATTTTACTGAGATTTAGGAATTAGTGTTTAGGCTAAAAATCAAGAGTCTAGGAATCCTCTAAACATTTTTAGAACACGTTTAGGGATTTTAGAAATTTCAAATCTCAAAACCAACTTAATTATTAGCTATTTAAATTATATCAACTTGTCTATTTAAATCCTATAATTCATTTTAGTCATTTAAATCTGTCTAAAACCAATTTCTATTTTAGGTGAAGAGTTGGGGTATTTCAGTACTTGTAAAAACTTCAATGTTAAGTGTGCTAGCATTCAATGATGGGTGACCTCTTAGGAAGGATAAATAGGAGGCAAATGAGAATTTTTTTTAAATAATTTATCTTAGAATCAAAGACAAATTTGCGATGAAATAATTTTATTTATTATTTACTAATTGAGTTTTTAATAATAACTAATTCTAAAACAGAGACAGATTTGCAATAGAAATTATGTCGCAAATTTGCAACGGATAATAAATGTCTCTAAAAGAATTAGTGATAATGATTTTTCAGATAGAAATTTACGATGGAAAATCTGTCTCTGAAGTTTTTAGAGACACATTTTCATTTTTAGAGACAGAATTTTTTGTTTTTAAAGCCAAAATTTCTTATAGTGTTAGGTGGACAATCAAACAACTAGAAAATATATCTAGGTATTTTACTTTTGTGGAAGATAATATTGTAACTTGGAAAAGTAATAAGCAAAAAGTAGTTCCAAGGTCAAGTGCAGAAGTTAAGTTCTAAGGTAAGGATCATGGAATATGTGAATTGTTAAGGATTTAGAGTGTCCTATCATATTCAAGGATTGAGCATACAAACACATGAATCTTTATTGTGATAATAAAGTTGTCATTGAGATTACGCAAAGTCCTATACAACATGATCGTATTAAACATCTTGTAGTTGACCAACATTTTTATCAAGGAAAAGTTACATCAAAAGATTATTCAATTTCCTTTTGTCAAGTCTGAAGATCAACTTGTTAATGTTCTTACAAAAGTAGTTTTTAAAAAGGCATTTCATAAAGTGATTGCCAAGTTGGGAATGTCAAACATTTATGCTTCAAATTGAAGGGGAGTGTAGATGTGACCTATTTGTATATGCAAGAGTAAATAGGAATTGTTGATAGTATGAATATAGAAGTTTGTTAAAAACGATTACGGATTTATAAGAGTTTTCTATAATTCCTACTAGAATTGGATTCTTTCAAGTTCAATGTTGCTTACCATTCCTCAAGCCCATAACTAGATCAAACTTTTATTTAAAGATTTGGAATCTGACATACTGATTCTTTACGTTAGACAACCCAACAAGTTTGATTGTGAAAACCAAGTGCTTAAGTTAAGATGCTTTTAGATAGGATGACAACTAAAAAGGATGAATAAATGATCTTCCAGCAAGGCAACAATTATTCAATTAGAGCAAGGATTGAGGCTTCAAGTTAGGATATTGACTTTGATTAAGACAGCTCGATAGCTTAATTTTTAATGGGGTTATAACAATACGTAGAGATTCAAACCCATAACCTCTTACTCTATACTGTATTCAAGTTAGCACAATAACCATCTAATCTAGAAATTTAAGTTTGTAAATATGGTAAAAGCTATAATACCTATCATGTAACATCATAAAATTCAACAAAAGTAGAATTGTAAACATGTTGAGTGAAAATGGTACAATACTCAACTCAAACTCAATCATGTTTAAGCTTTTGTGCTTTAGTTGGACTCATAGTGATACAACACAAATTTTAAGCCAGACTCATGTTCATTCACGCCCATTTTCTTAAGAAAATATTGTTAATTATAATTAAAGTAGTATTATTATCCGAACTAAATTCAAACTCAATTAACATTTAAAAAACTTATACAAATCTACTATTAAAATAAATATAGTGATAGTATATTAAATACTTCTAAAGGTGTGATCACAATTGACTATTAATAACCTAAAAAACTGATCCCCTTAAAAAGAATTATTAGACCATAGAATTTTGCTAAAATATTTACCTCAAATGAACCTAATCAATCTAAATATAATGATGATCAAACTTGAACTTCACACCTTGTTCACACAATCTTCTTCAATCAAGGTCAAGTAGAAATTAAGCTAAACCCAAATAGTTTGTGAACTAATTTGACTCACTCACACCTAGGATGGAAAAATATAAGAAATTTGAGGGAAGGTAAAGATGGATAATCCATTCCTAGAATAACGTGGGCCTAGACTTCAAGACATCGCGTGTTGATTTAAATTCTTAAGAAGCCTCATGCATATTACTCGAGGACAAGGAGAACCACCCATAACCATGAGCAAAACGCTCTGCACTTGATGATGATGCTTATGCCAAATGAAACTGGTTGTACGCGCTGTTCTTGGGATTGTTGGTAGACCACAGACCCGTGGAAAAACTCTGGCAAGTGTCATCGAAAGAAGGCAAGATAGAAATGGACTCGCGAAGTTTAGATACGGAAGGTTGCTTGCGCCTGCCATTCGACGAGGATGAACAAGTATCATAGGAATCCAGGCCAGGCAAGTCTGTCATCCCATATTACCAACCTATACAATTAACTTATAGAATGGCAAAATATGCAAACCTGGTGAAGTTTCAAGAACAAATCATGAATGATTTATTAACCTTGCCTGGGACATTATCATTGTGAAATCGGGATTGAAACATCAACATTCAGTGTAGTAGGGAATCGAATAAGGCTAATGTTTAGATGGTCATAATTCCGAAACATCACACTGCATTTATTAAAAAAACATGGAGCATACTAACTTTGACAACAGGAAGAAAATGTTACTAGTTTAAAGTCAAGTGTCCCGTTGCCCCTTCAGCTTAACAAAATCCAGTCATGCACTCCAGTACATGCAGATGCCACTCAGACATAACCCATAACAAATAACCTACTCTACCAAAGAGTTGGCCACGTCAATCACAAAGCGATATTTCACGTCGGATTTTGCAAGCCTATCCATGGCTGTGTTGATATAGTCCATCTTAATCACCTCAACATCTGCAGTAATGTTATGCTTTGCACAAAAGTCCAGCATCTCCTGAGTCTCATTGATTCCTCCGAAATTACTCCCCCCAACCAGCCTCCGCCCTAAAACCAAAAGGAATTTAATTACTCATGTATATCTTGAATAAGTATATTGTCTTTATACAAATGCTTACCTCTCTAACGTGTGAACAAAAATTTTTAAACCAACTACAGACCACTGGTTGTACTGGTTTTATGTGATTTGTGAAATTCATAACTTCATGTATTAGGTATGCAACTTACCCATGACTAAAGGAAAGACAGATAACTCCAATGGCTTATTAGGCAACCCTACTGTGACTAGCTTCCCGTTTAGCTTAAGCAGAGCAAGCAAAGGAGCCAGAGGATGAACAGCAGATATAGTGTCAACGATGTAGTCCATGGTATTCAGAGCTGCCTGCATGAAATAAAATATTCTTCTTGTTAAAATGTACTATGAAAGATGTAAAGGTCCTTGTTAAGTGTTAACTATATGAATGAGGTCCACCGCTATGCTTTTTTTCTTACATTTGAATTGCTCACAACTATTACAAAAGCCGTTCCTCTAAAACAGCTAAGAAGGTACATTCTTGTGGCTGCTGAAGGGGAAGATTAGGGATGAGATTCTTATATTCGTTTGCTAGTCCTATGTGCCATGTTCTCTACTAAATAAATAACTTTTTTGACTCAGACAAGCAACTAAGCTGTCACTAGACAAAGAATATTTAATGCATTGCATAATGCCCACAAGGCAGAAAACAAACGAGTTCCTTCCCCCAGGGGCAAAGACACCAGACTCATGAATTCCCAATCGTGGATATAGGTGATTACTTCTGTCCTATTTACAATATATAGAACAAGCATGGTTGGAAGAATGAAAAACTGCCAACATATTTCTCATATGATCAAACAAGATGGAGAAGCTGATTCAAATAGGTACACTACAGACCTTCATTTTTGCAGGGTCACTTGTAACAAGAAAAGAATCAGCACCAAGCCTCTCGAGTGCTTCAGCCTCCTTCTTTGGAGAGGAACTAATGACAGTAACCTTCAGACCAAATGCCTTGGCAATTCTAACAGCAACATGACCAAGCCCACCAAGTCCTGCACGCCCAAATGCTTTCCAGGCTGAGTCATTCCATAGTATTTCATGGGGCTGTAGACTGTGATTCCAGCACAGAGAAGTGGTGCTCCAGCATCAAGTGGTAAGTTATCAGGAAAGCGCACCACATAGTGCTGGTCGACTACAATCATGTTAGAATATCCTCCATAGGTCTTTCCATCTTTAGAAAAAGCATTGTATGTCTGAACCATCTGGGGACAATAGCTTTCCATTTCCTGTTGGCAGCTTTCACATGTCCTGCAGGAGTCCACAATAACTCCAACCCCTACTCGGTCACCCACTTTGAATTTCTGCACCTTACTGCCTATTTTTGTCACAAACCCAACAATTTCATGTCTGCAGAAGCACATTGGCAAAACAATACAAACATAAAGCTCCTTGGATATTGGCATCCATATACACACTATAAGTTGATGATGGTTCATACTCGGAATCATTTGATACTTTTCAGCATAAATTTTATGGGGGGAAATAAATGTATAGAAAATCAAATATAAAATATATAAAAAGAGATTAAGGACAATGCTAAAAGGGTTCTTGTTAAGTTGAAGGCTTTCATGCAAGCAGCAAAAAACCAAGAGAAAACAAATGATAGGAGGGGCGCACACATACATAATTACGAAAAAAATGCAATAAATCATGCATTCAAACTTTTTAAGCCTCTTAATTTCAACTCAAACAAGGAAGAACAAGTGATATGGACATAAAAAGCTACCTAAAAACATGCCATATTTTTGGAAGTATCTCCGAACTCTAGTTTGATGAAGCGAACCAATTACATGGAGATGAACACAGATCTCATAGCTGTTGTTTGTTGCTTCCAATTAAAAGCCTTGCTACATTAATTATATACAAAGAGGCATCTATGTACATATAAGCATGCTCATATATCTAGCCTTAGATATCATATAACATGTTAGTGGCACAATTTTCCAGACCTCTATTTTGAGTTAAACCAACTGGTATTAATAAATAAATAGCATATGATGTATTCTTTGACCTTTGCAGTTTTCTGCTTGAACGTCTATATATATCAACATCTTGTAGTATATAGAGGAGGCTGATATAGTGATATGTCAAATCTCTTTCCTCATTTTGGAGTTTGGCATATCTGGTTATTGGGTCAAAAGTAACAAGTGTTTCAAACACCCACTGGCCATGGCACACTTCCATTCACAACTCTGAATCAAGTAATTCTGGTTGGCCACGTAAAACAATCAACTACCTACAGCTATTCCCACTAAAGGATATCCTGAAAAAGCTCTATTGGTTTACATATCTCCTTTATAATAAATTAGAGACTAATAAAGAGCTTGAAGTTTGATGCCATACACTAACATGTGCCACTTAAATTGAAGTGCAAATTGCAAATACATCCCCCTTTTTACTACTTATCAAGTGCAGTTAGACACTTAAACTCCTAGAGAGTGACTTCATTTTTAGCTCACAGTTCTCAGGTGCATTTAACTCATATTCAGCAATCTGCCATATCTGAATTCAAGAATTAACATATGAACTTTAAATGGTTGAGGAAATGTTCTGTGAAGCTAGCTGCATAAGGATATTTAACTTAGCAAATTTAAGTTATCGATAAATGTGAATGCACTCTCCAAATAAGTGGTTGGAGTGGGTAGACTCGCTTGATGTCAACTATTACTTCATATCTTTATAATTTTTAAAGTATGCAGATCAACCCCAACCATTTGCTTAAACCTAAGACTGTGACTAAAACTCACTTCCTCAACTACTTAAATCAAAAGGGCAGATTGTTGAGCATCACTTTTGCAGCTAGCTTCATAAAACATATCCTTAGCTACTTATGATACTCGTGTTTTAAACAAAGACAATATCACACCATTTACTTTAAAAATTGAACCTCCAATTTATTACTCTTTAGTAATTTACTGAGTTTATCTTTAAATAACTGACCAAAAGCATGCAACAGAATTCAGTTCCATTTCTCCTTTTTCCCACCCCATTTAACTTTTGAAAACAGAAAAACACATACATTTAAGAAAAAACGCATCAAAGCGGTAATTCAGCTCAAATAACAAGCATGATCTTTCAAGAAATTTCAATTTGCATATACTCTGCACTGAACTAAGGCAAAGAATTCGATTTTATTCACTAAATAGAGATTCAAGGATAGAAGAGCTCCCATGTCCATTGGACCCTAAAAAGGCAAAAACCCAAAATTTGCACCTAAGATTATCAAACAAGTTTGTATCAATATTAGCATCAACCAGTGAGATATAATTCTGCATTGTTTTCTTTAGACCCCCAAATTAAAAAAAAAAAAAAAAAAAAAAAAAAAAAAAAAAAAAAAAAAACCCAACAGCAACAATGGGAAAAGCATTTTACCCGGGAACAACAGGATAGTTTGTGATTCCCCATTCATTTCTGGCCACATGCAAGTCGGTATGGCATACTCCACAATAATGGACTTTGATAGTAACATCATCATCTCCATTTTCCCTGCAATAAACCAAAATATAAAATACCACATATCAGCTTACAAGATTACATATGGACTCAAAAGCAAAATAAAACATCAAGCAAACTATATCACCATGTGGCTGCAATAAATTTAGATCATTCTCCACCCCAGAAAGCAAGCTGGATTTGGAGAAATATGAAAATTCTAGAAAGAAATTAATGTGTAGATAAAAATGAAATGCGCAAAAAGGACAAAACAACTGACATCTAATGTATGAATCATTCTTGCAATCACGGTTGTTCCAAAAATTTGAAATAAGACACGGTAAAATTACCACATTTCATGATAAAAATGAACCATCATCAGAAAACTTCGTTATTTTTAACATTTTCAGGGTGTAGAAGAAATCACATAATCATCGGATAACAGATTCCATTTAGATTAAGTATTTTCTTAGAGATTAAAAAAAAAAAAAAAAAAACATTTCCTCGCTTTCGGGTTGGGGGCTGGGGAAGGTCAGCTTCCTCATTGCATAATAACCTTAAAAACAAATATTATAGGCCGCTAGACACTACCATCACTATTCTATCCGACGCCGACCAATCAGTACCTACTATTAGCCACCAAATCCACCTCCAGAAAGGCACCATAAATTCAGTAGGAATACATATTATAAAAAATGTTAATGTGTGCTTGGTAGATTAGTTGTAGTAGTAAATGCAAAGTTTCTTATCTTTGCATACACTTGCCCCAAGTATGTAATCAATGTTCAAAAATTGGGAAAGATTTTTAAACCCCATTAATAAATGCATCCCACGGGCAGGAAAAAAGGTTGCTGGAGCTTCTATTGATGAAATCCCAGGAAGATAACTGCTTCAAATGTAGTAAGTTACTAAATTAAGAAACTTCTAGTTCTACGTTCAACCAAGGACTATTTAGTCTATTATTTGGCTATTAAAATAAATATATGGTATCTATAATAACTAATTTATTAATTAGGAGATATAAATCTCGGAAAAAGAAAATTAATATATATATTATTTTATAAAAATTATAAAAATATCATTAGAATAAAAATAATCCAAAAATTAAATAAATTGACCATCCTTCTTAAAAAGAGGAGATCACAAGTAACCCACGTCGTCTCTTATTATTGTATCAGCAACCTCTTGAATAGAGACAGGAACAGTCATTTATAGCGTCGTCCAAAAATTTTTATTTCATCTTGTACGATTGGTATAATTTTTTTTTTTAAAAGTTAGCTTTTTTTCCCTTAATCCTATAAATCTGAATTTGTTATATAATCTACGACCATTAAAAAAATGGAAATTTACAGCAAATTAACCTAAATTTTACGGAAAAGAAATTATTAAAATAACAAAGATAACAGGATCTTTTAGTCCATTTGGCTAAAAGAAAAAAGGCAAAAAAAAAAAAAAAAATAGCAAAAAGTGTACGTACATATGCAGATGCAGTTTTTCTATAAAAGCTTGAAAACCCGTGACGTGGGCAGATTTTTTATAATTTATTCAGGTGCAAAACCAGACAAAAGAACCTTCACAGTAGTACGTACATCAACAACATCGAAATAATATAAACAGCTAAACCACACAAAGTACATATGCAGATGCAGTGTTCACAAACATTCTAACAGAAAACCTTACAATACAAAAGATCAAACCTTCTTTATCCTAAAACACCCGTCTGCAGCTAAGATTGAAACAAATAATGGCAAGCATTGCAAAAGAAAGAAGACGATATGAACAAATCACGTATGTCCGGACGTTAGTAAGATTGAAACCTGCGAGAAAAATGGAAGGGAGAGAGTGTTCCAGAACTATCTGAAGCAGCATAGCCAAAAGCCTTCTGTGGGAGTTGTTGATCTGCTGATGGAGTCGCCATTTGTTGTGTTACTCAGTCACCCACTTCGGAGAATGACGCTAATGTTACGTTAGTTGCGTTGGAGGTGCTTGACTGCTTGTTATATTGAGACAAGAGGGAAGGTGTGGGAGGAGAGGAATTGTGACAGTTGAAGATTTTAATGAAGCAGATGGGTGGGTGGTGAATAAAGGCCGTAATGGTGCTAGCTAGAAAAAGAACAGGTGGTACACTCTGGCGTGTTCAAACTTATCTGCCAGAACCTTCTACAGTGAAGCCGCTTTTCGGGGAAATTTTGTTTTACCATTACGTGGCAAACGGTAAAAATAAAATAAATAAATCCATTGTATTATAGATGAAAAGAAAATATCTATACATATATATATATATATGTATTATTTAAGTTTATTTGAGTGAGAAGAAGGGGTTTTGATATCCACAACCTCCCGCCCTCACAAATTCTAAATAGCTTCATTTATTCAACTGTCCTTTTTTCTTAAACCAACCTCTATATTAGTTATCCATTAATATCATAAGGGTATATTTGAACATTTCTAAAATAAATTCTCAATTAACGGTTTTTTCATATTTTCTACAATAACAAATAGTGTTTTCCTCTCATCCTATTCCTTAATTTTCTCTTAGCATAACCAACTTCTGCTCATTTGTTTTTCTTGAGGATAACCGCTTCCTCTCCTCTACTCTCGAACTATACGATTTAAATTTTGAACGTATGAATAATTTTTTTTCTAGCAAGCATTTTTATCTCCTACCCTCATCTCTCTCTCTCCCTCCTCCATGTTTATATATCTTCTTTCCACATTCCACTTATCTCTATTTTCTTTTGTTTTTTCTAGTCATTTCGCTTTGAGTCTTTTCTGCATACAAACAAGAAAGATTTTTTTTTCTATAGAGGTTGATTAACTATTGTGTGGATATGATTTCGAATGCAACGATCATGTGTGTGCTGCGTGACTATCGCACTACACGTGATCTAGGAAAACAATACGTGCAAGAGTGATTAGAAGAGAATCATGTAGGAAGGAGGAGTAGGCAAACTCAATAAGCTCTAACACACGTGTGATAGGCGAGGTAGCTAGAAAGCATCAATCTTACTAGATACCACGAATGTCGTGTGCATTCTTGAGTGAATCAAGTAATTGATTCACAAAAATGGAAATCCGACAGCACGATGATATTTATCCAAGATTTCACTTATCCAAATAAGTTAATGACTAAGGGTATTTATATAGAATCTAGCTGTCGATGTCATCCATCAGATGTGACAGACAACCAACAGCTAAGATGAGTCCTTCTTAAAGTGGAAACTAATGTGGCCTCCTTTGTGAACCCAAGCACATTAAGGCCCTTCATTTGCAATGTGTGTGAGCCAATTTGAGAAATGTTGGAATTTGGTAGGCCAATTCCAATGGGCTCTACTCCAAGCCTACCATGCCAAAACTCTTATGATCATCCTAGTATAATTGGGTCTAACTCTCTAAGCCTTATCATTTTAACTCAGAGAGTTAAATCCAAATAATAAATCAGGTTTAAAGCCTTTATAATAAAATCCATACGTCTATAACTATCAACTTTATTTTTTTTTTCAATTTATATAATTTTACACAAATTGAAATCCATAAATAGAAAAACATATGCATGTTGGGAGGTTTTTTTTGTATGAATCTATTTTTTAGTATTTGTATGGTATTCGGTTAAATATTTATAAATTTTCTATGAATATTAATTAGTAATATAAATTGAGTTTTGGTTTGCAGATTGTTAAGAATATGTTTCATCTAATGGCAAAAGCATACAGCTCCTACACATGATCTCGCCATCTCAATGGAAAAGTGGAGTCATAGTTTAAAGAGGAAAGTGGTACGGGAGAATGATTAGATTGTAAGCAAAACGGGAGAGCAATAGATTTGATTTAAGTAAATGAGTTCCGCCTTATTGGACTAATAAGGCATTATTTTACATTATTTTGTGAAATATTTTTGTTTTTATTTCAAATGTGGATTCTAAAAGTGGTATATTAAGTTTTCAAGTAGTTATTAGTTGTTTATATTTGTTTCATTTATTTCTTTAATCTCTAATAAGTTTTAATACAAGAAACATAATATGAACCAACAATTATAATCATTATTGTTGTTGCTATTGATAGAATAAATATTCATATTCTATTCTTTTCATGAATTTTCAAATATAACTTTATTAATACGATTGTCGTAGAGAAAGAAAACATTGAAATTCATTATTAGAAAAGAGCCCATACACATAGAGTTACGACTGCCTCTTTGGAAGTAAAACCTAAGTTTTTATGTTTTTATATGAATGTTATGGCATATAGGTGTAGAGGTAAAAAAATTTAAGTTTTAGTGTTAATGAGCTCCTTTGATCTTATTTATTGGTTATAATTGATTTTTTTCTTTTTTTGTAAAAGATAAATCGATGATTAAGATGTAGGATTGAAGATATTTTTTTTTTCTTTTTATTATTTGTTGTATAGATCATACTCTACAAAAATGAATTCATTTAATATATTTATCCTTTGTGTAATTGTTTAAAAGAACTAAGATACCAAAATCTTGAATAATAGGTAATAGATTTTTTTTTCCTCTAATACTTGACCTGATACCAAGTGAAAATAACTATTTAGATGTATAGGTTTTATTAAAATAATATACATTAAAGCTTCAAATTTAGATATGATTTAAACATGAAAAAAACGGATATAAGTAAAGAAAAATGAGTTAAGACAAATGATGGGTTTAAGATGTTTAAATTATGAAATAAAGGAAGAGAAAACTTTGTAATGAATTTTGTCACAATCCCAAAATAAACAGATATCCTCAGTTACTTCTAAGAGAAAAAGGTTTTAGTATTTAAATTTTAACAATTTTTAGCTTCAAATTACTAAATCAAAGTGATGAGTGATAAAAGAAAACATAATTACGAGGACATAGCCATCTAAGCATAAATTCTCTTCTCTCTCATTTTATAATATTTCCTTTTTATCATATATCTGACTTTATTTACTAATTGTTCTATAATTTAAATCTAGCAATATTTGTTTTGGTGAACTAAATATAGCAATATTATTATAGATAATTTTTTTTCACACGCAATGCAATTGTAACCTTCTATATGAAAAAATTTTCTTTCTTCTCTCTATCTATCAATATATATATATATATATATGTTTGTGTGTGTGTGTGTGTTATGTATTTTGTTTTGTTGTATTCAATTTTCACAAACTTAGCTCATGTATGTTAATCAAATTTTTTTATGATAAAATGGTTTACTTCAATTTTGAGAGTTTCCTAATTAACATTTTCTTCATCTATATTATTTAAGTAAGAGCAGACAAATGCCATTAAAATAAAATTATATTTTCTATTTGTGAAAGACTTAAAAAGTTAATATTTACAACTTCCCTAGCATTTTACACTTTGTTCTCTCTCTCTCCCCCATCTCTCTCTTATTTTATAACAATGAATTGTTCTTCTTTGTTTTTCTTTAAAAAAATTATATATTGTTTTCCATATCAAAATTTAATTATAATGTCTATTTCTCTTCATTCACATTCTTTGATTTCCAATTAACTACTATTGTGGATATAGTTCTTTCTTTCACTTTTTGTAATCTATAAAGGGTCCCTTTTACCAATGGGAACTTGTACTGTCTAGTCAACAATCTAACCGTTACAATAAATATAGTAAATGGAATACTAACTATTTTAGGGATTCGATCACGATTAAGTATGGTCTGAGCCATTGGATGGTAATGGGACCGGTCCTATCAAAATTAATTACTAGACCATAAAATTTTCTTTATCAATTGTTGCAAGAGTTTTTAGCATTCAATTTTACATTATTTATCCCTATCTATATTATTTAAGTATGAGGAAAGGGTTTGGTGTCCATAACACCTTACCACTCTTAAAATTACTTATTACTCAATTTTCTATTGTGGATATTTTCCTCTTTTTTTTTAATTCATACTTCCATTTTGCTCTTACTTTTAATTAATTGTGTATTTGTTATATAACAATATTTGATGTTTGCACATGCAACGTAGGTGTGTCATCTGCTAGTCTTTGCTTACTATTATTATACATGCACACATATAGATATATGTTCTTACCTTATTTAATATCATCTCTTTAATAATTAATATATATATATATACATGTATATATATTTTTATCCATTTTTGTACCACATATATATTAAATGTTATATTTTCCTTAATAAATCTTGACAAAAAGGCTACTATATCTTTATTTTGTTTTATTTATTATTCATTAATCAAGTAAAACCTGAGATATTTCATTCCTAATCTGTCAACTTTAAATGGTTAACAGCGATTCTAATCGTGGATTAAACTAAAAATGTAACACCCACACTTTTGGCATTATATTGTAGTAGATGTGTTATTTTAACATGGAAGAATGTTTTAACGTTGATCGATTGATTGTAAATAGCTTTGTTTTTGCTATATCTTTACCAAACTAGCAACTTTTTTCAGATCACAATTTGGATTAGATTATCTTTGTGGCGTTCGAATGGCGGTTAGCGGCAGTCGTACGGCTCCCATGTGGTGTGCTTGGATGCCTTGATGTAGTGTTGTAGAGTTAATTGCCATATGAATGTAAAAGAACAGATTTTTCGGTTTTTTTCTCTTTACACTTCTAAAATAAAACAAAAGATATGAACAGTTCCAACACATATTAAGCACCACGGAAATTGAATTTGGATAAGCTATCAGAATCTATTCATTCTAACTCGTATGAATGTTTTGTGGACAATGCAATATCACAAGTGCTACGCCACGAAAGTAGAAACATGAAGAGTATTTGATATTCTGTAAAAGCTTGTTACAACTAAGAAAGCTTTTAAAACTATTTATACAAGAAGAAAAGCAGAAAAATAATAACTATTCTACAAGACATAACACATGTGATCATATTTCTAACTAGACATAACACGCACATAACACATGTAAAAATGAATATTAAAGAGCATCTTTAATATGCTTCACATCCCTCCCTCAAGTTGGGAGAATACAAAGACCTAACTTGGATTTGGCATAAATCAATTGAGCAATAGACACTCCTTTGATAAGAAAATTAGCCAACTGATGTTTGGAATCAGCATGGACCGGACTAAGAAAACCAAAAGCAACTTGATCACGAGTGAAATGGACATCAATGGAAATATACTTAGTACGTCCAAGACAACAGGGATGATTAGCAAGCTGGAGAGCTAATTTATTATCAAAAAATAGTGTAGCTGGAGGAGAAAAAGGAACATGAAGATCACTCAAAATATAAGAAGTCCACATTAGTTCTTAGTTGCACTAGCCATGGATCTATATTTAGCCTGTGTTGAACTTGTAGAAACAATATTTGTTTCTTGGTCTTCCAAGAAACACGTAAGGATCCAATTAACTCGCAACAACTAGAAATGGATTTTCTATCATTGAGACTTGCTCCCCAGTCAAAATCTAAATATGCATGAAGATCAAATGAGCTAGAAGATGAGTAGAAAGACCCAAATCAATAGTACCCTTCAAGTATTTCAATAGATGATATGCGGCCTTAAGATGTAACACTCTTGAAGAACTAACAAATTGACTTAATTTATGAACCGCATAAGAAATATCATATCGTGAGATGGTTAAATGAAGCAATCTTCCAACCAAGCGGCTATAGGAAGAAGGATCATCCAACAATTCTCTAGCATTATTAAAGAAATTAAAACCAGAAGGTAAAGGGTAGATATTGGCTTAGCAGCAAAAAGACCACAATCAATAAGGATATATGTCAAAAATTCGTGCTAATTTAACCAAATCCCAACAGGTGTTCTACAAAGTTCTAAACCTAAAAAATTGTGCTTCTCCTAAATTCTTTATAGTAAAAGTCTCATGACGTTGATTTTTAACTCAATAAGTAATCGAACATTCGAACCTGTTAGAATCATATCATCCACATATAGAAGAACAATCAATAAATCTGTTGCATCAAATTTAACAAACAAAGAATTGTCATATGAAGATTGAATAAAACCATAACCAATAAGAAACTTAGTGATCTCTATATTCCATTGATAAGAAGCTTATTTTAGATCATACAAGGACTTAAGCAAGCGACATACTTGACTAGGTTAAGCCTTTGAATAACCTAGAGGAGGGACCATGTAAATTTCTTCACCAATAAAGCCATGAAGAAATGGATTATTGGACAACTTAATAAGTGTCTAAAAACCTTTATTATTCGCATTGTTCTTGATATGATATTATTTTGATTTTATGTGAATTGTTAAAGAAAATGATACTTATTGAGTTAAAATATTAATTTCAGGAATAAAGGAAGATGTTGAGCTTTATGAAAATATTTGGATGAGTTAAGGGAGATTTTAGTGAAGAAATAGGCAAAGCGAAGATTTACAACATGACCTTTCTGCACAAACTGTGCAAAACATAGGCGTAGGAGACCAAAAAGTGACTAGCGAGCAATTTAAAGTACATAAGGAAGCTATACATGCCATGTAGGATGCTCATGTAGAGGATAGAAGACAACCAAAAATGATTTTGAAGGAACATGGCATGTCTACATAGGCCGTGTTGTGGTTAAACAGCACTTTGGTCAAGCAGTATCATCAGTTTTTACCCTATATAGCCTCGAACAGGGCTATGTGGGATGGTTATGCAGGAGTTGTTTTATCCTTTTCCTATAAATAGCAGCCTTTACTCATCTTTTTACATATACTACATTATTCCTAGGAACCCTAAAGAGAAAATTACAAGCTTCCAAAGGAGAAGTGTCAAGGCATCATTGAAGATCACAAAACTTTGTTTAAGGGAGTTATTTTATATCATGTTTCTTTCTATTCTTCTAGATTTCATGTTATGATTGTAAAATTCATGGAGGAGTAGATTGCTTTACCCTAAGTCTTGTGAAACTCTAGATCTATGTGTTGAGTCTATTTGATTTATGAAAGTTTATGTTCTTGAGTTTATTCATGCATTCCTTATTATTCATGTGATTAATTAGTGGTTAGAATTGATTGTGCATTTGATTTCTTTTACATAGAAAGAGATTTCATCTAATAGAATAGATCTACATGAATAGAGAAGTTTGAATGTGAATATATACATAGACTACATGAGCTTTTTGCATAAAGATTAAATCATTGATAGAAATCTTGAATAATAATGCAATTCTATATGTAATTAATGATGAAGGACATTTCCATTAATCATGTAGGGTTAAAATTCAATTATCTTGAAAGAGAAGTTGATGAATTTGGGAATTCTTGCAGTTTAAGATATAAACAATTCATTAATCAATCCTTTATTATAAGAAATTAGGGTTTAGGGTGGATCAAGATAAAGGGTATCATTTTGTGATTATATTATCTTTATAAGGCACATAATTAACTATAAGGATTATTAGATAGATAAGTAGTAGTCATAATATCATCTCAAATATTAGGTTAAATAGTAGAGAAATAGTAATACTAGTACTTGATATTCAGATCCTCCTAGACGACACTTGTAGTAATTTTATTTTATAATCGATAAGTGCGCTGCCTTAAAGTTTGTCGTGGGATTTCTATTGGTTTTTATTTTTTATTATTTGATACGATTGATACACTTTTATCACTACCGTGCCACCATTCATATTGCTGTTAATCTTGTACATCATGAACACATAAAGCATATCAAAATTGATTTTCACTCTATTAGGGACTATATCAAATCAAGAGCCATTATTATAACCCATATTCCTTCTAATCTCCGGCTTGCTGACCTCTTCACCAAAGCTCATTAGTTCTCATTCCATGTTAGCAAGTTAGGCATTCGTAACCTCCATGCTCCGACTTAAGGGGGCGTATTAGTAGTAGTCAATTATATATATATTTACTTATCATATCCAACATCCTTGATTTAAGGATTAATTAATCCTATCCTTAACTTTTGATTGATCTATATTAATTTGTATCTTGTTTAGTTTCGATGATTTTAAAGCTAATTCAAAAGCTCCTTCTTATATTTAAGAATATGATTCCTTAGTAATGAAATGCAAGAGTTGAACAGCTCTCTTTATATTTTAGTAATTACCAACAAATTTGAAGGCGCACCCTATGGTCCTACATTGTCAGTTTCAACTAAGTTTAATAAACAGTCTGCCATTTAATTTGACCTATAACCTGTATGGTAGTAAGATGTAATAATTTTGTAAAACATTTATAAAAATATTTATCTTCCTATTGTACAAACCTTCTTTCAATATTGGCTACTTTCATAATGAGCAAATACCTTCCATTTCTTTCCCCTAAACGCCATCTCTAACTTAGTAACTTATTTATATGCACTTTTAACTCTCTATTATGATGTTTTCACTTATATATAATTTGATAAATGCAAACTGCAAATAATATGATCTATTTAAACACCATCTCTAATCTCGAAAAACACATTAGACATTTAAAAAAAAAAAAAAGAAAGAAAGAAAAAAAGAAAAGAAAGAGTGCAATTAACTTACAAACAAAGTGAAGTAATTTAAATGTGGAGTAGGCTAAAGTTTAGTTATATATAGTAATTGAAGATAATTGATTGAATGAATATTAGTTAAGTACCGATATGTATTAATAAAGGATAAGTGACTTTGAATGGTAAAACTCAAATATCGATAGACTCAATTTTCTATTTTTAATTTATTTCATTCTAGAAATAATCAAACATGTCATTAAAATCAATTTTCACTCATGGACTTCGAATTGCTGGGGAACCTCAGTCGTATGGTCATATACTCAAAGAGCTAGTATCATACTATGCCAAAAAAAAGAAAGAAAAAAAAAAAAAAAAAAAACAGAAGCTTGTATTACTTTGATAACTTATTCATAAGGTTTTTTTTCCCCCCACTTTTTGAGGATTTACAAACAAAAAATCGTATTAATAAAAAAGAGGAAAAAAAATAATTTGATTATAAAATTTCAGTTTGTAGCCATTGGTCACCGTCAATGAAGGAGATGTTAAGGAAGGGAGAAGCTTGAGTGTCATTCAATCTCTGAACATATGGGGCTCTCAAGTTCATGTTTGCTCCTGGACCTGAGCAATTGTATTCTCCATAAAAGATGGTCCTGCATTTCAAAGCGAGCCCGACTCAGCCTACTATTATTTCAAACAATAATATCTTAGCTCATCAATTTCTAGAATAAAAACACTATAAAATATCTTTTGCTATCGAGCAATTTATATCATCATCGAATTTTCCAGTTTTATCAATCTATTTTATAGAAATATTCTGAATGATATAATGTTATCAGGAAGTATTTCGAAACACTGTCATAATTACGAATATTTGGCTCCTTACATAGAACAAGTTTCAAAATAGTATACTCTAAAACTATTATTATCCTTATTTATGGCCAAGTAAAGGTTTGTTCCATACTGGTCTCTAGCGGGATCGTTGAAGTCATTCCAACCCTCAGGAGCAATGATATCGGTCATGGACGTGGAAGCAAACACGACTCTAGAAAAAGGTCTCCATGCTCGACCTAACCATATCCTTCCTGTCCCACCAATGCCACAATTTACAAATGCAAAACCCGTGTTCTCGTCCTTGGAAGTTCTGCCATGAGCCGTCACGGCGCCATTAATTACCTTCTGCCCCGGAGGTACAGGGTTTGCCATAGATATCAATTGACAATTCTAACATTGGAAAACAAAACATTATACATGTCACAATATGAAAACTTTTTCTCCGTTTGTATATTTGTTGAGATACTAAAGATTGTTTCAATATAATAGTATTATACCTCGTAAAGGGACCTTGCATCACCGAAAATGAAATCAATAGAACCTTGGATATAGCAATCTCTGAAATAATGACGACCCCTGTCATCATGAAGTGTATCTTGAGCTCCAAAGAAGCCACAACCCCAGAAAGAAGACGTGTCTCCTGCTACTCTAATAGCCACTGCCTGAGCTCCTACATCACCGGGCTTTGGAATCGGAGCAACATTCTTACGAATAAAGAAAGTGATAAAAATTCAGTAGCAAATATATACCACATGTACATTTACGGAATTACCAATTATATTCTAACATATTTAATAGTTTTTAAAATAACCATCATTCATATTTTATGTATACAATTACACATGAAAATATGATTGTATCATTATTTCTTACTATCCAGATTTTGTCCCAAATATTGGAGTCTTGCTTACGATACAATTAATAGTAAAAAATGGAGTTTGTTACTCTATTTCACAACAGCGGCCGTAAAAAATTTTAAGAAATTGGGATTTATTGAAGCATATTTCCTTGTCTAGGAGTGGAACAAACGTGACTTTTTTTGTTAGACATGAATAAACATGACTTAGGGCTAACATTTGGCACCAAGATCCTTACAATTAACTGAGTGTGTTTGCAATATTGCCGCCTTCAACATTCCTTTACACTAAACAAATGAATTAAAAAGTTTGCCAATTGTTCCTTTTGTAAATCATGGAATAGAGCTATAAAAATTATATATTAAATAATAATTGATACCAACTACTTATACATACACAAAGCATACAAATATTGAATTTGAACAAGTTCTTACCATAAAGCTTATATTTCTCGCAACAAAGTTGTCCGAAAAGACTTGAACCGATCCACTATAGAAGGTTCCATGTGCCGAAGATGCCGTATCATTCCATGAAATTGCAGTCTTTAAGTATCCTTGACCCTGGAACGTAATATTTGGTTTCGATCTTGGAACGGTCACTTTTTCACTGGTAAAAATAAAAATGAAAGAACAGGTGCACCGACATCATAACCTAGTCATTATAAACAAAGAAACACAAAATTATAGCATGAAACATTGTATGACATGGCCCAACAAGCTTAAGCTTACTAGTAGATGCCACTATTGATCCAGATTACGGTTCTTTTGGTGCTAAAGTTAGGAACAGAATCCACAGCCGCTTGCACGGTTGTGAAATTGCAACACCCGTTTCCATCGACGCAGATTGTCACGGTTGTGTTGGTCTCAGGAGGAGGAATGCCGGGGGGGAAATCATCGCAAATTGAATTCAACATGTTAAAATTATCTGGAAGATTGTGGTGGTGATGGTGGTGGTGGTGAAGGCCAGTGACTAAACTTTCAATTAATGGTTGTGATATTGGATTTGATGAAGAGGTGATGAAATGCGTTTCCATAAAATCGACCAAAGAAAGTAGTACTGGTCTAGTGACCAAGGGTGGATGCCACCATACCCAAAACAACAATAAAAATCGTGAGGCATTTGTCTCTTAGACACATTTTTAATAGGTTGCAAGGTTATAGTGAGATATATTGCCCTATATATATATATATATATGTATATGTATATGTATGTATTTATGTGTATATACGTACATAAATATAAGAGTAAGAAATCGGAAAAAGAAATGCACTTTACGTGCACGGATAGATGGCATATCTTGCAAATCACCCAGACGTTCCATCATTTTCAAAAGAGTCCTAATACCATCATAATGGATTCATGAAAAAAGCCCCTCGGGTTAGTTAATTTTTAACTATAGTAGCTCCTTAATTTTAGTAACACTATTGTTAAACTCGAGTAAAAGATAAGTAGTCTTGTTTTAGATAAGTAACACTAACACCCATTAAGAATGTGTCATATAAGAAAATAAACCCGCGTATTAAACTATAAGCACCGTATGTGGACTATTACACTATCGTAATCCTATTTAATACACGTCTAATCAAAATTGTTGCCATATTGTTTTCGTTAAAGACACTATAATTACATTTTTCGTACTTCTGTTTTTCTGTTTCGTCCAAATAGATATCGTGGCTTATGCATCAACTATTTGAAGTCAGTGTTTGAGTCAACTAATTTTCTTTCACATTTTTATAGTCTGATTTGTTTCATTGTTGTTCTGTAATTGTGTGCCTTTCGGTAATTATAAAGAGAAGAAGCATTCATAATTTTACGGTCCTACGAGAGAAAGCGTTCATATCAACCAATTGCAAGCTAGGCTTGGCTGATACTATACTTCATGTGGTTTTATGCCTCGTTCACTTAGAAGGAAAAAAATATTTGCCGTCCCAAAAGTATGGTCCCTATCCTGTTCCAATTAATAGACACTTGACACGTGTTAACTAAATTAAAAAAAATAAAAATATTTCTAAAATAAAATAAGTAGTTTTTATCATTTCATGTACATGTGTCGCATTATTATTACCTAGGACAGGATTGGAACACAATAAAACTTTTCCCTATGAGGATATTTTTAAGACAAAATGGATCTGAAGATTGGAAAATGATGAAGCAAACAGCCCTTTTACATCCTTTATCTAAAAGTGTAGTTTTGTGTTTTAGTAAAACACATCTTCCTTTTAGGTGTCCGGTTGAATTAGAATTCGCATTATCATGTATATATAGGAATAGGACTCCCTTAACCCTCTTTGAGATTAAAAAAATAATGATAAAAATATTAAAAAAGCGGAAAAATGAAAAGATATAAAGTCATATTAATGACCACACCTGTTAAAAGACGCAAAGCAAAATCAGATAGCTGCTCAGCTCCGCTATCATCTTATAGTTCAGTTCAATTAAAGTGTGAAATGAATCAAATTAAAATAATACAATACTAAACTTCACTTCTATAATTAGATAGAAATATTTTTCCCGAGTTTGACTCGGTCTTGATCCAAACTATAAAATTTAGAACTTTTAACTTGATGTTGATTCAACATGATATTCAACAAGTTTCAAATCGACTCAAAATGAAGTTTGTGTAGATTGAGTTTCATTAAATAAAAAAATAAAAAAGGTTTTCTTTTCAATTAGAATTATTTTGATAACTGAATCCACCTCAAACTCAACTAATATTCAAATTAGACTTAAGCTTGATGTGGCTTGTGAGTTACTCAAACTAAATATCATAAGACTCAATCTCAATCGGTCAACTATTAAAATCGGGTAAATTACATTAGACGATATAAACATTTAGGAATAATTTATTTAGATTATCAATATTTTTCACGTAATTGAAAAGAAAAATTAATATTTCACAAAATAAATCAATAAGGTATCCATTGAAAAATAATAATAATAAATTATCCAAATATCTTAAATGTATTTTGTAAAATATTGATATAATATTTGACCCAATTTATAAAATGTTAATTCTTCTTTTTAATTACTAGAAATATTTATACCTTAAATAAACTTATTTCTAAACATTAACACCTTCTTATGTAATTTACTTTATTAAAATCACTAGTAGTTTTAATCCATTTACGCTCTATGCTCTCAACCAATAGTGTGTTCATATAGATGGGCCCAAATGGGGCACAACATTTAAAAGTGTAAAACAAGTAATAAACCCACTTAAACTAGTCCTTTGAAATTAGAAAACATATTCGAATTAGGATTCCAAACAAGTAGGATTAAACTAGCATAATGTTGAGTTTAAGTTCGAGCTTTCAAGCTTAACTTGAAATCTCAAAGCTTGATTAAATTTTTTTGAGCTCAAACTCAACTTTAAATACAGCTGAAAGAGTTTGTACTCATCTTAATTAACTTTATTTAAAGCAAATTTATCTAATTTTTTTCTTTATTTTTTATTTTTTTTTTCTTTTGCTCTAAATAAATCAGTATTATTATTCAACCTCAAGTCAAATTAGACTAACATATAAGCTTGAGTTGAGCTCAATTAGGTTTTGCAAGCTACTTAAGGTAAATATTATGAAGTTTGAACTCAACTAAGCTATTGCCAAATTGAATATAAGTAAATATCAAAGCTAAATCCAATTGGCTTCAAATAAGTTTTATTCATTCGCATTGTTAATTTAAATCCAGGTATATTATGAACCAATCAAACAATTGGCGCTCTCTTTTTTTAGACAACATTTGATAAAATTTAAGGGCTAATCGTACATAGAACTTATACCTATAAATCTCCTAAACTTTTAAAAACATGTTTTCCCCTTCCTAAACGTCTGATGATATATAGATATCTTGAAAGTGTTATTAGAACTCTAAATTCACTGTTATTTATGTTCATTTTTGTCAAAATTTAAGTGTTTTAATAATAATTGAGGTGTTTATATAAAATTTTTTATAATTTGGGATGGTAAAATCACTCTTCCTTTGGTAAAATAAATTTTAAACTGTTCGTAACAAGATCTATAAAGGGAAAAGGGATGAATACTGTCAATGCATAAATTGCAAATATTTGGGGAATCAATCTACTTTCTACTATTTATTCATAATTTGAGGTTGTGGGAGCCATGAAATTATATATTGGGTTATCAAATTCACAAGTATCTAGAATTAAAATATATAACATGGATAGATTCACATAAGGCAAGTAGAATCGCAAATTTATAGAATGATACACCTAAATCATAATCTACAAAAGGTTAAATTTAAATGATTTTGCATTTATTTTAATTTAAAAAATCATATAAAATTATAAATTCATAAAATTCTATGAGTTAAATCATGACAACCATTATTTTAATTTTTAACTTTTATATTCTTCTAATATTACCAAACTTTTAGTGGAGATAACAATTACAGTTCTGCACTATTATTATTTAAAAAAAAAAAGTATTGCCTTCGTTATTAAAGTTAAGCAAGCATACAAATGTAGAATAACGTTAAAGCGCAAGAAGGAATGAATACCTTAGTTTATTTATAATAATGATTGCATCTTAAAGAGTCTTAGGAAATATCTCAAATAAATGTCATCATGTGGAAGCAAATTACAAACATATAACGACAAGAAAAATGGAACCTGTTAACAATCATTTTTTTACTAGACCCCTGAATCAAGTACGTCCCATCAAGCCCCCTTCCTTTAGAGAAAATTAATTTTTAACTCCCACCTAAAAGCTTCTCTTGGTTGAGGATGGAATCGAAACGGAACATTATACGGTATTCAACCGATCTAACTCACTAAAAATTAATGTTATTAAAACCGATCCAAACCAACCAATTCGACCCATTTCGATCGAAATTGGCACTTATACTGAACAAGGTCACACTAACAGCTCGTTTTTACATCAAACCATCCATACCCAGACAACCTAGCCGATTTAACCGGAAATAGGTTGACCCGCCTAATCTAAGAGTTAAAAAAATGAAACCTAACACAGAAGTCTAAAATGAAAATAGCAAATCTAAACTTCATAAGCTCTTAAACTAAAGTCTAAAAGACTTAGACAATAGAAAAGTAGAAAGTAGAAACTTGAAAGTAAAAACCCATTCTTCATAAACAGTGGACACTGTCGTTCACCAATTGCCGTTCACTATCCGCCACCACCACTGTTGCAACCACTAACGCAATAAAGATGGTGACTTGGTTTAGCTTGATGATGGTGAAGTAGAGAGAACAGTTAGAGAAAGATGGATCGTGAGGCTAAAAAAGGTGCCCTTGAAGAAAAAGATCTTGATTTCAAAAGTGAAATGAATTTTTCTTCGTTTGAAATAGTCTTTACTTAATTTTTTACAAAATATCTATTGAATGTTGTGAGGAAAAAGGACATGTCAAAGTGAGTTGATGTGGATGTAGCCATGCAAGCATTTGATTAACAGTAAAGCTAGCTTACCCAAAGCCAAAACATATTTTTAATTTTTTTTTTCAACACAAAACTTATTTTCTTATATTATGTTGTTTCTTTGTTATGTTGCAACTATTTTTGTAGGTCCCACATGTAACGTCTTATTTTATATTATAATTGTTGAATTGAGGTTGAGTGCTTTCCCTATAATTTCAAAAGTTTACAAGCCAAAGGATATATTTTACTTTCCATCAAATTGTCTAAAAGAAATAATTCTTAAATTCTCAAACTAATTTCTATTACTTTTCTTCTTAGAGTATTGTTTAATTTGATTGCAATAAAAATGATAGTATGACTAGAGCTGTGCATGCGGGGGCGGGTTATGTGGACCCACCTGCATAACCTACAAAAAATGCGAGTTTAGTTAAAAATTTTAGCCCATTTAATATGCGGGTCAAAATTGCCAGTTCGTATAACCCGCGAGTTGAAGCAGGCCAACATACTATGGGTCAGGTTGATTCGCGAACCCGCACTTAAAAAATATAATAAAAAAAGAAATATAAATCTTACACAAAAAAAAAAACATAATATATTACCTTATTTATTTCCTCTTCACTTCACTTTTCTATTATTTAGTTGTTGAATGTTGATTATATAATTTTTATGGGGTTGATGTTTTAAACTTTCAACTTTTATTTTTATTATGTCCTTAGTCCTTTTATCAATACTTTTTCTTTTATATTTATTAGATATTTAGATGCTTCTATTTAAAATAAGTAACACAATATCAATTAATGATTTTCATGATGTATTTGTCCTTGCCACACCAAAGAAAAAAAATTAGAATGAATTCTAATTTTTATTAGTAAAAATAAATCATTTTATGTTGAAATAAAAATTTTCAAAATAGAAGTCTATAAATTTTTTATACAAGATAATTGTTTAGGATTGGTATGTAGGTAATTGGTGAGATAAAAAGAAATATATTCTATATTTACATTATTAAAAATTTGAATTTGAATTCTTATAAATTTTTTAATAAAAAAATATATTAGTGGGTTCGTTGGCCGACCCCCATAACCCACCAACCCATGTGGGGTGGGTTAGGCTAAAAATTTTGGCCTGCATTGCGGGCTAACCCACATAACCTACAGGCTCACACCGGGCAAGGCAGGTTAACCTATATAATCCGTTTGCATAACTCTAAGAATGACTAATAAAAAGAGAATTTATGCTTTTATTTACTTATTTTTTGAAAGTATGAGAAAATTAATTTTTCTTTTTTTTTTGTAAGTTTTTATCACCAACATATATTTATGAAAAAGAAAATAAAAAGTATTATTGTAAAAAAAAATTAAAAATAGGGCATTGGAAAAACTTTACAATAGGACACTTAAAATGTAATAATTCCTAACTTTGAGTAAACTATGACTTTTCATTTTTCATTGACCCTGTTCGACCACTAACCCCCAGCATGTCTAGGTCAATACTTGGTCCGATTCTGACAACATTGCTGAAAACAAATAGCATATCGGGTTTAAGAGACAATATGTTACCTCTATTGGGTTACAAAGCACGTCACAATCACAATAATGACCTGATGGAAAACCCAACTCGACAAATTAAATATAATTTTAAATAAAACAGTAAAATAATGTGAATAACCACAACAGCAACCTCCTCCATGTCATGGTATTCCTCACATGAATATACAATCCTACATATTTAGTAGTTAAGTACTCTGTTTTTGTCTTGCTATTAGTTTTGATGCACTTAGGTAATTATCGAAATTCATGTTTGTTCACGCAATATTTTGTAGACATGGATGATACCATTGCTCAAAAGGTGAGCTTGCAATGTGAGTGTAATGAAATTTATTCTACTCTCTAGTTTTACATTTGAAAAAAAAAAACTAATTAATGTGTGTGTTTTATGATTTTTACAGGATGCTTGTTGCACTTGTAAAATGTCTAACCTCTTTGAAGAAAAGAGAAAGTTGATGAAAAGAGAACATAAATTTAACTCTAATTCCATCTCACTTCAAAAGAGTTTAAACTTAATCTTCAATAGGAATCCAAATTTATGTTACAATGCTATTGAAAGGCCCTTTTTTTTTTTTTTTTTGTCTGTCGTATTGATCAATTGCTCAAAAATATTAAATTTGATTCATTTGTAGGTTATTGTTCACAATGATAGTCTAAGAGGAACACATTTTCGTTGTGCAAGGCCTCTCCAAAAGGTATTCTATTTAAGATTATGAGGAAGATGTTGAATCGTGAGACTTGTTCTGCTTATTCTTTTGGCATCAACTAGGTTTACTTTAAAGTTGATGACGTGCACGCATGTATTGTAACATAGTTTCAAGCTTGTTGTAGGATCCATTCTATGTATTCCATGATTGAGCTTGTTTTAAAAAAATATAGTTTATTTCTTTTCTTTTTTTTATTTGTACAAATTTGTCTCTTAGTAGAGTTATTCATTATGGTCAGATGCCTTCTATTCCCTTTTTGGTATTTATGTGACCAGGGTAGGTTCAGGTCTTATATGACCAGTCTAAAACCTACCCCAATTGCATCCCTACTCTCTACCTACTTTAACATGTGTAGTTTCAATCCAATAAAGAATGAAACATCTCATCTTTAGATAGACAAGCCCTCCCATAAGCGTTGTGTGTGAGGCTTTATCAAAATATCTTTATGAACACTCTATCTTTTCCAATGAGTTATCAACCAATTACTTTAGTCCAGATGATAACCTTCTTATGCATTTCCCTTTTCTTAAATGTTCAACACTATATTTTCCACTTTTCAGAGTTTTCTCTTGACTTAAGTATTAAAGTGTCTATACTAGGGCCACTCCTAATGGTTCCACTTAACTCAATTTGCTACTTGTGCAGACTAGAACTTCACCCACATTATAAGAGAAACCATTGGGCTTGGCCCAAAAGATAGTATATGAGAAATGTACTTTAGCATAACTTAATTTTTCAAAGGTTTTTTCATAGAATGAGAGGGTCATACTATTGTATAAGATACCATCGTACCCTACTAAATCCTAAATATTATAGGTAGGTGATGAAAGTTACAATGTATAGATTTTGTGGTGGGGTAATTATAGCTAGTTAATCATGTGCAACAAATGTGCTGATCAATATGAGAAGAGTCTTGTGATGATGAAACGTGTATAGATGTAATAAAGAGAGGCATGAGAGGAGGAACAGACAAACCTAATTTCTTAAGCGCATAAGTATGATAGAAGATCAAATCAAGTAAACTCGATCATTCTTGACTCATTCATCACTGAATAGATACTTTAATCTTTCTTGGAGAAATTTCAGCAAAGTTTCCATACTACTCTTAACCTTAGCAATATGCAAAATGACCTCTTAAATAAGAATAGAAGCCTCCTACTTATATATGTTTGGAAGCTTATGCTAGTTTTTGGATAATTATAAAAGATCCAACGGTTAAGATTGGAGTCTTCTTTTCTTTAATAATGGGCAAGGCTTACAAATGGGCTGAAAAGAGCCCGAGGGCTTTTATGATATAACAGAATCCATTATTCCTTTAAAATAGCCCAATTTAAATATAAAAGAGTTTAAGGCTTATTATTAGTTCATATAAGCTTTATTTTAATTAAATAAAACCTGAATTAACCCAGAAAGATATTTTTTAGTCTACTATTCGTACACAAGAAAACCAAATAAAGCCAAGAGGAAATAAATCTGTCCAACGATCCTTATTTTGAGCCTACTAAGTTGAATCTTCCAATGACATTCATTTTTAGACTCAGTCTTCTATGCCTTGTTACTAACTCAAAAGATTAGTCCACAACATTAAATTGGACTAAAACCCTAATTACTGAAATGATCATCTATAGATAGAATACGTGTATGAGATGTTTGTACCATATGTCTATCCTAAAACCTCCACTCTGATATATATATATATATATATATGTATATTGGTTCTAAGACATGTGGTACCAATCCTATAATAAATTAATAAATAACAATTCTATATTTTAGGTCAATAAATGTTAGGGGGAAAAAAATGGAACCCAAACTCATATCCTAATAGTTAAACCTAAATTTCCCCTCACAATTTCCTTTTCTTCTCCATCTTAATCCTACTCACCTTTCTCGTTTCTTTTCTCTTATTCTTCCCCCATTTAATAAGTAGTAATTAGAAACTTTACTAAAGTTGTTTCTTCCATGCACTTGACATTCCATTTCCTTTTCTTTCTTCTTCCCTTGATTTACGAGTTCATGTGTTTTTTTTTTCTTATATTATGTAAACTTGAAATAAAAAAAAATTACTTTTTCAATATCATAGGTTTTTCTACATGTGCTTTGTTATAAGTTCCACATTTTTTGCATATTAAAAAACTAAAAATATTGCACTCACACACGTAACTTTTTCAACATTACAAGAACTTAATTTATGGAAAAATAGAAAAACTTTAATACTTTGCATGGGGTATCCTATTTATAAGGTATAGGCTCTATGGTGCTTTTAAGGCATTATTGGATAAGTTATAGATATAAAATTTAAGAGCATACACCTTACATAAGGTACAGTGTGAAAATGATCTTATATCCCACTCACCCTATACTTACTTATTTTAGTTGTTTCCATTTAAGATCTAAGGGCAAATATTCTTGATATTATCTATGCATGCAAATATAAGATCATACACTCTGATCAAGGTGAAAATGGAGTCAAATTGCTTATAAGACACTCAACCTCAACTCGACTTTAGGATTGACTCAGTTTAACTAGAGCTCAAGCTCAAAATAAAACTAGCTTTGTTAAACAAGATGAACTACATAGGTAGCTAAGAGTTGTGGTAAGTCTACCAAAGACTTTTTTAGTGACATATTGATATGGGCAAGTCATTGACCTCCATTGCCAATTAATGAAACTACAAACTATCAAATCATGTATGTGCTTAAGGATTGGAGTAATTTTGGGGATAGATGCCAAAGGAATCTGCAATTTTAGTGGCCTAAAAATATCGACTCAAGGATATGGAGTCTATAACTACTTCCGTTGTTCAACACACAAATAGAGTGGAATGCTAAAGAGGCTAAGAAGTATTAGACTACCAAAGGTTTGTTGTAAATTTGATTTTTTTGTATATGGAGAAATTCATACAAAAATGAAAAAAGGTTTTCTCTATCTTTTTCTTCTCATTGTAAGTTTTTAACATATTTAGAGTTAATTAACTTAATTAAAAAAGACAATTAAAAAATATTTTATAATCGAATAGTTTTAGTAATTAAAATGTTATTTAGAAATTAAAATATTTTCAAAATATTTTTACTTTTTACAACTCAATAACTTAAAAATTAACCAATAATTTAAATAATTTTAAAATTAACATAATTTCAAAGTTGAAAATTATGCATCAACTTTTTATTTAGTTAATTAACTTTACATTAAAAATTAATTTAAGCGTCCTTTTCTTTCACATATCAAATCAATTAGATTTCTTATTAAGAAAAATTACTTTATAGATCAAAGAATATTGAATTTTCAATTTTTTAAGTACTGATATTTATAAGACAAACTATAAATTAAATTAATTAAATTCTTGTACAACAATATAAAGCTACTCAAGATATTACTTTCAGTATTAATAAAAAAAAAAAAAGGCATAGTGCTAAGTTCACTTGCCCACAAACTCCCTCTCATGTGTCTAAGCCCAATTATCAAGCCTACAACCCATAACTAATTAGCTTGGTATGCTCACGAAGTAAAACAACTTATAAAAGTAAACATAAAACATAGCCATGAAGCCCATTAATATGAATTTTAAATAAGATTATAGTATCTAGAAAATTTAAAAATTCCTACTATAACCAAATTACTTTTGAAAAATAAATATTAAGCCTACAATATAAGTTTTATGCGCTGTCACGCCCCGAATTTGGTTCAAGGCGTGTCAGCCGCCACGTATAACACTTACGCATTATACGTTAAGGCTGACCTAATCTACAGTTTATCGTGATCGTTGCTAAACAGATTTTAGATTCTGAAATTGTTGGATTTTGAAACAACTAGAGTTGCAGCGGAAAAGAAATACATTTCTTGAAAATGATTTCCGAATAGACTACTTTCTTGAGTAGACCATTACATATAATAAAGTAAATTTCTCAAAATGATTTTCAAATAGGCTACTTTTGTGAGTAGACAAACGTTTATAAATAGATATCATACCATCAGGTATCTCAAAGTACATTGTGTTTGGTATCTCAAGATACAACCATGGGCTCATAGATATGCCCTCATCGATTTATAAGTTTGAAAAGATGATCAACAACTTTTGCTGTAGACAGTTCAGCGTTCCTAGGCACTTAACTCGTTAACAAGCTCCTTTAGAGTCGTCCCATACCCGATAATCAAAAGCATCTGGATCATCACCTGAAAAAGAAGGAATGAGCCGAAGCCCAGTATGACAGCAACACAAGCACACACAAGATGGGCACACATGCCTATTCTATATGCAATGCAACAACCAATAGTTTATATCTTTAAATTAAAGTGCGACAAACAACAGTGGAGCACTCACACTCCGGCAACACGCTGGGAACTTGGGGTTCTGAGTAGCAGCAACTGCTTAGGAAGTTGATATAGGTAGCTCAAATACCTATATCTCCTACCTCTATAAGTAATAGCCTCGTTTGGGGGTCACAGCCGTTACGCATCTCTACCCATCACACGGTCCATAATATAGTGTGGCTCAACCGGTCCCATAAACGTGAACCACACTACATTACTTCTCTTCGATCCAAGTAGACGTTATCCCGCTATCATTCCCCCCATCAGCTACCCACCGTACCACCATGCCCATGGTGGCCTAAGCGCCTAGCTACCATGCTGGCACCGCCTAGCAAGGTTACCGCCCCTCAGGCCAGGTCTCAAAAACGACCACACATAAGTAACAAGCAATTATTAAAGTCGTCTTTAAGTATTAGTTCATTTAGCATGCCTACCCTAGCACGCAACACACAAGTTAATGTGTACCTTGTATAAAATCTGTGCTCTGAACAATCAGAAGATAGACCAGAAGATAAAGCAAAATGCAAACTCTTAACAAATATCTGCTTCAAAGATTAATTCATATAAGCATTTGATTCAATTATTAACTTATATCAAACATGTATTAACTACTTAGTTTTCTAGCAAATACACATTTGAAACAACATACTCATCTTATTATTCGTGGTCTATCATATTTTAGAAATTACGTACTCCTTATCATTTAAGGTTTAACCTAACATATTAATCGAAACTAATTTCAAGTTAATAGGATCATATAGATATTCATGAAATTAATAGCTAAGCATAAATTGTTGGTTTCTGAAGAATTTACTAAGCTAATATTAGTTAATAAATCTATATTAATTTTATCTAATCAAGTTGAATATAATTAGCTAGTCAAGTTTACTAGATGGTAATTAGGTCATTTAAAATGATAAATTCTATAGTATGTCCTATAATCAATCTATTAAACTTTTTTTTAAGTAAAACAACTTATTAAAATATAATTATTCTATTTATTTCATTTATAATTTATTTTTACATCTAAATGGACTAAGGAATCTCAACTAGTTTCCTATTATGTTTGTACTATCTTGTGATGTTATATTTATACTTACTTTATTAAATAAATTCATAAAATAAAAATAATTAATTATTTATCTTAAAATTCATAATTTAACATGAAAACACATTATTTACATTTATTTCATATTCATTTGATTAGAATTAATTTACCTTAAATTCCCTCATTTCATTTCCTATAGAAAACTGTGTACACTCTAACTTTAATAAATCGGCTTATTATCTTAAACACGGGTTCTTAAGCTCAAATTTTTATGTAAACTTCCTAACACATATATTTATATGTTTATAAGGTCATTTGGCCTAAATTAATTAGTTAATCATGGTTTTAATTTTAATTGATTCAAAACTGTCCAAGGCAGGGCATAGGCAGCGACGACCGATCGGTTCGATCGAATTTTACCCTCAACCCGACCGGTTTTTGTCCGGTTCTTTGCACCATGTTAAATTATACTTCTTGAGCTTTCAAAGTGTTGTAGTTTCACCAAAAAAGAAGAAGAAAAAGTCACCGGTTCGGCCATATGAATTCATGCCACCACTGCCGGCTGAAACACTGTTTTGCCCTGTTTTGCTATTTTTTAATTTAATTTTTAAAAATAGTAAATGTGTTTCAAAAATCACGAAAATTTACAATTTGTATATAGACATGTTAAGATGTCGTTTTGATAAATTTCATTCAAAAATAATTTCATTTGATATTTTAATTAAATTTCACAAAAGTATATACAATAATTAATTCTAGCAACTTATATTATCATAAATGAATTCATCAACATGTTTAACTTATCCAACCCACATTCCATAAGATGATATATCATGTTCACATGCTTATATGCATATATTGATCATAATTTTAGTAATTTAACTACATGACATGCCTTTTATATATAATATTAAGCTTATATGTCCATTTGATTCATTTTCCAACATTATAACTTATTAAAAACTAAACCAAATACACACATATAATCAACATATTAGATCAATTATATACCATACATTAGACACATTATACCTATATATTTATATATGTGATAATTTTATCAAAACAACATTTATACATATGTTTATGGTATTCGATTTATAAGAAAACATATATCTATATTTACCAAAATCTTATTATTATTAAATCTATGTCGATATCACCATCTAACCATAATTTCAACAACAAAAATACAACAATCATACAAATTCACTCATTAAACTAACATTACTTACTTGAATTGTGAAATAATTAGCTAAAGCTTCACTACCCTACTCCTTAAGTTGATGTAGCTTCTTCAAGCTAATTTCCCTAGTTTCAACCTTTCTTTTAGCCTTCAAAATCATCTGGAAATTGGTTGAAATAGAGATTAGATTTTGGGAAGAAATTGAGTGATTGGATGGTAGAGAAATCATGAATTTCATTGCCTATTGGATGCTAGATTTTAAGAGGAATTGTTGTAGAATTCTTGTAGGACTTTTGTGGGTTTTTAGAGTGATTTCTTGAGAGATTTTAGGGGTTAGATGTTGCTAGAAGAAGTAGGGGATTAGGGTTTTCTAAATGGGTATATTTATAGTATTTTAGGTTTTGTAATTTCAATTAGGTTTAGGGGCTTTTTGATCATTGTGCTTAATTAATTGAGGGCATTTTAGTCCTTTCCTAGGTGTAGAAAACTTCTTGAAGTAGTTAAAGTTACTTTGGTCTTTTCACACACTTGATATTTTTTGTGTTCACATTGTAGATATTTAAGGGGCAATTTGGTCATTTCACATGGTTGGAATTCTCTAGAGTTAGGAGATATTTAAGAGGCATTTTGGTCTTTTCCTAAGTGAAGAAACTTCAAGAATTGACTAAGGTCAATTTAGTCTTTTTACTTGTTAGATTATTCTAGACATTAGGATTTTATAAGGTGTATGATAGTGCATGGTAGCTAATGTGGTCTTATGGGCTTTGATTTCTTAAGCTTTGTGGGCTTTGGTTTATGAGCTTGTATTTAATATTATTGGGCTTAGGGTTTTAGATGATGGATTAGGGTTTTAGGTTATGGGCTTTAGGCATTTAGAATTGGAAATTAAGAAGTAAGAAATAAAATCAAATAATTGGCATTAGAAATTAATTTTAGAAAATCTAATTAAAGGAAAATTTATAGCTTACTTGAATTTAGGGTTTTAGGGGTTTAGATTTGAATGAAAATATTTAGTTTTAAATTTCTAAGATTTAAGGAGTTGGAATTTAGGCTAAAATATCTAAATTGGATATTTATGGTTTTAGATAGTTAAACTTGATTAATAAAGTTCATTTGATATTTGGAAAGTTTTGATTAATTTGAATTTGTTGAAATAGCCAATTGATGTTGCTTAATAGGTTAAATTGGGCATTTATGACATTAGAATATCCATTTTCAATTAAATTCCCTTATAATTTTTAATTATGTTAAATTATCAAATTTCTTACTTACTCGATTAAGGTTTCTAGTCCCGATTGGTCAAATTAGGGTATTATGCTCAAAAGACTTAGAAAATTCTAAATTTCATGATTACGCATTCATAATTTTTATTTGAACTCTAGCTTGGTAAATATTAATCAGTTTCTATTTTTATTGTGTATATTTCAATCCTAGCGATTCATCTTTAAACTATTGTTTACTATCTAATAGACCCTAAAAATTAATCGGGTCATACTACACTTGATATTTATAACCTTAGGTATATAGTTAGTGAGTTATTGACTCGAGTCTAATCTAAATTTAGATTAAGGTTTAATTTTAGTGAATTAAGAATTTAAATAATTCAACTTGAGAAATTAGTTTCAAGTCGATAATTGAAAGGAATTGAATAGCTTGGTATGTTAGAAAAAGGAAATTGAAGTAATTTGATAAGTTGAAGTGGGTATTTGTGGTATTGGAATTCCTATTTTCAATTAAGTCCATTTACTAATTAAATTATCTAATTATATTCTATAGTTTATGAAAATCAATTGACTAAACTATCTAAATTCAATTAATAAGTAAATTTAAAATAAGATTAAAAATTACCTACATTTTCATAGTATTTAATTATCACGTTTTAATTTAGGTTGGTAAAATTCGAGGTATTTCATGTGCCCTAAGACCAAAAGAATTACAAACCCTAATTTCTATAAGCAACATACAATAGAAAAACAAGTGAATACTATCGTGTGAGCCCACGGTGTACAAGTTTTCTTCTTATCTTTTGTTAAACACAATGACATGGGAAATTTTGGTACTATTATGTAGTTTTCTAGATTTTACTATAACTTGCCTTAATTCCATGAAATTCATGTTAATTCGCGAGCGGTATCCAAAACTTGAACAAAGATTTTATATATTTCGAGCACTTACCAATTTTCCAAGATGTTTGTCTTCTGGTATTATTAAGGACAGGAAACAATAGTGGTCAGCTTGAGTATCAATTAATTTCATTACTAGTCCACTATAAAATGTAATGTAATCTCGCAAGGCCATCAAATTGTCAACATGAATATCAAAACCATAGGATCTAAGTAGTATAAAACTTGTTCTAATTGGATCGTTTCGATTTCTAGATTGAAAATATACTTACAAAGTTGATCAAATTTATTTATTAATTGACACTAACTCTAGATCCTTGCCTCGGAAAAATGAATCAACACTTTTTACTCGAGCTACATCACGTACTAATTCCATTAGAATCCAACAGATTCCATTTAAATATAGGATGTCGAGCTAAGGACATCTTCATTCCTATATAATATGAAAATGATGGGGGTAAAAACCTAGAGCTGACATAAGTGCACGATCGGTCGGGTTTTGAGCAGCACATTTTAAGTCATATCATAAAAACTTCTATGATTCCTATAATGTTAGGACGACATTGTTCCTATCGTTTTGACTTTTGATGCAACACTGTGTAAAAGTAATTGGTCATTATGACAGTACATCATATTAATCTATGTTAGGGTACCAAAAACTTGGAACATCCCTTTAAAATATATTAGGTGTTTAGCCATTTGTCATGTAAGTTTATCCACGGTGTTCATTATAGAATAAAAAAACCACACAAAAGAAGAAAACTATGTTTCTGTCTAATTCTAATAGGTTTGTTTTTATCAAGCCCTCGAAGTTTGTGTTAGGACGACATTGTTCCTATCGTTTTGACTTTTGATGCAACACTGTGTAAAAGTAATTGGTCATTATGACAGTACATCATATTAATCTATGTTAGGGTACCAAAAACTTGGAACATCCCTTTAAAATATATTAGGTGTTTAGCCATTTGTCATGTAAGTTTATCCACGGTGTTCATTATAGAATAAAAAAACCACACAAAAGAAGAAAACTATGTTTCTGTCTAATTCTAATAGGTTTGTTTTTATCAAGCCCTCGAAGTTTGTGTTGGAAATACAAAGTCAAAAAATGATATTGACACTTGCGTGGAATTGTCAACCAACAAAGATTACCATAATTTTATATGGTAAAAATCCAAAATATAATTAATTGATAAATGGTAAACTATAATATAGTGGGAGATAATTCAAGAATGAGTTAATATGTTTGTTTATGAGAATTTAGGAAGAATTTGGGTGTAGCAATTAAAAATGACTCAAGAACGAGATTTTGCCACAAAATTAAATTAATTAAAGTTATTTAATAGGAAAATATCAAAAAATGAAAAAAATAAAAAGAAAAAAAACAGATAAGAAAAACTTTGTAACATCATATTATGTAGTAAATCATGTTCAGATTTCAAAGAAAGCAATTAAACCTTTATAATCGAGTGATATGAATAATGATCACTCAATAGTATGAATCAATTTCAATTTCAATTTCTTTCTCTCCTAATAAAATAATTATAATACTAATAGATTATATATGTATATATGTAATATACATAAAATAAAAAAAAATGAGAGCATCTATAACCCTAAGGATCTTTGCAAGATTCTTAGAATGCCACATCAGCTTATAAAGGATTATTCTTTTTTTTAAATCTCACTATCTTATCCATAAATCCCTCAGTAAAGGTTTTTATAAACTTTTTAAGATTTTATGAGTCTCATACACTTTTTACATAATATTCTTATTTTTTTTGTCCAAGTGATGTTAGTGTAAATAATAATTTACAAATTACATAAAAATAAATTAAATAAAAATGAAAAATACCCATAAATACATTACTAATTAATATTTAATTTATTATTATGTTAAAAAAAAACCTAAATTCACCACAAAGAAAATACAATGCTTGCAACGGCTAAACACAACCAAAAAAAAAAAAAAAAACCAGCTAGGACTTGCATGGTCAAGCAAATTTGAGACTTTTTTTTTTTTTTTTAGAAAAAAGAATAAGAAGAATAGGCTAAGGAACGGTTCTTGTCAAAGAACCGAACAAAATTTGAAAAACCCTCTTCCATCCGATAAGACTTTAAAAGGCAAGATTTTTCATATAAGATTTTTTGTCAATCCAATAGAACCTTAAAAAATGGGACATTTCATATACGATTATGTGTCCAGGTCCTAAATGGAGATACTCTCACAGACAAAGCAAATGAAGTACATTTGCACCTTTTGGACATTTTCCGATAAGTAAAAAATAATAAATAACCGCTCGTATCAAAAATAAGATCTTGAAATTAATTGCGGCAGCCTTCTAAATCGATACTTTAATTAGTAAAAAGTGGCGATGATAAGCATAACTCACACATCACCCGCAGTAATAAAACTAGAAGAAGGTGCCTTTTCCGGATTTGGATTTCTGCCTTTCCCCACCATGCAGATTGATCTCAAGTTGCGCGTGTCACCTCGATTCTTATAACAAACCAATCTACTACTCAATTGAAGCTTTATTTTCATAAAGTACCAACGTGGCAACTCCTAATAGGACGAGACTTTATTCCGGGCAACATATACCTCAGCAATCACAACTCACACCTATTGTCCATTAATGTCTGGTTCTTACACAAACGGAAAGCTGTACCCTTTAAAAATCAATAAATTATGATAACCACTAGGATGGAAATCGGATGATGACCTCAATAACCTTTAAAACTTCGTTGAAAAATTAAGTATTATACTCTGATCCATACGTAGTCAAAGCAAAGATAATATTAACCAAAACTATTCGTAAATGGTCTTGAGTGTTTCTTAACTATCGACCATATTCTAATAGTCTTCAAACTCAAACTATTCTAATATTAATCGAATTAAGCTCAAATTCAAACCTATTTATTTTAATAAACCCGTCAATTTAATCGAATTCAAATTAGTCTTTAGTACATATTAAAATTCATGAATTTTAAATCAACTCAAATATCAATATAAATTTAGTTTGAAGAAATATTTTCTTTTTGACTAATCAAATTTAAATATTTGTTTAAGGTAACTCAAGCTTCTGCAACATAGCATTCTCATCAAAACCGTACTCAAACATCTAAACATGATTGTAAGGTCAAACTTCAACTCAAGCTCAATAACTACGAGTTGATTTGATTCGATTACAGCTATAAGCATAAATTATGGTATATTTATTTAACTATTTATATATTTATTTGAAAACGAGCTAGGTCGTAGATATTATAGCAAAATTGGTGAGAATTTCCCTCCATGTTCTAGATATGAGGAATGCTATAGTTACAAGAATGTAGAAACAGTATCAAAAGACATGAAATCAAATAATAATTCTGAATCTAACAGAGCCTCGGATATAATCATATGCATTACATTATCTGATTTTTAGGAAAATTCTTTGACTCCCTTTAGTATGCCTAAAAAACTTAAAAGAGGTCTACATCACTATGAGCGACCCACAAAATGGGCATGTTGCCTTACCTAAGGGTTAAAAATCTAATCATCTAAAAACAAAAGAACATCAGTTGTACGATACCTTACATTTAGAAAAAAGGAATTAGATCAGCAACAAAATCAAGCATTAACGTTGGGCAGAAAGATATATGACCACATATGGAGAAAGATATGCACTCACCAGTCGTGTGGCCACTGGCACACATTGAATGTCTTGAACATAATCGGGGTCATCTTCTTGCTGTTGGCTTTAGGGTTGAGAGGTGCTTCTGTGAGCAACGCTGGGTGCTCTTCCGGAGCAACACGGACATGTGATGCCTGATCTTTTCCATGTCATCACAGTTGCTAACAAATACCATGCTCAATGGGGTATTTCAAGGTAAGCATACCTCCTTTAGATTGGGCCCCATCACCAACATAGGCATCCTTCTGCCCCACTCCACCCATAACACAAGTGTTTCTGGGCAGCCAACAATACTGGGAAAGACTGCCCTTCGTGCATCATCACCAGTGAAACCAGCCTACAAGTTTCAAAAAATAGAGGATGCAATCAATGGCTTGTCAATAGATTGGAAATTAATAAACCATTTTATTAGTGCCAAGCACTCACCTTAACCATTCCAGTTCCATTATCACAGAGCTGAATATCCTCGGAATCAGCCGTATAAATGACTGAGAAGCGAAATCTAAGCTTACTATTAGAAGGGCAATTATATCACCGTTTCCATGTTGCATACAACTTGTACTAGCTGATTTTCTTTTACCATTGAGCATATCATGGGCATAGGTTTCTAATCACTACCCCTTCAATAAACTCATTTGCCAAACTCATATTCAGACGACAAAAAACTCATAAGTGAACTATGTTTTTCATTAACCAGGTTGAAAAACCAACCTCCCATAATTATAAACAAGTGAACAATGAATCAACTTTCATGCAATATTCCCAATCATTCAATCTCCATACATAAATACAGATTAAAATTCAACTTCAAATAAACCAGAAGATGATGGCTTGTAACACACAACATGATATATCTTCCAGTTTCATCAGACCAATTAGCTTCAAAAAGAAATTCAACACCATCAAGACCCATAATCTACAAAATATAAACAGCTTTGACACTTTAAAAAAGACGCCTAATGGAAGTTACAGATAAACTGCTCCAAGAAACACATAGATCCATAATGAAAATCACAGATCACCACTTGATCAAAGCAAATACAATAATGACTAGCGATGCACTTGCATGCCATTGAATGATTAAAAAGCTTGAAAACAAAAGAAATATCTCAAAATTAGTCAATAATGCACATCATTTCATCTCAAAACACCAACTGTGAACATATAGACCCAGATCTGTCAATATAGCTTAGCCGCGTCAAATGAGGCCAAAAACTCATAGATCAAAGACTATGAACTCTATTCATCACCGATCTGATGAAATCTCAACAGGATCTCAATGCAATAACAGGTTGAATTTGACAGCAACAGTTTAAGTACTTATCAAACAAGAAATAAGATTAGGATTGGAGATCTCAGTCGGGAAGTTACCATTTACATACAGAAAAGAGAGAACTGAAATCAAAATAAAAAAATCGAAATCGAAATTGGAAGGACTTTCAAAGAGTGAGATGGATTTGGAGAAACTTCTCCTCTAACTCTCTGTCTTCCTGGATGTTCGAGTGCTTTTGTTGATGTCACGAACATCTAAACAAGATTGTAAGGTCAACCTTCTACTCGAACTTAATAATTGTACCAGTTGATTTGGTCCAATTATAGCTCTAAGCATAATTTATGGTATTCAAGTTTTGTTAGAACATGAGTGAGGCTGTACAAATTATAGAAGGAAAGTAGAGAATTCCTTCATGCTCCTGGTATGAGAAAAGTTGTCATTTGGAAGAATGTAGAAATAGTTTTCCAAAGACATGAAATCAAATAATTATTTTGAAATTAACAGAACTCTCACAAATAATCGTTATACAATGCATTACCTAATTTATTAGGAAAATTCTTCAATTCCCTTGATTATGCCTTAAAAGCTGAAGACATCTACATGACTATGAGTGACATACAAAATTGGCATGTTGCCTTATCAAAGAGTCAAAAACAAAGAAGAGAAGCTGTGGACTTTTCACTTGAAGCTTTCTCTTTGCAGATGTATGTGCAAGCTATAACTATTCATTCCTCCCTTCTACATTATCAGGTTTAAACCCGATCAATACCCTACCTTGTGTGACAAGATTTTGTTATCACCACCAACCAAATCAAACCACCATGCACTGGCACAAAATGAAAGCTCTATTCTGATTGGTTGGTTTTGCTTAGTATCTGTGTTCCTCCATGAAGAGCCCCTTGCATTGACTATCGATCCCTAAAGGATGTAAATAACAATTATCTCCTCAACACATGGTTGCCATTGATGAAAGGGTGTTACTGACGATGTGAAAATCGTCGCTCCCTTCTTCGTCATCGTCTTCTTTTTCTTCTTCTTCTTCTTCTTCTCCATGTATATCATCAGCAGTAACATTAACTTCCTCGTTTTCCATGCGATCCATCAGGTGGTGTTCTTCTTGTTTACCCATCATATGCATCAGGAGCTCTTCAGGCCTAAACTGTTCATCTGAAAACCTTTTTTCCTTTTCCCTGTAAAGAGCATCAAGCTGCTGGAAGTAAGGACAAGTCTTAGTAGCATCCGATCGTCTTTTCTTGCTTTCTTTCACCCTTCTGAAATACTTGTTGATATTCTCCCATTTTTCTTTGCATCTCTTCGCACTCCTATCATAACCAAGCATCTTCATAGCCAAAGATACCTCCTCCCATATAGGCCCTTTGGCTCCATTCTCTTGATACCGAGCATCTGTATCGATCTTTGTCCTGATCAAGGCTTCAACCTCCTCTTTAGGCCATCGGACATGCTTGCATGAGAATGGTTATTTCCATAGCCACTATCATTCTTCCCTTGAACAGCAACTTTTTCAGCTTGAATTGGATTCTCAGACATATGCACTGTAGCCTTTTCAGCTTGGATTTGATTCTCGAACAAATGGACAGGAATCTCCTCGCTAGAAAACTTCTGCAAAAATGCAAGCACAGCAGCATCCTTTGCAGCAGCAACTGACCTCTCCTGGGCCAAAAGTTCACGTTCTCTTTTCAACCGTGCCAACTCCTCCATTTTCCAAGCTTCCTCCCTTGCCATCCTGTCATTTTCACATTTATCTAGTGCTTCCAAAAGTTTATTTTGCAAACTCTGTTGCCTCTCTAACACTTGCTGCATTAATCCTTCAAAGTAATCCCTTAGCTTTCTCTTCTTATTATATCCTTCTAGTTCCCCCTTTCCTGGCAAAGACATCATTGAAGTAGAGTTTTCCCCTGTTGTAGTAGAGGTATTCTGGATAGAAAAAGGAATTGCACTCGGCATGAAATTAGCTCTTCCTCCCCTGGCCACAATACTTGCTGCTGTGATGGAATTTTGAATTTCATCAGAGGATGAAGGATCAACTATAGGACGGTGCTCTAATGCTTCTAATTGTTCAAAAAACCTATAGTTCTTGCCATAGGGTCGACTAGATACGCCCTCTCTCGTCCTTTTATGGTACTTCTGTATATTCTCAAACTTCTCCTTGCATTTTTTCGCACTGCGAATATAACCAAGCTCAGCTAATTTCCTGCAAACAACATCAGCAAAGTCAATTGTAGGAATTCACTTATGCCCGCTAACTCTAATATGAAAAAAGACTGTCCAACTAACGAGCAATAACTACTCCTAAAGAACAATACATCAGGACAATGAAAGCTTAATAATATGACTAAGCAGTATCTTATTCTAATAATAAAAATGCACTGATCTATGAGACACAAATAGCGTATACATATCCCTGAATTCAAATAAACGACAAGACAATAAGATACCAATGTTATCAGACCCAAGTTGACCTATCTGATTCAACCCACTGAACTAAACTCTTTTTAAGAATGATCCGGCACAACCCAGTTAACCTCCGGCATGTCCAGTCAAATCTTTAGCCCAAGTTAGACAACACTGTAAGACACAAGAACCTATCACTGAAATATTCCGAAAGGGAAGGCTCAGCGGGGTGAGAAGGGTTCTTCATATTCTGATAATGGCCCCATAATTCTGTCAATTATTTTTCCTTTTTAAAGTATATATATGACAATTCAATTAAATTGACTCCATAGAAAATTGAATAAACTCAAAGTCATCATTTCTCAATCAATAAACTAAATTAATTAATTTAAAAAAAAAAAAAAAACCTTCAAGAAGCAGGTTGGAGCAGAAACTGTACTGTCCATATCTAGACTCGGCTTAATTGCCAGTCTGATTACGACATGCTAACGCGAATTGCCATCTTGGTTTTAATTACATGGCCATCGAATCTAAAACATCAAATTTTAACTCAAAAAGTACCCAATAAATACAATTTTTTTTCAAGTTTCTAGTGCATAAAGTTCAACTCTAGAAGTATCCAGCTAAAACATTCTTTGCTTGTTAACTGAATTTTCTCAGAGTAAAGTAAAATTAAGCAGATAATGCAGAAGTTAACAAGAAAAGAAAAATTAAAAGTTAAAATAAATAAATGTACTGACTTGGAAACGTGTTCCCAAAGAGGGGCTTTGTGATTAGAGTCGCGAAAAGCAACGTCCATATCGGACCTTATCTTCAACAAAGCTAAAGTTTCATCCTTTGGCCACCTGTTTGCATTTCCATTTGAATTCCTCTCGTTATCTTCTTCAGCTTTATCCATTCCTGGCATCGACCCACCGCTCTTCTCCGCTTGTATGTTCCGGTCTCCTCCGGCGTCGGCGGCTGGAGGAGGAATATCTGGCGGCGGTGCAGAAGAAATTTTCTTCAGCACTGGACCTTCCTGTTTCATTTTTTTTTTTTTTTTACAGTTTTATTCGGTTAAGGTAAATTACAGAGGGGAAAATGAATGGTTGAGCTAGGGTAAAATAAAACTATGAATGATTGGATTCCGGGATTTATTTATTATTTATATGTACTTTTTTAACTGTGTACTTTATAATATTTAATTTAAAAAATAATTGGATCTTTCAAATATTCGTATTTTCTCTAATTGTTTTACCTTTTTTTTTCCCTCTTTTTATACGTAAACTATGAATTTTAGTTTCTACACGCCATATTTGCGTGAATGACCTCTTTATGAGCTAAAAAGCCGACGAAGCTCACCGTGTTGAAATTTATGCAATTTGGATCGGCTGAACCCAATGCTTTCATGCTATATTGGTGTGATCCGGTTTCATTTGTGATCCTCAACTTGACCATGGAGTTTTCCTTAGTTTACATTGACAAGTGGTATCATTTTATTTGCTCAGCTACAAAACTTCGTGATTTTGCTTATGACTGTGGTGCTTATATAACTTATATAATACTACTTACATGCATTATGAAAATAGCTACAGTCATAACAAATATTTTTTATTTAATGACTAGTATATTGATATTTGTTAAATTCTCGAAAGGAGTTTTATGAAAGGATATTTCATGTATAATATAGCTTTAAACTAAAATTCTACAAAACCAGATTATAAAAAAATATATATATAAATAGTGTTCTTGTATTCAATCTTGGGGAGCGATACAAATTTTTTAAAAATTTATATTTGTATCGTACGTTGGTTGTACGATATACTTTAAACATATATCGTATAACCTACGAGTGATATACGTAATATCACTCATAGGTTATGCAATATAGGGATAAAATTGTATCGTACAACCTTTGCACAATACATAAGTTCTAATTTTTTTTTCTTATATCGTTATATCTTTATTCGAAGATGCAATACAAGTATAAATTTTTGTATCTTCAATCCAAGATGCAATATAGCAATACTATTTTGATAATTTTTATCTTGTATAATTTATATTTGTGTATTTAAAAAAAAAAAAACTAGATATGTATTCCACCCAGTTTTATGATAACTAAAGTAAATGTTGGATTTTGATCATTAAATCATTTATAATATTAGATCCCGTGTCGGTTTTTATAAACTTTTCTTTCTACCGCACTATATTTGGGAACAGACAAAAAAAAAGAGGGGGAAATTTGAAGGAAAATTGGAAAGATATGGGAAGTAATAAAAATTAAATGATGAGTTTGTCCTTAAAATAAAAGCAAACCTTGAAGATTTAAGGACATGTATAAAGATAAAAATTTATATTAGCACGATATTTATATTGCTTTTCTGCGGTTCCGTAATCATGATTTAGACTCCTCCCATTTCACTCACAACTATTATAATAGTCACTTTCTCCTAATTATCATATCGAATCCCATTGATTGAATCATTTTTTTTAAAAAATGCGAGACATCCTAGCGAAAATTCAATTTCATCTCATACTTTATTAGATGATTGCAATAAGAACTTTAGTTTATTATGGGTTAGGAAAATATTGCTAACATGATAACATTTATATGAAATGCTAATATGAGTGAAAAAAAAAAAAAAACAAAGAAATGACAAATTTTAGTAGATGGTGTTGTTTGTTACAGTTGACGGTGAACTCACCTTAGGCAAAAACAAATTAGTAGTTAGGGCTGCAAATAGTTCAAGCCGAGTTTTTGTAAACTTCAGCTCGACTTGTTTAAAAATTATCAAGTTCAAGCTAACCTTTTTATCGAACCTGAAATTCAGGCTTAGACTTAGCCTGTTTAGTTAAATGAGATTTATTTTAAGTTTAAGTATGGCTCATTTAAAATTTAAGGTCGAGCATGAAGTTTTTTATCAAGCCTAATCGAGTTTTTATTAAGCCTAAAACTCAAACTTGAGTTTGGTTTATTTAGATAACTCATTTTGCATTTAAATTTTCCGTATCTTCATTTTTTTTCGAACTTAAAAATAATATATAAGAGCCACTATACATACATATGTATTAAATAGAAATTTGTTTTTTGTTATTTTAACTATATCTACATTTAATATATCATAGATATTAAACTCACTAGTCTGTTAGGGTGTTTATTTCATGAGCCTGTTAATGAGCCTACTTATGGACTCGTTCATGAGCTTAGACGAGTTTGTTCCTGAGTTAGCTCATAAGCTTAAATCAAAACGTGAATTCGACTATTTTAGATAAATAAGTTTTATTTGAAGCTCAAGCTCGGTTTGTTTAAAAACCAAGCTCAAAGCAAGTCAAACTCAAATAACTCGCAAGCAACTAAGCTCACTTGCAACTCTATTAGTAGTCTATATGCTATGGGAGTATAGTTGTTAAAACCACGATTTTACTCATACGATTTAAAGAGTTTACAATTTTATGAGGTCTTTTCAAGTTGACTTATGTGCAAAATTGCTCTTTTATAGAATCTTATGATTTCACCCTAGTCTATACATAAAGTTAGTAGAATCCTACTTTTTTAACTGGGTTTACTGATTTTATCTATCTGAGTCAAATAAGCTAAGATATAAAAAATACAACTATGTTTCTATAAGTTCATCAACTATTAGGATGATACATCCTTATTATCGCATTTCAATTTTATTTTTACACATTCTCTCTATTTCTTTCTCCCCCTCACCCCATTCTACGTTTATAGAATTCATTCAAGACAAGTTATAGTTGTAAGGTTTATAAGAAAACTTATCTATTTCATTTATATAGTTAAGAATTTAATAAGATAAGTTAAAATTTTTCATTTAATTTATAACTTCTTCTAAATAATATAATAAAAAGAAATTAAATTAACTATACTCATTCATTTTTTAATGTATGTTATATTATGGATTAAGTGTTATTAGAAAAAAGAGAACTTAATTTCTTTATTTTATGTACACCCATTATATATTTCAAGTTTTTTATGAATTTTATAAGCATATCTATAGTTTTTTAAAGCTATTTTGTATAAGTTATGTACAGTCACGTTTCTTCATTTCAATTCTACGTTACAATTCTATAGACCCTCTTACGATTCTACGTAGAATGACGATTTAGCAACCTTGACAAGAGTATTAATTATTATAACTATATTGAAATACGATATATGATGATGTCTACCATCTTATGTCATAACATCTGCTTCGTCATTAATCATTTGAGATAGTATTCTTTTTTTTTTTTTCATGCTATTTGAGATAGTATTCAATATGTATGTATTTATCCTTCCTCTTTTCCCTTTCTTTCACTAATTTAACATGCTCAACTCCATTTGTTAGAATAGCTTATATTGAGTTCTTGCACCCTTTTTTTTTTTTTCATTCTTGCTTTATGAATCATTGTTGTTTTGTTGGTTTTCATAAAATACAATTTGGCTCAAGATTACCCAAAATAAAGGAATAAATATTTTTCCTTTTTTCTCTAATTATTTCCCCACTTTCTTTCCCCTCTATATTCCTACCCATATTCTCAAACATAGTGTCAAGGACTTTTTTTATCCAAAAATCTTTACTAAGATTTCTAAATATTGTATCCAAAAATCTTTACTAAGATTTCTAAATATTGTGTCAATTTCTTCTCTAATTTTTCATGGTTTTTATTTTTCTTTTACATTTCTCAAGTGAGAGAGAGAGAGAAGAGAGAAACAACTTTTTAGGATCTTCATGAAAAAAAGTTTCTTGTGTATGCCTAGAAAAACCCTATAGGATACTAAACTCGTTAAAGATCATGTAGAGTTACCATATATGGTAAAACCGTGTAGGGTTTTAGGATGGGTTTAGGTATTGTTTTAAAACACTATGGGTTTTTTTGTTAGGTTTCCAGTTTAAGATTTCACCCAATGTGAAAACTCGATTCGACAAAATAATATAATAAAATTTTAAAATATAAAAAGAACTCTATTATCCTATACTATATCACTACTAACTACTCTAAAGTTTGTCACTCTCACATTCACTCATCTTTATTTTCTATCACACAAAGTTCTATTTTTATGTCACATTATTTGTAATGTGGGGAAGAAAATGAACTCATATATACATATATATATAGTACTTCTCCACTATAAAAAGTTGAAATTGTTAGACTTGGAGCACAATGCAAATTGCCATCATGGTTGCCAATGGCATAGGGCATGAGGTAATATGTTTGATTATTTCATAAAAAATAATGGGAGGGGAGGAGGGAGAGAGAGAGTTAATTGAGTCAAGGTAGGGTAGGATATGGGTTTGTAAATTTTCTTTCAAGGAAGGTTGTGAGCATAGTAAATAAAAAACTCGATGAAATTCATACCAAGTTTTAGAAAATCCTATGGAGTGTCGGAATAGATTCAAGTAATATATGTCCGTGTCCATATCTATCCTGATTGGATACCTATATTTTACATGCTTTTAGGTGTTTTTAATATGTTAAACCTATTAAAAAAAGGTGTTTACATGATTGAAACTATTGGAAATATAGATATTAGTTTAAGGGTTGTTGGGATATTCTTTTAATTAATTATTTGTCATGTGGTAGGTGAGAAGATGTTGTTGCTACCTACCACATTATGTGCTTATATATTGTACTTCTATTGTACTATTTTTTTCAAGAGATAAAAATTATTTTTTATCTTTTCTCATGGTATTAGAGCAGGATAATGTCCAAACACATTATACACAAATGAGTGATCTATCTGAGAAAACACCATTTGTGAAAGATGAAGCTTGTCTTTGGATCACTCGAGGTGCAACCTTCTAATACTCAACAAATTTGTAAAATATAACCTACATTAAGTGATAACCATTCTCTTCAAATCACCCAACAAAAACTTAATGGGCCGAATTTTAGAGTATGGTTTCACTTGGTCAAACTTGTTATTAGGGGAAGAGGAAAACTAGGATATCTCACCGACATTATCCAAGCTCCTAATCCAAATTCAAACTCCTATGCAATGTGGGAAGCCAAGTCGCACATATCCAAGATATGTATTCAAATCTAGGAAACATGTCTCAATGCTTTGAGATTAAATAAAAGTTCGATCGACCAATCAAGGAAATTCGTCTGTCACAGAATATTACGATATTCTTATAGATCTGGCAAGAGATGGATTTGTTCTATAATGTGGAGTGGAGATGTCCTAAAGATGGGGAAAAATATAGTAAAATGTTGAAAAAAAGATAGGGTTTTTGAAATTTTACAAGGGTTAAACTCCATTTTGGACGAGGTTAGGGGTCATCTTATTGGAAGAAATCCTTTCCCTACTCTTCGTAGGCTTTTACCAAGGTACGAAGAGAAGAATCAAGAAAGAAGGTGATATGGCATCCCTCAAATAGTGAGAATCAAGCTCAAACATCAGCCTTAGCTACACACAAAGAACACACCCAGTCTAAGGAAAAAATTTGGTATGACTATTACCATAGGCCCTTTCATTCTTGAGAGAATTGTTGGAATCTTCGTGGAAAACCTAGCAAGTTGGAAGTCAAAAAGACAAAAAGGGATTAAGATGGCTCAAGTGGCTAAAGCTAATAATCCTAAGGCTTAAAATGTGAGCTTGACAGCTAAACAATTAGAAATGTTTCAAACTTTGATGAATCGGATGAAAGTTACCTAGCCTACTAATAATAGGTCAAGTGATAGTAATGTTAATTCCTTAGTCGCTATGACACATAAAGGCAATATTTCTTTTTCCTTAACTTCTATACCTAACCATGAATGGGTTATTGATACTGGGACTACAGATCATATGACAAATTCAAGGAGTGGTTTCATAAAGCTTGAAAGTTGTGACTTAGAAACTGAAATATGGGTAGTTGATAGTCATATGTCTTTTGCCCAAGGGAAAGAAACGATTCAGATGTCAAATTTATGTCTTAAATTGACTTTATATGTTCCTCAATTGAAGCATAATCTTTTATTAGTTAGTAAATTGATTAAAGATATGAATTGCAAAATGATAATTTATCCACATTCATGTGATTTTTAGGACCTTCTTCGAGGAAGATGATTGGCAGTGCTAGGGAACATCATGGCTTATACTACATCTCAAGAGTAAAAGACTCAATAAAATTGGAACGTAATTTGTTTTCTCTATCTATTTGTTTAAATTCTAGTGTTATGTTATGGCACAAGAGATCAGGGCATCTAAGTTTTTCTTATTTGAAGACCTTATACCCAAATTTATTCACAAATATAAATAGGAGTTCCTTATTTTGTGAATTGTACTTTAGCCAAACTTCTTAGAAGCTTATATCCATTGCAATCTTATAATGCTTCTAAACCCTTTCATATCATCCATAGTGACATTTGGGTTCCTAGTAGAATTCCTAATCTATCCAGGGCAAAGCGATTCATTACATTCATTGATGATCATACCAGAGCCACTTGGGCCTATCTCATGAAAGAAAAATCCGAGGCATGTACTCTTTTTAAGATCTTTCATAAATTGATAAAAAAAATTTTGAAAGTTCCATACACATCCTGAGAATTGATAATGGTAGGGCATATTTATGAAATGAGTTCAACACATACCTACATGAACAAGGAATATTTCATCAAAGTTCATGGCTTGTACTCCACAGCAAAATGGAGTAGCAAAAAGAAAAATAAATATTTACTAAAGTTGCTTACTCTCTCATATTTTGTAGTTCGATGCCTAACTCATTTTTTTTTTTTAGGGGGGGGGGGGGGGGGGGGGGGGGTGGGGGGAGAGAGGAAGGGAAGGAGCCACATTAACAGCTACCTATCTTATAAATAGATTGGCATCAAAACCTTTAAATTTCAATACTACTTTAACCGTGTTGTCAAAGTCTTTCCCAAATGTCCGATTATTTAACTCCTTACCATTAAAGATTTTCGGATGTGTTGTGTATGTGTATGACTCCTCTCTAAATTAGTACAATTTTGATAGACGTGCACTAAAACATTTTTTTTTTGGTGGGTTATTCTCCTAGCAAAAATGGTACAAATGTTATCACCATCCAATAAAGAAATTCTATGTTTTTTATGATGTCTCATTTTTAGAACATCAATTTTGGTTCTCAAGTAATACTAATTTAGAAGAGACACTAAGAAATGTAAGTTGGGACCCTTCGATTTCATTGTCAATTTGTGAGTGTCAGATCCCTCCTGTTTCTACACCTTTTATCTCTCAAAAGTTCATAAATCTCATGTCACTCCTATTCATAGACCTTCTGTATCTCATCCAAATTCCAAGTTCAACAAGCCTAAGGAAATTGAGATGTGAGTATATACCAAAGAAACAAAGCTCAAGTATTGCCATCTAACAACCTAGAGAAGGGAACTAGGAATTCTAAGGGGAATGAGTGTTGATTTGAATGTGGTGATAATGGTTTACCAATTGCACTTCACAAAGGTAAAAGACTTTGTACCAAGTTTCCTATTTCAAATTATCTTGTATACTCAAATTGGTCTCCAAGGTTTATGGTTTTCACTACACAAGTAGATAGAGTAGAAATTCCTCAAAATATTGGTGAGACTTTGAAAAGTGTGGAGTGGAAAAATGTTATCATAGAGGAAATGAAAGCACTTGTGAGTAATGAAACTTGAAAATTGGTTTATTTACCTAAAATGAGAAACCAATAAGTAGCAAATGGGTATTTTTGGTGAAACATAAGGAAGATGGCACTATTAAGAGATTTAAAGCACGCTTAGTAGCTCAGGACTACACTCAAACATATGGGATTGATTATGAAGAAACATTTGCACCTATTGCTAAGGTAAACATGGTACTTCTTTCATTAGCAGTGAATTTAGACTCACCCTTACATCAACTAGATGTGAAGAATGCATTCCTAAATGGAGAACTTGATGAGGAAATATATACAAAAACTCCTCCAGTTTTTGAAACTCTAGATTCAATAGGTAAAGTATACAAGTTAAGGAAATCTCTTTATGGTTTAAAGTAATCTTCAAGGCTTGGTTCACAAGATTTAGTTCTATTCTACTCTGATTAGGTACACACAAAGTGAAGCTGAAAATGCCTTGTTTGCCAAAGGAAGCATGGAAGGCAAGAAGGCGATTTTAATTGTCTAGGTGATGACATAATAATAACAGATGATGATGAAGTGGAGATAGATGCTATGAGGAAAGCAATCAATCTGAATTTCAAGTTAAGGAGTTAGGAGGCTTGAGATATTTTTTGGGAATTAAGATGGCAAGAAGTTCTCAGGGAATCTTCATATCTCAACAAAAGTATATATTGGAATTACTCAAAGAAATTGGAATGTTAAGATGCAAGCCTGTAGGAACTCCTTTAGAATATAATCGGAAGAAAAAGTTTAATAATAATGACCCTGAAACTAATAGAGAATGATATCAAAGAATTATAGGAAGATTTATCTATCTGTCTCCTATACATCCTGATATTGCACATGCTAAAAGTATGGTTAGCCAAGTTATGCGTTCTCCTACTAGAAAACATCTTGATGTTGTTTACCATATTCTTAAGTATTTAAAAGGAACTCTAGGAAAAGGGTTACTATTTCAAAAGAGCAAAGCATGAAGCCTGGAAGTATTTGTTAGTGCTGATTAAGCAGGAGATTTGGAAGATAGTAAGTCAATAAATGGATATTGCATTAAGATATGGGGAAATTTAGTCACTTGGAAGAGTAAAAAACAATCAGTTTTGGCAAGAAGTAGTGCTCATGCTGAATTTAGAGTTATTTCGCAGGAGATATGTGAAGCAATGTGGTTATAAAGACTAGTGGCAAATTTTAAAATTAAGTGTGAAAGTCCTATTAGATTGTGTAGTGATAGTAAATCTGCTATTAGTATTGTCAAGAACCTAATGCAACATTGATAAGTATCAATTGACCCTTAATTTTTGTGCTTATTTGTACATATTTATTATTTAATATTTATGATTTGATGAAAAAAAGGACATTTATCTTGTTAAAATTGATTTTCAAGCTTCACGAGCTTATTTAGAAGATTATATGATGATTTGAAGCAACTAAAGCAAGATTGGGTCGAAAAGTGGAAGAAATAAGCCTTTTTATCTTTTCAACCCCTTCTTCAGCACTGCAAGGGTAGGATGGAAGGGAAGAAATGAGAAGAATATAAATACCCATCTTGCATTCTTTTTGAAAAGCTTTTACAGAAGGAGGCAACAACTAGCAGCCAAAAAGAGACATTTTTAAGGTTTTAGAAGGGTTTGCCTCTAAACCCTTTTAGAAGAACGATTTTTCTCTTTAAAGAGAGAAGTTAGAGAGAGAAACATAAGAATTCTTAAGGTTTCACAGTATCTTTAGGCTTAAACATTTCAATTCATCAAGGATTTTCATTCTTATTACTTTATCTTACTATAGGTTTGAGCTATTTCTCTGGTTTACTCCTTTGTATTGACTATATTCACGGAGGAGTAGCTAATTTTGTTTGGGTTAGTGGATCCTTGGTCGATTTCATGTAACACTACTATGCTTTATCTTGAATACATGTTGTTTTATTGTGTTCAATAGCTTAAGCTTCATATTTCTTGAATCTGTATAGTGCACGATATGAGTTCATGTCAAATTTCATTAAAATAGGCTGAGAAGTCATTTTAATGAATAGATCCAAAGCTATTGATGAGATTACTCTAATCACCTTGAGAGAGGGGTTGGTGAGGTCTTTGTCACTCGTTTTTAAATACCGAAATGGATTTCTAAACGAAGGATTTCTATTCTTTATGCGGGTCTTAGGGTAAGGATGGCTAGGAAAAGATTCCAGTAGTCTAGTTTTAGGTCTAGAGTCACTGATCTTGAGAGAGACTTTGATTTACGCTAGTGAATTCGACGGTGCAACAATCAACACAACTTTTTCTGAGAAATTCTTGAGCTACATGAATAGACTTAAGGTGAAGCATGACCTAAGCAACCTTATGAATTGATTTATCTTTATTGTTGCACGCTACTATGAAACTTGTTGTTGATTTTTGTTGTTTCCTTTATTAGATTACACTTAGATTAGCTCTTGTGTATATAAAACCCCTCTTGTTTTAGATAATAGGAAAAGAGCGAAGTGGAAGTACTCACCAACTTTCCCTTAGAGTACAACCTAGATCATTCTATGCTACATCTGATGGGTACGATTGTCCTGTGAGACCACAATTGGTGGAAACAATTTAGAAAAAATTTATAAATTTTAAAACGCTCGGTCTAGTTCTCAACAAACAACAATCAAGCAAACATGATAGAATGAAACATGTCAAAATTGATCGGCATTTCATCCAAGCAGAAATTGAAAGAGGAGAAATCAACCTACAATACATCCTTACACATATCCGTTAAGCTTATTTATTTACAAAGACAATTCAACGACCTCATATTTGATTTCCTATTAAGCAAGCTTCGAATGATAAATATCTATTCCTAAGCTTAAGGAAAGTGTTGTTAATTAAATATTAGTTTAAGGGTTGTTGGGATATTCTTTAATTAATTATTTACCATATAGTAGGTAAGAAGATGTTGTTGCTACCTACCACATTATGCACTTATATTGTAACTTCCATTGTACTGTTTTTTTAAGAGAGAAAAGTTATCTTTTATCTTTTCTCAAAAACAATGCTAGAAGTTTGATAGAAGGTAATCTGTGCAAGCCAAGGTAAAATATAGGCAAATATAGATAGTATAACAAGATAATATTATTAGAAAATGTAATGTAGAAGTAAATATAAATGTTCTATTTACAAAGGAATAAGCCGTCAGTAACATATAGAAGTAAACATTAGTATTCTAATAGTTTTAAGCACATGATTACATATATAAGGTGACAATTATAGATAACGGAACATAAAATCAAATATACAAGCCATGTTGACAGCTTGTATGGTTAGACTAAAGGATATAGAAACAGGTGTAGAAACCATTTCTAATTACGACTTAAAATTGAAATTGAATTGATGTGATGATATTTTGAAGGCATAACTTTGCCAATTAAATATATATTTGACTTTATTTTGGATTAATTTTTAGGAGGATAGATTTTATCAAATGCAAAATGAAGATTATTGAGTTCTCTAGCATGTGTTTGTGAAAGATGTGTTTTAGAGGATGAAAGATATGTCTACCGCTCTTGTCAAAAATTATAAAAATAAAAATTAAATAAAAAATCAAAATACTACCTCTATGTTGCATATTAGTGATGAGATACAAATATATATACTAATATCACATAGTCATGCACAATATAGAACGATATTGTGGAAAGTTGTAAAAACCACTATATTGCATTTTGTGGAAGCGATACAAATGTGTATCATGATATAGTGTCTCTTATATGTCTATTCTTCAATGAACTCAGGCGTTGCTCATCACCTTCACAATCCTTAGATTTCTGTAAGTGTGGTGGTGGTTGTTTGGTGTTTGCAAATGGTTTGGAGTTGCCATTCGAGTTTATCAAAGGTTGGTCGTGATTCACGTTGCACGTTAGAAGTGGTGTTAGGGTGCTTCATGGAGTGTTTAGGTTATGTGCTATGGGAGTTTAGAGAGAGAAAGACATGATGTAGAAAGTTGAAAGAGAGAGAAGTTGGCCACGAAAGAGAAGAAGGTGTGAAAATGGCCGGCCTTATTTAGAGAGAAAGAGATGAGAGAGAAAGTTGAAAGAGGGAGAGGTCAGCTACGAGAGAGAAGAAGTGTGAAAATGGTAGGCCTTGTATCGCACTTTGAAAGTGCGATACACGTGCAATTAAATGTGTATCATACTTTAAAGGTGCGATACATGAAGAACACAACTAAACATGCATATAACGATAGTAATTACGTAATTACTTTTGTATAATTTGTATTTATGTAATTTTTTTAAATAATGGTTAAATATGAAATAATCTCTGTTTTATATATACAGGTCTATTTGAGATTTTGACAAAGTTCTCAAAGCAACTACTTGTAGCAACGGTTCCCACATGGTTCTAGTTCTACTAATCTTATAACTACTCAAGTTATTAATGATTTGGAATCATGACTGGCTCGATGATACCATGCTTGTGTTCCTCTCACATGATAAGCACCACATTATTGAAAATTGTAGATGACTAAATTCAATTTAAAGGGCCTTTAAGCTAATTTTGACTTGAATTTGACTATTATAGCTAAAGTGACAAAGCTTAAAGAGTTAGACTTATTAATATATTAGGATAATCATGGGAGAATTGGTATAATGGGCCTGGAGTAGGGCTCGTTAGAATTGGCTTATGTAGTTCTAATTTTTCTCAACAAAGCTCACACGCTGCAAATGAAACCCTTAATGGATTTAAGTCCATAAGGGAGCCCACTTTGATATCCATTATGAAAGAGATTCATCCTAACCATTAGTTGTTCTCCTAACTAATAGATGACATCGACAGTTTGGCTCCTATAAATACCACTCATCCCATTTCATTAGGATTATCAAGAATCTTAGAAAAACATTGTCACGTTATTGGATTTCCATCTCAAAGAATTAATCATCATCCTAATCAAGAACACATACTATTTTATTAAAATTAGTGAGGTTTGATAATTTTTAGCTGGCTTACATGCCATGTGCATTTGAGCCTACTAAGATCGTCTGATCTTCCTCCCTACACATTTCTCTCATGATCATCCTTACACATGTCATTATCCTATGTTACGTGTAGCATAATAGTAACATAACACGTATGTAATCATTGTAATTAAATCTTAAAACCTACAGAAACAAATAAAAAGATTGAAAAAAATAATTATATCAATCACATATTAAGTCTTTTATAAAAATTTAGAGTTCTTAAATGTCCTTTCAAAATGAATTTATGAAACTTTTAGGGAAAATTTCAAGATCTCATCATTTTTTTAATAAGATTAATCCCATTAGTTATTTATTAACTCAGATTCATATTCAATTGTGATCAAATATTGAAATACTTAATAAATTAATTATTATATTTGTTGATAGCCATTCATCACTATGAGCCTCTTAGGCCCAATCCAACTTTGTCTTTGCATGGGCCACCTTCCTAGCCTAAAACCAGTAGGCCTAGCAAAGTGGTCGAACCCCTATAGGGCATACTGACTACATTTTGACAACCGTATTCTCCCTAAAGGAAACTGCCTTATAAGGCACTCACCTAGAAGAATTCCTAAGTAATTAGATTATGTTTGTCTAAACTCATAAAGGTGCTTTCCTAAATAAATAATAGGAAGTTTCCTATCCTATCCAGCTTCCTAATAGGAAAAATGCATTTGACTTTATAAGATTTATTGAACCAGTGATAGATAAGAGATTCACTTATCTCACTCTCACTTTGTTCCACTAATATGCATCATCACCTACTTACGAACTTCAACATCAAAGTAGCACATAGGCATACCCCTAGCGCCCACTAATCGGTTTTATCTTGTAGGCCTAATGATTGACCTCTTTAGGCCTACTTAGCTTGAGTATAGTAAATTGTTGTTCTAAGGGACTCAAAGTATACTAGCTAGAATCAACCTGGAATAATATTTGTTTTAATATCAAATGATTAACTGTAAAAGTTCGTAACTTTTAATTTTAATCATTAAAGACCTAAAAGTTTTATAAGCAAGTACAAGCCTTAATCCTAATATGGGCTTGGACATGGATCAGGCCTTACATGTGAACAGGCCTAGTTTGGCACCAATATGACTAAAACCTAAACCTTTCTTATATAAACCTCAATCACACGTAAAATCTCATTTATTTATGATGTGGGACTTGTTTTTGTTTTGAAAGAATTTGTTGGATTTGTCTTTGTTTCAACACTATTTCATGGTCCCACTTTTCTAACACTATAACTAAACATGGATATGTTTATATATAAATAAATGTACATACTAAACTATTAAGAAAATGAGCATAAGATTATAATATAATACTCTTACACCCAACATTTTTTTAAGTTTAAAATTTATGTTAACTAAAATAAAATGTAGTTTTATATTTTAAATTATCTTTAAAATTAAAAAAAAAATTCCAACAGCTAGTTTACAAGGCCAAAAACCAGCCCATATCTCATTGGTTCTTGGAATAAGCACCCACCCAACCTTACATGAGACCAATTCTAGGTCCACCATTTTCTAACCCATATACCATGGACCTTGATTGATTTCAAGCCTATTTGGACATAGGCCTATCCCAATATATCGTTAACACTAAGGTGGTATATTTTGATATCTTGGCTAAAAATAAAAATAATAATGTATTTTGATGTTTCTCTTGTTATGCAATGCTGATGTGGTATAGTATGTAAACAAAATTATTATAAATACAATTAATTGTTGTTAAAAAAAACTGAGTATATTGTAAATTTAATATTGTCAGCATGTTTTAAAAAGGTATTAAGAATTGATTGTCGAAGTAAAAAATTTAGGAGTTTATTGTAAACGTTTGACATATGTAAGTAAATCACCATTTGAGGATTGGAAACTTCTATTCAATGTTAATAGTAAATTTCCCTTTAGAAAATTACATGTTATTTTTTTCAATATTGTCAGAATTGGATCAAGATTTAACCCAAACATGCCAAGGGATCAAGGGTCGAGGGATTGAACTAGTTTCAACCAGGTCATTAAGACTATAAGGATAATTCATATTTTAATTTAAAAAATAAAAACCTATAATTACATTAAATTATGTGCTTTAATATTAGAACTTAAATATTTATTAATAAATATATGTCATTTATATTATTTATAATACTTATGTATTTATCACAAAACATATCAGCTATTAATATTACCCAAGTTTACATTTAAGCAAACTATTCACAAGTTTCCACTATTCAATCCATCTCGAGACATTAAAAAAAAAACTACAGAAATCCACATGAAAATCAAAACAAATTCATTCAATAATCCCATAAAAAAACTTAATAAAAACATAAAAAAAAATACCCAACATAACACAACACCATCAAATTACACAAAGAAAAAAATGACAAAATAAATAAAACAACCCTAATTTTGAAATTGACAAAGGAGGAGGCATAGAGGGATAAGATATTACTTGCAAACTAAATTAGGATTTGGATGAGGAGTGGTAGGTTTGGAGATGTTTGAAGGAAGAGGCGGTTGATTTGGAAAGAGAGAGTGAGGTTAGGTTATTAGGGCAATTGGAAAGTGGTCTTCTATTATTATTACTTCTTGTTATTGTTGTTGTTTTTATTGTTGTTGTGGGAGTGAAATTAGGAATTGGTTTTCTACAAAACCATTTCAGTCTACTCTCAAATGAGGCAATGAATTGAAACTATTCCATGTCTACTTCACATCCATCACTACCATGGACCACACATAGCCATCTTGAAAAAAGACCACCCATAAAGCAAGCCCTCTGAACTAGTACAATTCTAATATACATATTAGCTTTAACATTCCACCTACATTCTTAAAATGATGAGTCTTGGTCTATTATATAAATAAGATAACATCAAAGCCATTTGAATGAGTTTGTAACTATGCCATGGTGAAGAGCATACTGTATTTTGGCTACCTGACCCGATTTCGATTGGACTGCGTTGGAGGTCGTCATGACAACATTGAATTTTTTAAGTCAAGTCCTCACTCAACTTAAGAGTTTTGTTAACATAGTTATTATACAATGGAAATTGCAAATTACCTCGTTAAACTTTTACTTACATATGGATTCATCCCCTAAACTTTTAAGCAAGCTTTTTGACCCCTTAAATTATAAAAATTGACACAGTTGAGGATATTTAATATTTTCCATTAAAACAAGATAGGCAGGTTGAAAATACCCCCTCAAACTTTCATCTATGTAAGGATTCACCCTCTAAACTTTCATCTACCTGAAATTTACCCCTACCAAAATTCATGAAAAATGTTAATTACCTTTAATGTCACTTTTTGAAAGTTTAAAGGTTCAAAAAGCTCATTTTAAAAGTTAAGGGGGTAAAGGTGTACCTTTGTAAAAGTCCAGCGTAATTTGCAAATTCCTTAATATTTTATAATCAATGAGATTCAAGTTGGGGAAATAATTTTTTTATCCCATCAATTTCGATCCCTCTCAAAACAAATAAAAAAAACAATATATATATAACGTAATAAATTCTAACCATCTCTTGAACTCTTTTTTTTATTTGTTATTATTTTTTTATAAACATTAAGAATTTTATGTTATATATTTTATCTGTAATAATGATTGGAATCAAATTCAAAAACTTGTTATATTGTATACTAAAATAAAATATAATTTGCTATTTAATGAAAATTTCTAGATTTAATACTTTATGGGGTTTAAGTATGGCATATTAGAAATTTAAAATCTTTTTCATTGCAGTAATAGTTCTCCCAAGATGAAATTGAAACTTATGCTAAGTATCATAGTCCTTAATCATTAATATGGAAAATTATAGTACTTAGTTAAAAAGAAAATATTTCCACAGTTATTCCAGTAGTTTTTCCAATTAAAAATCAAGACCTATAAATTTAAGAAGAAAATATCTAGTAATGGTTCTTGGATGAAATAGAAGGAATAACAAATAGATCAGTACTATTTCAATATAATGGTGAAGCTTTTGCCCCTAGAAGATGTATTTTTCAGGCTCTTACATGTTTTTATTCAAACAAAAGTGAAGTCCTTTGGCCCACACACCTAATGGCTTGTTTTAAATGATACTAATGTATATAAAATCCAATCATCAACACAAGGGGTGAGCAAATAATCCTATTATACAGGTATCCAGTCATATCCTATTCGATTAAATATCCAGGTGAGTATTAAGAATCATAAGATAGGGTACGAGTATAGATTTTCGAGAGCTCACTCTCATAAGATAAAGTATGAGTACTAGATTTTCACACCCTGTATCCATCTTATAATATACTCTAATATATAGAGGATATGGGTTACAAGGTATCTATCCTGTTAAATATTATAAAATAATGTTAATATATAATATACGAATAATAATACTATTTTTTATTTTGCAACCACTTTTGTTCAAATTCTTATCTGTAGACTACCTTCTGAAAATTTTTATTATGGAAGAACTTATACTATTTTATTTTGGAGGAGTTTATTATTTTTATTTTAGAAGAACTATAGTTGTATGTATGTACTTGAACTTTCAAATTATATAAAAATGTTATTTTATCTTCTAAACTGATTAAAAGTAGTTTCAAAGTTTTAAATTTTGGAATCTATTACAGTTTCTATGATTTCTATTAATATCACATAAATAGGTTTAGAGGTATTTATTATAGGTTTCAAATTTTACACATGAAAAGATTTTGTATATTGAAGAACTTGTAAGGGAAATCCTATGTCCCATCTTCATTTTGGCAAGACTAGTCCCATTACTATCTAACGACTCACACCATACTAACTATGATCGTACCACTAAAATAGTTAATATTCCAATTACTATATTTATCAACGATTAAATGGTTGACTGGACAAAACCATAGAAGCTCCCGAACTTGTAATATTAACAAATTATTTTCATAATTCATTTATTGTATTGTTTATAGTAACTATATGAAAATAAGGTAATTTTACATATTACATGAAACCATAAAAAAAATACTATAAACTTGAAATTTAAGAAAGAAATATATATATATATATTTCATGGAAAAATCTACAAATTTCACAAAGTATATGTATCTCATAGATTTTAAAAGGTGTCACATGGTAGGTTTTAGAGACAAAATTTAATACCTTATACCTTACAAGATGTGGTATATATTATAATTTATACTCTATAATCATGTGCCCGCTTACCCTTAATCGATGCATAAAATCAGCTTAAAACAATTTATGCATAGATAATCAAAGGGAAGCTTCATTGATTGAGAAAGCACATTGCTTGATCTCGAAAACTGGATTCTAACTTAAATTTATTGAAAAATTCATCTTTTGTTTCCAAGAACCTAAAAAAAAATTAAAAGGTACTAGAAAAATCAACTTAATGAGAGTATGGCATCAAGAAGTGCGTTATAGTAGCATCTTAAGTAAGGAAAGTCTTCTATTTCAAAAAATCAAATCTTCAGTTCTTGAGCCCTCTTTACTAAATAATCTACTTGTTTGTTTTCTTAAATCCCTAAATCCTTAGTATAACATAAAATACATTACATCTAATTTTACGAGAAGTTGAAACCCACTGGGAATTAGCATTGAATCTACTTCAATATCAAATATCCTTGATCTTATACTTGACACAAGTAACTTAAACCTTTCTCCAAAACTAGAAGATCAATCAATCCAATGTTGGCCACCTGAAATTGACATATGGTGGCAAAAAAGATCTTCCCCTCATCATCCCGTAACACATCTCCAGTAGCTTCTCTACAAGCTATGGATCCATCTATATTGAGCTCAAATCTACCACAAAAAGGTTGAAACTAGCAAACAGAAATAACCTTTAGGAACTAACTTCGCATTTAAATCATGATATTCAAATAAATGATAGCCTTTGAAAACTACAGTATCCAAGCTAAGCTTATTGTTCAATCTTGTTACCTTACGAGACCTATCATGGTCAAAACCAACAATGCCAAGGAAAAATTGCTAGAACAACTGATCTAGTATGATTAATACATTCACTTTAGAAGTACACCAAAATAATAGTTTCTAATAGGATACTGAACAAGGAAATCAATAACACTCAAAACACCTCTTTCATACTTGAGAAGTGTAAATAAGCTTTGTTGCATGAGATGATTTCACCTATGGAGATTGGCTCTTGTAAAAACAAAGAAGCAGTCAACTGTATGCTGGGGGGTTATCCAATGTGGCTACTTTGATGCTTAAGTCAGTCTGTGGGTCCATCCTTAATAGAAGAATATTCACTTATGTAAAAAACTCTCTCCCTCTCCACCTTCCCTCTCCCTAGAAAGGCCTATTTATGTTTATGACTATACCAAAATAGGATCCACTAACTCTTTTCAGCGAATCTCTACCCCATTGCTCTCCACTACCCTCCGGTCGATATGGGGATTCGTGAAGGTTAGGGAGAGTTGGGGTCAATGGTTGAGCTCTTGGACTCTCTTTGTAACTAAGGTAGCAACGAGCTTAGTCGTCTTTTGTTTAGAGAGGGTAACCCCAAGGTATAACCCGCCACGGGCCTTTACGTGTTAGGCCGTAATATTCTCTTGGGCTCTTCGATGTGTGTAGGCAATGGCAAGCTGAGTGGGTCCTAGCATGCCCTGTATGAAGTGAACATGTAAAACAGGATCGAAAGTTGATCAGAGTTAGAAAGATATTGTATATGTATATGTCATAGCCAAGATAATAAAATTACAAAGACTAGGTCATCATTTAGATATTACATCCATGGTCTTCAAGGACTTCACCTGAATATTTTCATATAGAACTTACAAAGAAAATAAATAAATCATAACTTAAACTATTACAAAACAAAAACTAGGTCTCTATTACATATCAAAGTCTTCCTTGCCAAAAATAAATACATAAGATCCTTTTCTACCCTAACCCCCATACCAACCTTGGTATCGGTCATCCTACTTAAAATCCTATAAAGCAACAATCTAAAGGAGCGTGAGCATTGAAAAGCTCAGTGAGTAATAAAGATCTTAACACAGTTGATTTATCTTAGATCATTGTTAATTAAAAACATATGTAATGTATCAATCAAACATATATAGCAAACATGGTTTAGATAACCAAAATTCAAACCTATAGGGATTTATGCCCCCAAGAGATTGAAGGATTAATTAAGTAATTCATGCCCATGAAAATTCCAAAACTAAAGAAGAAGAACTCTTTCAAATCATACTATTTATAAATAGTTATAGCATATATCTCCACTTCATTTAGAACTTGGAAATTCCACTAAGTATTAATACTATAGCCAACTCCAGCACAGGCGACCTCCTTTGAAGCCTGCTTAGTTCCTATAAGCTAAAACCCTGTATAACCTTAACCAGATTCACTGGACTCAACAAGCATTACCACAAAATTGAGATATTAACACGTGACATGAAATACCATGCTAATGTAATTATGATGTTATGCAATGCATGTCGATTTGAGTTTAAGGTCTAACATGCTTTAGTCCCTGTTATATGGTGATCATCTCAATTTTAAACACTCATCAATCCAAACTACACAACTATTATCAACCAATAAAGTTATCACTTTGAATATAAAGTGTTCATTACTCATTTACAAACATACATCAAGCAAAGCTCTCGATTCCCCATGCATTTTGATGATTTCATTACATTTAAGAAAATGTTCATATTCTATAGTACAAGCACAATCAAAGTGAAAAGATTTGATTACTCACCCACGCATGATAGCTAATCGTCATAATAATCAGCTAGAATGTCCAAGTCTTGGTCAAAAGATCTTATAAAATAACAAACAAAATTTACTTAGCAAGTGTCTATGTAGGACTTCTATTAACACTTAAGTATTTTAAACTTATGTTATTGTAATCCTAGTTCATCAATCTTTAAGAAATTATAAAGTATTAAGCTCAACTATCTTCAATTAACTAGTAAAACGGGTATTTAACTTGATTTGAGCATGATACTATCTGAAACAATCAAATTTTAAGCCTTAATACTTTTGCAGTCTCTCAAAACTTAAAATATAAAAGTTGTGGAGCTCTTTTTAAGCTTTTATAGCCTCTTGAATCACCTCAATCTGAGTTCGGACAAAAAAGTTACAATCAATTTACAAAACATGGACCTGTCTTCATGACCTTCTACATGGCCACGCTCGAAGCCGTGTTGACCCCATAAAAATGTCCAAAATCGAATTTTTCCCCTACAATACTGAGCACGGGCTTCTAGACGCCGTTGCATATGCCCATGCAGACAAGAAAAAAAATTTTCCAAAAGTGAAATTCTAACCATAACATCTTCTATACAGGCTCGTGCATGCCGGTGCACATCCTCCCTTACACCCAAAGTTTCCAACTTCAAAAATTTCACTTTCTAAACATATGTTTTGATATTTAACTTCATCAAACACACTCCATCACTTACAACATGCATCATATACCCTTCTTGTCACACCCTAAAGGATATCCTAACGTAACAGTCCGCTGCATACTAAACGAGACTTATGAATCACTACTACAGTTATTCAAAAGTTTCGTATTAGATGCAAGGCGTTCCTTTATAATAATAGAATACTTGTGCAAGTGGAGATTGTAAGCCCCTAGATTTTTTGGTAATATAGTAAACCCAAAAGAACCGGAAGTCAAACCGGAACTCTAAAGTTAACCTAATTCTATGATTAGTCTGATGAATTTAGATCCGGCAATCCCATGTTCTTAAACCCTAGACAACGAAATTAAGATAATTGTGGAAAATGGTTCGTAATAATATAGGAAAGCTTAAAAATATCATATTCGAAATTTTCTATGTCCTTCGGATCTGAACGGCATCAGTTTTCGAAAATCGTGCCCCGGTGCATCGAATAGTGAAAATTCTGACAATACCATTAGACTCGTAAAATTATAAGGATTTCAAAAATATCTGTTTTAGAAATTTTTTGTAACTAAAAATATCATATATAACTTATTTACGCACATTTTCTTTACTACCGGTATTTTAATTGTCTAGTCTACTATTCATAGTACTTTTCTACTATTTATTACTATTCATTTATCTCTACTTTTTATATTACCTATTCTTACAACCTATATATCTATTACTTACAATTTTCTTTTCTCATAAAAATTTTACGCCACATATTACCAAACTTCTCTTACACTTTTCTTCTTAAATTAATTTTTAATTACTCTTTCTTTCATGCTATCAATTTTCTTTTCTTTTTTTTATTTAATTAACTATAATTTCTCTCCAATTTTTCCTATAAATACCCCCTCCTCTTTTATTTTTTCACACTTCATCTACCTACAAATTTACTACCAAAACTCTCCAAAATTCTCCTCTCAAAACTCTCTCCAAATACTCTCTCAAATTCCTTTCTACATTCTCCCAAAATTTTCAAACACCACCACTTTTCTCCACCATCAAATATCTTTTAGGTAATAAAATTTTTTTATATTACTTCTAACATATCATGTAACTTTACATGACCATGGTGTGAGTTTTCTAAACTTATTGTTATGGAAGCTACACTATATTCATGTATTGTTCTTGTTCATGAATATCCATTTCTATATTTCTATTGTTGTTTATTATGTTTTGCTCATATCATTAATGTTATTATGCTAACTTCTTATTTATATCTAACTAAATATATTTATGTACCTATATATATTCTTTAGAGCATATAAGCTCACTTGTTATTTATTTATTTCATGCTTTGTAATTTATTTATTTATTTCATACTATTAGTAAGACTAGTCTTTCTAGTTTTAGACTTGTCCTCATCAAGTCAAAACAATTTTCTTTTCTTTTTGGGACTAGTCTATTCTTAGTCCCGGGATACCTTGATGAAGCTAAGGTTCCTAATTCTTAACTTTACTATTATGCTTTTATTACATTTATCTTATTATGTTGTTTTTATTATTTTTCTCATAGTTACATATTCTCATTCATGCATGAACATGTTGATATTGTCTCAATAACTATGAAAAAGAGTTTTCTTAAGTAAAGAAAAATAATAAACCTCCTTAAAAATAAATCTTTGTTATCTAAGAAATGGTTTTCCCATAAAAACACAAAGTTTTATCGTAACAAATCTTTTCCAAAGTTAGAAACGCTCATCACAAGTTTCTAATAATAATAGTATATGGGATGTCATCCAAGTATACATAGAGTAAAATATCACATACTCTCTTTTTAAAACCAAGGAAATAGGAAAGTTTCTTTGAAAATTAATATTGCTAAATCATTGTTCGATAAAGGTTTTCTTAAACTCATTTATCGAAGTTTTCTACCAACACTCTAAAATACTAAAGTCTAGACAAGTTTTACAAAATTATCAAAGAATAACATTTTCTAAAGATAAGCCTTACTTAGGAAATAAAAATAGTAAATAACGTAGAAGATCATTGATATTATTTACTTAAAATGGATCTAACTTTAGGAAAACTTTAGAACACATAAATATGACTACTTTAAGAAACTTTAGTCACTACCAAAAAATATTTAGAAAACTATATTTTCTAACCACCAGAAATAAAGTTGTAGGAATCTTAAAAGATTAAAATTACTTTTTGAAATTTAATTATTCTCAATAACTAAGAAATGGAATTAAAAAAATGAAATACTCACTTATGATGATTTAAGAAATTTTCCAAACAAAACTAATTTCTTTTCAAGTCTTAGCATAATCTCACTTTAAGGCACATTGTTTTACAAAAATCATTATTGAGACAACACCACTAAATTCATGCATATAATTCGAGTCTATACATATATTTAAAGGATTTTTCAACCAAACAAATATCTATATTTTTGGTACAAAGATTTTTGGATGGAGAAAAGTTTGAAAACTTGAGTTTTGAAATCTGGAAATTTCGTAGCAATTCTATATGTCACTATTCTGAGACCCAATTGACTTCTTTTGATAAAAATAACCTTAGAAATAGATAGATCTTTTCGAGTAGATAGAAATCGGTATATAATATGCAAATTCAGAGTTAAAATGAGTAAGTTATGGCCATTTTAAGTTGGGATTTTCATTCATACGATTTTTGACAAATTCAATAACATAGAATTAGAGAAATTGAGTAGATCTTCATGAAATACTCACTTTGGGTATTTTTGTTTAAGAGTTGAGGACCAAGATCTTCTCTTCCCTGAGGATTACTTCGACTCATAGAAGATCGCTATGGATGAGTGAGTTTCCTTTATGTTTATGTATTCGTGCATGTGCTTGCAGAATAGAGCACTAGATGTTAAGAAAAGATAAAATTGATATGCATGTAGATATCATGGGAATTATGTATGTGAATTATTATGTGCAATCAATAACGATAAATATATCAGAACCCAATATGTGATTTGTCACGCCCCATAGGGTACCCTAACGTAACAGTCCGCTACATACCATATAAGATTCCCGAATTACCGCCTTAGTACTTCGAGAGCCTCATATAGATGTAAGGCACACTTTATAACAATAGAGTACAAGTCCAAATGGAGATAAAAGCTTAATTTGGCATGCATTAGCAGTATGATATAATTCATGAAACATAAATAAATATTACATAGTCTAAGGGGCATTCCCCCGCAAAAGAATAATCAATGGCCTTATACAGTCATCCAGAGTCTTAAAAGTTTCCTATGGAAGTCTAAACAACAAATCCAACTTCTAGGGGAAACTCCTAGCTTCTGTACCTGTACAGCCGGGTCACGCCGCCTAAGCCACAAATGGGGTAGCTGCAAAAGGAATGGACTGTAGGGAGGTAAGCTAACTAGCTTAGTGAGTGTAATCTTCCACAATAACATTCATGTCACAACAATTCAACCAAGTGATTAAGCAAGCAAGTGAATGCACTAAACACATGAGTTCAACAAACATATGACCAGCCGGAAATCATATGTGGATGGACTTGCACCCTCCATCCCGGGTTAGCTGATTAACAAATACTGCGGTACTAGCTTTATGCCGTTTATGGTTTACGGTTAACCTACGATTATTCGATATCGTTTATGGATCACAATTAACCTACGATTATTCGATATCGTTTATGGATCACGATTAACCTACAAATGCTAATGCTCCTTCCCCTTATGATATGCACATGTCAAATTTGGCATTAGTCCAAGTAGTTGATTTAACCATTTTACTTAGGCGATCAAACAATTTCTCAAACAATCCATTATAGCTAGGTACACAACCAAAATTTATCACCCGGTTTCGATATTCTTAATTTGAGTTCTCACATCATCATCAACATATAATTTCCCATTATTCCCCATCATTCATATTTCATTCATTTGGCCTACATTCTAGTGCACTAATTTACAAGCACATACAATAAATGAATCGGGAAGAAAAACTCACTCCGCCATAGGTTCACCTTTCTTCTAGTAATAATAATCCGGAGGCAAAGAGTCAACGTCCACGGGTTCACCTATTCATATAAGAAATACCCTAATAAGTATTCTACCATCTTAGGATACTAACACTCTAAGAAAACTTAGTGAAATCGAAATTCACGTCATTTTCGAAGTCCCGATTTAAAATGGTCATAACTTGGTTGTTTTAAGTCGGAATTTCACAAATTTTATATCGATTTCTATCTACTTCGGAAAAGCTTTCTAAATATGAAGTTTAAATCAAGTTTTGAAATATCTAAGCCTCAGAAATGAGGGATCAGATCTGTACAGCGGTTATATTGATTTCAAAAATGAGGTTTTCATGAATGCACTTGATATTCCTAAATGAAAAATGAAACTAAATGCCATGGTGATGATTTTCCCTATCATGAATGTCATGATATGAACCCTTAAGTGTCTAAGGTCTTATAATTTTTTAGACTTAAAGAATTTTAAATAGCTTTGTTTTAAGACACTATGTTTGCTATTGTCTAAAAAATCAACTTTGCTACATTAGGTCACACCTACTATTTCTAAGGATTTTTCTTAGGAAAATCCTATTTATTTTAAAGAAATTTTGACTCTTATATTAACTATATCCTAAGGCCTTTATTTCCTTAATAAAATCTTCATTTGTAACTTTTAAGTGGGTCTTATACTAGGGTGGTTCCAAAAATCCGAATTTAGAAAATTTCATTTTCAAGTTGATTCCTTCAAGAAAAATGTATTTTATACTTAAAACTTTAAGTATTTATTTTACCTATACCCTAAGGACTTCATTTATTTGAGAAAATATCATTTTTGAAGTTGGAAAACTAGGGTTTTATGACCATCTATCCATTATTACGAATTTGGCTTTCAAACTTTTAACTCAAAACTTCTATTGGACTTCATCTCTTGTTTTAAATATTTTCTTTAGTAAAAACTCATCTAAACTCATGCAAAATATTACCAAACATTATCTATCACCTATAGGCTTCATTTTTCTTGTAAAACACGTGTTTAAAAGTTGATAGATGGGTTTTTGAACTAGGTTTTTCAAGTCATCCGAATTTACACAAGTTCATTTCTTGAAAAGTGTTTTCCTTTTTTACTTTATTAACTCATCTACCTATAGATCTATATACTAGGAAGGTTATTTACTAAGGACAAAAGCATTAAAGACTATTAATGTACATAATACTCAAAATATGAGATCTTAAATGCCTACATGAATATGAGTAGTAAAGTAATAGATCTACTATATCAAATGCTTAAATAGGTTTTGAAAACATAAAAACTACATTTTTATAAAAGATCTTTTATTCAAAACATTTTTTTGATGAAAAATCATAAAGCTTATGCCTTGAAAGCTCCTTTAAAGGTTAGATCTACTTTATAATGGTTCGGTATTCTTGTTTTGACATTTCCTTGTCCCTAGCAAGAGCTCATGGGGTCTTTTTTGGTTGGAAATATCCAAGAATCACCTAGCCATTACAAAGATCTATGAGTGGAAGGAGTAAAAGCTCACTTACTTGAAGTAAAATAGGAGATGAAAAGAGGAAAGTGGAAAGTTGTGTGTGTGTGTGTATGTGGGCTCTAAAGCTCACGGCAAGGAGGTGTGTGGGGAGAGAATTTTGAGAGTGTTTTACCTTTGCAAAACTTGAAAAGTGAAAGAATGAAGAGAGAGAGAGAAAAAGTAGTTTATATAGCATTTGAAATTAGGTTAAATGGAGTAAAATAAATTTTAAAAAAATTGCAATTTGGAGCTTGAAGGGGGGGGGGTGGGGGGGTGGGGGGGGGTGTGGGGGTGCCATCACGCCGACCAAAAACTTGTAGGGGAAGGGAAATTTTGAATTTTCTTTGATTGATTTGTATTGATTTGAGTTGTGTACAAATGTCATAAATTGTATTGATTTTTAAGAGACAAAAAGTATTTAGAAAAGAGATTGATTGAGTGATGATAAGTGTTGGAAATGTAGGGTGTACAAATAGGTAGTAATAGGTGGTACTTGTGAATAGTAATGAATAGTGGTCAAGACAATTTAATTACCGGTAAGGAAATACGAATAAAAATGCTATAACTGTATTTTTCATAAGCCGGAAAATTATGAAATCTATATTTTTGAAATCCTTATTTTATTTCGGTTCAAATGAGTATTCATAAGGAAATTTTTGAAATTCTAGTTCCAGGGCACGTTTTTCTATAATGGGTCTCGGGATGACCCGGAATTGAAATTTTCTTAAAACCTGATATTTTTCTTGGTTTGAAATATAATCAAGAACTATATTCAAAATTAAATTTTCTTATAAAAGTTTCTTAATTGGAAACCGAGGAAAAGCCGGAATTAGGGTTCCTAGTTCTCACTCCAGTCTTAACCTATTCCGGTTTAGGGTTTTGGTTTTCGGTTCTAAGGTTATCTTAGCTACTAGAAAAACTGGGGTTTACATGATTAATGTAATTTTTTCTATGTATGTATTGCTATGTGTGCAATTATTACTTGATCGCTTTAAATGATTTAATGTCATATTGGAATCCTCATATAATAAATTGCTCATTCATATCACTTAAAATATAATTTCGAAATTTTGCTACTACTCCTCAGCATGGGACCGGAAAAATAAGTTGCTTGGCTACATCTTGAGAATTTAGGGCGTTCGGGGAATACGCCCTCAAGTTGTAGCCGAGCCAGATCGATCGCTTTGCATAAGGAAAGCCCGGGGACTAGTAGTACGGTTCGTTGGAACCCCAAGATGCGCACAACTTTTGAGGAGGTCGTTTGGGGCCCATTTCAAATCATTCCTTAACCACCGATGGAGAGGTAAATCTATCATACATACGAAGCTGGATAGTCATATGTAATGTTTGATTATATGGTTGTTGCATTTCATATGCTTGATTAATAAACTTGGTTGATTGCTTGTTATGAGTACTTTTGCGTAAGGAATATCTCACTAAGCTAGTTATGCTTATAACCCTATAGACTTTTGATATTGCAAGATTATCATTTTGCACCCGAGACCATCTTGATCATCTGGGTAGAATCTTTATTTTGGGAAGCTTTTAGAGGAACTCTGTTTTGAAGTCTTAGAGTAGATTTCTTCTAAAATCTTCTAGCTTTAGTTATTTATCTTAGTAAGACCATGTTGTTATGGAAATTATCAAGGGAATGCTCCTTAGAAGTTGTAGGACTTTATATTTCAGTGAAATATATGAAGTGTTGTTTTGTATGTTCCGCTGCCAATATCTTAAAATGCATTACTCCACCGATCTCCATATGATGTGAATGTACTCCTTGCACTAATATAGAAGCTTTCGAGTGACTGAGGTAGTCATTCTTAAGTTTTAATATTGTGTACGGTGGGCTGTCACGTTTAGGGTACTCGTTGGGACGTGACAGAGATAGATAGTTTAACTTAATAGAATAAGCATAAAAATATAAACCACAGATATTTTGAGATCATTTACAAAATACTAAGGGGCATTCCCTCACAAAAAAAAAATATTTAGTCCAGGTATTAATTTTCAACAATAACCCGAGCATTTAAGGTTTCTTATGGAAGTTTATACAAAAACTAAACATAAACTTCTAAGGGAAATTCCTATTTTCGCATTACCTGAGTTTGCCGTCATGCCCTGAGAGTATCCTAGTAGTAGTAAATAAGAATACACTTGAATACTATTACTAGTTTACTTTTTGAGAATGACATATTTTCAATAAACAGGATCTTTTAGTTGCTTGGATAAGATGAACAAATATATATAAGACATAAATTAGTAAATAACTGTCATCCAAGTTGAGAGTAACAATAATATTACAAACCATAATATTTCTATAAAGTCTTTCAAATACATAACTAAAGTTTCTAATGCAAGATACTTGCAACTAAAGTCGAAATATCATCTTATCCTATACTATTCATTAATCTTCTAGTTTCTGATTTTCTTACTAGGACCATGCTCCTGGAAGTAATGAGCCAAGGTCGTAAGGTGAATCTAAAAGGACTGTTGAAGTGTGAGTTAAACCACAAGCTCAGTGAATAACCAGAACATATTACATAACACACTAGTTATTTAACAATCATATGAAATGTATCAATCAAACATATGTACAAATACAAGCCTGGATAACCCAGAATCCAAACAGGATGAAGATTTATGCCCTCTCATCGGGGTTGAAGGATCACAATCTATGGCCTACCTACACAGAGAGACTAAGCTTTCAAGAAACAATAATACTCAATTTAATTATCCCTTTGAACTTATTGTGTCTTAACATTCATTTCCTGTTTCAACTTTAGAAACTCCATTAAGTGTTAGTCATTTCCAAGCAATAGCATAAGCGGCGTCCTTCATTTACCATTTAGTTTCTATGGTATCAATAGAACAAAGGTAATCTTGCGATTAACTAATAGCTTTCTTGCCTAGGTAAACCAAGCATTACCAAAGATCTGAAATACTAACATGTAGTAGGCTACCACTTACTCAAATGCTGTTTTATGCAAAATATGCAATGCATGTACAATTTTCCATTATGGTACTAGTAGTTTTTAATTAAATTGAAGGCTATCAATCAATACACAGACATTCAATCATGTTGCACAAACAATATAGTCATACATAATTCTGTTGTCATTATTTGTAAAGACCCGACCCTCTAAATCCCGAGATTTAGAGTACCGAGTCCCCAATCATATATAACGTTTTCACATTATATGTAAGGTTGTCCTAAAACTAACAATCTATAAAAATTGTTTGATCAAATCTACTACAACTTTATAAAGAACTTTTAACAAAACAAGATTGCTAATAAAAGCAATCTATACATATATTTACATCATATGTACAATGTTTAGTGTCAATACAAGACATTACAAAATTACAAGTTTTCTTAAAGCAAAAAGAATCCTTAGGAGATCTTAAGGTCTTTACATCTTAGGCTTATCTATCAAGCCTTCTATACAAAGACTTTTCCTTTAACAAAAGCTCCTCCAAAAATCCAGGGTGTTCGAGTCCTATTCATTCCACTCATCCATAAATTTCTCAAAGTCTGACCCGTAACCCAAATCATCATAAAACTCCTCTCCATCACCTACAAAGCAGCAAAAGTGAGCCAAAAGCCCAGTACACAATAACAAAATGCAAGAACAAGTTATCAAGCCAAACTTAAATAAAATGGAATGCATCAATAGACAAGTGATTATCTTATTAAGTTTTCTTTTATAAAACAACAGGAGGGTATTCAAACCTCGGAATCACGCTCTGGGAATTTAAGAATCCTGAGTAACAGCAGCTGCTCAAGGGGTTGATATAAGCAGTCCAATACTTATATCTCCTATATCTATTTCATAAAGAAAAATAGCTTCATTTAGGGTTCAAAAGTCATTGCCCGACTCTACTTAAGCTCAGTCCATAACATGAGCCTAGTTCATAAGTTCCCATAAACTTGGTATTTCCCCCTAAGTTTAAGTAAACGTTACTCAGATACTATTCCCCCTATCGACTACCCACTTAACCAAAAAGAATCGCTATTGCATCATAGCGTATCATTGCATCATGACTTAGTTAAGTACCTAATTAACATGTTATTGCATCATGACAAGTTTGTTGCTCCTCGGACCAGATTAGACAGCATAATAGACATCCAATTCATCAAAACATTAAGCCAAATCAAATTAAATCAAACTAAGAATGCCTAATCCTAACAAACATCAAACAAGCTATTGCGTACCTGAACCTGATAGTATATCACTATAATCACTTGGTGAGGAACTAACCGAAGAACCTTTAACTGAAATAGGAATATCAGAACAATCAATAATTGAATATAGATTTCACATCCATATATATATATATATATATCACAATACTAGATTAATTATACAAGGGGATTCAATAAGCTTTGCATAAAGTTTTAATATATAATTCATGCATAAAACATGTTTATCTAGCTTATATATTCATTAGGAGATCATATATGAAGTAAAGATTGAAGATTGAAGAAGTTTGAATTTGAAAAACTCAGGAGAGACACAGCCTTCCTACGCTGGCAAAATTTGAATGAACGCTGGCAGCGTGGGAAATATACGCCGGCGGCGTTTCACCCGTCATTTAAATATTTTGGTTCTGTTCCACTTCAACACCACCCATACACCAGCGGCTTTGAAGCTCTAATGGTCAGCGTACATTTTAAAAAACAAACGCTGGCAAGATTTTCTTGCAAAAGTCGGCGATGTTCAAAGCAGCTTTAAAAAAATTGATTCTGTTCACTTCCAACACCGCCTCTATGCCAGCGGCATTGAAATGCCAGATGTCGGCGTACGTTCAAAACAGACCTATTCAAACAGAACTCATTTCCCTTGTTTTTCACATTGTAAATTTCTAACCTATAACACTTTTAATCCTTCTTCAAGTTCATTTTTAACTTCATGTACTAACTCCTATCTACACTAATCAATCCTAGCAACTTAGAACATTAAATCAATACACTAAATCACTTCAAATCCCATTTCCACTCATCCTCAACTTTAACTGCTCAAATCATCCTTATTCCTTCCCAACACTTCATAAAACTACCACAACACATAAACAAATTCACACAATAACAAAACACAATCCAACCTAATTTCAATGCATGAACAAAAAGCTATACTTATATTAACTCACATGAATAAGCCTTGTCTTGGAGAGAGTTTTGATTCAAGAAGCTTGGAGTTATCTTTGGTTTGGGGCTTGGAACTTAGAGTGAAAGAAGAAGAGAAAAGGAAAGAAAGAAAATGGAAATTCGGATGAAATGAGAGGGCTATCAAAAGAGAGCTTAATTAAGCAAATTTTGGACTTAATCTTATCTCAAGTTTGACTTTTAAGGCATATTAGACTTTAGGTTGAATTTGGGTTAATTTGGGGCTCATTTGAGTGTAATTTAGGCATGAATATTAGGCTTAATTAAGGAAAATTTCTGTCAACTATTCCTTAAGCAAATCAAAAGTTGATTTTATAAATTTAAACATAACTTAACATATTAATGTATAAAAGACACAAATAATAATTATACTATACACACATTAATATATATAGAACAATGACATTGATTTCATTACATATGCAAAATAACACGTATGAAATGTTTAAATTATACTAACTTAGACACATTTAAACTATTACCAACTCATCTACTCAAATATTAATATTACCAAACATAACTCTCATAAATCAACATGCTCATTTAGTTCAATAATTAATATAAATAAAACATATACATGGAAGTTAAATAAAATTTAAATTTAGATCATTTCATTATTATTAGAGTGACTTGGCAATCAGTACAATAAACAGTTCCCATAACCCATACAGTACACTAAAGTTATTATCTTTTATTTAAAGTTCACTAAGTTACAAGCACATACAATGTAATAAGACTGAGCTACTCACCTTGCTCATGTTGGTCAATCGTAGTAGTCGTCAGGAAAGTCCTCTCAAGTACTCAGGTCACCTATTGATATGATTAATATATTCATCAATGATACATAAACTTTATGATTAAACTCCTATGAGTGTCTAAGTGCCCTATATTGATGTTAGGTTTTCATTCTAGTACTATATTGGTCTTTTAATGGTCTTATGATAATCCAGTATCATTTAATATTTATTTTCACGTTGTTTGCCTTGATCTTGTTTTTTATTTATATACATTTATCTGGTATTTGAACAATTGATATTGGGTAAACTTATATTTTCGTAGTTATTATTACTACTTTTATATTACTTTCTAACTGACCCATTATAGTAACTCATATTTGTTTACCATTGTTTAGTGTTGTCGTGTTTCTCTTAATCTGTTTCACATAATTGTTTTATCATTTTTGAAAATCATATTATTCGTAAATTTAGCTTATTTTAATTTCCATTATTATCTATTTATCTATATAGAGTAAATATTTAACAATTATAGTTGCTAGTAATATTTAATATTTCTCTATAGTTTTTACGGTTTAAAAGTTCTCAAATATTAAATATATTATTATTCTAAGTATTTGTATTTGTTTATTTACTTAGTAAAATCTATTTTGATTTACACATCTATATATAATAGGTTTATATTTATTATGTAAATATCTTATAAGAAAAACAGGTTTGTACACCAGCTCCTACACTGCTGGCGTTGAAACCCAGATGCCAGCGTTCTTAAGTTTTTCATTTTATTTTGTATCAGTTTGCGCTAGCTTGTAAGCCGTCAGCTCTCCACGTACACTGGACTATACGTTGCCAGTGTACAACCCTAGTTAGCCGGCGTTCGTTTACTTTACATAAAAATAAGTTTTACGTAACTTTTGTTCCAGTGTAAGCCATCTCAACACCACCGGCCTACCCTCGTAAACGTCGGCATTCAACGTCTACATTGCCGGCATAGGGACAGTGTTGACACTATTCATCATCTTCTCCGATAAAACAGTTCATATTTCTTTAATTTTATACGTCATAGATATTCTCAAATCATTCTTAAGTGTTTCTATGGTATGTATATATACATACATCAACTCCTAACGCATCTATATGCATGTGATCTTAAATTTTCGAATTTGAAAAGGTACAACTAGGGTTTTTGAATTTTACCTTGCTTAAGCTTATTCGATAGAATTCGAAGCTTGTTCTTGGGTTGGTAATGATCCTATGATCATCAGAAGTTAGTTTCAATCCTTGTTTTTAACAAATAACAAGCCGAATTACAACAACTTACCTTGTTCCCAGTTTAAGCGTTTTTCGTGTTGTATTTTTCCTTGATTCGAATTAGGTTGTTTCGGATGAGTTGATTTCTGTTCTTTGGTCGATTTGTTTGCTATTTTGGTGCTTGTTTAATCTGGAAACTTTGGGAATGTTTGGTGTTTGTTTGTTTGTTTATACATTATGAGCTATAGATACTTACATATATAGAGAAGAATGAGGACGGTTTCCTTCGACAATTTGCATCCGAATTCTTCATAATTTTACACTGTTTCATCTGTTGTTTTACTGTCGTTAATATGGAAGATGAGTTGGCAATATTTGATTGGTTTGTGTGTTGAATTTGTTGCATAATTTGGACAACTTTCTAAGCAGTTTCAGTTCTCTTCTTCCAAAGAAATCCAAGCCCTACATTTTACTTATCAAGGAACTGATCCTGCATAAATATATATATATATATATATTAACATTTAGATATTATTTATCTATATTTTTGGGTAGTTTATCAAGTTAATCGGGTACAAATTAGCTAATATTTGAGAGTTTTTGTCCAAAAATATTTTTATAGGATCCTACAAAATGTTTAAGTTATCAAACAATACAACTTTAAGTTTTAAATTTACACGATTAATTTTTTTTAGAATTTTATCTCCCGCAATTAAGGTTTCCTAAGCTTATTAGGTCAATTTTTGTTTTAGGCTCCAATAGCTTAAGAAAACCCTAATTAGAACAATGGTGATTCAAATATTTATTTGAAGCGTAGATCTTTAGTTATACATCTGTTTATGTTTTTATTATGTATTTATAATCATAATGGTTTATCTTTAGGTTCATCTCCCATCTATAAGCGTAGTTGATTAACTACTCAATATCGCATTTGATATATAAGCTAAATTATCTATATATCTTTGGTTTTTTATACCTACTATGAAATCTTATTAGTTGTGTTTAATACTATCTAGGAATCTTGAATTTAGGGTTTAAATCCATGTATAGGCTCATTACTACTCATTGTTCTAGTTTCAAATTATTGTTGAGTTCAATAGTAGTCATTTAATCTCTATATCTATATTTTTCTATCTATTATATTTGCAAGACAAGTTTCAGGGTTTGAAAATTTGGATTTCCTTTAATCATATCTTGAATTATCAGTTCAAGATACGAAATCTCATTTTTGGTATCAATTAAGGCCAAAGAAGTTCTTTATTCGGCTTTTAGATCCTAACCCAGCCAAATTCAAGTCATTGATCTATTCTTAGGTTTTTATTGGTTTTTATTGGATTCTAAGTTTACTAACTAGTTCATACATTCTATTTTAGAGTCGTGTACTAATGTGAAAAATTTTTGGGGTTTACAGCCAAGTCCTAGGATGCAACCATAGGTACGAGAACTGCAACAAAAAGAAGTTGTGGGGTATAAGGTACACTAGCTTAGTGAGTAAACACTTCCAAAATATACATATCCCACAATTACATACATACAACCAAGTTAATTTAATCATCCATATGAAAGTGCAACAATTACATGAGCAACCAAAACATATGATCAACCGAAAATCATATGTTGAATGGATTTACTCCCTCCATTCGGGATTAGTAGATTAATGAATCCTACGGTACTACCTTGAATTACTGTTCCGTTTTATGGCTCATGGGCAACCCATTTCATTCATACCATTTAAGGATCATAGAGAACCAACCATGATTAAATGCGCCATCCCCATCATGAAGTGATTATGTCCATATTACATATTAATCCGAATAATCATTAATGCAATTGAATAGGTGACCAATCAATTTACAAACACTCATGGTTATGGCATATGGACATACATCAATTAATCGCCCGGTTTTGATATACTTAGCACATATTTCTCAACATGTCAAGATAGCATACATAATCTCTTAATTACCCATCATGCATTTCCAATTTTCATCTTTGCTTATCATTCTAGTGCAACTATAATTCACAAGCACAATATGGAATAGTAAATAGGAAGTATGGCTCACTCAGCCATGGACACCAATCTCTATTCATAGTAATCCAGGGGTAAAAATTCCTCATATTCAAAGTCACCTAAACGAAAGAAATAACTCAATGAGTATTTCAAACCATAACTAATTTGAACTTATTAAACAAAAACTTTTAAGTTCATAATTTTCGTGGTAAATGGGAATTCCAACTTAAAACGACCATAACTTGGTCATTTTAACTTGGAATTTCGCAAATAAGCAGTCAATTTCTATCTACTTCAAAAGATATATCTATTTATAATGTTATTCATAAGTTTGAAAACTTTTAGGTCTTGGAAAACTCATATTAGATCTGATCAGTAGCTAAAAATCATGTTTCCAAAATTGTTTTGTGAAATTTACATTGTTTGTATCAAGTATATTATATGTACATGCAAAATCAATAAGTTATTATCATGAATGACATATCATGAGCTATCTATATGTATGTTCTTGATGACATTTGGTTAAAAAGAATTTTTAGAAACTTTTACTTTGCAAACTTCAAGAATATTTGATTTAGAAAAACTAGCTTTGTTTCTTGAAAAATCATCTTTATTTTTACTAAAATAAAGCCTTGATGATTATATGCCTAATACCTTCATTATTTTAATAAATTTCTTCATTTAGGAGTTGGAAAATAGATGTTTAACTAGGAGTCTTGCCTAATTAAGAGTTTTACAAAAATTATAGGAAATGAAAATAGAGTTTGATGTATGTTTTGACACCTTTCCTTTGTTTTAGAGATATACTTTGATAAAATCTATTTATTCTTGTCAAACTTAAGTCCTCACTACATCCATTCCCTACGATTCCATTTTTCCATTAAAATCCTCATTTTGGCATTTGAAAATAGGTGTTTAAGTGTGGGTAATTTCTAAATCCGAATTTTGAAATTTGTATTTGAGATTGTTTCTTGGGTAAAACTCATTTGATCTTTCTAAAATTAAGTCCTAATCAAACCTACTCTTTAAGGCCTTCATTTCCTTAATAAAACTCTTATTTTGGGATTAGAAAATTGGTGTTTACTTAGCAACTCACCCTAGTTATGAATCTCAAGTTTTTGTTGGGGTTAAAACAAGTTTTAACTTAACTTTTGTAACCTTTTTCTTATTTTGAAAATATTTCTTAGTAAAACTAAGTTTAACTTATCAAAATCATTCCTTCATGATACCTATCCCATAAGCTCTTCATTTTTAATATAAAATCTTCACTTTGGAGTTGGAAAAGAGGTTTTCAAAATAGGTGTCTTTTTTCATCCGAATTTCCAAAATTTATTTTTATTGAAACTAAAATAGATCTTGAAATTTTTGGCATATTCTTATTATTATCATACTGCTACAAGTCTTTTATGTACATAAGACAAGTATTTATGGTATTTATATACTCAAAACAAATAGATCTATGATGTCATTCAAGTCATGGATGCAAATGCAATATGAACATTATGCAAATGAGATTAATAACAAACTATATTCACAAAAATATCAATATGAAAATATATAGCAAAATAATAGCTTAAAACAACTTAAATGTGAAGATCCATAACATTGTGATGGTAAGAATATAATGCTTAAGTGTTTCCATATCCCTAGCATAAAGCTCATAGAGATTTTGGTGGAACCACACATGTATGATCTTGCCGTTACGTGTTTTATCTATGGTAGGGTTTAGATTTATTACCTATTTAGTGTTTGGGGTTTTGGGGGGGGGGGGGGGGGGGGGGTGGCGTGGCGCTCATGGAGAGAAATTTTTCAAAAGTTTGTTTTGGAGAAAAAGAAGGAAAGGTGTAAAGTGAAAGGTATAATGAGGTTTATATAGAAAATGAAATTAGGGTTTGTTTGATTAAATAAATAAAAATAAATTATTGGAAAAGTAAATTGTAAGAAATATGATGTAAGGTTGTAAGGATATAATAATAGGGTATGGGTTCGTTATACTTGGTGAATAGTGTGATTAGAAATCAAAAAGTAGATTAGACAATTAAATTACCGGTAGTAATAAAATACAATAAAAGGGCTATAACTGTAATTTTTATAAACCAAAAAATTCTTAAAATTATATTTTTGAATTCCTTATTAAATTTCGGTTCTAAAGAGTCATACGGAATATTTTCTTATTTTCGAGTCGTCGGGACCGATTGTCAAGAACAGATCCCGTCTGGTTCGAAACGAATGAATTTCTTTGAAATCTGATCTTTTTATGTTTCGATATATTATTTAGAGCTATATTTTAAAGCTAACTCATTTTTATTGTTTCGAGGTTTCGTTCTCGGAATTGCTGGACTTAAGGTTCCTTGGTTCCAAACTAGCCTTAGGGTATCCTTTTAGGTTTTCGATTTCCAGTTCCGATTCCCGAAACCGAGTTCGGTTTTCTAAGAAAATGGGAGCTTACACTTCTAACAACTTCACATGACCTTTATACCAAAAACTGAAACTCCTCATCAACTAAACACAATATTAACCCCATTTAACCAACAAAAGAGCAACAACTCCTTAAGCTTAAACTTAAACTACTAATATCATTCTCTCAATTTTATTTATCCAACATCAAACTCACCATCAACCTTTCAACCATCAAAACCCATCACAAACATAAACTTCAACTACCCAAATTCAACAAAATTAACAAGAATTGAAGAACTTTAACTTACCTTAAGCTAAGCTTGGTATGTAGATGGAAGCTACTTGAGTTCTTGAAGAATTTTTTGAAAGAGAAAAGAAGAAGAAAAAGGAAGAGTGTGTGTGTGTGTTGTTCACGTCTGGTGCAAGAAGAGGGGAAGAGAATTTTTGCTTGAATTTGATTAATTTTGTTTTTGTGAACAGATAAGGGTTGTTGACTTTTAGGCATTTGCAAGAGGGATGTAGTGTGTGTGTGTGTGTGTATGTGTATATGTGCATGATAACTTTGGTGGAATTGAGGTCAAAGAGCAGGAAAATCAACTTAATTTTTTTAATTAAAACATTAATATACTTTATAATGGAAATCAATATAAAGTTTAAATAAATTTGGCTCATAAATTATATTTAAAAGGAAATTTTCTTATAGAAAACTATATCGGAAAGCTTTATAATTTAGAGATTGAATTTTTGAAATCTAATTTTCTAAAGAAGTTTAGAAGTAAAATAATTGATATACCACTTGAAATGAGTTACTTAAATTATTAGATCTTTAAAAACTCATAGTGGAAATTTTGAAATTACTTAAACTAATAGACAACTTTAAAATGATTTGAATGAAATTTTGAGTTCTTTTTCTTATTTATTTAATTTCATACATATCAACACACTTAAATCTAACAATCAAAGCATTCAACAAAAAAAATTATGTACTAGCACTTCTTTGATTTTTAATTCTATTTCTTAAACTCTAAACTTAGAAAAACTTGAGGGTTTATAAGCGGTACCTGCTGACTTTAGGAAAAAGTCATGGTGATTGTAATTATAAATCTGACATTTGACGGTTATGATGTTATCGTGATACTTTAGTTGTTAAGGTCCATTTATGCATCCTGAGAGGTCAGAGTCATCACGTCTTCCCCTTAACCTCCTATAAATACGTGTGCCTTATAGGGATATTTTTACTAGGATCTTTTCTTTGCTCTTAACTCTTGTAAAAACAATGTTTCTCGAATTCTTGGTGTCTGTCAACTTCATTTAATATTCTAACAATATCAAGTTCAAGTAATCCTGATCCTTTTCTCATGATTCTAGTAATGGGGTTCAGATAATCGTCGATAAAGTGGAAAGAAGAGAGGGAAAGCCATGCACTAGCTCGTATGGCTCAAGCTCAAGCAATGGTACAAGAACTTTAAGCAAGGGTTTGACTCGCAGAGGTGAACAAGACTCATGAGCCCAAAAGGGCATTGAGGATTCGAGGGGCGCTGGCCTTATATTGACTCATATGTTGAACTTGTTGAGGTGGTATACCAAATTTCCTTGGATGAATATCTGGATGATGGCAAGGGGAAGAATCCTATGAATCGTTACATGATAAGGCACGTGATGGCAATGGGCCCCATGGAGTTAGTAATATCCTCATTGAAGTGAGCTTTGACAAGCTTCGGAGGGTAGAGATCTGAGGCTTCCCTAGAGATTGTGGGGTTGTACTCCCTTCTTGGTCTAACCGAGTTTACCTACTGGAGGGGTAGAAGTTCACTCTATATGATAAGGCATTCAACTTTAGCTTGAGGATGCCATTTTCTCTCTTTCAAAAGGGATTTTTTAGCCACCACAAGCTTTCTCCTGCAAAACTATCCTGATGCCTTACACATTTTTGTGGCCTTCTAAGCTCTGTGTCTTAATTTGTGTGAAGCCTACCCTGGTTCTATTCATGAAGCATTACCATTTTAAGAGGTCTAATGAAGGGTGGTTGTAAACCCTAGGAATTTTCACAGTATGAGATGACTCTAATTTAGAAGTTACGAACTAACTAATAAACCTATAAGTTACCAAAAACCCTAAATTAGATAGATAACTTAGATTTGGCTAGATTAGGATCCATAACTTAAATAAAGAACTTCTTTGACCTCAATTGATACCAAAAACGAGATTTCTTATCCCAAATTGATAATTCAAGTTGTGATTAAAGGAAACTTCAAATCCCAAACCCGAATCCTTGTCAAACAGACAGACTATATAGGAAAACCTAAATATAGAAATTAAGTGACCACTTTTGTATTCAATAGAAACCTGAAATTAAAACAAGGAATAGTAATGAACCTATACTTGGATTTAAACCCTAAAATTTGAGATTCCTAGTTAGTAATAAACTATATTGATAAGATTTTATAGTGGGTATCCAAATCTAATATATAGGACTAATTTAGCTTATATATCAGTAGTCATATTAAGTAAACAACCCAATATGTTTATAGTTAAGAAATGGCAACTTTTTGATAAACCGATAGAATTATAAATACACAATAAAAATATAAACTGATATATAACTCAAGATCTAGATTTCAAACAAAGATTTGATTCATACCAGTATTCAAATTAGGGTTTTCGTAAGCCCTTGGAGCCTGAAATGAAAATTGACCCAACTAGCTTAGAAAACCTAAATCATGGGAAATAAATCTTTCTTAAACAAATAGATACGTACAATTAAAACTCAAATTTGTACTGTTTGGTTAACTAAACATTTTGTAGGATCTATTAAAAATATTTTTGTATACAAACTTACATATATTAGTTAAATTATACCCTATTAGTATAATAAACTACCCGAAAATTCAACTAAATAATATCTAACTAATATTTAATTAATATATTCAAATTATCAACTTGCTGGAGACGTTTGATCATTGTTCAATGGCTTTGATCTTCTTAAAATGGGTGAGCCGAATTTTCTTTCAATAATGCAAACAAAGTCAATATAAATCTATCTTAAACCAATGCAAACTTGCCAAATCATCCTTGCATTAATGACAATGCAATAAGCTGATGAATTAACAACAAACAGAGGCAGTTCGGATCAATAATGTAGGAGGAAACAAGCAGCCGACGTCTATATATTTTATATATATGCATATACTAAGGAGATTCGAAGGACAAGCAAACGGACTTTAACCTATCCCAAACTTTCCAGAACCAAACTCCTTAGTTTTAGTAGTCGAATCAACCTGGAAATTGATTTTTAACGCATCATCCAACCTAGTTCAAAAATTGCGAACAAAAACTGGGAAAAACGCTTGAAAACAAGCTTGAGGTAAGTCAATTCCATTCCGTGTGTTTTCTTTCGAATCTAAGGATTGATATTGACTTCCAAACATCTTAGGAACCTAACCAAGTCCATTAGAAGCTTCGGATTTCACTAAGGAGCCACGACGAAGGTAATTTTTGGAAACCCTAACCGAACTTGATGATTCGAAAAAGCTAGTAGCATGTTGTTATTTTGTTGTTTTTTTTAGATATTTAAGTAGTTTGATGTCTTAGGAGCTCATAGGATCCAAAAACCCGACTTCTTGACGTCGGAATCGGTCGGAATCGATCGAAGCTCATTAGGGAAGATAATGAATAGTAATCCCCGATGAGCACAGGGAGGTACACGGGACGTGTTCCACCCGTGTGCCTCTCGGGAAAAATTCAAATATAAAAAAAAAGAAAAAGAAGAAAAACGAAGCTAATTAAATTTAAATATAGAATAATTAATAATATAAATAATTTTAGAATTATTACTATTATTCATTTATTTATTTTTTTTTTTGGAAATGTTATAAGTAATATTAGGAGTTAGTAATATAATATCAGAATTTTTTTAATTTAAAAATAAAATTTTTTTTTGTATTATTAAATATAGGATGTGTAGATATTTAACTCATTAATATTAATTAGAAAGGAATTTTTAGAAATATAAACTACCCTTATTAATTAACTTCCGAATAATAAATTTTCTAACTATAATTATTAATATTCTTAATATTATTAAAAGAATTTTTAGAATTTTTGAAAATATTATTTCTGAAATAATATTATATATGAATTTAAGATTAAAATATTTTAGTAATATTATAAAGAACTTACAATTAGTAATATTATAAGACAATTATTACAAACACTAATATTATGAAAAGTAATTATTTTATCTTATCTTATTTTGGAATTATTATTATTATTATTATTATTATTATTATTATTATTATTATTATTATTATTATTATTATTGTTGTTGTTGTTGTTGTTGTTGTTGTTGTTGTTGTTGTTGTTGTTGTTGTTGTTTTGTTGTTATTTTTATTATTATTATTATTATTAATATTCTTATTATTTACGGTAAAAGAAAATTTCGAAAATAGTTGTAATTAAATTAATAAATCCTTTTATTAATAAGTTTATTTTCATTAAGAATATATTTAATTAATTTATAAGAAAAATTTTACGAGCTTAGTGAATACTAAAAATGTATTTAAATAATATATAGATAATTAGATAACGATGGAAATTTAAATAATCCAAAATTGAGAATATAGGAATATCTATATTTTTTACAAGAAAAATTTATTAAGTAAATAAAAAAGAAAACTGACAGTTTTAAACAATGAAAATGAATTAACTAAATTATTAAACTTCCCGAGTACCTAATCAATAGATTCAAATATCAAACCAAAATCAATTAAGTAAAACTGTGATAACAATGTTTTAGAACTTAAGGTTATCCCCAAAGAATTAGTTAATAAAACAGAAGCCCAGCAAACCATTAGGACACTTAAATATTCATAGGAGCTAGGTTCTCCAGTCTTGTATAATTAATGACTATATTACTTATCTCAATAGGTGACTCGGGTATTGGAGAGGACCTTCCTGACGATTACTACGATTAAATAGCATAGGCATGTGAGTATAATCTCTTATTACATTGGTTGTGCTTGTAATATTAGTGAATCTTAAATAAAAGATAATAAAAATTTGGTGTATTGTTTGGATTGTGAAGACTGTGTATTGTATTACGTTGATTGCCAAGTCACTCTATTATAAGTGATAACAAAGATGCATGTATCTTTGTATTGCCTATAAACATGATTGAGTGTCTGTAATGCTTGATCACCTTCAAATTGATTAAAGACTACTGGTACCATAAAGGAAAATTATCATGCATTACATACTGTACATAAATAGCATTTGAGTAAGTGGTAGCCTACTACGTGTTAGTTTTTCGGATCTCTGGTAATGCTTGAATTATCTAGGCAAGAAGGCTATTAGTTAATTGTAATATTACCTTTGTTCTGTTAATACCATAGGAACTAAATGGTAAACGAAGGACACCGCTTATGGTATTGCATAAAAATAACTAACACTTAGTGGAGTTTCTAAAGCTAAATCAGGAAATAAATACTAAACATGATAAGCTTAAAGGGATAATTAATTAGAACAATATTGTTTCCTGTAAGCTTAGTTTCTCCTGGGTAGGTGGACCATAAATTGTGATCCTTCAACCCCGATGAGAGGGCGTAAATCTTCATCCTGTTTGGATTCCGGGTTATCCAAGCTTGTAATGTTCATATGTTTGATTGGTGCATTTCATATGATTGTTAAATAACTTGTATGTAATATGTAATAAGTTCTAGTTATTCACTAAGCTTGTGTTTTAGCTCACACTCCAATAGTCCTTTCAGGTTCACTCTACGACCCTGGCTCATTACTAGCAGGAGCATGGTCCCGGTAAGAGATTAGAAGCCAGAAGCTTAAAGACTAGTATAGGATTAGAATATCTACATCTCTATTAGTCCTTTTAATGCAGATGATGTGCATTAGAATCATTAGCTAAGGTTGTAAGGATTCATGAGACATATGATCTGTAATATCTTATTTTGTGGTAGTTGTTTACTAATTTATGTCTTATATATATTTGTTCATCCTATCCAAGAACTAAAAGATCCTGTTTATTACAATCATGTCATTCCTAGAAGGTAAACTAGTAATGGAAATCAAGTGTTTCTTAATTACTATTATTAGGATACCTTCGGGGCGTAACAAAGGTGCACCTCACAAGGTGGCGTAAGAGCCCATTCATGCTCTTTGATGGTCTTATGAGCTTGAATGGCCAAAACTAGAAGAAACGGTTCTGGATCATTCAAGTCAAAGAGGGCTCGTGATGTGAGTTTGATTTTTTGGTGAGATGGTGCAAACCTATTCATTCCATGATGTTGCTAAAATTGGGGCATTGTATCACTAATGCCCGAAAGGTCATCAATGAATTTATAAGGTCACGAGATGGAAGGCTACTGGATGCTAAGCCTATAGTCGAGAACTACTTGAGGGGGAGGCCTATTGCTAAGGGAGGTGTGAAATGATTCTTTAGATATCGATATAATCTCCCTCCCCGCCCCCCCCCCCCCCCCCCCCCCAATCACCTGTTGAGTCAACCTCTGAAGGGAAATGTTGTTGTTGTTTGGTGATTCTTGGTTTCCGAGCGTTTGAGCTCGATTTGGCACGTATTTATTTCTTCTGTCGATTCCTTCTTGTTATTTTTGTTTCAACGCTTGAAATGAAGTCGATGGACTTGAGCCATCTTCTTATTGGACCGTTAAAGAAGAGGAAGAAAACTTCTCTTAAGAGGAAGGTGCCTACGAAGAAGCAAGCTGTTAAGGTCGATGCACAGGTTGTGGAGGTTAAAGCCTAGGTAATCTAGATAAATGCGCTAGACTAGGGACGTTTTATTCTCAATGCTAATCCATATGCCCAAATTATGCAAACTTCTCTATGCCTTCGGTCTCCTGAGGTGCAGAGTGGGGCTCAACCTTCCCTAGTTGCAATTGCAATGAATGCTTTATTGTCTCCTAGGGTGAGGCAATTAGAAGTAGCAATAGCATCACTGGCGACCAAGTGAAGGTTGTAGCTCATGGGAGACAACGTAGCAGGGGAGTTGCTGGTGGCCCACTTGATTTCGTCGATGGTGAGGCCTTGAAGTGGAGTGAAATTCCTATTGAATAACCTTCCTTTGAAGAGGTTACTTACCTTGAAGATCATGAAAGGTCGAGGATGTTGCTTGACGAGTTCCCATCCATGGACTTGGCACTGGACTTTTCAACACATAAGATGTATGAGATAAAATATTTATATATCTATTTATGGATATATATTAAATAGGAGTAGGAGAAATCAAATTGTCATTGAACTGTCATTTCATCCATACATTCTTTCATGTATTTACAAGATTATATTTCAAGCTTTACATGTATGTTTAGAGGTCGGCTATCTTTGTTCGAAGAACTACCTTAAGTTATTAACATTCCATGTTCTAAGGATGAGCACGCCCTCCTATGTTTCGAGCTTATATGCTCCATTCCTTAAGGTTTCTTTGCCTCTGACGAGGTCTTCCCAGTTTAGGACGAGCTTCCTATGAGCCTCTTCAACTCCCATTGCCTCCAGTTGTTTTCAGGTAAGATCATCTAGCAGGAAAACCTTATGCTCGACTTTCTTATCATAGTAATTGGAAGCTCTTTGTTGATAGGCCGCAACCTATTTGTTCACTATGTCCCAGGTTTCTTCTATAGCATCCAGCTTAACTCTGAAGCCTACCTCGTTGATGAGCTCATCATAAGACTGGACTCAGCCGAAAAGGATTTTTCTTCAATTGAGGTTCTTTTGGTGGTACGATATCCCCATAATATGCTAGGGAGTTTGTCTAACTACTTGTTGCGCAAGCGATCTACCTTGACTCTTCAGCTTTGTATTATAGTTTTGTTGATTACTTCGACTTGGCCATTAGCTCAAGAGTAGGCCACTGAGTTACAGTGTCTAGTAATCTTTTACTTAACACAAAAATCTTTTATTCTTTTGGAGCTAAACTATCTTTCATTATCCATCACAATGGAGTATGGAACCCCAAATCTAACCAAGACATTCGTATAGAGAAAGTGTTAAACATTCTTGTCTGTGACTTTTGCTAACGCTTTGGCTTCTAGCCATTTTGTAAAATAATCGCACCATACTATGAAAAATTTCCTTTGCCCTATTAAAGGAGGAAAAGGGCTGAGGATATCCAATCCCCAGATGGTGAAAGGCCCTGGCTGGTTAGATAATCTGGGTTTATGCTTAGGGTGTAGTCGGTGAGGGAGATTTTCTGACATTATTCACATCATTGTATGAACTCTTTAGCACCGGTCTTTATGGTCATCTAAAAATAGCCAGCTCGCATGACTTAGGTATGCAGTGACTGAGCCTTGACATGGTTGCTACATTCCCCAGCATTAAGGTCTTCCAGCACCTGTCGTCCTTCTTCTGGGCAGAGACATCACAGTAGGGGAAAGCTAAAACCTCTTTTGTACAAGACTTCATTTATTAAAGTTATTAAAGTGTAGTTGGCTGCCTTGTACAATAGTTTCTTTGCTTTCGCCCTATCGGAAGCTAAGGTACCATTCTTCAAATAGTCCTCTATTAGCGTCATCCAGCTCGGTGGAGGAGGGATGTTTTGTATCTCGAGTTTTCTTGAGCTTTGCTTAATGGTGGATTTTTCCAAGTAGAATTCCACAAAGATCTTTCCTTTGATTTTGCCAAGGTTAAGGACTATCAGGGAAGCCAACTTAGACAATTTTTCGACCTATGAATTGTTGGCTCTTGGTATTTTTATGATGTCCTAAGAGGGCAGTTCCCGAATTAAGGACCATACCATCTATAAGTACTAGGCCATCTCTTCATTCTTTACTTTGAACTACGAGTTGGGAGTCTAAACAAATTTTGAGATCTCCTATGCCGATGTTTGTAGCGAGCTTGAGCCCAGCTATTAAGGTCTCATACTCTGCCTCATTATTGCTCACAGAGAAGCCAAATTTCAGGGTGTAGCGAATTTTGACTCCATGAGGTCCTTCTAAGATGAGGCCAACTCCGCCACCATACAACAACCCCCTCCCCTCCCCCCCAATCCCCATGTAGATGATCTGTCCACATAAAGGATCTACACCGTCTTCTACTAGGTTTCGAGCTCGGGCATGTCTATGTACTTGTAAACCTCGAGATTTTTCATACAAATAGAAATAGGTGGAAATATAAAAATGGAAAATAGAATGTTAATATAGGACTCAACCGAGGCCTTAGAATAAAACCAAAAGTCGTAATGAGTCTAAATATAATTTCAAACCCTAAAACAAAATACTATAAACAATAACAAATAGTAAAAATAGATTTTCATAACTAATATTGAAAACTTAAAGTATAGAAACAATTTAAATAAGATTTCAAGAGTATTAGAAAGACAATAAACAATAAAGCAAATAGTTAGAAAACGATAATTTAAAGATAAATCGTTAAGATTATAAATACACAATAAAAACATAAACAAATCTATAACTAACAATCTAAACTCTAAATAAATATTTGGATCACACTATTATTCTTGTTAGTTAATTCTAAAGTTGTTAAAGCTTGGAATGAAAATTGATCTATTGAGTTTAGAAAACCTTAATCAAGCGAGATAAAACCCTAAAAATAATTAATCGCGTAAACTTTAAACCCAAAGTTGAACTCAATAACGATTTAGAAAATTTGTAGAAATTTTAAATAAATTATTGAAGACGAAATTCCCAAACAACTGTCATAATTATACCTGTTTAGTTTAATAAATTATCCTAAAACTAAGATAAATGAATTAAATAATATTATTTACTCAAAAATTTTGGTGTAATTGGAGAACATTTGTGGCTAGGAACTCCTCAAATCATGCACGGCCAAAAACTTGAGCAATTTAGTTCAAAGAAAGTCCAGGAAAGAATTGGAAAGCCAATGAAAAGAAGCCAAACCAGCCATATATTAAATGCAAGGAAGAAATATACATCTACAAGCTAATTCGGTGGAAAATTGCTCTTGTAGACCCAAGTTGCAGCTACCTTCTTCTTCTTCATCCATGTGTGTGTGTGTAGTGTGTGTGTGTGTGTGTGTGTGTAACTCTTAGTGAACAACAAACCAAAGCTCTTAATTTACATCAAAACATCAGCCAACAAACCAACCAAATTCGTCCCATTGAATTACCATAACATACCCAAATATAACTCTATAACAATTTCCATTAAAACAACAAAACAAGCTTAAGAAGAGAATCAATAAAGGCAAGAAAATTTGTTTCTAAGTTAGCTAAGTGTTAAACAAAAGCCTAAACCATGTTTTGTTAACCCTAGGTTCGAATCTAGCTTAAGAGAAGAGTTTAGCACCCTCAAATCTACTTAAACAAGGTAATATCTAGTCTTAAGGCTCCATCAATGTGTTTTGTTATATGTTGAAGTTAGAAACTAAGCTGAATGATGATTTAAAGAAGTAATGTGTACTGATATATCACGTACAATACATGTAAAGTGTAGAAAAACACTTAAGAATAGTTTAAATGCAAGTATAATACACATATATTAAAAGAAAAGTTAGTTTCGAGTCGGAGAAAATTAGAGAAGATGATGACCAATGCCAGCACTGCCTCTATGCTGGCAATATAAGTGTTCAATGCCGGCAGCATACACGAGTAGCCCGGTGGTATTGAGACGGCTTACTTTAGAACAGAAGCTACGTAAAATTTATTTTTACGTAAAATGAACGAACGTCGGCAAATTTGAATTCAATGCCAGCAATGTTGGAGCTAGCATACATTGTACACTGGTAGTCTTCGAAGCCAGTGTACACTGGAGCATAAGACATGTAAAAAATAAACGAACACCGATGTCTAGGTATCAACACCGGCAACGTTGGAGCTAGTGTACAAGCATAATTCCCCTACGTGAAGTTTGGTTTACACAAACAAATTATATATATAAATAATAAACATATATTATATCTATATATAAATGAAAGCAGATTTGACTATGTAAATAAATAAATACAAATATTTAAAATAAAAATAATAGTAATAATAATAAGTTTAATATTTGAGAAGTATTAAACCCTAAAAACTATAGGAAAATATTATAGTTATTAGCAGCGATAATTGTTAAATATTTGTTTTATATAGATAAATGCATAAAAATAGAAATCTAAATAAGCTAAATTTATGAATAATGTGATATCTAAAAATGATAAAATAATTATATGAATTAGATTAAGAGAAATACGATGAAATTAATAGGAAATAAATACTAGTTACCATAATAAGCTAACTAAAGAATGATATAAGGGCAATGATAATAATAATGATAAAGTATCAAAATACTAAATACAAAATTCTACAACTACCCAATAAAAATATATAAATATCAAACAAGATCCAAAAAAGCAACTTGCAAATAAAATATTAAATAATAATAATTGTTATCATAGGACCATTAAAGAACCAATATAGTAATATAAACAAAACCAAATACCAATGTAGGACACTTAGACACTCATAGGAGTCTAGTTATATAATGTGTTTTATTTATGAATATTTTTTATTCATTTCAATAGGTAATCTTGATATTTGTGAGAATTTCCTCGTTGACTATTACGACTAGCCAATATGAGTAGGTGAGTAACTCAGATGTATTAGATTGTTTGTGCTTGTAATTAGTAGCATATGTAATGCAAAGATAATAATACAGTTGTTGCGAAAAGCCTGATGAGAATGAATTCTAATTTGAGCTAATTACTTGTGATGCCAAAACGAGTTAATGAAAGTGATAATATTATTGTATGATGATGTGAAATAGTACGATGATTACTATGTGTAATGTATGATCACCATTAATCTAAATAAGAATTATTGACTTATTAAATAACATTGTCATGCATTGCACGCACTGCATTATTACATATACAAAAAAAGTGACAGCCTGCTATGTATTAATATTTCGATTCTTTGTTAATGCTTGGTTCTTCTAAAGTGTTAGTTCTTCCAAGGTTTTCTTTATTCCGTCGATTTTATGGAAACTAAGGTCTGTTTGGATTGTCTGTTTTTCATCTGTATCTGTATCTTTTTTAAAATGATATGTGTAAAATATATCTGATTTGCATCTAAATTTTATCTATATTTGTTCTATTTGATCTTTTGATGAGAACTGTCAACTTTTTTTATCTATATCTATTTCTTGATAAATAATTTGTTAGAAAAAAGTTGGAAAAAGTGTCTGCATCTGCCGGAAAAAAGCCAAAACAAACAGACCTTAAGTGGCAATGAAGAACGCCACACGTAGTATCACTTTGAAATGATTAATACTTAAAGAGTTTCTAAGGATTGATACAGGAAATGGTCAGTTAAAACATCATTAAGCTAAAAGAGATAACCTTAAGATAAGAAATCGTTGATTTTTTTGTAAACTTAGTCTCTCTTAAGCAGGTAGATCATAAAGTAATTGTTCTTCAACCCTAAAAAGAGGGCGTCAATCTTTACATGTTTGAATTCTAGATTATCCAAGCTTGTATTTGAGCATATGTTTGATTGACTACATTACATATGATTTGTTAATAAACTTATTTGATGTGTAATATGTCTAGTTATTCACTTAGCCCGTGGTTTCGCTCACACTCCTAAAGACATTTCAAATTTACTCTACGACCGTGGCTAGTTATGTAAGCCCCGGAAAATTTCAATAAATAATTTCAAAATGAACTTCGAAAATAAACCCTAAAAATCACTCTAAATTAAAACCGAATTTTGACAAGTCCTAAATCACGAACAAATTCAAAAACTTCTCAATCTTGAGAAAATGAAAATCTTTAAACAATAAAATAAGAAATCAGTGGTTTTCAAATTCAAAACCACGACGTACGAAAAATTCCATATTTAGCTCCGGCTTGTAAAATCGTGTAATATAAAGCCCAAAAACAAATTATTAAAAAGTAAATAATGATTAACTTTCGGAAATGAAACCCAATTAAAGAATTCCGAAAACATTAAGAGTTATTAAATACTTACAAAAATAAAATTTAAAATAAATTTCTCAAATTAAATATGTTATATAAACATAAATATTAGTTTCCAAATTGGCAAAGGTCTAAACCGGAAAATCACCCGGAAACCCTAATCGGAATGCAATAGTGTAAGTTCGGCAATCTAGCGCCCCTAACCCTAAAGGCCGAGATGTAGTTTAAATATATAGAATAACTCATAGTAATATAAATTCGTTTATAATTATCGGATTGGTAAATTTTTGACCTATTTCAAACCCATTCGGATACAGACTTCGAAAAGCGTGTCCCGGGGCTCGAGATATAAAAAATATACCATTAGTACCGTTAGACTCGTAATTTTATAAGATTTCTAAATATATCAGTTATATAATTTTTCGGATTATAAAAGTTACAGTTATAACCTTTTTACCGTATTTTCATTTCTAACGGTAATTGATTATTCTTTTGCACTATTCATTTTATTTCATTACACAATTTTATTATTTTTATAATGTATACCCGGTTTTCCTTGTAATCAAGTAAACTTCGAAAACCAGAAAATGAAACCCTAAACCGGTTTAATTCAAGCTTTGTGAGAAAGACTTAGAAACCCTAATTCCGGCTTTTCCTCGGTTTCTAAATAAGAAACTTTTATAAGAAAATTTAATTTTGAATATAGTTTTTGATTATATTTCAAACCAAGAAAAGATCAGATTTTGAGAAAATTTTAATTTCGGGTCATCCAGAGACCCATTATAGAAAAATGTGCCCCGGAACTAGAATTTCAAAAATTTACTTATGAATACTCATTTGAATCGAAATAAAATAAGGATTTCAAAAATATATTTTTCATAATTTTCTGGCTTATGAAAAATACAGTTATAGCCTTTTTATTCGTATTCCATTACTACCGGAAATTAAATTGTCTTGTCAACTATTCCTCACTATTCACAAAGTACCACCTAGTCTACCTATTAGCACACTCTACAAATTCAACTCTTACCATCACTCAAATCAATCCCTTTTCTCCATGCTTTTTGTCCCTTAAACTTCATTACAATTATGACAAATGGTACTTAAATCAAATCAAAGATAAATCAATCAAAACAAAGGGTCTGTTTGTTTTGGCTTTTTTCCGGCAGATACAGATACTTTTTCAAACTTTTTTCTAACAAATTATTTATCAAGAAATAGATATAGATAAAAAAAGTTGACAGTTCTCATCAAAAGATCAAATAGAACAAATATAGATAAAATTTAGATGCAAATCGGATATATTTTGTACATATCATTTTAAAAAAGATACAGATACAGATGAAAAACAGACAATCCAAACAGACCCAAAAAGAAAATCAAACTTTCTTTTTCCCTCCTCCATGAATAGTGCCGGCGTGGTGACCTCCCCCCACAAGCTTCATTTTACAATTTTTTTTATTTATTTTAACCCCATTTAACCTAATTTCATATGCTATATAAACTACTTTTCTCTCTCTCTCTTCATTCTTTCCTTTTTCCAAACTTTCAAAGGTAAAAGAAGCTCCCTTTTCCTCTCATTTTTCCTTCTATGCCGTGGCCTTCATACCCATACACACACACACACAACTTTCTTTTTCTTTCATTCATCTCCTATTTTACTCTAAGTAATGAGCTTCTACTCCTTCTACTCATGGATCCTTGTTATGGCAAGGATATTCTTGGATATTTCAATTAAATGTCCCCATGATCTTTTGGTAGGGACAATGAGATATCAAAACAAGAATACCAAACCATCACAAAGTAGATCTAACCTTTAAAGGAACTTTCATGCTAAAAGCTTTATGTTTATCCATCAAAAAGTGTTTTGAACAAAAGATCTTTTACAAAAATGTAGTTTTTATGTTTTCAAAACTCATTTAAGCATTTGAGATAATAGATCTATCATTTTACTACTTATATTCATGTAGGCATTTAAGATCTCATCATTATTTTGTGTTTATGTGCATTAATAGTCTTTAATGCTTTTGTATTTAGTAAATAACCTTCCTAGTATATAGATCTATAGGTACATGAGTTAATAAAGTCAAAAAGGAAAATACTTTTCAAGAAATAAACTTGTGTAAATTCGGATGACTTTAGAAACCTAGGTTAAAAACACATTTATCAACTTCTAAACATATATTTCTCAAGAAAAATGAAGCCTATAGGTGATAGATAATGTTGGTAATATTTTTCATGAGTCTAAATGAGTTTTTATTAAATAAAATGTTGGAAACAAGAGATGAAGTCCAATAGAAGTTTTGAGCTAAAAGTCTTGTAGGCAAAATTCGTAATAATGGATAGATGGTTAGAAAACACTATTTTTCCAACTTCAAAAATGATATTTTCTCAAATAAATGAAGTCCTTAGGGTCTAGGTAAAATAAATACTTAAAGTTTCAAGTATAAAATACATTTTTCTTAAAGGAATCAACTTGAAAATGAAATTTTCTAAATTCGGATTTTTGAAACCACCCTAGTAAAAGACCCACTCAAAAGTTTACAAATGAAGATTTTATTAAAGAAATAAAGGCCTTAGGATATAACTAATATATGGGTCAAAATTTCTTTAAACAAAATGGAGTTTTCCCAAAGAAAATCCTTGTAATAAGTAAGTGTGACCAAGTGTAGTAAACTCACTTGTTAAACAATAACATGAAATGATTTTCTAGGAAAAAGTTTATTTAAATTCTTTGAGTCTAAAAATTTATAAGAACTTAGGCTCATTAGAGTTCATATCATAACATTCATGATAGGGAAAATCATTACCATGGCATTTAGTTTCATATTGTATTTAGGAATCTCAAGTGCATTCATGAAAACCGCATTTTCGGAATCAACACAACCGCTGTACAGATCTGATCCCTCATTTCCGAGGCTTAGATATTTTCAAAACTTGATTTAAACTTCATATTTAGAAAGCTCTTCCGATGTAGGTAGAAATCGATATAAAATTTGCGAGATTCCGAGTTAAAATGACCAAGTTATGGCCATTTTAAATCGGGACTTCGAAAATGACGCGAATTTCGATTTCGCTAAGTTTTCTTAGAGTTTTAGTATCCTTAGATGGTAGAATACTCATTAGAGTATTTCTTATGTGATTAGGTGAACCCGAGAACGTTGACTCTTTGCCACCGGATTATTATTACTAGAAGACCGGTGATCCAATGGCCGAGTGAGTTCATTTCCTAAGTAATTATGCTCATTGAGTGTGCTTGTAATTGTAGTAGCACTAGACTTAGGTAAAGATAAAATTGTTGATGAGAAATGAACTTTTTCATGTTGAATGAATGATAAGTATATCGAGATGAGACTTGTTGAAATAATATTGTATGAGTTAGTATAGACTTGGATTGCTTGAAATGCTCTATGATCGCTCTTAAATTACATAATGAACTTGCTACGATTCTATAAATAAACTGTACATGCATATCATTTAGTGAGTCACATTGCATTACGAGAATGCTTTTGGTGGGAACAAAAGTATGATCGGGAGGCAGCGGGTCTTCGTTAACGTTAAGGATCTGCAGGGTCGCTTAAGTTAACGGGCAGTGGAGTAGACACTATAAACCAATACATATAAACAGGTGGAGGACCACCTTCGTTAACATCAAGGGCCTATGAGGTCGCTTATGTTAATGGGCAGTGGAGTAGATACTATAAACCACAAGAGAAAATATTGGAATTGTGGTAGCATGTTTATGGACCACCCCAAACCCCGAATGGAGGGCGTAAATCCATTCACATATGGCTACCGGAAAGTCATATGCTTATATGTTCACGTGCTTGTGCATTCATATGATTGTTTAATAAAACTTGTTTGTATATTTTACAATTGAGTATATTATTGCGGAAATGAATTTCACTAAGCTAGTGTAGCTTATACCCCAATAGTTAATTAAATGAGCAGGTTAATTCAAGAATGCAAAGTGGGGACCGGATTGGTTGGAGCAGGGAATGGCTTCGGGATTCTGGCAGGATATATGGATGTTTGAAGTTATCCACTAGATTTTTATGAGCTGCCTTGTAATATTTTTATGTAGGGAAGTCTATGGACAAATGTATTTGGAGTTAAATGATTTGTATTTTGAAGTATAGTGATCCGTATATAAAATGTAGTGATTTGTATCTGAAGTATAGTAAACTTGTATTTCCTTTACATTGTTACTCATTTGTATCAACATAAAATGTATAATTCCGATGTATCTCCTTTATGTGTTAGACGCCTTGTACATAGTATGGAAGCCTTCGCGTGACTGAGGTGGTCATTCTTAGGCTTTAATATTGTGTACGGTGGACTGCCACGTTTAGGGTACCCTTCGGGGCGTGACAAGTTATATCCAGGAGTATGGACCTAGTAAGAGTTTAGGAGCTAGATGCTCATGGGTTAAATCGGGATAAGTTGTTTTCTATGATTCATAGTATAGATTAGTTAGTTTATGGATTATCAATTATGTATTTGAAGATTTATAGAAACATTATATAGTTTGTAATATCTTTATGATATTCTCTACTTGTGATGATAGTTATTTACTAATTTATGTCTTACATGTATTTATCATTTCTTATCAAAGCAACTAAAAGATCCTATTGTTTGAAAAATGTGTCACTCTCCAAAGGTAATCAAGTGTAGCTTGTTTGCTACTACTAGGGTACCCTCGGAACATTACAGTACTCGACCACAAAATCTGCTAGCACTTATGCCTTGATAGCATCTCGAGGTTGATATTGCACTCCATACACGCTGAGTTCGATGGTGTACTTTATCATTCTCTCAGACATGTCGAGTTTCTAAAGAACCATTCTCAATGATCTAGTGTTCCTGGAAGTACGAGCATAAATGTCGAGCCAACATCACAACCATCAAAGCAAATTTTTCTAATTCCGTGTATCTTTCTTTTGTGCCCTAACATAGTACACCAATCGGTGTTGTCTCCCTTCAGCTTTAGTTAGGATCAATGAGAGAGCTCGTTTGGTTACCGCAAGATATAGGTAGAGGTCTTCTCCAAGGATTAGGGTTAATAACAGCAGAGGTTCCATTAGGAAGCTTTTGTGGTCTTTAAAGGCTTCTCGAGCCTTTTTTGTCCATTTGAATTTAACGGGCTTCTTGAGAAACTTAAAGAATTTCACACATCTATCGGCACTTTTTTTATGGAACCTACTAGTTGATGTACTTCTTTGATTGAAGTCAGAGGTTTCACTTCTAAAATTGCCTTAACCTTATCAGGATTGGCTTCGATTCCTCTTTACATAACCTAGGAACTTCACCAAGGCAGTTCTAAAGACACTTTTCTACAGGTTAAGCTTCATATTATAGAAGTGAAGGTAATCGAAAGTCTCTTGGAGATCCCCAAGATAATCCTTCGTTTGCTTGCTTTTCACAATCATGTTATTGATGTAAACCTCCATGTTTCTGCTGATCTTGGGTTTGAACACTTTGGTAACCAGCCTTTGAAACATGGCACCAGTGTTTTTGAGCCTAAATGGCATTACCCTATAGCAGTGTGTTTCGAAGGAGGTGACAAAGGAGGTATGAACTTAGCCAGCCTCATCTATCTTGATTTGATTATAACTCGATAAAGCATCCATGAAGCTCAGTAGTTCGTAACTTGAGGTGCTATCAACGAGCCGGTCAATCCAGGGTAATGGAAAGTAATCTTTTGGGCATGCTTTATTTAGGTCGGTATAATCCATGCACATTTTCCACTTTCCATTAGATTTTTTTACCAAGACTATGTTGGCTAACTTGGTCAAGTATTTTTCCTCCCTAACAAACCCAGCTCATAAGAACTTTTGGACCTCTTCTTCAATGGCGGCTTGCCTTCTAAGGCAAAGTGTTTGAGCTTTTGGCGAACCGGCCTCTATGCTTGGTTTACATTTAGCCGATAGGTAATCATGTCTGGGCTGATGCTAGGCATGTCAATGGGCAACCACACAAAAACATCTTTATTTGCCCATAAGAACACAATCAAGTTTTCTCTTTGGTCTAGAGGAATTGATGTCCTTATTTTCATGGTGTGCTTGGGATGGTCATCTAAGGTAACTACTATGAGTTAAGCATATTCACTACATTGTTTTGGTCAATCTTCTGCCTCGACGTCTACCACACATACATAATCTCTCTTTAATGCCTTAAGGTATTGCTTCTTAGACTACTCTTGTCTCTTTTGCAAATACCTATTCCCATAGGGGTGAGGAACTTAGCTTTAAGATGTGGTTCACCGAATATTGACTGTGTGGCCCTTCCTAAGATGGTGTTGTATAAGAACCGATAGTCAACTATAAGGAAATCGATCTAGTGTGTGGCATAACATTCCCTATCACCGAGCTCAAGGGTAGGGCGATGATTCTCCAAAGGCAAAACAAGTTGGTTGTCAAACCCATATAGCTCGTGGTCATATGGTCTCAGCTTGGGCTAGAATTCATGCTTCATCTGCTTATAGGTTTATTTAAAAAAGATATCTGCGCTACTCCCAGTGCCGATGAGTACCCTTATAATATTCCAGCTCCTTATGCAAGTTGTGATAATTAGGGCGTCTTGGTGAGGATTTAGATCCCTTTAAGATCTTCATCACCAAAGGAGATGGTGCCAACCTTCATTCCTTTTAACTCTAGGTTTATCACCTGATTTGAGTTGCTCTAACTTGAGTTCGACCGTAGCCCTGCTCAAGCAAAGGTTAAAGGTTATCCTACAATGTTGTTGATCTCACTACGGCATTCTCAAGCGAGCCGAGGGTGGTTAGGGTTATCCGAGTGTCAACCTCATGGTCTTTTCCCTTCTCATTGGTTCTCTGCTTCTAAGTGGGTAACTCGAGCTTTGCAACATCATAATCGATGTACTACTTCAACCAACTACATTGTATGGCATCTTCAATGGCACTCTTAAGTGGCTAACAGTTTTTCGTATCATACACGTGGTCGTGGTAATACTTTCGATATTCTCTTAATTCTTTTCTCTTAGAACTAGGCCTCATGGAAGAAGTACCAATAAGAGGCCCTAGTTTCTTACTTTGAGGAACACATCATGTACATGTAGTTTCAAAGGGGTAAACTCGTCATACATCGAGAAAAGCTTTCTTTTATCACTGTCTCTATGGCTCGGGTGCACTTCACTTTGGTTATTGAAGTATAAGCAATCTCTTAGGCACCCCTAGTCTCGATGCTAATTTTGTTTGACTCAAATGGGATCGTCCTTAATCTCCGTCTCTCCCCTAGCATTCTTGGTGTCTTCTTGTCAGATGTATTTTTGTGCTTTCTCTCTTATCTGGTCTAGTGTAGTAAGCTAGCATTTCGAAATAGAGTCGAACAAAAAGGCTATCCACTAGGACTCCTTATTTAATGGCCTTGAGGGCTATGCCTTACTTCAAATTTGGGACCTCCAAGCATGCTTGGTTAAACCTCGCTAGGTAATCCCTTAGGGGATCGCCCTGCTTTTTTTAAATAATGTAGAAGTAGGAGGCATTCTTTTCTAGTGCCTTACCTGCCTTTATTGAGAAGGAAGAGATATCAAGGTTAGGCCAAAGTGAGCCACAAAAAGGTCACTAAGTTGGTTGAATGAGTTGTTGTGTTAGGTTCAAGCTTGTTGAACCATACTTGAGTGGTGCATTGAAAGGTGGTAGGGAAGGTCTTGCACCAAATGGCTTCTAAGAAGTTATGTATTGTCATGGGGGATTGGAATTGGGCTATATGATCATCAGGATCGCCAGATTCATCATAGGATTCCAAATTAGGAAGTTAAGCTCCGGTAAGGAGTACCTTCAACTGGCAACTGGATCTCAACTACAAAAGGTGTTTTACCTAGAATTGTTTTGGTCGTAGACCTATTTCTGAAGCTTTCTTTGATAGTAAATAGTCTTCTTATCATGTTTCTAATCTCTTGTAAGGTGCATTCTTTCTCAGAAACTCGGATGGGTCTCCTCGGGAAGGAGCATAGGCTGAGCCAAGACTTGAGTGATCTATTTTCACGATCCCTTTGTCCTTTTCATAGCGATTCAAAAGTGTCTACATTGAAAGTTGAGATGTCCTCTGTTCCTATGAGGTACATGGGGCAATCTTCATCGGGCTCTTAGAAGCAATAGATCTTCGGTACACATTCGAAGTTGGTCTCAAGCTATAGGATTAAGCTCTTATAGACGTGTTAGTCCAAGTTAGGCCGGGGCACGCCAACCATTTCTCCAGGATGATGCCTTATCAGGGCAATTAGGTTAAGAAATCACTTCGGTATGCATTGGAATCTTGTTCTTCCGAGTACAGGTTCTCCAGCCCTTCCAACTATGTGGTTCTAGCTTGTAGATGAGCGTTGGAATGCTCGTTCTCAACATTCATGTGCATAAGTTGTCTACACAAAATCTCAAGCCTTAGGATATGTTCTAGGTCCAGAGGATTAGCATCACCTGCAATAGGCGATTCTAGGTTTGGCAACTCGTAGACTTCATCGACTATTGGAGCAGCTGTGGTTGACTAAAGTTGGGTTAGATGGTTTTTACTCCACTAGGGTCTTGGCATGGTTGATATCAACGGCTACTTTTACTTGATGTGGATCTCTACCTTACCAAGAAGGTTAGGGTTTATGAGGGATTTAAGTGAAGAAGATAATGACGAGAGGTTTTAGAAGGTTTCCCACAAACAGCGCCAAGTGTTGCATGAGTCGATTCCACCGGTAGAGGTTGGTTCCTACAAACATAAAGAAATGATTAGAGGTGCACGGGGGGTTAGCCGATGCGACCACTCTGATGCTTAAATCATTATGTGAATCCCTCCTTAACAAAAGAATATTCACTTATATAAAAAAATCTCTCCCCCTTCCCCTCCCCTCTCCAAGGAGAGGTGTTATTTATAGTTCATGGTAATACCAGAATAAGGTCCACTAAATCTTTTTTGTTAGAGTGAATCTCCACCTAGTAGCTAACCTAGCACCTGAGGTGACAAGGTACCCAAGCTGGAAGAGTTGTGACTGCGCAGCACATGGCCAGACTGGCGAGGTCCCCCTCAATCCAAGGTCAAGATGGGGATTTGTGGAAGTCAAGGGGAGTCTGGGTCCAAAGTTGAGCTCTTGGGCTCTCTTTGTAACCAAGGTAGCAACGAGCTCAATCGTCCTTTATTGGAGAGGGTAACCTCGGGGTGTAACCTACCATGGGCCCTTGAAGTGTTGAGCCCAAGCCCTTCTTAGGCTCTCCAGTATGTGTAGGCGATGGTGGGCCGAACGAGTCCTGGTCTATATTCTACTGTTAACATGATTCTATATTCCACTGTTAACAGGCTTAATAAAATATAAATATTATTATTTATATTTAAGCTTGATTCGTGGGTTGAGTGATACGATCTAGTGAATCTGATTCATTTATTGAGATGATAAAAAAGAATTTGACTTAGTAAGCTTGCAGTAAAGCCCGTTGGACCGGCTTATTCATCATCTAATCTTTCTCAGTCCAGCTAATGCACTAAAAGAGACTTATCTTGGTCGTCGACTGTCAATGTAATCCGACGGATGACATTGATGGCAAGTTCTATAAGTATCTCTAGTCCCCTCATTTGATGAAGAAGAAATCCAATAAATACAATGAGGTGCTGCTAAATTTTTGTCTTAAGAGATCAGACACTTGTTCATAAATATTCGCAGGGTTTGATGCTTGACAACTCGTTTGCCTGTCAAAAGTGCACTAAAAAAGACTTATTTTGGCCTCAACTGTCAACATGATCCAATAATGATGTTGATGGCCAAGTTCTATAAGTACCCTAAGTCTCCCCTCATTTGGGGAAGAAGCAATCTAATAAATACACTAAGGTGCTGCTGAATTTCTGTCCCAAGAGATCAAGCACTTATTCATTAATATTCATAGGGTTTAATGCTTGATAGCTCTTCCACCTATTATAAGTGTATTTGAGACATTGAGACAGCTAACTCCTCCTCCTTATTCTACTTCTCTCTTGATCATCCTTAATGTGTTATTGCATGTCATTCGTCACAAGCCACATGTAGCCATACTCATGTAGCACGCATGTGACTACGTCTCTCGAATCCTTACATTTATAAAAAAAGAAGTAACCGCAGACCATGCAGTGTAATGAAACTAACAAATTCCTCACTTTACAAGACAACTACCAACAGTCGTTGAATTCCTTTGCTCTGCAATGCCTTAGCTTGACCTTGAAAATTGAGAATCTAGTAAGTACTTGTTTGCTCCATAAGCATGAAAGCTCGAATCGAATTACTTCATGCATACTTTGGCTAAAGAAACATTTTGTTGAATAAAAATTTCAAAGGCACGAGTGGTCATGATTCAAGGAAAAGGAAAAAAATATTATTATTTTTAAAAAATTACTAAAATACCACTAGGAAGAAATATTCTCAGTTTTAGGCAAGTTGACCTCATCTCTTGAAAAGGTGAGGTCATTAATGCCTGACCTCCTCTCTTGGAGAGACGAGGTTCATTATTACTATTGACCTCGTCTCTTCGAGAGATGAGATCTTTTAGTAAGAACCTCTTCTATTGAAGAGACGAGGTCCTTAGTGGATAACCCCATCTCTTCAACAGACGATGTCAAGAATTATAACCCAACGCTAGCTCCTTTTCCTCATTTGATGAGGCAGATTTCTCCTCCAATTCCGAAACCCTAACCCTAACTTCCATTTTTCCTAGTGTGATTTAGGAAAAATTGGGCCATCATTTGGAGTTGGATCGATTATCAGGTGTTGGAAAAGTGATAAGATCGTGAAGAAGTAAAGAAATTTATGTGGAAATTTCCCGAAATCATGCCGAAACCGATAGGTAATGCCTTTGAATTTTCGTTTTTTCTGGTGTTGCATTAACTATTGAGATCCTACATTTGTTGTGACTATTGTTGCATTGTTGTATGGGTTTGAGAAACGAATTTGGCGTGGTGTTTTTTCTGTTTTTCCCTTTCTTTTCGACCGAAAGAAATTTTTCTTTATTTAAATTTTTTTTCCATTTTTTGCCTTTGTTTTTGGGGTGGTGTAGTTTTTTTCCGTATAGTTGATGTAATTATGATGCAATTGTGATTATACTATTTAGTTTTTAAAATTAGGAACCAAATCATGAAATCATATACCAGTATACATCATATACATTGATCATATATTAGTCGAAGACTAGGGTGAATATAGTAGCATTAGTAAATATGCTTAAATATTATATGAGTGCAATAGATAAGACATGGTGCAAATTTCATGCATTCACTCTATGTTTTATAAGATAACAGGATAGGTAAGTAAAGGAAATGGATAAAGATAAGTTTATACCGTACGCTCATGGCAACATTATGGAGGGGATTGATACTTTTGGTTATGATAAGTGGCCAGTTGCGGTAGCCAGTGTTAGTAGGAACTCAACATATAAGCAAATACTTGACATAATTTATAATAGATTTAAGGTAAATAGGTCTACTCATCGGTTGACCTGTATCATAGGGTAGCTATTGGAGATAGGAGACTACGCTATGATATTATTCTAGCGACTGATGATGATGCTGCACATAAGACGTTGGTGTATACTGAAGGGTCAGTGCCTATGCATGTGCAGATATTTGAGAATGAATTGCCATAGGCACCTATAGGGGAAGTAGGTATTGATGAATATATTGGCAGCGAAGGGTTGGTAGACTGAAACTCAACTCCAATCTAGATAATAGGTAGCGCATAGGTACAGATGGGTAACTTTCAATATACTGCACCGGATTGGGCATGTGATCATGATACTAATGTGATGCAAGACTCCTCAGTAAGTGAATCTAGTGATGACTATGATGATGATGGAAATGATAATGTGGTAGCTTTTCCTCAGGAAGATGTTGCAACCGACATACAACGTAATAGAAATGAAATATCCCAAAACTTCATCTAAGTTAGAAAATGGATTTAGATAGATTAAAATATTGCAAGTGAAATAGATATATGAATTATGATTAGATAATTTAATGAAAAATAACTTATTAATTAAAGATAAGTTGAAATTTGAGATTTCAATTCTTAAAGCCCCAAACATGTTGTTGAAATGTTTAATGGATCTCTAAATCCCTAAACTTTAGCCCAACATCCCAAATTCTTAATCCCCATAAATTTCAGAATAACCTGCTTTCTTAAAAATATCATATTTGAGCCTAAGCTCAAATTAAATATCAATTCGATATAAACCAATCTTTTAAAACAATTATCTATCTTAAGTTCTTTATTTCTAACCCGTTGATCTTCAGATTATTTCATAAATACTTATAGAACTAAAGATATTAATCTGAAAGTTCTAAACCTAATACCTTTACTTTAAAATATCTCTTAATTTTTCCTCTCTCTCTCTCTCTCTATATATATATTACCTTTTCTTTTCCTTTCCTTTTTCATTTGCTACCCTTTTTTTTTCTCTGTCTTCCTTCTTCCTTTTCCATCGTTTCTATTTCTATTTCTCCCATTTCTCCAAATTCAAGCCATAAATCTCAAATTCAGCAAGTTTATAGAGGAAATCAAAGATGGAAAACAAGGTTGGAGTAGGAATTAAGCTAGAAGTAGGTTCAACAACCAATAAGGAGTAGTAGAAGAGGAAGAATCAAGAAGTGGGTTTTGTCCAAAAAGATAAGTATTGTTAATTTCTTCTTTGATTCTTGTTTATGCATGTGAATGTTATCTTAAAACTTGTGGTGAAAGTAGTAAATATATGATATATGACCATGTTTGTTGAAAACATAAATATATGTATATTTGTGTAGACCAAGTGTTTGATGAAATGTTTTAGAGGAATATGATATAGATATGTATATAGAAGTGTGTAGGAGACAAGTTTATGAATGTTTATATTTGTAACAAGTAGTTGTTGTTGATGTATATTGGATTAAGTAGTTCAAAGTTGTGTAAAAATACAAGGAAAATGCATAGGTAGGATCCCCTATTCATCACGGGCGTGATACGGCCTTGATCTCCTCGGAACAAGAATTTTTGAATGAAACAAGCTAGATCACGGCCGTAACAGAGGGGGTGATCTCCTCGGGTCAAAATTTTCCAGCGCGACACTGTTTTGTAATTTAATCATAACTTTTTCATACGACTTCGTATTAAGGTGATTTAAAATGATTTGGAAAACTTAAAAAGAATCTACAACTTTTATATTTTAAGTTTTTCAAATTCCAAAAGTATAAATACTTAAATTTTACTTCTTTTCAACTGATACATTTCCAAACAATTTTAAAACTTGTTTTTATTTGTTAAATGTGTGTTTGCTTAGGAAATGAGTCTTTTTGAGCTAAAATGTGATAGATAAATAATATTTGATGTATTATATTAGTTAATTGATATGATTAAGTATGAATTAAGTGGAATTATACATTTAATAGATAATTGGATTAAATATAGAAGTTAGTTATAAAATGACCCTAGCTAGCAAACTTAGGTTCAACTTGACTAAATAGATTTGAATGAGTTAAATGAATTAAATTGAGTTAGTTTAACTATTTTGACTTAGTTTTTGAACTAATTGATTAAGGTTAATTAATTTGGCTAAGTTTAAGTTAATGTAAGCTCAAGTTAACATGGATCTAAGATGTATAATGAATTAGTAATGAATCTAAATACAGCATAACTTAATGAACTTCACTAAGCTAAAATGGGTTAGATTGTTTAATTTTAATTAACTTGACTTAGTAAATGAATTAAATAACTAATTCTAATCATTTGGCTAAAGTTAAGCTAAAATGGGTTAATAGCTAGTAATTGGCTTAGATGAATGAATTAAGATGATCTTTGAATAATATGGGGAATGTATTGTTTCAAATGTGTGTTTACTTGGAAATGAATGTTTTTGGTATATAAATTCTTTGTTGATGCTTCTGTAATAAAAAACTATAAACAAAGAGAAAAGAAATTCTTTGAAAGACAAAGAAAAACTATCCATATTTTGGCGGGGCAATCTTTGCAGCCATAATAGGGTTCTGAATTAGTGTCTGATCAAATAAGGTTATAATAAAAGTTTGAGATGAGTGAATAATTGATATAAGTTCTTATATGAGTCTTTATATAAGTGGATCATTGGTTTAAGTTCTTATATGAATTTAATTCTTGAACAGATATGGATATTTGGTATATTCTTTGAGATGGCTTATGTCTTAACTTCTGAGACCCTGTTTGGATTTCATATGAGAAGTACATAGTAACTTGCATGTTGGGTGTTAGGATAAGCATCTAAAATGGATTAAGAACTTAAAGACGGCTTAATTAATTAATTGATGAGTGTTTGGTGTGTTTTCCACCGTTGAAATTCGATTCTTTCCCTAAAGTGGAAGATCGATATCCGATCCGAGGAGCGACACCTTGTCCTAAGATGGGTACGGTAGTTTAGGCGCTTAGGCCACCCCTATCATGATGCATTGACTTTCATAAGTGGTACGGCGGTTAGTCAATGAGGTTTTTGGTATCGGTATAACATTTGCTTATTCTTAAGACGAAATAATATGATTTAGTTCAATGTTAATGGGAACACTTGAGCTTGGTGATATTATAGATTAAGTTAAGTAAAGATGAGAAACGGCTGAGAACCCTATATAAGACTATTTCTCATTTTTGAATATATCATCTAGGAAATATAGGATTCAGACTATCTATATCAACCCTTGTGCGTTGAGAGCGTTACCTAGGATCCCTAGATTCCCCAGGCTTGTTCCGGAGTGTAAGTACTCCAATGTTGATTTGTTTACTTTAAATTAAAGATAATAAATTGCCGTTGCTACATTACATATAATTAAACCACTCCATGTGTGATTTCGTTACTATGTACTGGGCTTCGGCTCATTATTGTTATTGTTCTTTTTCCAGGTTTTGAGTTGATGATGTGATGATGGTGATGATTATTGCTATTGTTGATGGTGATGATGGATGATGATGAGGATGTTTGTCTCAGGTTAAGGGCATTATTGATGGTTATAGGAGAACTAATGAAGTGGGATAGGTCCGATGGATTTATTTATTATTTGTTTTGTATTTGGGACTAGATTTAATCTTTAGAACTTGTATTTATTGAAAGGGCTTGTTAGTGCCCATATTCTTGTAAATGATTATCTACCCTTAAGAGTAGATTATGAAATTTTTTATTAAAATTTTATTTCTTAGAAAGTTGGTCTACTCAGTTAAGAGTATAGTTTTTATAATAAAATTGTTTTATAAAATAGATTTTCCGCTACTAAATCCAGTTATTTGAAAATCTAATTTAAACAATTTCACACCCTAAAATGGAGTATTGGTTTAACATAAACAAAATTTTTAAAGAAAGCTTGAGAGTGTAATACTTTAGAGTATTATACGTGGCGGTAACGCCTTAATTGATTTAATATTTTATTAAATTTTTAGGGCGTTACAAGAAATGACTGGCATAGTTTTGTGACTCCCATAGACGTTGATGCAATTGGGAGCTCAGCGCAATTCCCTTTTTCACTACTGATATTGATAGTGGTTATGCTACATTTGATGAGGAGTAGAAAATGAGTGCTGGAAATTGGACTTTGAGCGATACATTCAAGGTTAGAATACGATTTGAGACTAAAGATCATCTCATACGAAATTAAAATGTAGCATGTATCAAATCATTACAATTTCAAGATGATAGACTCGAACCCGAGCTCATGGATAATTAAATGTACTGAAGTCCATTAGAGGCAGTTACAAGAAGCATGATGGGTGGTTTCACATCACTAAATATGAAGAACCCCTACCTACTTGGATAAAATCACTGGATAAGACCACTCTTAGCTAGACTCCACTAGCATGTCTAGGTACATTATATTGGAGATTCATAATTCTCTAGATGTGAGAGCGAAGGATCTACAATTGACCATCTTGAAAGAGTTTGTATACAATGTTCATATGAAGAGAATTCGTGAGCCGAAGTGAAAAGCTATTGAACAGGTGTATGGAAGTTGGGAACAGTCATATGTTGAGCTCTCCCATATACTTAATGCCATAACAGAGGCAAATGTAGGAACAAAGGTTGAGTGGAGAACTATGAATTTGGATACAGCATGACACATCTTCCTTAACAAACTCTTCTAGGCATTTGCCCCTTGCATTGAAGCGTTTCAGTACTATAGGTATGTTCTAGATATATGTTTATATTTATTTACTAAGGATTTGTATTGATGAACTAAGTTATATCTATTAATTGTTTGCAGACCCATGGTCACAGTTGACGGCACCTTTTTGTATGGCAAGTACAAGCACAAACTGCTCATCACAGTAGCAGTAGATGTGGCAAATCATACAGTTCCATTAGCGTATTATCTTGTCGATGAGGAGAAAGAGGACTCATAGAGTTGGTTCCTTGCAAAATTGTTGGAACACGTTATCAAGCATCGTTCAGACATCTGCTTAACATCCTATCAGCATGCCAGTATTAAGCGTGCAGTTGAAGGTGAGCATATTGTATGGCCTAGAGGGTGGCCATGGCGATGGTGTATTAGGCATGTTGCTAGAAACTTCAACTTGAAGGCCAAAAGTAAGGAATGTAAGGAATTAGTTAAAAGAGCAGCACACCAAATGCAAACGAGAAAGTTTCACGGTTACTTCAATGCAGCAAAGCAAAGTAGTCTATGGACGTCGAGATATTTTCACGAGTTGCAGCCATGCATGTAGACTTTATCTTACGATGAAGGTGTAAGGTTCGGAATTGGTACAACAAACATGGCCGAAAGTTACAATTCTGTTTTAAAAGATGCTCGGTGCTTACTTGTGGGAGCATTAGTAAAAAAAATTCCTACAATTGCAACTCCATATTCAATAGGCAAAGACGGGAGGCTAATGAAGCAATGAATTCGGGTATGTTACTTACACCATATGCTGTGACAAAGCTTGAGAGGTCGAACAATCTAGCAAGTGCCCATCGGGTAACGTGTTTCGACTATCATGAACAAATATTTGAGGTTGTAACCGCTCTACGCCCTACAATATATGGCCAAAAGGGAGATCACATTCACAAAATGGAGTTGCGAGCAGGTAGATGCACATGCAATAAGTAACAAACGTATAGAATCTCATGCTTCCATGCAATGGCAGTAATGGAATTCTGCACATGGATTGTGTTGGTCAAGCAGGACAATGGTATAGATGGGAGAATCAGCTACGGGTGTACAGGCGATCCTTCATACCTGCAACAGATAAGACTAATTGGACTCCTCTCGACACTCTAAAGTGGTACCCCCTCCCAAGATTTATTAAGAAAAGGGATAGGCCTAAAGAAAAACAATTCTAAAATGAGATGGATATTCCAGATGGCCCACGAGGTTATTCATGCGATTCATGTGGGCAACTAAGCCACAACATCAGAAGTTGTCCTAGTAAGCAAGCGGCTAGTAGGACCCTTTCGAGCCAGTCGACTCGTAGTGGTATTTGTTTAGTTTTTGTCATTTCTTTTGCTAAATTTACATTGCATAATTTATCTATTTTTGCTTCTTTTTGTACATATGCTTCTGCTAATACTATTCCTTACTCTCTTCATTACAGATGGATCCGAGACCGCTTAATGACCCCATGCTTACAAAGTAGCTTATTCATAGATCGAGGCTGGCATGGGAGGACATGTAAGATTATTTCCTGATCCTATTACTTAGATCATTTAGACAAAGTTTGTCATGAATTTGTTTTCAAATGCAGGAGCACGTGATATTACATTGTCATCGTAGAGAGGTGAAGCTTAGGCAATAGGACAGCATGCCTGTAGTTCTAATGAGAGACTTGTTCCATTTCTATCACACGTCGGTTTCATAAGTGCTGCTCATATACCGTTTGTACAGTTGGATTGGCACCTTATCACATCTCTGGAAGAGAGATGGCGTCCAAGACCTACACGTTTCACATGCCAACGAGAGAGTGGATTGTGACGTTACAAGACGTTGTTGTACTCACCAGCTTGCCCGTCGATGACCATGCAGTTATTGGCACATCTCGAATTGATTGGCCAGAGTCATGCACCAATTATTTGGAGTTAGACCACAAGCCAGTATGGATATGGATGGTGGCCGACTGAAGACGTCATGGCTAGATACACACTTTAGAGTGGTATCTCATTAGGCAGATGACATCACTCTTCAACAATATGCTAGAGCATATATTCTACAACTACTGGAGGGCTTTATTGTTGCAAACAAATCATCCAATATGGTTCCCGTTGTGTACCTCCAATTGCTCGATGACTTAGAGAGAGCAAGGCAGTTCGCATTATACAAGAAAATGCATAGCTTCCATATAACATGGATGACATAGCAGGACCACTAGTAGTCCTGCAGACCTGGGCATGGGAGCACTTCCCACACATCGCCCGCTGCGCCAACAAATCACATCAGTTACAGCAAATCGCCTATTGATCAATTATTGGGGTGCTACTTTCGATGTCACTCGCTCTCCCACTCATTCGCTGTTCGAATATAAGGGGTGTTTCGATAGACAGCTTCCCGACTAGGTATCAGTTTGTATATTTTATGTGTTCACATATATAAAGTTTCATTAGGTTGACTAATCTATACTATACTTATTTTTCTTCTACAAGTTATTTGGGTCCCCTACGCTATTATTATGGATTCCCTCCTTGCGTACTGCTAGGCTAACAGTGACATATGGCGTGCTCGAGTCCCTCTGGTTTGCTTTCACATTAGCAAGTACTATTACCTGGATAGGGTGCTCAAACAATTTGATAATTTATAAGGATCTTTGACCCTATAGTTGATATGAGAGCCCTACATAAGCTAGACTTACGAAGGTGGTCCAAGTGGAACTAGGCGATAGAGCACGCCAAGTAGATAGCTGAGTGGGATGGCAGGCACGATTGCATTGTTGAGATACCAGATATTCCCATCGGTACGTCTACAGATTATTTCAATTGGTACCATGCAATCACCGGGCATTGGATCATTCGTATAGGGGCCATTATTCGATATATGTTAAGTTTACCAACTACATAATCTATATATGGATTTAAATTGTGCTTGTTATTCACTAATATACTTGTTTCTCTCGCTTGCAGACAGATTTCATCTACAGAGTCCTAGACATACCACCAGAGGACACTCCTATCGCTGCACGATGTGTCATTTGTGTAGTGGATGAGTTTATAGGACTTAATTGAATGATCCAGGGCCAGCGGTAGCACCACCACCAGCATCAACACCAGTACCTGAAGACCCACAGCCTCAACTTGCACAAAAACGGCAGCCAACTAGAGAGATGCGTGCACAGGGATTGGGTCAGGGTCAAAAGTGAAGGCGAGCCAGAGGTGTACATATTAGAAACGAGCCCTCGCTCTCTCATGCACATGTATCTGATGAGTCAAGCCTTCCACAGTTTCTTCATTCCAAGCCTGGTTCATCATCATCATATGCTCATTTATATGAGGCCCCTATGGCAGACATAGTATAAATCGAGTTCCACACCCCCCTTTCTCCAAAAAAGAGGCAACTATCACTGTCACATGATATGAGGGAGAGACTCACCCAAGTAAGCCAAACTCGGTCCCATTTCATCCTTATGGTACTAGTGGTGGAGATGGGGATGCCACGCTCACTTAGATGGATCCGATTATGGAACTTCCTCATCAAGATATCCATCAGCGTACACCATTTCTCCGAATTTTTGTCAGGCAGGGACGAGAGGCGAGGCACTCAACAATAGATGTTATGTAGATTTTTAATCTTTTATGATTCTTATATATAGATTCTTATTTTCTCTCGTTGGTGTTTGTAATTAATAGAACATTCATGTAATTAACACATCATTCATTCAATTCTTTCATATTATAAGTTTTTTATTATGTTTGTTGTGAATGTTTCACAATTCTAATATGATTGAATGAAATGGATTTGGCATTAAGCTTTGATGGATTGGGTTTGGGAATACTATTGTCGTTGGGTTGTGAAATTTGAAAGTTGTTTAGCCATGAAGGATGATGGTTAATGAGCTATTTATATGATTGATTCTGTATGATTTTAACAGGTTATAACAATTAATATAATTAGGGAGCCATTTATGATTTCTATTAAGGAGAGGATAGTTAGTGCTGACCTCGTCTCTCCAAGGACAAGGTCTTAGTTAGCCTAACATCGTCACTCCAAGAGACGAGCTCACTTACTATAAAAACGTCGTCTCTTCAAGAGACGAGATCCATCGAAAAACATCAATCTCCTTTTATGAAGAGATGAAGTCGGCCACTAACAACTTTATCTCTTTAAGAGACGAGATCAATTTGTTTAAATCTGAAAATACTTTTTTTTCAATGGCATTTTCTTAAAATTTAAAAAAAAAAAAAAATTTCTTTTCCCATGGAATTTGTCAACTCACTAAGACATCCCCTCCTAACAAAAACCTTATCTTTATTTGAAGAGTTTTTGGGTTCATGAATTCATTTTTAATCCGGATATGGCTGTCCAACAATTTATATGCAAATTCAACGGTCTCCCGGCAAGAATTTCAACATAAAAATGCAAATCCAAGTGTTTTTTTTTGCTGATTGAAAAGTGTAAACGGCAACTGTTTCATTAAACGAGAGAAGGCTTATTGGTTGAGATGGTCACTCCGTTATGCACGCGAAAAGGACATATATCTTTGAAGGGGACTACCGGCTAATTTTATAATCCAAATACATCACAATTGCAAAATGCTAAAGAAATCACATCAAGGAGCCGTAATCGCTTCAACACTGGTTGAAGCTTGAAAGAGACCCTCACATCGCTTCCTTCCTACATCAGATTTTATGCTCGAATATACAGGAAATGTGTGCGACAGCGGACCTTGCAAGTCATCCACAACATAGACTGGGTCCAAGCAACTAAAGCACTTTCCAATCCCATGAGCCACAAAGTTAAGAAATCACAAAAATCCATTGGAGGAAAAAATGCTTCCTATGTACCAACAAACCTTACCAATCAATTAGAAATATAGATATTTATATAGCAGTTTTCATAAAAATAAATTAATCTTTTTTTTTTAATATTAAAACCACTATTGATACTTATAGATATTTGCCCTCCGCTCTTTATATAGCAGTTTTCATATAAATTAATTAATCTTTTTTTTTTTCAATATTAAAACCACTATTGATATTTATAGATATTTGCCCACAGCTCTAACAGTCCATTCACTTGCCTATAATGAAATAAGGATATAATCCGAAGAATTAAATTGTCATTACCTTATAATGAACCATAAATAAAAAATAAAATGACCAAAATAACTATGTTTTAATTAAATCTTTTTCCTAAAACAAAAATCTTTTTCCTTTAAAAAATTTGTTTTCCTAAAAAATTTGAGTGTCATTTATTAACCATTCGTCAGGAATATCGTAATTGAATAGTCAAGTGAATGGATAGAAAATGAATCCCCCGCCACACATGAAAGCAATACCAATAGTCACGGAAAGAACAATAATGTAAAATATCAAATATAAGGTATAATTAATTGCATAACAAGTCTATAAATCGCAAATGACTAACATCAAATCTCTCATACAATATTAACATTAATTGTTCAGGAGAAATCTTGATATAAAATTTAGGAGGGAAAAATAAAAAAGAAAAATAAAAAGAATGAAAAGCATCACAATCACTCTTCAGCTACAAACCTCCTACTAAAAACACAAAGTTTAACCACGGATTATTGCTGGACATGCACATGAAATACCAGTCCTCTTCCCGCCACATCGAGAAAGAAGTATTACAAGCTCCAAATCCATATGCTTGTAAGAGATCAATCACATAGGTCCAAATGGCATGTTACATTAACCAAGAAAACCTGAGCATGCCTCCATTCACTTCCACCTCACTTCTTATCCATGGTAAACCAAACTTTGAGTTCACGACATGACACAAAAAGCCAACTAATACAAAAATCAACTCACCATCAAATGACTTGGCTTAGAAGCACTTCCTGTGGACAATGGATGGACCAGATTCATCATATTCACCCTTGGAGATCCACATCTAATTGTACACAATAGACGATCATGTCAGTGCCAGAACAATATTACACAATCAAACGCACAAGCTAGAAGTCACGTAATAATAAATTATGGCCGAAACAGCTGAGTGGAAAGGAAATTTCACCTGTTGGAATGTGCTGAGAGACGCAAGGATTGATCCTCCAATCCAGACACTGTATTTTCTCTCTGGTGGAGCAACCACTTTGATCTTCATGCTGCTAGGAGCAAGAGCAGTGATTTCCTTGCTCATTCTGTCTGCAATGCCTGGGAACATTGTAGACCCACCACTGAGAACAATGTTACCGTAAAGATCCTTCCTGATATCGACATCACACTTCATGATCGAGTTGTATGTGGTCTCATGGATTCCAGCAGCTTCCATTCCGATCAATGATGGCTGGAAGAGTACTTCTGGGCAACGGAACCTCTCAGCTCCAATGGTGATAACTTGCCCATCAGGCAGCTCATAATTCTTCTCAACCGAGGAGCTGCTCTTCGCAGTCTCCAACTCCTGCTCATAGTCAAGTGCCACATATGCAAGTTTTTCCTTCATGTCACGGACAATTTCCCGCTCAGCTGTAGTGGTGAACATGTAACCTCTCTCGGTAAGAATCTTCATGAAGGCATCGGTGAGGTCACGGCCAGCAAGGTCAAGACGAAGGATAGCATGGGGAAGGGAATATCCCTCATAGATTGGCACAGTGTGACTCACACCATCACCAGAATCCAGCACAATACCTTACATTTAGAACAAGAACCAGATTAGAAACAATATCAGGCATTAAGGTTGGAGAAAAAAAAATATGGGACAGTATCTGGAGAAAGAAAGATATGCACTCACCAGTTGTACGACCACTGGCATAAAGTGATAGAACAGCCTGAATGGCAACATACATAGCAGGCACATTGAATGTCTCAAACATAATTTGGGTCATCTTCTCTCTGTTGGCTTTAGGGTTAAGAGGTGCTTCTGTGAGCAAGACTGGATGCTCTTCAGGAGCAACACGGAGTTCATTGTAAAAGGTGTGATGCCAGATCTTTTCCATGTCATCCCAGTTGCTAACAATACCATGCTCAATGGGGTATTTCAAGGTAAGAATACCTCTTTTAGATTGGGCCTCATCACCAACATAGGCATCCTTCTGTCCCATTCCAACCATAACACCAGTGTGTCTAGGTCGGCCAACAATACTGGGAAAGACTGCCCTTGGTGCATCATCACCAGCAAAACCCGCCTACAAGTTTCAAAAGAAAAGAGGATGCAATCAATGGCTTAGGAATAGATCAAATATCAATAGATCATTGTATTAGTGTCATTTCACATGAATCACTGACCTTGACCATTCCAGTTCCATTGTCACAAACAAGAGGCTGAATATCCTCGGCGTCAGCCATTTTAGATTACTGTGAAACAAAATTCAATCTTATTATTAGAACAGCAATTAAGCAATCACTTCCATGGTGCATAACCCTTAAACTAGTTTTTTTTTTTTTTCTTTTTACCATCGAAAATATTATGGACGAATACTTCCAAACATTACCATTTCAATGTAGAATCTCATTTTCCAACTCATACGCAGACCACAGAAAAATTGTAATGTGAACGATATATCGTCTTATTAACCAGTTTACAACAAGCAAGCTCTATTAGTTATATCGCTGCATGCACCACACCGATCAACCACTCTCCATTTATAAAAACAGATTAAAAATCATTCATAAAAATCAGAAGACCATGAGTTGTGAGAAACAACAAGAAATGTCTTCCAATGTCAGTAAATATATTAACCTTAAAAAATATTAAAAAAATAAATAAAGAAAGAAAGCAAAACCTATAATCTATTATCTACAGCTTTGTCACAAGGAAGCTGACCTACAGACGCGTTGATCGCAAACGAAAATCACAGATCGCAACACATAACTTCATATCCAATCACACAAAATACTGATCAAAGCAAAAACACCAGAAATACTCCGTGCACACCACCGAACGATTAAAAAAAAGCTCGAGAACATTAGATATGTTAAAAAATCTTCAATAACACACATCATTTATCTCAAATCACGAAAGATGAACACTCGAATCATATCTAGACTCAGATCCGAACGAACAAAGCTTAATCGCATCAAATGAAACCTAAAGCTCACAGATCGAAGACTATGGATCAAATTCGTCACCGATCTAAGCTTAATTCATGACGATCCACACAAATCACGAGCCACATACACCGATCTGTTGAAATCTAAGCAGGATCTCGCAGCAATAACGCAGTTTAAACACGCATGGTACAAGAAATCGAATTGAGAGTGAGAGAGATTGAGATCTAAATCGGAAACTTACTTTCAGTTACAGAAGAATGAGAACGCTGCTGAAACCGCAAGGACGTCGAAGAGTGAGAGACCAGAGGTGGAATCGGAGATACTTCTTCTTCTCTCTCACTCTCCCTCTTCTCCCTCTTCTCCTCCTCTCTTCGAATGTGCGACTCTTTTTGCGGATGTCACGGCGTAGGGGGGAAGAATAATAATAAAGGGACTGAGAAAGAGAGGAAATAAGAGTATATAAATAGAGAAATAAAAATTCGGGGTATGTTTTGTAAATATGAGGAGAAATGGGGGTTGATTTTGGAATATGTTACAAGAAAAGAACGGAAGTGAGAGAAATCATTCCAACCACTAAAAAAGATAGGGTAACCTGGCTGGCTGACAGCTTTTTTTTTCATTTTCAGTTTTAATTTTTCTGGTTACTCCTGTTTTGGGTTCCCATTGCAATTTGCATCGGGATTTTGATGTAATAGTGATACGGAAAACATATGGAATTTCAGAAATTCACGTAGGCAGATCCGTACTGATTTTATGACAATCATTAATAAATTTTAACTCCCACTTGTTTGATTTTGGAATCGTATAATATTGTATTTGATAATAATATAATATAATATATAAGTTTTTATGAATAATCAACTTTGTGATATACTATATATCATATATTATGCATAAGTACTATCACAAGTCGTAATCTGATAAAGGCTTAAGAGAGGATAATTGCATTAGACTCATGCGCATAATAAGCCCATGAAACATAACATGGGTAGTAATATGTCAGTGTTAGATCTAACTTAGCCACTCCAATACTTCAGACAGTAAGCACGTTGATTCAAGGAAAACTAATGGATATGAGAAAGAGAATTGAAACAACATTATCATTCATATGGAGTAGCAAGAGATATTTATAGTAAGCAGGTCTTCAATGGTTGAACATGCCGTGGAATCATGAGAAAGTAAGCGGTTGGGAATGGTTAAAGTGAACACGAAGTGAACCTATTAAACCACATTCACTCATGTCGAGTCCAAGTGAAGGGAGTTATGTCAAGAGACACTAGGCCGGATATCATTTGGATATAGTAATGGTAAATCGGTATTTTGAGCTAGGGTGATGGGCACTCTGGTGAGACTTTAGACTCTAGTGTTATAAGGTGGGTATTAGCTTGTTGGGTTAACCCAAGGGGTTAATGGGCTGGACTAGGCTTGGGAGACCTGTGATTTATATTATATTCTCAACAAATACTATGTTAAAATGGAAAATTTCATGGTAAATTACTTGTATTACTATAATTGTATTTCAATTATATTTTCTAATTACATCATCATCTTAATGCTACCACCTCTACACTACAGCAAATTGTACTGCCATCACCACTACCATTAGTATGACATTGTTCTTCTCACCACTAATGTAAGACCTTTACCATATTATACAATAAATATAATGATGAAGTGGTGGTAGTTATGTATAGGCAATAATGACAATTATAGGATAGCGTGGGTATTGGCAATATAGCTAGTCATTGAAGTGATGATGGTAACAAAGTTATAATAGCAATGGTGTTGATGTCATGTAATTTACTAAAGTACACTAATGATAGTGTGAAGGTTATAGTGGTGGTGATGCAAGCAACAATTATGGTGAATGATGGTAATAATGTAGTAATAGTGGTGATAACTTAATAATATTAACAGCAGTGGTGATGATCACAGTAGTAGTGACACTATTATAATAGTGATAGTGGTGATAATGATAGTGCCAATAAAATCAAAATGAGTATAAAAGTGATGATTGAAAAGAAGTCACTTTGGTAATTTAATACCTTGTTCCAAATTTTTTGTACCAGCAAATGGAATGGACAAAATCTTAAGAGCTATCAAGGACTACAAAAGCAATTTCGTTCATCATTAAACTTATTTTATAAATTAAATGTGGTATAATAGGTATAGTTTTACCAATTACCTCTAAAAGTTGGCAACCAAACACTATTAAGTTTAAAATATTTTTGTGGGTGAGATTTTATTATGATTTTAATATGGTTAGAGATTTACAGTCCGTTCACCTAACATAAATAGCTATTCATTCCTACTTAATTTGAGGGGAATGGCAATTCAAAATGAATTGCTATTACATAAAATAATAAATAGAAATTCATGTCCCCACCTCCAAGAATTGTCATTTAATGTTTTATTTTTCAATTTGTCATTAATACCCATGTATTGAAAATATCACTTATATAATTATTTTCTTTTTGTAATAAATATAAGAAATATTATAGATATTTTACATTTTACTTCAATAATTACTTGTTTTACTTTTTGTACCAAGTGAATATAGTAATAGTCATTACAACCTATTACATTCCTTTTAAATTGAAATACTATTCCCCCCTTATTCTATATAACAAAGTAAACGAGCCATTAAAGAGTAAATTCCAAAGTACCTATTGTGTCGATATTTATTCTAAAATATTCTAAAACCAAAATAGGTTGTTGAAATTATATAAAAAATATATGAAGCTCAATTAATTAGAAAACTTATGTTCAGGGCCAAAATTTGTCAAAATTCCTAAAATGCTCCCAACTTAGTTTTATTCAATGTAACTAAAGCAAGAGACTATAATCAGTTGGGGTCACACAAGCACCCTAAACCTAACCTGTCTTTAGATTAGAACTAGATTAACTAAGAACTTAAGTAGGTGCCACTTGCTCAAATCCTGCAGAGATTGGATCTTAGGAATTTAGCCTTGGATTGATATTTGGTCTAAAGTCTAAAAAGACAAAAACCAGGTTAGTGGGTGTGCTGGGCGTGGGCTTGGTATGGTCACTCCGATACTTAAGTCAAAGATTGTCACAATAAACTCGTTAGTGGAATTAGATAAATGGTTGTCGCACATTACCTATCTCTTGAGGGGTGGATAAATATTTATAGATGACCGATCTGGTGGTTAAAGGTATCGTGGATTGGTAGGCAAGTGGGTAGTTGATAGTTAATGGTGGAGGATGTGGGGTAAATCCACCACTCTACTACTCGATGATCAACCCAATCAAATTACCTATACTGAGCTACAAACGAGGCAAAGATGACTGAGCAAATGTTGTAACTATCATTAAGCCTAGGCAGCTCATTGTAAATTTCACTGATAAAAGTATGGGCTAAATAGATTGGTCCAGCCGGCTTGTGCACTAGGTCTAGTTCAGGTGGCCTTATGTTCCATAATAAACCATCAATAGTAGGTAATATGGCATGGTTCATAAATATGTAAAAAAGTAAGACAATTTTAAGAACCCATCTTCAACTTTAGATTTTGCACATTGCTTGTAAACTGCTACCCCTCCTTTTTTTCCATAAGGCTTCCATTTGCTTCATTAAAATATATACTAAGGCATGCCATCAAAAAAAAAAAAAAAAAAAAAAACCACCACATTATTATTGCTAAAATTTTCTTGATTAACTTAAGAAACTTACCAACTAACTTGTTTATGATGTTTCGACTAGGTTTTAATGCAATTTGGAGACTTCAAAAAGCTCTAAGCCTTCAAGAAGTGAACATCTTTAGCAAGGGCAAGAATTTTCATCCAACTTTTCAAGATTTGACTTTAAGTACTATGCTAAATCTTAAGCTTTAGATAGTAATGTTCTCTCAAAATGCTAGAGATTTACTTAAAAATGAAGAAAACTCTAATTGGTGAAGAGAAGGAGGCAACATTGAAGAAAAAGAAAGAATATAAAAGCATCTTCAAGGTAAATCTCACATCACTTTAATTATTTGAAGAGATATGATGATTTGGGCATCTAAATAGATAAAATGAGTTCATAAATATATTAGATGAAGTTTCGATAAAAATAAATGGAAGATAGGATCCTACAACTTAGGCATGAATGATAAATTAGGAGGATAAGCTCTTAAATAATCAAGTTGAATTGCATGATATTTTATTGATTAAAGGAGGTTTGAATACATTTACAATGTTAATATAGGCCTTAGGCATAGTTAAGTGGATTAATATTAACATTTAACCACATCATTATTAAGATGAGCAAACCCTTCAAAATTCAATGCGCCAAACCTCCCTGGTATAAAATGTGATGTTTATTTTATTTGATGATGATTTCATTTCTTTGAGATATTTAAATGATATTATATATGATTCAAAGTCCATATAATGTTAAAAAAAAATAGTATATGATTTATGTATATGAATATTATAATCTAAAGTTTAAAATCTTGATGCAACAATAAAATAGGTAATATAACAAATTTTATGAAAATTTTCATTATATAGGTATGGATTTGTCTATAACCTCCTTTAGTATCATTAACTTTCAAAGTAATGCAATATGTTATTTAAGAAATTTCCTTCAAATTTCAATTGTTATTTAACTTTCTCAAAATTAAGATAAGTAGTTTGATAAAATTTAATTACCAAAAATGAACCCAACAAGTGTTTCTTAAAAGTTTACCTATAAGAAAGAAAAAATTGTAACTTCTATTGATGAGGCACATTTTAAAAAGACTAAAACATCAAATTAGTAAAAAAAATAAACGATAAAAATTGAATTAATATTTTGTACCTTCAACCTAATTATGGGCTTAATTCAAATAAGTTTAGAATTTGAACTTTTTACAAAATATGAGTATATTGTGGGCCTAGACTCATATTAGAGGGCATATATAAATAATTAAAGGAAAGGTAAATGTTACATTTGGTACCCAAACTTCATCTATTTATATAATTAACTACCTAAAGTTTAAAAATAACAATTTATCGCCTATAAACTTTTTAATGTTATCTATAGTACCCAAGGCAAGTAGTTAATTGCAAAAATAAGCAAAATTTAAGTTTTTAATTATAAATTTTGGCAAAATTTAGATGATTAATTGCAAAAAAATGGTAAGTTTATCTATCAAGTTAATATTTTTAAACTTCATGTAGTTAATTACCAAAAGAAAAATGTAAAATTTAGGTACTAAACTAAAAATTACTTTAAAGACAAAATAAATATAAGGGTTAAAGACCTAAATACTAATTAAACTATGCCCAAAAAAACGATTAACTATCTACACTTTGAAATAATCAATTTACTATCTAAAAAAACTTTTCAATGACACAACCATTACCCATACTAAACCTATAAGCTCTGTCTACCTACGTGGCAAAACCTTCCAATGAAAGAACAATATGTGTCAAATGGATTTAAAAAACTATTTAATTTTTTTATCTATTTCCCTTGCGAAAATGTAAATTTAATAATAAATAAATAAAATAAAAGATCAACATTTTCTACATGTGATGGCCACCTGACCATCATCATTTACCTTCTAAAGCATAAAGAAAGAGAGAAAAGCTGGGAAGATGAAGCAAAGTAACAACATTTTTTTCCTATCAAAGCTTTCTCATTTTTTGTGCAAATCTTACTTGAATACTTCACCTTCTTCCTCCAATGTCCTCTCTTTAACATTTCTCTCTATCTAAAACTAATGGTCGTACCTCACTAAAGGGTTTTCATGAAAAGAAGGAGGAAAACAAAAGAAAAGGTAAAACAAAGAGAAAAAAAAAAAGTGGAGTAGGTATATGAAGTGAGATGAGGCTCAAATTGGGTATACATGCAAATCAAATAGAATGAAACAAAACATCCACCTTACCAAGACATGCACAATTCTCATTCTATGGCTGTGACTTTCTTTTCTTAATTCTCTTCTTTCGACATCTATTGTCATCCTCTCTTGTTATTTCCCTACAAAGATAGCTAAGATTTTGACATTTTTCAAGAAACCATACAAAGCCATAATTCCCATAATTCTCTCTCTCTCTCTCTCTCTCTCTCTCTCTCTACCCCCCAAATGGCATCTTCATCTTCATCTACAGGTATACAAACCAAAATGAAGGAGGTTTTTCTTTTTTTAGCACTAACACTAAGGTTATAGCTTCTACTTTCTTTGATTGCCCCTCTCTTTGTGTGTGTGGATGTGAAACCGTACATCTCCATAAAGCCATGAATAGCAGCTTCACACATCCCCTCTAGAAACCCATCACCATAACACCTTGGTTTAACCTAGGGCTATAAATGAGTCGAGTTGAGATGATATAATGCTAAGTTTCAACTTAACTTGAACTAGAAACTCCAAGCTTAAACTCAACTCCAACTTGATTAAGCTTTATTAAATAAGCTCAAACTTGGCTCAAAATAATACTCAATAAACTCGAGCTCGACTTGATTAAACTTAATTATTCCAAAAAAATTGAATTAGGCTAAAAAATAAATTGGGATTTGGAAATGTAATAAGGTTTTTAATTGATTTGGTCTTGTTGACGATAAAATATAGACCTAGGCCCACTTGGCCTTTTGCTTTTAGCAACCCATGGAAGAAAAGGCCCAGTTCATCTTGGAGAACATAACACCTCAATTAATGAGCTGGCTCGAGACTCAACCTCAAGTCTACACCTCAAAGCATCTCTTCGAGCTCATTAGATCACTAGGTCGATCGACTCGTCTTCGACCCAACCCGACCTCATCTCCTCATCTCATGACCTAGTCACATCTCGTGGTCAAGGGGACACCAACAGCTCGATCGCGCTCTACGATGCTAAGCCATCCTTTCCAGGTACCACTTTCGTACCTAGTACAAATCCTTGTACTAGGTATCCTGATATGATTCTAAAACCTTAAAAATCCATCCCTGCCTTCTAGGCAAGGGGACTAGAAAAATAGAGAGTGAACAGGAAAAATAGCATAGAGTACAAACAAAAAAACAACATATCTAACATTTTGTTTGCACCACTCTTATCTTCACCCACAAACTGACTTGAGCATCGGAGTGACCATGCTAGTTAACCCCCAACACCCCTCTAACCTATCTTTTGATGTTTGTAGAAGCAATCTCTACTGGCTTAGACTTGGCTCGTGTAACAGATCTTAAACATAATAAATATAGATCATTGGCATGAAATAGGATTGAAAAATGAGAAAATACAAGATTTATATATATTTTTTAAATAATAAAAGCTCCAATAGAATCACAAGCTACTCAAATCGAGTATTTTAAAACTTTAACCCAACCTAGTTGCAGATGAGTTGAATTTGATTTATCATTCGATTCAAACTCGAGTAGCTCACGAGTAGTCTTAACTCACCTACAGCCTAGTTTAACCTTAGTAAATTTAAACATTTGATGTGGCTTGATCAAATGGAGAAACCCCCAATTAGAAACCATAAATCATAAGAAAACAAATAGACCCCAGTTTTTTTTTTTTTTTTTTTTACTTTTCATTTTGTAGGGGAAATAGAAAAATAAAAAGTCTTGCTCTTTTTTATCCAATTTCCATGTGTCATTCATTCATTGGAGGGTATTGCCACATAAGATCACAGAGTTAACACCATCTATGGAGGTAGTGATGTGTCTTTAAAAAGTTATTTCAGGTAATAAATTGATCTCTTCAAAATGTAGATAGTTAATTGCTATTTTTGGATAAAGCTTAGGTAGTATTTAGGTTATTAACACTTCAGGTAAATTATCACACCTATTTTTTGTAGATGATGTACTCTTATTAGCTAAGGCAAGTGAGAAATCAACAATGCCCATAAATCAAGTCATGAACACTTTTTAAGAGTGGTAAAGGTTGTAAACAAAGATAATAAAGTCAAAAGTAATGTTTTCAAAAAAAGGTGTCGAAGGATGCTAGGACAAACATTAAGGATACCCTTGACTTAAGAAAAGTACACTTGCTTGGTAAATATTTAGGTTATCCTTTACATATTGCTGGTAAGACATATCAGTTTAAGGAGTTGATGGAAAAAAATACAAAATAAGCTTATTAAATGGAAAGGAAGGTTGTCAAGTATGATAGGAAAACTAACATTAGTAAAATTGGTTTTGTAAGCAATGCAAACTATTATATGCAAATTAGGAGATAATTTCTCGTTTACTAATATGTTAAAAAAAGTTGCATAAATATCAATGGAATAAAAAAAAATTACATAAATGTCAATGTTGTATTGTATTTAATACATTCAATACACATTCAAACCAGTATCTCATGTATTAAATATAATATAGTAATTGATAATATTGGACAGAGGAAGTAACTTAACCGATCAATACTTGAAGGATAATATTGGCCCAAGAAATCTCATAAAAAAAGAGGAAAATAAGATGTACATGGATTGGATGTCCAGCTTACAATTGTAGTTAAACAATATTTATGGATGTTTGGATAAATAAAAGAGCATCAATTAAAACACATAAGTGTGTGTGTGTGTGTGTGTGTGTGTGTGTGAAAGCCCTCTTTAGCCCCAAAGTAAGAGTATTTCTTTGGCATTTGGTTAACAATAGTATACTAAATGCAAGCAATGGAAATCAATTAATGCCATCTCACTCTTCTTCCTACCCAAGATGCAAAGAGGTCAATGACTTAAATCATGCCTTTCGAACTTTCTCATAGGTATGGCAAATTTAAGAAAACCAATGACTGTCAAAGGTAGAGCATTAATTATGTTAGAATTTTTTGGAGTAGTTTAGCCATCATTGTAAGTTTAGTACAAGATATTGGCATGTAATACGCCCACCTTGGCGTATTATGTTCTCCCAAGCTTTGTTATTAATACCAAAAAAAAAAAAAAAACTAGAATAATAAATTGTTTAGGGCTCATAAATCTCACTTGCTTTAACCCTCCCTATAAGGTATGCTTTTAAGCATTGGGTGTGTATTGTGGAGGAGGAGGAAGAAGAGGAAGAGGAGGAGACGAATATTCCAATGTCAACGAGGCAATTAAATTATACTATACTTAATCCCAAGACAATAAGGCTACACATAGATGCTAGAATTATTGATGGTGAAGTAGTAGTAGGAGGGGTTATAGTAGATAAAATATGGAATAGATAATGAATTATTTTATAAACTTAGAAAACTATAGATGTTCTAAGATCAAAGATTAGGGGATTTTACTAGAGATTGTACTATTGCGAGAAAATGGGTATAAAACGTATAAAATTCAAATGGACAACTCGTTAATATAATTCATTCAAATGCAAATCTAAGGAACAAATTTTATCACACCATTGATGTTTGTAGGTAAAAATTGCATTGTTCTGGCTTTTTATAAGATCTAATCATCCTATTACCAAGGGCATATAACAAACTTGCTAATCAGATGGTGTGGGACTAGAAGTGAAGTAGAGGAGGCTGTTCATTTTGTACCTCTATTGAATATGCTTAAGCTTTTGTATTTTAAGACAATGTTAATTAAGTTTAATGATGTTGCTGATTTAGTTGTTAATGCTTGATGTTAGTGCTAACTAAGCTACCTTATGTCAAGACTTACATGTCCTTGGTGTCAGAAGTCACTCCTTACCTTTAGCAAACTTTGTTTGATAAATAAAGTGTCAGCTAATCAATATAGTTATATGTATATATGTCTTTTTCCTTTTGGGAAAAAAAAAAACCCTAAAGTCTTACGTAATATATTGAATACATTCTTTAGCTATATCTAAAATTTATTTGACCATCAGAAAATTTAAGAGGCTTAGACGAAAGGACAATGAATCATTGGCATCAAATCAAGTAATTAAGCAAATCCTTGTATGCATAATTGAGAAGGCTCAGACAAACTTGGTAGCTTTTTATGCATGATTTGACTGGTATGGATATGGTCTTTAGAAGCAAATTTAATCGCTTCAGTAAATGAAAATTTTGCCTGATTAGTTTACGAAAGCAATTATATTGCCTTAATGATTTTGCCTGAAAATCCTCACCATATTTTAAAAGTAAAAGCGAAACTCGCCTCATATAATTGACTAAGGCGAATTTCACCTAAGTTAAACTTACATGAGACAATTTCAGCTTGTCAAATAAATTTTTGGCTTTTATTTTATTTTGTTTTTTTAAGGAGAATTGAGGTGAGTTTCGCACCAGAGTTTTTTTTTTTTTTTCCAATTGAGGCAAAAATCACCTCAAAGTGAATTACGATTTAAGGAAAAAATATCACTATTTAGGTGGATTTTGCCTATAGTTTTTTTTAGCTTTGTAATATTTTTTTAATATTTCTTGGTTGATTGCTTTTGGCAAAATTTTTAAATTTATTTTATTAAAAATTACACATATCAAATTTTAATGGTTAATTTTTTAAATTTATATGGAATAATAAGATTTTTATCATAAAACAATATAATTATTAACAGATAATTAATAATCATTAACACGTATAAACATATAATAATTCAATGTTTTAATTCTAATACCTGTCAAAATAACATTAAATAATTAATATTAGTAATAGAATATTATTTATCATACAAATAAATAAAAAATAATATTACTATAGAAATAATATGTTATTACCATTAAGATATAGGTAACGCCTTAACTTATAGGCATTACAACCTATCACGTGTCCTTCTCTTTATAAAAATATGCTAAGGCTATGAAACTCTAATCCACAATTAAACAAAATGTAAATCTCCATAATTCTCAAAAAGGGTATCTATTGAAGATATCTCATGAAAAACAAGCTCCTTAAAAAGAAAATCTTATTGGCATAAACCAAAGCCAACATAACTTATAGATTTAAACATCTATAATAATATTTTAACAGTTTTCAAAGTTCATAAAAATTTTAAAACTTAATATAAACTTCCCTCAAATATCTTCCATCTACAACTTATTTAGGAGTCAGTAGGATAATTAATATCACTAGTGTCCTCCCTAATATCAACGAAAATATCATATCCAAAAAGATCATAGATCAACTAACCTTCTCCTGTTCTTAAAAAATGAAGGAATGAGCGAAAAACGCCGAGTACACCAAACCGAAAACACATGCACATGATCATGAAATAAACAACAACACATATGACTTAAAAGCTAATGTAGCAAATACAATTTATTATCTTCAATTTAGCCAGGCATCCAACACAGTTTAGAACTATTCATGACTAGTCCCAAACCTAGAGTATATATGAAAAATAAGTAATATATATATGTATATGGTGTTGGGAATCTCCCATACACTTGGGGTGTTGTACTTGCACTACTTCTAAACTACCAGAATCATCTCCAAGTGCAACTCCATTAGGGACAATGCCACACAAGGATCATTAGGGTGTCTCGTTCGTATCACACTCTGCGTGGTCTTTACTAAGCAAAGCCAATCACAAACAACAAACACAATTTCTTATTACAATCGAATAATATTAGGTTAATTTATGATGTCTAATCATATAAGCACAAACAACAAGTAAGGTAAGGATGTACATGAATCAAATTTCAAGGAACAGAATTAAAAATTGTCAAATCTCCTTTAGAATCAAAATCCTAAATCACCAAAACCTGATAATATGAACAAGAACCATTTTAATAATATACGTTGTCGAATAAACCTAATTCCATGTATTACCTAAAACCCTTATCTTAAAATAAACATAAGTCTACACCTTATTCCTTGATTGAAATACAAAAATCCCCAACAACATCAATCTTCTTAACAGATTCTCTAAAACCCTAAAACTCCATTCAAACCAAATATACTAAGAATCAACAAAAACTCCGTTTATGATTTCATAAAGATAAAAAAACATTAAAATACTTAATTAACTTGATCTAAATTGCTTCTTAAACAACAAGATCCAGATCTTCAACAAGGATGTAAATCTTCTCCAACTTCTCCTTCAAAACAAATATAGAAAAACCCTAAGAAACTAATAGATCTATGAAAATCTATAAAAGAAACAGTAATTTGATTAACTTATCTGACTACCAGATCCTCTTGGCGGCTAAGAGCACTTATAGAGAGAACTTTTAGGTTTAGGGTTTGTTTTGGAGAAGGGTGAAGCTGTTTATCTTTAATAACACCTCTTCATCTTTAGCAACGTCTCTTCATCTGTAAGAACGACGCCTCTTTATCTTTAATAGTAACATCTCTTCATTTTTAATAATGTTTCTTCATCCTTAATAATGTCTATTCATCTTTAAGTACGTCTCTTCATCTTTAATTACGTCTCTTCATCTTTAATGGCATCTCTTCATCTTCATTCTCGTATCTAATAACCAACAAAACAAAAACCAATAAAAATTAATTAAACTTTAGGGTTGACCATAAAAATCTCTTATTTTATATCAAATAACATATTTGTCCTTCTTTATAATTTATTTATCTTTATGTTACAATATAGTAATATATTTTGATCATATGTCGTTTAATACCTAAAAAATAACATAAAAAATTAACATACATCATAGACAAATAATGCAAAGGAAAATAATGATAGAATTTTATAGAATGAAAAATTTTACAACTAAGCTAGAGACATTTGCAAATGAGAGAATTTTATGGGGTAAGAAATGAACAATGTGGGTAAAATGAAGAAGGCAGGAGTCGGTGAGAATTATATAGGGAAAAATAGAGGTGAAATTTGCCTTTTTATTTTCCAAATTAAGGTAAGTTGCACCTTTGATGGACATTTGAGGCGACACTCACCTCAATCGAAATTTAAAATCCGTAAGGATTTTTTCCATACGTGCATTTTAAAAAATTTTGTGATAGAGGTGAATTTGGGCTTATATGTCTATCAAATATGAAATTCGCCTCAATATAATTGGAGATGAGGCAACACTCGCATCAATTGAAGAAATACAGTTTTTAAAATTAATTATATATATATAAACCAAGAAAATAAATTCTATGTATCAATAATTTTTTTTGTTAACACATATTCAAATTTTTTCTATTAATATTTAATGAAATATGTACATATATGTGTACATGTTTTTCTATCAGTATAATATATTACATTAGATATATTTTTTTGTTCATAATTTTCAAAATATATATAATCGAGAAAATAAATTTTATTTATAAATAATATTTATCTTTTGTTAACAAATATTAAAATTTTTATATATTAATATTTAACAAAATATATAGATATGTACATATTTTTCTATCATTATATTATACTAAATTATATATATTTAATAATTTTCATGTTTTTAAATATTTGATTGTTTAATCTGATAATAATATCTGGACAAAATTATATTTTTCAAATTATATAAGATGTTTGATAGAAATATGGAAATATACATATATAGAAATAGATAAGTAGTCTAAACATACAATCAATAGTTAAAACCAGAGACCTCATCTAATCATTCTACAAAATATAAATAGCACAAGTCTACAAATAAAAAACAGCAATGTCAACATGACATAAAAATAAACATAACACAACCTGCCATAAGCTAGTGCCCTCTATTAGATTGAAGCTGTTGAACATGAGTTGATCAAATACCGCACGCCATCTAGGATGCTGAGGTAGAAATTGTAGAAGGAAGTGTCTAGTGGTATCCATAAGTGGTGGATAATACTATTAACTCGAGGTAGCACTTGATGGTGGAGTTAAACAAAGGAATGGGCAATAATCATACTAAGGCTGCTATGAAGCAGAATAGAAGGCTGATGATGACCAGCGTGCAAAGCTCGATGCATAGGGATGTCCTTACTACTATCTAGAGCTACTAGGAGTTCCCTGCTGTCTAGCAAAGTGCTGAGTTGATATCCCATGATGATCATCTGGCTAGCTAGACATCCCATACTAGCCATAATACGACTGTGGAGGTGGAGTTATTGGGGTAAAAGGTGAGAATCTCTGGCTCGGATAACTCGAGTCAGGCCCACAGTAAGGCCATTCATATGGGGTGCACGCTGAGAGTATGATATGTACTCTCATATGATTGCATTGGAGGTCGGCTTATATGCATCTCCCACAAGCGCTCCATATGTTCGACCTTGAGCCTTAGTTCCTTGATTTCCCATCTAAGTTCACAAAAGTCTTGTTCTTAGGCTATTCAAAGTAAGAACTCCATTCCTTGGGGATTAGAGCACCGTATCCCATACTTGTTGATAGCCAGACCTATGGCCCAAGACTTTCTCCATGATAGCAACATCACTTATAGGGTCTTGGTTTGTCCCAATAGTAATAGCATCCTCCTAGGCTCTATACTCCTCCATCCTTACTTAATTTGAAAAGATGAACAATAATTATGTCCTAAACCACTCCACGAAATGTTTGCTCATGAGTGCTCCTACATTGCGTGCTCCATGCATATTCAGTTCCTGCTCGAACTCTTTGAACACAAATTGGTTAACAACAAATATAACAAGTAAATTGAAAGGTAGTAGTACATTGATGACGTAAGTGAGGCATTATACCTGACATATGGTTGGACTTCCACATAATTGTTCAGAACAATTTAATGCATCTTGTTAACTTCAACATCTGACCCCATAAGGGTTTATGCACCCAATGATCGAATGGGTTGTTCAAATATGTGAAACAATGAGGCCAAACCTTCGTCTAATGATTCATCCCATGGTCGATTAGGTCTGTTTATCCTTGATTCTATGTTGTCAAAGTATAATGAACAAAATCGAATTCTCTCTCATATAACACATGATTCAGTGATAAATCCCTTCGGTCTTATCCTAGTCCTAACATCCCCCTTAAGCATTCCTAGGTACCTCTCTACCGGATACATCTAATGATACTGAACTGGTCCTCACATTTGTGTTTCTTTGACAAATGTACAAATAAGTGGATCATAATGTCAAAGAATGTAGGTGGGAATATCATCTCCATCTTGCACAATATTAGAACTATTGTTTTCTCTAATGACTCCAACGAATTCACACAAAGTTCCTTAGTGATCAACTCCTTGAAAAACAATGACACACCAAAAAGCATGTCGTAAATTCGATTGTCGAGAAAAATGAAATGACTACAGGAAAATACATTGAAGCAAGACATGACTGTCATGACTCTTTACACCATTTAAACTTGCTTCATTCACACCTAAACAAGATTATCTATTTGAAGCATATCCATTTGGCAATTTCATATCTTTAATCACATTACATATACCCCTTATTTGTTGAGACAACAGTATATATGCAGCTTGTCATTGCTAATGAAATCCTTTAGTGGAGGCTTCGTTTCGACAGTACCATCAAAACTTCTACTATTGCGGCTCTAATAGTGCTCCCGATGGTAAAACCGTTTATAGCTTATATAATCGATCTCACTTTGCTACACAATCTACATTGCATATGGGGCATGCCTTGTACCCTTTAGTTATCTAACTGGAAACACCACAATATGTCAGGTATCATTGATTGTCCACAATAGTGTGGTTTGCAGTCGAAATGTTCAGCCATACACTACGTCCAGCATCTTCACACCTTTTTTCCACAATTCCTCCAACTCATCCTCTAAAGGTTACAAGTACACATCAATATCTTTATCAGATGATCTAGGTCTTAGTATTAAAAGTGACATCATTAGATTCGGATCCTTCATACACTGCCATGGTGGAACATTATATACAAGCTGAAGAACTGGCCATATGTTGTATGTCATGCTCATGTTAGCATAAGGAATAAACCTATCAATGGCAAGTCCTAATCTTACACTCCGAGGATCTGCACTGAACTATGGGTATTTGGCATCTAGTCCCTTTTACTGCTAAGAGTCTATAGGGTTAGCATGCCTTCGTGACTTCTATACTTTTCTTTATACCATCTCATGTCCCGCGTTGTCTGCCTACACATGAATAACCATTGTAGTCTTAGCATTAGTAGAAAATGACAAAGAACTCCCCTCACCACAAATTTAGTAGCCATCGAGGTTTTAAAAACTATTTTCGAAACAATAAGTAGTCATTAATACAAGCATAAATGATGTTTGCATCCATACATAATTGCTTAAGCATTTTTCGCACTTCGTAGTATCATGACGGTAACATATTACCGTTTGATAACAAACTCTTTATAAAGACGAACCAATTATTGAAAGATTTCATGGATGTTTGCCATCGACTTTTATATTCATCATCTGAAGCATCACAGACAACATTGAAAACTTAGTAAAGCCTTGATACATCGGCCTCTTTACACCTTCAAACATTCTCATCCATCGGTTACCATCATCTCCATTGCCTTTATCCTCGTTATCCATGCCATCCCCATTAGAATCGCTCATATTAGCAGCCAATTCCTCTAAAAACCAATAATTAGCTTGATCTTTGAAGCGTTGATACTTACCTAGGATGCTCTCGTCGTCACCCTTCACATTATCATGTAGCCCATCTTCATCGTCCATTCCAATTAAATCCTTAACATGATAAATCCACCTTTAGTATGACCAAGCCATTCCTTTCGACATGAAATGGTGCTCAACAATATAAATAGAGTGTTATGATGTATTTAGACAGTCCCTACATGGTTATCTTGTCAACCCATCTGCCTTTCTATGGTTGACCATTACTTGTAAAAACTTGCTAACCTCATTGCTATAGTCCTCCATGCTTAGATTGTTGTCATGTGTTAGGTCCATTCAGACATCTTATCTTAAAATTCAAGAAATGATATCCTTATTTTATAATTTATTTTGAAATATTTCCTACCTACCTAAGTTTTCTAGTTTTATGACATTGCAACATGTATTACATATAACCATTGGGCACATTAAATATATACACTAGTTTTGTGTAATAAGTTTAATTTTTTTACACATGCAACTTTTATAGGATATATACACACATATAAATATAAAAAATATCATATACAAGTTAGAATAACTAACACGATCACAATGTATTTATTCATATATACAAAATATAAACTATTAAAACCTCCATATAACCATTAGGCACATTAAATATATATAATATTTTTGCATAATAAATTTAAATTTTACACATGCAACTTTTATAAGATATATTCACACATATACATATAAAAAATATCATATACAAGTTAGAAAAACTAACATAATCATGATGTAATTATTCATATATACAACATACATAATCTATTAATACCTAAACAAATAATTTATTAAACTATTAACTAGCGTAATAGTATAAATACGCCATTTTAACAAACATTTAAATATATACTTCACAATGTATTTATTCATATATACAATATATATAATTTATTAATACCTAAGTAAATAATTTATTAAACTATTAATTGACACAATAATATAAATATGTCATTTCTAGCAAACATTTAAAATATATACTTATATTTTACAAAAACATATATATAATAAGATAATTTTTAAAATATTAAAAATAAATTACTAACCTTGATAATTACAAGTCCACACTTTAAATGCTAACCTTTATAGAGACCTGCATGTGACATCCTGTAATTTTACCCGTAGATGGAAAATGGGATTTAATAATTGATTGGCAACTCGAGTGGCGATCGAACATTGAATGTACTTAAAACCCTAATAACTGAACCCATAAACCCTAATTCTAGAACCAAGAACCTTAAATTTGTATTAAACTTTCGAATATAATAAAGTCAAAATTTTATGAGCTTCAATTTGAAAATTCATGTATACAGTTGTGATCATGGCATCTGGATTAATAGACATGTAGATTTTCACCTAAAAATATTATAAATTGATGTTATAGTAGGACCCTTATTATAAAAATTATTTGATACGTTTTCATCACCGCCACATTTACATACACACACACACACACTCTGTCGCTGCGGCCTCTTTTCCTTTCCTTTTTATTTTCTTTTCCTTTTTCACTTCTTTCTCTTCCTTACTTAGAAAGCTTACGGAGTACGATTGATGAAACCAATAAATTTCCAAAACTTCAAAAATCCATAACTCATAAAATACACCTCCATTTCTAAATTCGTAAGTTGCATTGTGATCACAACATTGCACTCTCAAGTCAAGACTACATTCTATAAGGTTCTATCTAAACCCATGGCAACTTGATAGAAAGTTCGATAAAGCCGTAAACTATAACGATATTGTAAGATTCTTAAATTTCAATATTAATCCTTGATCCTAACTTATATTTGAGTTTACCGAGCTTAAAAGAACTTGTTTGTATATGTTCTAGGCAAGAACAACGAATAAGCAAATCCATTTGAGGATTATATCGACTAAATTCGAAATATAACAAAGGTAGGTAGGATTTCTGATGATTTATTGCTTGATTGTATGTTGTACTATTGTTGTATTGCTATTTTATGTTGTGTTGGTCATAATTTTAAGTTAAAAAGACTTATAAAGATGTTACAAGTCTTGGAAACACAAACAGGAACCTCCATAGAAAGTTTGAAGTGGAACTCATCCTACATAGCCCGTATACAATTGCCGTGTACAGATAACTTTGTTAATCGAGGCATTATAGATGCAAAATGTATTCTACAAGACCCCCATACATGACCCATATATGAGTAATTTTACAAACGTATATCCTATACGTAAAAAATGTTCTACACGACGCTCGATACAACCTATGTATATTGGTCGTGTATGTGTAAAAATGGGCAAAAAAAGGGAAGTATGGATGCAAAACCTATACTACACCACCCCTTAGCATGGTCTGTGCATAAAGTGGCCGTGTATAGCACCTAGAACCCATTTGTTGTATTTTCAAGCTATGTAAGTCATATAAACCGCTTTTACTGTCAAAGAGTCCCCACAAGCTGTGTAGCCTGCTTGAATATGCTGAAAAATTTCCACTTTTAGAAATTCTTATTACAACTTTTGTAACTCACTTTACTCATTCCTTTAGCCTAACTAAACACTTTAAGACATAAAATTAAACTTTAATACTAAGAATATGTATTTAAGTTCACGAAATATTTGTGAAGGACCTACCGAGTAATAATGTATTGATGTTGATGAATGAATTGCTGAAATCGACTTTTGTGTGGGATTGTTATTTTTACCATTAAGGATTCAAATGCATGTTCAAATAAGGTGTATGTGTCATTTGAATGTATGTGAGTCATTGGGACCACATAAGTAAGAAATGAGAAGTACAAAGTAAGAGATGAATCAACTAATCATCGCTAATAAGTATATTCGTTTACGCTCACAAAGCATAAGTGAAAGGCCCAACAAGTAAGAGTACATTAATTATTGGGAATGAACTATTTGTATTTGTTCTTGTGTGAAATTACTATTTTCCTTATCATCTTGTCTGTTTAGAGTGAAATGCATGTTGATTGGTCATCCTAAAACCATTAATGACTATTAAACTATAACTAAAATTGGACATGCATTGTACAACATTACATTCTTACTTGCCATCACCGCTTGACAATGAAACGATAGAAAATTTAAGTTATGGATATATCCATTTCATTTAAGTTAAGCTACCTTCGATTGAGCATCTTATGGTCTCCATGAGGAATAATTAAGTTAGGCTAAGTTCTGGTTCGTAAAATAAACTAAATGATTTGGGGAAGTCACAGATTACAAAGCATGTTGGACCATTTTCTTGGGTCTAATCGTAAGTTATCCCTGGATTGAGCTCCTTAAGGCTGTTGTGGGACTTGTGATAAGTGAATTTAAGTTTAGATGACCTAGATGTTGATGGAACTAAGCATTCCCCAAACTTAGGTCAAGGAGGGATTAAATCCCAACTTCACGCTGGCACATGCGATGTTTACATTGCATATGGTTGATCATGCATAGCATATGTTTGATAACTTGTTTGCCTTTGCATGGTAAGCAGTAAAGAAGAAATTGCATTGCCATCTCATTGAGCCATGGCTTTTCTTACCGCCCAACAGATTGTTTTGCAGGTACTTCCATAAGAGCGGGACGAGATAAGATTAGTGTGAATGAGGGTCATCTTACCCTAAGGTAGTTGTCATAAGAACTTGAAGAGTTAAGTCGGAAATATAGATACCAATTTCAAATCATGAATAAGATTTCCTTTGCCATTCAGGTTGATATAATGTAAGCTATCTATGACTGTTTGGTAAGGGATACCGATTCTTTGCTATCTTACCAATTACTAGATGTTGAAATTCTATACTTATTTTTGTGTATCAAATATATCCGTATATCATAAATAGCTTTAGAAATGAAATAATTAATAGAGTCTTGTGAACTTTGACACACAAGATGGCTATCATGTAAGGGGTACACACATGACATGGCAACTTTCAATTAATCTACCAAGCCCTATTGAGGGTTGTTACACTGCAAAATTTAATAAAAATAAAATAAAAATAATTAGAAGTTAAAAAATAGAAACAAGTGAGAATTCGAGATAGTAAGAGAGACTTGGTGAGAGTGAGACAAGAGTGGGGATAAGGAAGCGTATATATAAGGGTTGGGTTGAGGCGAGAATTGCCTCAATTTGGACTAGCCAATATCAGTGCATGTCGTCGCTGAGATAGCTTTTGCGGCGAATCTCATCAATGACAATTACTGAGGCGAATTTCGCGTCAATGTTTATTACTAAGGTGAAACTTGCCTCAATTAGGTGTATTTCAAGCGGGTTTCGCCTCAGTTTTTGAAAGAGACAAATCTCGCCCCTTTCTCTCACTCGATAAGTCAAAATTTCTACTATTGTTTGCATTCAAATGTCGAGCATCTATCCCAGGTTCCAAACTTCCAATCACTAACCCTTCGTGATTCTACGAGAATAACTATTTAATCCTTTCCTGTTCTACATTATAGTATTTAATTTAAAAAAATAATTTGTAATGAATTATAATTATACAATAATGAATAGCAATTCATATCTCTCACATAGAGTTATATTTAATGATTTATTTTAAATCTTTTTCATAAAAATCTCATCTTAAAAATATCATCTATACAATTGTCATCCTTTTATAATAAAAATAAAGAGTGTTATAAATATTTTACTCTTACTCTAATATTTATTTGTTTTATTTTTTATACAAAATAAACATTATAATAGATCATTGAAATATTATTGTATTTTTACTGAATTGCAATTCATCCCATCCTATTCTATAAAAAAAAAAATTGCGAACAACATGTAAAAGAGGAAAATTTAAAAAAAAAAAACCGATAAAAAAAACTTTCTACCGTTGCTTGTGCAACGGCGTGAAGAGAAGTGACTAATGTCATGGAAAACGTCCGACCAGTACAACCACGTACTGTCGATAAAAACAATTGCTATAGTTTCTTATATATGGTTTCAGTTTTTTTTTTTTTTTACCCTTTTACTTATGTCTTTTAAAAAATAATACCATTAGATAAGTTTTTAATAATTTATCATTCTTGAAGTCTTTTTAATGATACCATTTTAATTAAGTATGGAAAAGAAACTTTTTTTTTTCAAATAACAAAACTAAGAATTGCAATCTTTATACTACTCATTGATGTAAAGCCATACAACTTTTGGCATCTTTATATTTAAAAGAACTATAACTCTATTATATAATATATGTAACTAATCCTTGCAATGAAAAAAAAAACACTATATAACAGATATTTATACATATAAATAGAAAAATGTTAAAATTGGTACCTAAATTTTTGTAAAAAATTTAATTAGATATCTGAAGTTTGGTTTTAAATAATTTAGTATTTGAATCAAGTTTTCACATACATAATCAAGTACTTGAAGTTTGATTTTGAATAATTTGGTATCTAAAACAAGTTTTTGCTTTCATTTTTTCTACTTGAAGCAAGTTCAATCAAGTAGGAAAAATGTATACGAAAACTTGATTAGTACCAATTATTCAAAACCTTATTTTAGGTATCTGAATGAACTTTTTGCAAAAGTTCAGATACTAAATTGTTTAAAATCAAATTTCAGATATTAATTGAACTTCTTGCAAAAGTTTGAGTACTATTTTTTACATTAACCCATACAAATATATACATCTTTATATTTAAAAGAACTATAACTGCATACATGTTTAATCTTTTATAATATCAAAATTTATCACATTAATTTTTACGGTTATTTCGCGAACAAATTAATGTTGGTCTCAATACATAAAATGGAAGGCTGGGGTTAATTGAAATATGATTGACACCCATTATTTAATACTATGTAATCGATAAAAGAGCTTATATATATTGATATGGAAAATCCTTTAGTCCTGTTAGGTTAGCTATTTAATAGTTTAAATTAATAGTAAATCGTATTTGATATATTAATTATTATATTTATTTTTAATAATTAAATGAATAATTAAACAGTAGATCCATCATCAGAGCGTAAAATTTTCCATAGTGGACATAAAGTCATTACATTGAAAGGAATAATTTATGTACTAATTTCCATATGTCTGCAAACTTGCATGTGCTTACATGTGAATGGAACCACCATGTTATCTAGATAGTTCAATAGAGTTATGAAAGGGCGGCTGGTCGAGTTGGCATCCGAAAACAGATAAGATTTTGAGGAAAAACTAAACAATGGGAAAAAGGGGAGACAGGGTTAAAAGAAAATATAAATAAACAAAAGATCTGGTGCATTATTTAAAAAAATAAAAGTCCAGATCAATTCATGTTTGCAAAAATCCCCTTTTTTCTTTCTTTCTCTTTTTTTTCTCCCCTTGTATGGCATTCCCTTCGTCAATTAGGGGAATGAGGGCCACCAAGACAAGTAGATCCATCTCTCATGTTGATTGTTTGATATGTTGTGGGAATTCTTTTCCCTTTATCCTATGTTATAGTGGTTGGCCATAACTGATAGGCCTTTCAGATTGTGTGCTTTTCTAATTTTTCTTTTTATATTTTAAGAAGTGGGATTCATTAAAAAAAGCAACCTTTACCTTACCTATACCACTTTCCATAAAAGTTGGTTTTAATTCTATTTAAATCATTGGAATGAATGCTTCAACCACTAAGAAAAACTCTCTTAAATCTCTAGAATCATATTTATACATGTACTAGTAATTTTTTGAAAATTCAGTCATACCAATGACTCATAATGCTAAATATGTATCTGGGTTTTTAAAGTTTCAAACTTATTTTCTTGATGGCTCTAAAATAGACATTTACCCACCCTTGAACTTTGAAATAATCAAAGGTTTTGTTTGCTCATTAAGGATAAAATTTTGGGAAACTCATGCCGGGCTAATGACCGTCTCTGCTTTGACATTGACAAAGTTTTATTTTAAGTCCTGTCTTTTTTGCATTAAACTAATTTCAACCTTAAAATTGCTGAGGGGTCTAATCTCGCATAATCCTAGTGGGTAAAGTCTTAGGATAAAGTATTTGAATTTGGGAAATTATATGATCTCATCAACAAATCATACTAATCATCGTAGAATCATTAAAATAATTAATATATTAATTATTATATTTATTTTAATAGTTAAATGATTGACTAAATGAGTAACGTATTGTAAAAGCTTCCTTGTATATTCTATTTTTTAACAAAGTTTAATTCAGAATCAGTGTCAGTTAACCAAATTCTATGCGGGATTGTTTATTTTTATAGGAATAACTTTATCCTAGTTAGGTATAAATATCCTTTTTTAACTCCAAGACTGATTTTAACCATTTTACAGTAATATATGTAATTCTATCGGTCAAGCCCAAAAATTTTACTATTTATTTTTTAAGAGACAAATTTGGTAATCATAATTTCACGTGAAGCATGCATGAAATATTCAAACAAAAATGCATTGATTTTCCATAGGGTTTTTTCACTTCTATTTTCATTTGCTTTAATTAATTTTAGTGTTATATTTGTAAAATTATAAGTATGGTTTATAAATGGAGATAAACCAACAACTATTAGAGGGCCATTTGTGTAACTTAAAAAATAAATTCTCCTGAAAATTAGTTTGAGAAAAAAAACACCCCTTGGCCTTTGATTTACGAGGAAAACACGTACGAGAAAACGAGAACGACAATGTCAGTCGTATGCAGATAAAATTCAGGTAATTTTGTTTGGCACTCTCATGGAGAATAAGCAAGTGAAAATGAATAGAAATACAAATAATTAAGAGAAAATAAAAAGAATATGATTTGTATTTGAAAACCTGACAGAAAAATAAAGCAATTTTCTTGTTACGTTTTTGTTGACATCACATTCACATAGAGAGGAAAGTAAGATAAATAAGTGACCAAATCACAAATATACCTAATTACCTATATATTATTGATGGGATGTAGATAAATTCTTAAGTGCATTATTAAAACCTTAAAATATTTCAATTTATAGTTTTTTTATCGATGGTTGAAAATTTTAGCAAATAGCTTTTATTTTTCCCTCTTTCTTTTCCGGCCACTAAAGGGGTAACTTTCATATTTCCAAACGTTAAGGGAAGGTGAATATTTTATTTTTAAACTTCTATTGATTGATAAAAAAATTGGTTTATGAAAAACAAATTGAATAAATTAATTAGACCCATAATACACTAAATGGATGCCTATAATCTTTTTTATTTCCTTTTTTTTTTTTTTTTCGTGTGTGTGTACACTATGAGATATCTTGATCGACCAGTATGACGGACGGCAATCTGACATTGGCTCAAAATCCATAATTGAGTAATATTTTTATACTGGTTAGGTCTCCTAAGCTCTGGGACCTTAAACCTTGTCTATTGTTCCATGACTTCGTATGCAAGGTTCTTTGGAACTTCAAAATAAAATATGACGCAGATAGGATTGTATCTTCTTCACTATGTTTTAGAATTCATGCATGTGATCTTACTTGCTAAACAAAATCAATTCTACATCCTTTGTTTTCGTTGGGTACATTTTACCAACTTGCAAGTAGGGAAAATCAAAATCAAATTAATTTTGTTGGAAACTAACATTTATGTATGTCATTATGGGTTTTTGATGAGTGTATTTGGTGTGATCGATTACTTACCACATTCAATTTTCAGCTTGTACCAAAAAGCCAGTAACAAGAATTTTTGAGAGTTTTATCCGATTAGGTTGATTTAGAATTGAATTTTGAAATGGGTCAAAGCAATTAAATATAATTCAAATTTAAAATCATTTCATGTTAAATTATGCTTCCGGCCTACGGAAGTTTGATTTTATCATTTACTTATGTGTATTTTTTTATTAAAAAGAAAAAGGTTTGAGTGGCTTCAACACCCCACCACTACAAATTATTTACAAAGTATTCACAAATTACCTCTCAATAAAATCCTCACGTCGAAGGACATATCAAATTAGCTAAGTCGCACTCGCGTTACATGTGCATTTAAAATCAAGCTTCACTAAACTTGTTTGTGAATAGTTTACAAGCAATTCAAATTTATTATATAATTATAATATGGGAAAATAAAGAAAGATATATAATAAATAGAATTTGAACTTCATGTTTTTCAAGGGATCAATGTATTCAGCTATCCTCGAAACACAAAGGACAAGACCGATAACTCACGATTTTTCTGACTAGGTTGGATATGTGTGGTGTTTAAAGAAACAATAGTTTATGTCATCGAATCTGCTCTTTCGTTCACATAAATATGACAAATGTATGCCATGAAATGTCCCTGGATACGTTCTCAAGAAAAGGCCAGAACTCTCGCAATCTAAATTTTAACCTCACCATCCAAGAGGACGACAAACCGATACGAGAAGACATTATAATACCGGACTGAACACATCTAGAAAAACCTACACTTTCCTCGTCAAATTTAAATGCTTGTGATGTGGCCACGAAAGCGAATTCAACAGCATGCAGGCGCTATTTTCAATGGAGTTAAACATTGCTGCACCGCGTCCTTGCATTGCTACCTTGGTTAGATTATTTTCGGTAATCGGGCTCTTAGTCTAATTAAATGTCATGGGCTGATCTTTGTAATACCCTAAATTTTTGGTTTAGCTAAAATTAATTAGATAGATAAATATAAACAATTAATAAATAAATTTCTTGAACTTGAGATTACAAATATTCTTTTCCCTTTTATCCATTTATTTCCATTACCTATTTTATGAAACAAAATCTTTAATTTGAAATCTCACTCTTTTCAATTGGTCTACATTTTTTAATTATCTTTTTCAACAAACCAAATTTCCTCATCATCTTAATAAATTTTGAATATGAATCCTTTCTTTTCAATTTCAAATTAAAAAAAAAAACAATTCTTAAAGTTCAATCATCAAAAATCTGATAACAAACTCTATTTAGTTATTTGAAACAAAATCGTAATAGCTATAAATTTTGGAAATCGGTTTCTTGTTTTAAAAGTATTAGTTTTATGTTCTAAATTTCGAAATCCAAACTAAATAATTAATTTGGTTTAGATAACCTTACATTAATTATGGTAAATTATATAACATGGTAAGATAAATTGATATAAATTAGTAAATAGATTTAAATTGAAAATTAAGAATTTAAATATTCTTTTAAACTATATAATGATCACAATGACATTTTTCAATAACCAAATCATACAATCTTTTCAACTATGTATTTAGACTTCTTTTACTCGAATTTTATTTCTCTAAACATTTAATTATATGATTTAAGCGTTTTGGAAAGTTCCAAACCTTTGAGCTTTATTCTAAATCTCATGTGCTAAATCCCCAAAAATTTTGAATTCATTTGCTTGTTGAAAAATATCGGTTTTAATTCCAAACTCAAACTAAACATCAAGTTTTTACAAAGTTAAATTCCAAAACTAGATTTTCATTTCTAACCAATAATTTCTATGCTATAAATTCTAAAATCATATCCCAATCATTTTTAGTCTTTGAGAAAATCTTCCAACAAGTTAAATACCAATCATTTACCCTTTAAAATCTTTTAATATTTATCCTTATATATTTTATATTTGCTTTGACTTCGGAGGCTGCTCTTTTTTTTTTCTTTCTCTTTTGCTTTCACTGGTTCTATCTTTCCCTCTCTTCTTCGTCTCTTCATTTTCTTTCTTTTCTCCATTTCCTCCGCATAATCTTAAGTGTAAGAAAAGAATAAATGAGAGATTATAGATGGAAGTAAGATGGAAAGAGTAGATCAAGCTTGAGGGAGTTATTCCAACCAAAAAGAAGTGGTAGTGATGAAGTGTAATGCTTGGATTTTGCTTAAAAATCAAGTAAGTTTTCTTTTCCTATGTTTGATTCTTGTTTATTCATGTTTATGATGAATTAGAACTAGGATGAAGTTGGGTTTGTGATGAAATGTGTATAGGAGGAGTATTTAAGCATGGAAGATAAAAACCTAAGTAGCTTTTGCATATATATGAAGTTGGGTTTGATGAAGTTTTGAAGAAGTGGAATGAGATTTGAAGTGTTAAGAGTTGTTTTTATGTGTTATATGTTGTTTTTATTATGTTGAATTTGATATAGGATGTGTAAAAAGTATGTTGAAGATGTAAAATAGAAGAAAGAATTTGTGACAGGGGAAAACAGGGGATACACGGGTCAAATAGGGGGACACATGACTGATCAGAAGCATGGAACGAGATGTTCCAGTTGTACACAACCCCATAGTGTATATCCACTCGTGACTCCACAGTAGGCAAAATTCTTAAGCAAATGAATATACACTATTGATGTACACGAGTCGTGTATATTTCCCTACAGCAACATGTTTTTGTAAATTAATCATAATTTTTTCATCCAAACTCGGATTTATGTGATTCAAGAGGCCACGGAAAGCTTAAAAAGAGATCTAAAACTTTCATGCATTAAGTTTTTACAAATTTTAAAGCATCAAGGCCTAATTTTTTATTAATTCCAGCTGATACATTTTCCAAACAAAATTAAAAACTTGTGTTTGCTTGTTGAATGTGTGTAGTTAACTATAAAATGAACTTAGCTAATTAACCTAGATTCAACTTGACTAAATAGACTTAAGTAAACTAAAATGAACTAGAATAACTAAGTCTAACAAACTTAGCTAAACTAAGTTAATATTAATTGAACTTGCAAATTACCTAGAAGTAATCATAGTATATTAATTCTTATATATTGAGGAAATGAGTTGTCTTAAATATGTGTTTCTAGAAAATGAGTTAGATGAACATGAATATGATGGTTTATGTTATTGAATTTATTTTAATAGTAATGCCTATATTTATAGGAAGTACTAAGCAAGTGAGTATGATGTGTCCTATTGTTGAATGTGTTTTGATAGATATAAGTATGTTTGCATATAGCCTTAAATATAAGTGCTAATACTTGTATTTTGTAAAATTTAGACTAATAAATAATGAATAAGGTTAAGCTAATGAAATAGATTTAATCACAATTTTAATATGCTTAATGAATACTAAGTTAGTAAAGAAGTTAAGTATAGATTAATATAGAATATGAAGTTATGAGTGATTATTATTTTATTTCATAGGAGAAATACACATGAATCGATATTTGGATTTACTAGAAGATTTATACTCCCTAGCTTGGATATCAGGTGAGTGGCTTTGATCTTATTGCATTGATTGTGAATATAATATAGTAGCACAAGACTAAATTATAATAATAATTGATTGTGTATAGGGATGGGTACAATGCGTGTTGTATAGTGATTAAATGATTGAAAAACTTTAATAACAAAAGCTAGAGTTGCTTGAATTGTATTAACTAAGGATTGTCTTATGTGGATTGTTGAGAAATTGTTTAATCGTTAAATAATCTGGCATAAACTTGAACCTACTATTGAATAAACCGAACATACATTGCACCATAAACATACCTTGCATTAGCATGGTATTCATATCATGTATTAATATTCTGATTCTGTAGTAGTTCATGCAAAAGTCTAGTGAATTTGGTAAGGCTACTATAGGGTTTTCGGCTTCACAGGAACTAAGCAGGCATCGAAGGACGTCGCCCATGTTGGAGTCGGCTTTAGAGATTAATATTTAGGGAGGTTCTGTGGTTCTAAGGGTGGTGGGTATACTGACAGAAAAAAAAAATGTTTTAATCAATGCACAAAATGAGTTTAAAGTGAAGTCCTCACTCCTTAGTTTTTCTAAGGAGAAGTAGAGGCTATGTTTACTAAAACGAGTTTCAGAAAAAATCCTCCCTTCTTAGTTAGAGGTTATGTTTGTTATATGGAATGATTTTGTACTGAGATAGTAATGAGTTGGATGCTCTAAAATGAGAAAGCACCCCTTTTCTTAGTTTACAGTTCTACTAGGCATGAATGACTTAAGTCGATCCTTCAACTCCTAAGGGAGGGTGTAAATCTCCATTGGTTTGGATTCTGGTCATCCAAACTATGCATTTGCATATGAATGAGTATAGCAATGCATATGTTTGATAATCAAACTTGTTTGTATTGCTTAAAATGCTTTAAGATCTAGTTACTCACTGAGCTATTTGAGCTCGTACTCTTATTCGGTTGTTTGATTTTAGGAATAAAAAGAATATGAAGAACAATTATGGGATGGAGAGAGGTTTGAAGTTATTTGTAAAGAAGTTTTGATAATTGTAGTTTGGATAAAATTTATGATGTAATAGTTAGGATTTAATTCGAGTTCTTTGTAATGTAATTCTTGTTTGTATCTTGTATATATTCAGTTTTTCTTATTCTTAAACAACCTAAGATCCTATACAACTATTCCATGTCATAGAGTATTCTACAAGTATGATGCTCATATGTCTCTCTGGAAGTCTTTGATGGTTGAATATCAGCGTCTATTAGGGGTGTACACGGTACGATTCAGTTCGATTTTGCACCTCGAATCGAACCACACCATACTTTATGGTTTAGTTTTTCTTTTAAATTTGAACCTAACCATATGGTTCGGTTCATAGTTTTTTCGAACCAAAAAAAAAAAAAAATTGTTCAACACAGTTCGGTTTGTGGTTCGAACTATTTTTATTCATAAAATAAAATATATATTCTATCGAAAAACTTCCATTACATATTTCTTATCACTAATGCAAATATAAATAATGATATTTTAAATTATTATTTACCAAATAAACATGTAAAACTTATAGAAAGGAAGAGATTTTATCTATTATAAAATTATAATTGTGACTAGTATCATTTTTTTGAAAATATCTTGAACTATAATGGTATATTAGACTTTATCCCAATATAAGATATAAAATTTAATTTGTTGTATGATTTTAACTAACATATTACCAATTATATAAATCAATAAGTAACTAAATAATAGAAATAGATTAATTAATAAGACAAATGGAAAAAAATATGCATAAGATAGAATACTATAAGCTAAAATCTAAAATTTATCTTATTTATAGACAACATAACAATTAAAATATATTATGAAAGATCTAATTTTATTCTAATGAATGATACATATCTAAGTCACAAATCTAAAAAACAATTAATTTTTCTAATTTTATTCTATTGAATGATACATATCTAAGTTACAAATCTTAAAAACAACTAATTTTTTTAAATTAATTGTTTTAAAGATTTGTGACTTAGATATATATCATTAATAAAACAATTAAGAGTAAAAATAATATGTTTAATTTTTTCTAATATATAAAACGGTTCAGTTCAGTTCATGATCCCGAACCGAATTGCAAACTATTTGCTCTTCACTGAACCGAACCGTTTAAAAAAAAAAAAAAACCGAAACTTCGATTCGATTCTGTTCACGGTTTGGTCGTTTTTTTGCTCAGTCCTAGTGTCTATGATTTCAAATTGATACATAACATATCATACTTCTAGGGTATATTGTGGGGTGTGACAATCTTCTAAACTAATGACAAGATTTAGAAAATCAAATCCGAGAAGAAATGTTGTAGGGAGATATGGTTTAGTTAGCTCAAAACAGGGATTGCTAAACCAAGTTTATTCTACTCTTGTTTTTATCATTTCCTCGTGCTCGAAAAGTAGACTTAAAAAACATTTTCTAGGCTATTTTGGGCTTCATTTGATTAAAATAGAGCTTAGATGGAATAAAATAAGTCTTAAGCCCTTTTATAATAAAAATGAGCTAATTTTTCTACAAAATGGACTTCTTTATATTATAAGGCCCATTTCTCTTCCAAGCTCACATCCAAAGCTTATGCGCCTCATGCCTATAATGGAAAAGAAGAGATGAATCCTAGCTGTTGGATGCATGGAAGAAATCCAACACAAGCAACGCTTTATTTCAACCATTCATCTAGAAGTCATGCAATGACTACTATCAACTAGGGGTATGATTCAATCAACAGCAAAAATCATCAACTAAATAATTCAAATCAATAGCTCTAAGCCCTATTTAATACCTAAAGAAACAAGTTTCAAACATCTTCTAATAAGTGAAGATAGAAAAAGAACAAAATCACCTTGAAAAAACAATCCTGGTCTTGAATTCAAACCCAAATGATGTCTTCCACTTAAATCTGATGTGGAATCCTTAATCAAAATAAAAAGAAAAAGCTAACTAGCAATCTATGCCCTAATTCTAGATCTAAGAGCTATGGAAAAAGGAGAGGAATTTATGCCTAGGGTTTTTCTTCATAACAAAATGATACATCAAGAGAATATATATATGAAAGGACATAGGCACATAGGCTGGCACTGTACACCGGTAGTGTACATTTTAAATCAGTCGGCCTTTTTTTGTAAAATTGATTTCTGAGAGCATTTTTAAATGTATACTGGCTCAATGTTGGTGGTATAGAATCTCCATTAGCCAGTGTACGTTCAAAAATTCAAGGCTGATGAAATCCGTCTTGTATGCTAGCAGTTTTGGAAGCAGTACTTTGTGCAAAACATTCATGTCAATTTTCGACTTTACTCTAATTGGAATTTGCCAGAACTTACCAAATAAAAGTTGTAGATCTTTCTCTCCTTTTTTAATAGGATCTTGAATCATATCTGTAAACACTTGAATTTTTCATAACTCTTAGAAATAATCCTAAAGTTAAATATCGGAACCAAGACCTTGAAAACCGACCCAAGTTGAAAACCAAATTCTAAATAAGTCGAACACTAATGTTCTTAACCTTGAAAAAAAGAGAACCCTCAAAACAAAATAGAAAATCCAACAATCGTTTGATTCAACATCTATACGCCAACCAAATAATCTATTTGACCCCTAACATGCAAATTAAGATGATATGTCAAAATAACACTCGTCGATAAAATACTAAAACCTTAAATCATTTGATAAATTTTAGAATAAAAAATTTTAATTACCACAAAAAGTCAAACATAGTCAACCTATAATCAAAGATTCGGTTAAATAATCTTGGAAAATAAAAAAATATATAAATAAAAGGTAAATTTTGAAGCAAAAATATAACACGGTCAAAAACCTCAAAATTTTATGATCTTATGAATAAATCAAAAAGTCGAAAGTCAAACCACAACCGTGAAAGTCAACAAAGTCTATAGCAAACCCTAGTGTTTAGATCCGACAATCCTGTGCTCTTAAACCCTAAGCAATGAAATTGATGTAATTGTGGGTAATAGTTCATAATAATATAGCGAAGCTTAAAAATATCATATTCGTTAATTTTTAGTGTGTTTTATATTCGAACGGGAATAGATTTCGAAAATCGTGTCTTAGTGCACCGAACAGTAAATATATTCCGATAACACCGTTAGACTCGCAATAATACAAAGATTTTAAAAATATCAATTTTATAATTTTTCGATAACTAAAATATTAGATATCGTATTTTTACGCATATTTTCTTTACTATTGGTAAATTATTAGTCTTGTTTACTATTCATTATCCTATTCTACACTATTCACAACTATCAATCTATCTCTACTTTTTGTACTACCTATTCTCACTATCTATATACCTATTTTCTTTTTTCTTTTTTTTTACTTTTCTCATACAACTTTATTCACATCATACTTTATATATTATTACTTTTTCTTTACAAAAATTAAATTTTTATCACATCTTCTCTCTCTTCCCCCCTCAATGCAGTCCATTCTTCCCTCTCTCTTTCCCTCCATTTCTTTTCTTTTTTCATTTATTGTTTAACTCATAATTCCCTCCACATTTATTTATAAATATCTCTTCCCTTTTTCACTTCCTACATACTTTTCTTTTATCATAACAAAACTCTACCACAATCATTTCTTAACTTCTCTCTCTAATTTTTCTCTCCCAAAATTCTCTTCCCAACTCTCTCTCTTCTTTCATAAAACTACCAACCATATATTGCTACTAAAACTTCATTTCTTCTTTAACCAAAAAATAACCTTAGGTAAATATTCCTACATTTATCTTCATGTTATGCAACTTAACATGATCATAGACCATAGTGTATGTTTCTTGAACCCATGGGTAGTAAAGAAACAACAATATGTTCATGTTTTTTTCTTGTTCATGCCTAAACTTCTATTATGTTATTATTGTTACTATATTGTTATATGTTGCTATATTGATATTGTTATTATTGCTCCTAATCTAACTTTATATATTATTGTGTATATATAGATCTATATTTCTTAGAGCTAAATGCTCACTAACCTAAACTTTTATTATTGCTCTTATTAATATGCTTTTTCTTTTCTTTTCTTTTTCTTTTTCTTTTTAGAACTAGTCTATTCTTAGTTCCGATATGCATTGATGAAGCTAAGGCTCTCAATATTTGATCTTATTATTATGCTTATTTGCTTCTTATATTTCTCTCTATCTTATCTTGTGATTTTTCTCTTTCTCCTAAGTACATATTCATGCATGTCTCAACAAAAATGAAGAGGAGATTTTCTTAAATAAGGAAAAATAAGACTAAGCTCTCTTTAAAATAAATGTTGTCACTAAATAAATATTTTTTATCAAAGACTTGGAAATTGTTTTTAATAAATTCTTTTGAAAAACTTAGAAAAGCTTATTATGGATATTTGAAAGTATCAATAAAGAGGATTTCTTCAAGAAGTAACTAAGTAAATAAACATTCTATTTTTGAAATAAGTAACATAAGATTTATTAAAAATCTAATGTGACAATTCCTTGTTATGTAAATTTTCATAAAAACTTAATTATAAGATTTTTACCAACTTCATAATTAAAACCATGAACCAAACAATCTTTCTAAGTCGAGTTTAAGATCTACTCACTAAGTTAAAATCCACTTAGAAGTAAAAATCGGTATACAACTCAAGGAACTAAGTTTTAAGAAGCAAAATCCTTTTTTTTTTAGAATTAAAGAAATACAAATAATATTTATAGTAACTAAACACTCACTTGTAACAAACTAAAGATTTTCAAATGAAGGTCCATATATAGAAAAATTATGAATTAATAAAGAAATATTGTAAGCATGAAAGTTTAGAATAAGTCACTCACTAAATTTTTCTCATATGCTAAAACTTGAAACATCTTTTATACAACTTGGAATGATTTTTCTCATAATCACATAAAGGTTCATATTTTGGAAAATAATTAGTTAAAAAAGTTTAACATGAAAATATAATATTCTTAGGCTCAAAATAAGTATGAAATCATGATTTTCTTTAACTAAATTTCACACTTACAAAATCTAAGAATTAGACTTTTGTTTAAAGAGTCAAACTTAGAAAATTTTTTAAAAAGAAATACATTTGGGTTTCTATGTCACAAATAGATAAAACCATGTTTTATAAAAATAAATTGTTGAATAAGAGTTTGTGAACAATATAAAAACTTTAAGGATTTTCAACTATGACTTTCTTGTTGCTAGGTCACAAATTTACAAAATAGCAAATTAATCACAAGACAAAGAATGACCATTCACAAAACTCTATCTTATATAAAATTGTTTACAAACTTTATTTTGAGGCAACGTCACTAAAATCATGCATACAATATGAGTATATATATATATATATATATTCAAAGGATTTTTTAATCATATAAATATCTATATTTTAGCTTAAAGATTTTTGGATGAAGAAAAGTTTAAAAAATTGTATTTTAAGGACTTGGAATTTTGTAATGATTATGTACCCTATTGTTTCCAAACATAAATGGTTTTTTATGATAAGAATAACCTCATAAATAGATATATCTTTTTGAGTAGATAGAAAACGATATATAATATGTGAAATTCCTAGTTAAAATAAGCAAGTTATGGCCATTTTAAGTTGGAATTTCATTATACGTGATTTTTGTTGAACATAGTGAAATAAAATTAGAAAATTTAAGTAGAACTTCTATGAAATACTCATCTTAGCTTTTTTTTTTTTGTCTAGGTAACGAAGAATACGTGATTTCCCTTCTCGATGATTATTATGATTAAGAAGATTGTGAAATGGAAGAGTAAGTTTTTTTTCCTCTTAATTTCGTTACCTTGCTTGTGCTTGTAGAGTAGTGGTATTAGTATACTAAGAAAAGATAAAAATAGACATGTATGAAGAATTCAGGGATATATATATATATGTATATATATATGATTCTATGCTTATATAATGAAATTAGAATAAAGAATATCGCAACTTCGAATTATTTATTTAAGTGTTTTGTCTACCAATATGTATGATTGCTTATTGTTTGCTAAATTATTTGATCACTCCTAAGAAACCTTAATAAGGTTTTGCTTAAGGAAAAAAAAAATAAATCGTTCCGCATAGCATCCGTCGAGTCACATTTTTTTGGAAGGCTGCTACTCCTACGTGTAGAATGGGATGGGCTTTAGCGTACCGGGACACTAGCCATACTCCTTCCTAAAGAATTTACATCGCTCGGGGAATGCGACTCTAGGTTCGAAATTATGCCAACCAAACACTTTGAGCGAGAGCCTGGAGACTAGTAATAAAAGATCGAGAGGATCTTCATCAGCATTTCCCTAACATTCGATATGGAGGGGTAAATCTGTTCTATATAACAAATATATATAGTTATTTGGAAACTATATATATTTGTGTAATCATGTGATTATTGCATAGTATGCATAGCATATGTGTGAAAGTTAAATAAACTTGTTTGAAATCATAGTGCGAATGAAGGGAAATAGCTCACTAAGCTAGTTGTAAGCTTATAAACCCATAGATCTTTGTTAAAACAGGTATACTCGTGGCTCTATTCGAAGATTAGGACATTAAGGAAATCATTGATGGATTTTAAACTCTTAGGGAAGCAACAGGAACATTGGATGAATTTATATTGTAATTTTCTTAGATGCAATATATGCTATGTTAGTATTTTGAAGATTAATAAAGAATGTATTTATAAAGACTTGAAGATAATAGCGAGGGTATGCCCTTAAGATTTGTAATCAACTATTTTTATTATTTTATGATAAGTATTCTTCTTGCCTTGTTACTTAATCGTTATCAATGTAAATTGTGCTACTTTGATGCGTTCTCTCGGTTGTGGTGTATGCCTTGTACATGATATGGAAGCCTTTGTATGACTAAAGTAGTCATTCTTAGGCTTTAGTATTGTGTACAATAGACTGTTACGTTTAGGGTACTCCTCAAGGCATGGCAATATCAAACGGATCTCGGATGAGAGAAATATGTCAAATTTACTAAAATAGTGTCGAGCTACAAATCTCACTGATGTTTTGCACTTACAGTAAATTCGAGACTATTTTCAACCTTCATTCTTTCATAATTAGCCAAAACTCAAAACATGAAGATTGTATATATCTCGTATCTTTCCATACAATTTTGAATCATGTCAAAAGGATATCTAATGAGAAAGATATCTCTAGTTTACCAAAATTTGTCATTTTCTAAATCTTGGATGCTATCATTGTAATAGCAGCGATTTCACAACACATTTTGACCTTGATACATTTTGAATTCATTCACACCCAAAACATGAAAGTTGAATATCTCTCTCTTATCTTTCAGTATCATTTTAAAACATCTCAATAGGAGCACGGATGATAGAGATATGTTGAATTATGAAACATCGCCAAAACTTCCTTGTGATGGAGGCTGGCGACCTACTTTGCATAATAGCCGGACTTGCTCGATTTTTTTTCTTAAAATTGCATGAAAATTCTCCTAGTTGCTTTTATTTGTATGTATAAGTCTTTCAAGACCTGAAATGTCAAACTAAGCATAATTAAGGACAATTTTCTCACGATTTCTATAAAATCAATAATAATTTAGCGTGAATTATTCAATGAAAAGTGAATGAAATATGCCTTTATCAAGCCTCTATCGAGATCATCAACTTCTAATCCTTAGTTTAACAATTGGAATCTATTCTTAACTATTATCAATTTAGAATTGTATTAAGAACTAGAATCCATATATCGATTAATCAATTTGTAGAACAATTTCATCACTCTACCTTTAGATGTTATGAGTAATCCTCATAAATAGCCTTAACGAAATTAGACATGAATCCACATCATGCATAATACAAATTCAAGATCTAATCAACTCAAGCAATTGAATTCAAGAAATTAACACTAATTCAATTAGAGCATATTGGAGTTACTTGAATTCAACCTAAGGATCAATAAGAATTAAGCTAATTTAACTTCTTCTCCATGGATATAGTAACAAAATTTAATAATTTAGAGATGCAATTGAAGATCATGATAAAAATAGACAGTAAAACTGTGATCCTTAGTGAATTGAAGTCCATGAGGTCTAATAGCAACTGTGAAACCCAAAGCAAGGAGAAAACTTTGCAAAAAACCCTTTCTAAAGGTACTTTATTTCTATCACTTTTATAATACTGATATTATCTGATTTTTTTATTTTAAATGGTACTATTTGATACTAATTTGTGACTAGGGTTTCGTGAAAATTGAGTAATTATAGTACAAAGGGCGTTGAAGTGGCATAAAGGCACAAAAATAAGGGAATGCATGTCAAACGTAGGAAACCCATTGCGAACTGCTGCCGTATCACAGGCGGCATCTTCTTCATTGCATTTTAGTTCTTCCCAATAGTGGTCATGCTTCTTAACACATTTACAATTGTAGAATATCTCAAGTAAACGTGTTCGCATTCTTGCATGCATACTCAACTATGATGGATTCTTAAATCTTGATCCTTTTGCAATCTCGGTCGTGCTGACTACGACTTTTTTTTTTCTGTGAAATCATGATCTTCTAAACATGTTCACGCTTTAAGTTGTGCTTCAATCTTGGAACACTTCGCATTAATTTAACTTTCACCGCTAAGCACGATTGCGCCTCTTGCTGTGTTTTCAATTGTATCTTCATTCTTTTTCATCCGCGCCGGCATTTCTAAACGTGTCTCCTTATTTTGTATGAAATTGTTGATCTTATTACCATCTCTAGAAAATTCTTACCTTGTAAAGATAAGATCAACAAATAAAGACATTAAGTGAAAAATTTATAGGATTATTGCTAAAAATAATTGTAATTAACAATAAAATAATCCTTGAATGAATAGGATAATTTATGCCTATAACAATCTATGAGCTATCTTATTTTAGTGGTATGTAGGATTTGTATTTAATCTTGTGTTACTTATGAAGTAATTGCAGAGTGACTGCGGATTTGAAGTTACTATTATATATGTGTTTGGAAGTTAATTCTAGTTTTCTATGTAAAGTTATAGCAACATATGAGCCTTGGGTATCCACATCTGATGTAGACACGTGGGGAGTTGGAAACATCCTTAAACTTAGGGTATTACAGAGTGACAAAGTATTTATGGATGCTTGACATGGATGACAAACGTAGGATCACTTTAATGAAAATAAAGTAAGACTGATGTCGTGCTTGTCATCTTATTATGGGTGAAGGTCAATAGCCATCCTCTTATATGCATGAGCCAGGCTAAGAAAGGTTGGTTGCTAATAGATCGATCTGATAATTCTTATTTCAAGTCTACTAAGCCAAATCTCTTTAGGTCATCCTAATAAATGAACTAAACTCATTAGGCTCCATCACCTAGCCTATAAGTCAGACCCAAATAAATATAACAATATATTGAATTTAAAACCCTTTTGCACAAATAAATTTTAATACTAGATCATTTCAACTCAACTCAACTTATTTTATAATATAAATAGTGAGGCAATGTAAAGAAAGACTTCAAATATCTTGACTAAGATTAGATAGTTCAAATATATTATCTTTATGGTAAAAATAAGTATAAATTATAATTACTCTTTATAGAATTGCTTGTATCTTTGAGCATTCAATCCTAAATTTTCATGATCTATTTTTTTTTTTTATATTTTTACATGACTATTTGTAATAAAAGTAATAATACCATTATAAAAGTTAGAAAAAAGAAAAATATTAAAAACCAATAGTTATTATAACATAATATTTTAAAACTAACAAAAAAAATGTGTCTAATCTCTTTATCCTAAGATATAATTTTTATTTAATATCTTTTATTATTTTTGTTCAAAAAAGAACTTTTAGGTAGAAGCTTAAAACCACGACTTAGAAAATTACGAAAGATTAGCATAATGATTTTTTCAAATGTAGAAAAAAGAGGCAAATCAACATTGATCACGATGAAATGATTGTGATTGACTCGATGTTCAAGGAGGATACTATAGCTACTAATCGTAGTCACGCATTGAGATCATATAGGGATACTATTACATCCCATATATCAGAGGCCTATGAATCGACCATCTTCAAGGATACATGTGATAATGATCTGTCATCAAATCAAGATGATATGGAGGAATCTAAGAATCCTATAGATGAATTGCAAAATGAAGGTTTAGCGATTAAAAGAATTTTATTCCTAAAGGAGGATAAAGACTTCATATATAGTAATGGAAGCAAACTCTAATAGTCAAAGTCATGGGACTAAATCTAAGCTATCAAGGGCTTCTAAACAAGCTACGTGTCCTTTTGGAGAAGAACTCGTGTTTTTAATAGGATTAGTTTAGGAAATAGTTTTTATTTTATCTCCTTTATGTCAAAAAAGGATGTAAAAATGATTATTCGTGAAGGACCATGGTTTATCAATGGTCATTTCTTAGCTATTCACAAATGGATACCAAACTTCTCTCCCTCAACCAACGACTTTTATTTAATTGTTGTATGAGCAATAATCTATGAACTATTGCTTGACTACTATGCAGAGAGGCCTTGTCGAAAATTGTTAAGGCTGTTGGTTCGATCCTTCAATTTGATGCATATACTACACAATTTGAACGTGGTAGACATGCACATCTTTTTGTGCAAGTTAATTTTACAACCCCTCTAATTCATACAATCATTATTGATGGTAAAAAATATAGGGTTCAATATGAGGGCCTACTGCTGTTCTGCAAAGTATGTGATTGTGTGGGCCATAACAAGGAGTCAGAAGGCCATCAATTATTGAACAAAGGTAAGGAGTAATGTCATGACAATGACATTAGTGATGAGACAAATGTACAGAGTCATAATGTACCCAGCCATCACTTGGAGGATAATCAACAAATATTAATGGGCGATGAGGTAGATTGGTGCAATGAATGGATCAAAGCAGAAAAGAAAAAGAAGGGACCTAAGGTTAGCCTATGTGTACCTATCAGTATAAAGACAAACCTCAGTCAGAATATGATTAATGTTTCAAAGAAAGTGGATCATAATTTAGGTCAAAGAACATGCCGAAACGACCTAACTTTCAAGGTACTTAAGGTTATGGTTGTTTTGCCACATACATCGCCTCTAAGCGACATGTACAAAGTTTCTGATAATTAGGTGAGTTTGCTAATAAATTTTTATTTGTGAAACCGTGATTGGGCTTTTTAGTAAAATCATAATGTATTGAAGAATGGTTTACTAACAACATAGTTGTTAAAATCGCGATTTTGCTCACACGATTCTACGAGTTTACAATTTTAGGAGGCTCTTCCGAGTTGACTCTTGTATAGAATCTTTTTTTTTTTGGTAAAATCTTATAATTTCAACTAAGTCTACAAGTAAACTTAGTAGATTTTACGATTTTAACTGGGTTTATTGATTCAACCTATTCAAGTCAAATAATCTAAAATATAAAAAATACAACTATGTTTTTGCAAGTTTACCAACTATTATGAATTAGGATGGTATATCTTTCTTGTTGTCATTTCTATTTGGTTTCCACACACTCTCTCTATCTTTTTCCTTGCCTCCCCCTGAAAACGCTTATTCTACATTTATAGAATTCATTCAAGTCAAGTTATAATTATAAAGTTTACAAGAAAACTTATTTATTTCATTTATATAATTAAGAATTTAATGAGTTGAAAAATTTAATTTTCCTTCAATTTATCAATTATTTCAAATAAAACAATAAAAAAATAAATTAATTTTGACTCTATTCGCTCTTTTTTCATATATATTATATCATGTATTAAGAGTTATTATGAAAAATTGAACTTAATTTCTTTATTTTTTTTACATATATTATGTATTCCAAGTTTTCTATGTCTTCTACATGCATATTTATAGTAATTGTCAAAGTTATTTTGCAAAGATTGTAGAAACTTAAGTTTCTACGTTTCGATTCTACTAATCCCCTGTCGATTTTACATAGAATCACGATCTTGACAACATTGACTCACAATTTGTAAACCATTCAACCAACATGTAGAAAAGTGCCTTTAAGAAAGAGTAAAACGAAAATTTAAAGTCTATAATAGTTTAAGATGACAACCATAGAAGGGGAACTAGGCTTAACCCAATTACAAAGGTTGGCACTTGGCCTAAAAGTAGTATAATAGTTAAGTGTTTTCAGTCATCCATTGGAATAATAATAGATATTTAAATAGACTTTCCAAAGTTCCATTTAGATCTCTAGACATCGGAGTCACTCTTTAAACTCGTTGGTCCTAAAACCCATAGAATCATAGTGGAGATCCATATATGAACTCTCATAAATACCTGAAATATTGAAACGTAAGTGATGAAGCCCAGTACACATTTATCAAACACATACATGCATGTCATGCATGCCTAAGCTAATACAACAAACATTAATTAAGTTCTATTAAATTTAAGATAGCAACCAAGTATTTCCAGTATCCTATAAATATGAACATGCACAAAAGTACACAAGACTCCCGTCAAATGAAGGGGGAAATGTTACCTCAGTGGATCGAGCACTGAAAATGGTGATTCGATAAGTCCCAAAAACTTACTAGAAAAGAAAATAGAGGAGTAGTTTCGGCTGGGTTATCTCCTTACAAGCTACCACTAACGAGCATAGTTCATTGTGGCGCTTTATATAGGGTCTGATAATGCCGTATAACTAGTCACAACTTCAAACATGCTCCTAGTCAGTTGCTCGATGTCGAAAATTTTCCTATCGACTACCCGCTGAGCCTAACCATGTACCCTGAGGGCCTAAGCGCCTAATCTACCGCATCATCTTAAAGTTGTGATGTTACGCCCCGGAGGGTACCCTAAACATGGTAATCCACCGCATATAATATTAAAGTTAATAAATGACAACCTTAGCCATGCAGGAGCTTCGATATCACATGCAAGGCGTGCTTCTAAGATAATATGAGACTCATAGGGGTATTACATTTATGTAGATAATAAAAGCATGCAAAAACTTATATAAATAAACATGAAATATTCATTTGGATAATAATCTCTTACAACTTCTTGGGGGCATTCCCCCGTCTCAAATGATCTTGTTTAACTAAACCATTAACAAGGTATACATAACTATAACATAGCTTACTATAGAGATTTTTTTAGAAGTCTATGTTTAAAACTAAATACATATAACTTCTCCTAAAAACTCCTACCAGCTTTAGCTCATACCTGGCATATGAGACTCTTTGGTGCCAACCATAGGTAATCATACTATAACAACAAGCTATAGGGGTATAAGCAAATCTAGCTTAGTGAGATAACTCCTATCTTCAAAACATTTCCATATATCAAACAAGTATTTAAACAATCATATGAGAATGCACCAATCACATGAGCAAACAAAATACACAAGATTAATCGGAAATCATGTGTAGCACAGATTTTACGCCCTCCATGTCGGGGGTTGGGAGGTTACAGGCCCATATGACCATCAATATTTGTAGATTTACTGGCTCCTACTCGCCCTGTAGACTTTCCGGCTCTTACTTGCCCATGTAGACTTTCTGGCTCCTACTAGCCACCACTACAACTTCTCGTTTCCCCACACAAAGAATAGTAGTGAAATAAATGTGACTCACAAATATGATATGCATGAATCTTTTTCAATAAGGTTATTCCATCATTGTTAAGTTCAGGTTAAAGGTGATCAAATCAGTATTTGTCATATCATTGCAAGAAATCGTAAATTATTCATCAATTTCTCTTTCGATATTCTTAACTTATATTCAACCAATCATAAATCCAAATCACACAATAATTGTTCATTTATCTTTTCCTTATATTCTAGTGCTACTACTTACAAGCACAAACAAGGAATTGTAATTTAGTAAAGGATTAACTCACTTCATGTCGGTAGCTCTTAATCGAAGCAGTCTTCCGGGAAAGTGATCTCGGTTCCTTCTTCACCTAAACAAGATGAAATACCTAAAATGAGTCTTTCATAGAATTTCTATTTGAAAATTCTAAATCTATCTTAAAATCGTAGTAAAATCGGATTGGAGGAAATTCCAACTTAAAATGGCCATAACTTGCTCGTTTTAACTCGGAATTTCGCATATTATATACCGTTCTCTACCTACTCGAAAAGATCTATCTATTTCTAAAACTATTTTAATCAAACTAAATCATTTGGGTTCCAAAATAGTGATGATCAGATTCACCACGAATTTTCATAAAACTTGAATTCCTTCTCTTAACAAAAGCTCATTTTAAAGAGATAAATAGTATAATAGTTTGTAAAACCTTTGAAATGTATATATTTATTGACTCATATGAAATATATGAAATTAATGAAGTTGTCTCAACCATAAATTTTTGTAAAGTAAAGTCTTCTAAAGAAAAGTGAAACTTTTGAAAATTCCTCTCACTTTGCTAGAGAATATGAGTAAATTTTATTTCCTTAGTCCTTTAAATTTTCAAAGACTGATTTTATTTCCTTAGTTCTTTAATAATTTTTGAAAATAATAACAATTCTATATTCATAGAAATAATTTACTTATTTCTTAAGATTATTCTATTTTCATAGAAAGAATTTCTTTTTGTCAAGCTAGTACTCGATGAAAAAGTGAAGTTTTAGTAAAACTTTTGTTTACTCAAGAAGTTCTTTCTATGTAGCTATATATATATATATATATATATATCTTTTAGAACATATAAGCTCATTTGTTTTGCAATTTATTTACTTTCATGTTGTTTTTAAGACTAGTCTTTCTAGTCTTAGACTTGTCCTCATCAAGTCAAAACATTTTCTTTTTCTTTATGGGACTAGTCTATTCTTAGTCCCGGGATATCTTGATGAAGCTAAGGTTCCAATACTTGATATATTATTTGCTAGCTTATTCCTTCACTTATTATGTCTTTCTTATATTATGCTAGCTCAACTCACTCAAGCACTCTCCCATCTCTTTCATACATTTTTCCTCGCTTAATTCTTACACTATTTCCTCCATTGTCACTGGTCCTTTAAGATCTACGGCATACACTCACTCGTATGCTTCTGTCTTGAGGTATATGTTCCCCACCTTCATTATATGTAATATATTTTACATTCAATAAAGAAATTGTTTATGCTCTTGCTTTCTTTACTCATTGATTTTTAAGTAGACCCCTCTTGCTAAGGAATACCTGGCGTGGTGTTGAAATTTCTTATTATCTGTGTTATTTCTCATATCTTTTCACTTATATTTCATATTGTTAAGTTAAAATATTATTGTTTGATCCTTAACATCCATGGTATCAGAGCCAGGGGAGAGATATAGTTCTTAAAAAAAAAAAAAAGTATAAAGTTATATTACAATTTTACTTGAGACGATTACCATTAGTGGTGATCCCAGAATGAGACTAGCCTACTGAGGCCGGGCGTAAATCCTAGAGAGGTTGCTAAAGGTCATAATTTGGAAGTCACAGTTTGGGATAAAAGTAGTCCTGTAAATATGTAATACAATTTTAGAAGAAAGTAGTTTTGTTATTATGAATTTACTAAGAAGAACTATGTCCTCTTCTAGCTTTGCTCCCTCGGAGCAAGGTTCAGAAGATAATATTCTAAATTGAGATGAAATACATATGAAAGATTTTGATGAAGCCATAGATAATTGGAAAATTCCAAAGCTGGCTTACAATGAAATATATCAAATGGCTAAGTGGAAAATCTTTTGAAATAACCATGAAATTCCCAATTTATATTCTATATGTGTGTTAATAAATTTATACATACTTTTGATATGTATTGAATATGATTTTTTTCATGATGAATTATGTGGTTTATTATTGTGTTAAAATATTGAAATATTCTAGAATTTATTAAATATTTAGTTCATAAAATTTTAATTGTATTCATATATGTAATTTATGATTTGAATGTGTTGAATTAAGTGGAGGAATGCATGTAACTAAGTCCTTATGTAGCATAATTTTTAGGCAAAAAATAAAGCTATTAAACACTCATTAAGGCCTTAAGACAATGTCATTAAGTAACAAAAGGTTAAGTCATTAATTGCCTTAATTACAAATGTCTCAAAAGTCAAACAAGTAGATAATATCTACTCTTCAAACTTAAATTTTCGGGCAAAATTTCAGACCTTAGCCAAACCCTTTCTCCAAGCTTCAAAACACCTCTTAACCCTCTCAAAAGCTCCTCCAAGGTGGTATAAGATTAAACCCTTCATTTTCCATCACTTTTACCACCAAAAGATTGCTAGAGGACCATTAAACTAAAGCCTCAAGTTCTATTGGTGAGTTTGTCTTTCATGTCTTAATCTTATGCATATATGTGATTTCTTGATAATAGGGTGCTTATGCTAAATATGAGAAATGATGTGTTCTATATGTTAATGGTAGTTTAAGTAGTATATTAAGGATACAAGAACTTATAGTATATGTTTTATGTGTAGCAAGAAGTATGGGTGTTGTTGAATTTGGGAAGAAGATAATTTGGGTAGTTGAAGTGTGGATTTGGAGTTTGAAGTATGATAAGTATTAGAAGTGTTTGAAGTGTTGTATGAAGTTTGCATAAGGTTTAGGACATGTTAGGAGTTGAGAAAAGTTGTTTTTTTTCAAGTTAAAAGTGTTAAAGTTTGAAAAATTTCGTATAACTATCACTACACCTGTCAAAACACCCCGTTGCCAAGGTTGTAGTGCTCTCGGATTAAAAATTTCATTTCCCCTGAGTTGAAACGGCCTCCAAAACACCCCGTTGCCAAGGGTGTAGTGCTCTCGGATCAAAAATTTCATTTCCCCTAAGTTGAAACGGCCTCCAAAACACCCCGTTGCCAAGGGTGTAGTGCTCTCGGATCAAAAATTTCATTTCCCCTGAGTCAAAACGGCCTTCAAAACACCCCGTTGCCAAGGGTGTAGCGCTTGCGGATTTCTTCCCTGACGCGACATTGTTTTGTAAATTGATCATAACATTTTCATAAGAACTCCGATTTGAGTGATTCAAACTGAGTTAGAAAGCTTAAAAAGAGATCTACAACTTTCATGTTTTGAGTTTTTACAAAATAAAAACTTATCAAGGCCGAATTTTCGTTTCTTTCCAGCTGATACATTTTCCAAACAAAGTTAAAAACTTGTTTTTGTTTGTTTTATGTGTATTTGCTTTAACAAATGGATCTTTTAGATTAAAATGAAATAAATTAATGATATATGATATGTAATGATGATCGAGTAATATAATTAAGCATGATTTAAGGATATTTGTATGATTTAATAAATTATTGATTATCTTTACTTGTTTTAGGATCTTGTGATAACTTATTTGAATGTATTTGTATGGTTATGTATGAGATTAGTTGAAATGAGTTTAAACTAAGTGTGAATTGTGATAATTCTTGTTGAACAGTTATTGATCCTCGCTTGGCCACCCCCATTAATTCCCAAGCTAATACAGGTACGCAGTAACTTGCTTGTATGCTTGTTAGGATAGGCATACTTAAATTTGATATAAGTTCTAAATGACTTAAGTACTGCTTGAATTGCTTGTGTTTTCACCGTTAAATCCGGTTCGAGGAGCGGTAACTTATCATGATGCAATGATAGGTTAGTGTAGACGCTTAGGCCAATAGTCATGATGCAATGACTAGGCTCGGCGGATAATCGATAGGAATGTATAACTGAGCAACATTTACTTACTCTTGAGAGGAAATAATATAATCTAATTCAATGTTTATGGGAGCATGTGAATTGCTTTATATTATGGATTGAGTTAAGTGAAGCTGAGTAACGGCTATATAACCTGGATGAGATTATTATTTGCAATGTAACGTTATCTAGGAGATATAGGTATTCGGGCTACCTATATCAACCCCCTGAGCGTTGTGAGCATTACTTAGGACCCCCAGATATCCTCAGCTTGTCCCGGAGTTTGAATACTCCAGTGTTGATTTGTTTAAGAAATATTAAAGAAAGAAATTGAAGTAATTGTTTTTGCATTGCATTAGTATAGGTGTGTATGGCTTCGCTTTTGTTTGTGTTGCTGTGTACTGGGCCTCTGGCTCACTTTTGCTATTTTCAGGTGTTGATGATGATTGTTATGATGATATGGGATTCGGGTTAGATTGGGAGAAGTTTATGGACGAGTGGGATGAGTAGGACCCTGTGGCGAGAAGTTTTTGAAGAAAGTTTTATTTCATATGTTCGTTTAACAAATGTATTTTGTATTTTGGAATAGAGGCTTGTTAGTTAAGCCTGGGTTGTATTAAAAGACTTAAAGTCTATTTTCTTCATTTTGTAAGACTTATGTATATTTTGTTGTGTCCTATGCTGGACACAAGGATGTAAATATTTCCTTAAACTATTTTATATAAATAGATTACTCAAGTGAGTAATCCTTTTGTAAAAGCTTTTATAACAAGTTTTAGTAGTTTTAAACAAACAATTCACATAACTGTAGATTAGGACAACCTTCCATATAATACGAAAGTATTATATGTGGTTGGGGGCTTAACTTGCTAAGTCTTAAGGATTAGCAGGTCGGGTCTTTACATCTTTTCCAAAAATGACTATGTTATAGCCACAGAAGAAAAGGATGTTCCTATTTCTGATGGCCTCACCTCTATGGAGATTCTCAACAGAGAATCTATCAAAAAATATTCCAAAGATTGGAATTATATCCACATAGGTCTGGTCCAAGTAGGAGCTAAACCTTTTACTAAATTAGGCCTGGATACTTCCGTCCTCATGATACTCAGAGATTCCAGAGAACTGGAGTATGAAAGATCAATTCATGCTGCAGTAGAAACCAGCCTGAGTAATGGCCCTGTCCAATTCGATTGTCATCCTAATGTAACCATAGGGTTAAAGGATAAAACAATCATGAAGTCTTTAATCCTCCAGATTAAAACTCACAACTGCCGAATGATGGAAGGATCACTTCCAATGGCTGTAATATACAGGATATATTACAAACTTATGAAAACAGCTTTTGGATCTAAGGCTTTTAAGGTTGATAGGAGAGGTCAAACCTTATTAATCCAGACTGACCTTTCAAAAGCTAATGTTTCTATCCCTAAAATGATTCAATGGAACCAAATCAATCTACCCCAGCAATGGGAAGTAGATAATCCTCTTCCAAAAAGAATTGTGTATAACACTGAACCAACCAATGTTATACAACATCCTGAAGGAAAAGTAACCATTCAGTTTTCTAGGAGATCTCTAGATCTACCCAGAAACAATGTAGAAATTAGGACAATGTCATCTTCTTCTTCAAGAAGATCTGTTGACCTACCTCCACCTGTGATTAATATTCCTCCTCCTATACCTCCTATGAATGTTAGAGCTCCCCCAAATCAAAATAATCCTCCTTCTGTTGACACTACTCTTGAAATTCCAAATCAAAGCAATCCGTCTTTGATAGGAATTGTGACTGGAGATAATGATTTACCTAGATTAGTTCACCAACAAACTGATTATGAAGAACCAGCCTTCTCAGAGGTCCAAGATGATGAACTCAATGTTTTAGATAAACCTTTCACACCTGACATAAAATATCTAAACAAAGAGTTTGGTTCAACCAAAAATGAGAAAATCAGGAAATGGTATTTTAATACTTTTTCTGATTTTAAAAATGAAATCAAAGATGAATATTACAAATTCATGTTTGATAATCAAGCCCAAATATTATTCTTTGATTGGTTCCAGGAATATTATTTGGCCCCTAAACAAATCAATGTTATAAACTATTATTTTACTTGGCAAATTGGTGATGGACAAACAATTGAATCCAACCATCCACCACTTACCCAATTAAAACAAGTTTATAAGAATAACGAGATTACTCTGGCACCTTTCAAGTCTTCTGATAAAGAAGAAGATGGAATCAGAAAAATCATTGAGCAAAATAACTTTACCAATCAACATTTGCACACTATGGGCAAACAGTTAGATAGAATTGAAGTTATTTTGGATAATGATAAATCCAAAGTTTTCCCAAATGTTTCTTTAAATACTCCAAAAAATCCCTCTAAAGAATTTTTAAAAGCTTTAGAGAAAAAGGAAATTAAGGCCCCTTTGATAAAACCTTTTGAACTCCAAAAAAAACCTTCTAAAGAATTTTTAGAAGCATTAAGAAGAAAATCAAAAGAACAAATTGATTTCAACAAAACCCCTAATACTGCAACATCTTCTTATACAAAACTCATGAACCTGACCATTGAAGATACCCCTAATCAAAATATTAATGTTTTAAATGAAACTGATAGCGAATCAGTTAACAGCTCACTTTTTGAACAAATTGATCAAATCAATAAAGTTACCTGGATAGAACCCCAAAAACTTTACTATCAGAGAGCAACCCCTCCTAATGTTTTGATCGAAGAAAATGATGAAAACAATTATCAGAACAAATATTCTGTAGGATCCACTTATGAATGGAACATAGATGGAGCCTCAGAACAAAAAATTCTCAATGTTTTAAATCAAATGATAATGTTTTCAAACACCAACAAAGCAAATGATACAACTGATTATCACATAGAGATAGATAAATTATGCGGGTCTGACGCAACTTTAGTAGGGGAGGAGAGAGAAAAATTTATTTTTTATATTTTTATTAATGAAAAGTAAGATATGAAAGATGTAAAGTTGTATTGGAAATGAAAATTATAAGAAATAGAGGTATGGTTTGTAAGAATAGGTTGTAAGAAAAAGTAGAGATAGATAAATAGTGTAGAATAGTAGAAAATAGTGTAACGTAAAGTAGACATGCAATTTAAGTACCGGTAGTAAGAAAATACGTGTATAATTGCAATATCTGATATTTTTGGTTACCAAAAAATTATGAAATTGATATTTTTGAAAACCTTATATTTTTATGAGTCTATCGGTATATTCGGAGTATTTTTACTAATCTGAGCCCCAGGACACGCTTTTCGAAAACTGTGTCCAATTGTACTCAAAACGAATCGCGGTTAAACTAATATGATATTTTTAAGCTTTCACAGGTTATAACAAACTATTCTACATACTAATCTCTTACTAACTTTCCTAGGGTTGCTTAAACGAGAATGCCAGAATTGAACGGTTATAATAGATTAGGGTTTTGTTGACTTTGGGATTCCGGTTGACTTTCTAATTAGGGTTTAAGCTTTATTTGATCTCAAAACTTTAGGGGTTTACATGTGTCAGGTTTGTAACCTAATCCGAGGATGCCATTCCTAGAGTAAGCGGCCAAGCAATAATCAATACTCAATTAAGCCAAGTTCAATTTCTTAATCTGGTTATTAAAACTATCCTAGTAAGTAACACGTCGTTACTGCCTACCTGATAACCCAAGTGATCCTTGAGTATCTCCTCAAAGTTCCAAATCCAAAACTGTTCATGATTGAAATTATGACTAGTCTATGATTAAATATCTTTCCTCTTGTATCATTTGTTTGTTTTATATTGGTCTCCTCAACTTAACCATTTTACTTAAAGATCATGTTTAAAAGATTATTTAAGTCTAAGCAAGAAGTTAAGTCAAGATTTGTTCAATTTGGATAGAGATCGAAGAAGAAAAAAAGGGATGGTAGAGAACACGACTGATACATGAAGAGACGTATCACCACATGTTTTAGTACATAAAGGAGTAGGTCAGCTGTGCATTGGCTATGTTCTTCCTTCTTTAGGCAACGGAGAAATACACAGGGTGAAACACGACATCGTGTTTCCCCTGTGTTGTTCTAGGATCAAAGGAGTTGCTTATATTAGAGAGAAATACGAGTGGGTGGATACATGTCCTTGTGTTCCTTTAGGCTTCATTGTGTTTCAAGACCAGAGAGAAGCATGGTTGTCGTGCTCTTTTGGGATTCGTGTTTTGTTGGAGATCAAAGAGAAGCATGACTGGATACATGACGTTGTGTGCATATCGTGTTATTTTGGGAAACACGACTCCTTGACTTTTTAAGGCTCAGGGAGAAGTATGGGTAGATAAATGACTCGTGTACATGCCGTACTTTTCTGGGGTTATGTTGTTTTGTACTCAAACTTGATTTTTTTTTCATAAACATGTTTTAGATAAATTTTAATGATCTTATAGGTATTTGAAGGTCGTGTTTATGCCTAAACTCATCTATTTTCATTTCATGTTTGATAAAACATGTTTAGATTAAATTGAAAGTCTAAAACTTCTAGTTTTCATAGCAACCATCAAAATATCATGTTTCTCTAAAATTTCCAAAACATTTCATTTGCAATCCTTCATTGAACTTCCTCTAACATTAATAACATCAACTTCCTATTCCTTTTATGATCTCGTCTATAGTTTTAAACACATAGCATCAGTTATTTCTTATCAAAGTTAATCTTTAGAAAGATTTCAACTTGGAATTCTACATTCTTATATCATTAGATTATCTTATCTCCTTATTATTGCATCTTTATACCACTAAGAGTTGAGTTTGGATCTTACCTTGTTGTTGTTGTAGTTGCAAAAGGGATTCTAAAGCTCAAAACACTTTCAAAAACAAATTCCTTGCTACCTTCACTTCGTACCAACACCTCTATGTTAGAATTTACATTCAAAACACCATAAACTTTGCACTTCAAACCTTGAAAATATCAAACTTATCTTGTCATGAATTTCATTAAAGTTGTTACTCTTCCCTTTCTCTTAATTCACCTCCATTGTCGTCATTTGGTAACACGAAATAGATAACCTTAGTTAATTAATACCAATCCTCCTTTAATTTTACTTAATTAGCATTAAATGGGGGCTGGGGTCTAGTGTTTCTTACCTTAGGGTTGTAGTAGGTTTCCTAAAGAAGTAGCAACAGTAAGTATAAAAGTATTTATATGAGGGCTAAGGTCTAGAGTTTGTAGGGCTCTTTCTAGAGTGCCACATAGCATGATCTTAACCATCCATTCCTATTAGGTTTTCATTGGTGGATTTTTCTTTTCTGACTTAGATCGATTAATCAAACCAACTTTAAGATTCATTTAACTAATCCACTAATTAATTCCATCCATTCTATTAGTTTAAATTCCTAATTATTTTTTAGTTTTATTTAAATTTTTAAATTTTATGGGTGGTGTTTGGATCATTTCACATGCTTTTTGGAGAAAAGAAATGAATTTGCCTCTTAAAATTATACCACTGTTGGACAATTGCCAAATGATCAAGTCAATTCTCGTGCTATTACAAAGGAGGAAAGTGACGGAAAAAATAATATGATCTTTAATAGGGATGAGAATGTGGATCCTAATATTACTGTTGAATTTTCATTTAGAAAGAACAGAAGGTTTCGATCGAATAAATAATAGGCAAGAAGAAATGGTGCATAATGCTAGAATAATCTCGATGGTGAAAATTCTATACCCTTTACGGAAATATTACCGATCACTCTATCTTCAACTACATGGTAAATAAAATCCAAAGGATAATCGCACAATGTGCTAGTGGAAGTGATCTAAGCAGTGCCCATGTTGAATTTAGTAGTGAAAATTCATTAAGTGTCAATGATTAACTATTAGGAAACCTTTCCAACAATGAAAGAGATGGCCCTTTTCAATCAAGTTGGTGTCAAAGCCATTCGAGAAGGCATTCTTCACATTGTCAAAGTCACCACACTGGCTATATTGTACCTAGCAACGACACTTTTGAGATGGGAACTCATTTGTTGCAATCTAGTCCTCTTAGAACAAAATATGGCTTTAGAACTATCGATAATACCAGTGGTTCCTCAAGTGACACTTGGAGAAATAATACATTGGGTCTTCAGCCTCCAGGAGAATACCTTAATATGTTACTGTCTAGTACCAAACCACGTTGGCTCAGAGTGGAGGTGATTGGATTCAAATATCCATGATGTTACTAGATTACTTTAAGTTAAGGTCATTCTTGTAACTGGATAATTATTGAAACTACCTAATATTATATAATTGATTTACCACTTGATTTTCTTACTAAATCAAATATTAACTAAAATTATCTTAGTAGATAACTAATTATTCCTCTTTATGAAGTAGTAAAAGAATATTTATTTATTAGATCAATCTTAAAAGCATGTTCAATTGCTAAAAATTTGATGTCATTTATAGTATAATAAAAAAATAATTATTATTTGTGGATGGTCAATTATGGGACTTGGACTCCCCAGGCCCAATTCAACCCATTGCCTGCTAAGACTAACTCACTGGGCTTAGATTCATCCTATCCTGACTCATCTTGAGCTCCAAAATATACCGACTTTTCCTTAGCACAGTAGATAATGGCATGTATGTATGGATATACGTTTTGGATAGCCATTTTTCAAGTTATTGAGAGTTTTGGAGGTTCTTGTTTGGAGTTAAAGTTGAAATAATAAGAGGCGATGCAAAATCAAGTGAGATAAGTTACTAAATCAACTAATAGTGTTGGGAATTTGACATAATTGATGTGGATTTGTTAGAATTTGATATATGTGGCATGTAGGCTTGAAATTTTAATAACTAGCTACTAGAATTTTTAGCTTTCTTGATGAATTTGATAATTAAATTGCAATACACATGAATTCTTAAAGGATAATAAGATATGGGATGAATTATGTGATTCATTGGTGATGGAAAATTAAATTTTAATGAAATTGGAGTTTCCAGTGCATTAAGGTATGGCATGACACATAACGAAGGGAAGAGATGGTTTCAATTTAGAAAATCTACTTATCAATTTGAAATTAAACATTTAAGTGGAATTATAAGGTTATTGATTAAATAGTGGTATAAAATTCAATGGACATGTAAAAATGGTGTTACTTAAGAACTAATGTGTAAGTTCAAAAAAAAAAAAAACAACTAATGTGATATTGTTGAATTAAATAAAAAAACTTAAATTGGGATAGTTTAAGGACTAAACTGAAGTTGGTTTTCATAGGTTATAATGAAATAACTTAAGGAAAACTAGCCCCTTTGTAAATTTAAATAACCATTAGCTTAATTAGTACATTGAGGATTATAATAGTTGGATTATGGGCTATTTTAGACAACATTAAATGGGAATTTAATGATTTGACAATAATTCATGTGAAGGATAAATTTATTTAGGTGTATAACCTATTATGTGGAATTGTGAACCATAATGAGTAATTGTCAAGTTGATGAAATTGAAGACTAAATTATTAATGAGTTGTTGCGTGAGGAAATTATTTATCAAATATTGAATATGAAATTGAAGATATGAAAAAAAAGTGACATGATTGGTTGTATGATAATTGATGATAGTGTGGTGATGAATTGCTATACAATGGTATAATTAATGTAATAACATTTGTATGTGAAATTTTGCATATTGTGGTGATAAATGACTAGTTGGACATGCCATAATAGATTTGAAATGTATGCTAAAAATTTTGGAGAGATGTCATGCCATTGATGATAGAAAATGTATAAGGTGCATGTTTGAGTGTAAATTATCAAGTTACCTTACACATAAATTATTTATAACAAGTGTAACATTGTAAACATGAAAATTTGGTTTGAGATATGTTTTGTTAAATATGAGATTGGTAGATTACTAAGTTATATAAGTACATTTTAGATTTAGGTACCGATATGTTCCTACATAACTTGTTCACTTTACCTCTCTAGTAGCTAAAAGCGATTAAGCTTGTAAATGAGGGTTTATGTGAGAAATTAAAAGATATAGTGGGAAATATTCACTATTACCACAATATGGACACTAGGAATCATAAAAGAATTATAATCTGTTGAATAAGATAAGGGCCTAATAATAATATGGACAAGGGTTTTGACAGTTTAAGACATAATAACATAGGTGTATGATTAGTGGCCCTTGGTCACTAATTCTTAACTAACTAAGAGTCAGTTACCTACAAAAAAGATCACTAGGTATACCTAAACCCCAAAACAACTCAAGCTAAAATAACTTATTATGTAACTTTACTAAAAAATTTTAACATATAAAACCTAAGAAATATCACTTACCTATAATCGAACTTAATGTATACAAATGAGTGGAGTCCTAAATTAAGATCCATAGCATGTAGACCCTAAGACAAGTAATTCTAGGAATGAGAATAAACAAATAAAATGATTAAGTTATATGAAATAATCTCCTAATACAATTGTTAACTCATGAAGGGTTATTACAAGTTAAGCTTTAGAAAATGCATCTTGCTTGTTAAGATAGAATTGATAATCAAATTAGTACTTCAATTTGGCCTAAATGTGTGTTGGTTGCTTACTTTAGGAAGCGACACATTTGTACTAGGTTGAAAACCTAATCATAACTTTGGAAAGAGTGCATTAGTTTGGTGGAAGTGATAGTCAATAGGAAAATTTCCAAGATTGGATAATCAGTTGAAGCTAAAATGAATTTGTAATGAGTTATGTGAAGGTACATACCCTTGCATAAAGTGATGCAACGAACTATGTTGATCGATGGCTGGACGTGAAGAGATGAGATAAATAAGACTACTTTATGTTTTCTTTTTTGACAATATGGAGGCTTGTCAGCCTCCTAAAGCTAAACTTGGGGCACTTTTCATTCCTTATTTGTTTGGTGGAAGTAATGAATACTCATGTTCATGTTGGTTGATACAGGCAATCCCAGGTAATCAGTAACAAGTTAAAAATCTCACATTCAATTCCAACTATGATTGTAACTCAGAATTATTTTAATTATCACAAATCAAGATTTAATAAAGATTTACCAAGATGCAAGAAACATTTAGATTTTGAATATGAAATACCCCAAATCCTCACCTAGTTAATTTAAAGACTATTTAATTGAATAATATAATAGATAGTTAATTTTGAACATAGTTAGATAGTTTAAATAAATAAAATGAGTAAACAATAGAGAAAAAACAGACACTATGATATAATTAAATTAGTAAATAGGTTAAATTTGGATTTGAGATTTCAAATAACTTCTTCGTTTAGCTAATTACTTTAACTATCCTCTTCAACTAATCAAAACTGATATATCTAAAATTTCAATGCATAATTAATTGGATATATATGTTGCTTTAATTAAATTATGCAACTTTGTTAAGGTTTAATTGAATAGAAATTAATGTATTAGTGTGAAATAGTGGTAATAGTGTATTTTATGATTGGTGAGTGAAATGTGTTATATATATTTTAGTTGTTTAAATTATGTTTATTGGTTGATGAGTAAGGGGTGTTAAAAATAAGTATAGTGTGTTAGTAATTTTTTATATTAGTGTTTATTATTGTTAAGCAAAACTTAGTAGATTTTTCATATTATGTCAATCCTAAAATCAAAACAAAAAATAAAGCCTAAAGCCCACTCTCAATCTTTCTCCAAATTTGCCCAAAAGTCAAATATAAAAGAATAATATCAAACTTCAATTTGAAACAAATAAACATCTAAAAGACCAAAAAATAGACCCAAAACAGATCCAAAATTCGTGGGAATTTTCAAGCTCATTTTTCTAACCTTTTTGGTCAAGTTTTCTTGCTCATTTCACCAAGAACTCTCTTCCACTCATCATCTATAAGTTAAGGTAAGTTAATATGCCATTTTGTGATGATTATTATCCTTTTGTTCCATGAATTTTTTGTTAAAATGAATCTCATGATAGATTACGAGTAGTATTAGTATGTTGCGTTGTTTAAGAAAGCTTTTAGATGCTTGAGGTTGTAACAAATAGGTTATTGTAAGTTTGAAAGTTGTTTTGAGTTGAAGTGTTGAGGTTAGCTGAGATGTGTTATGAGTAGGAGTTGTTTTGAGTATGCTTGAATTTGGTGATGAAGGGTTTAATTCATGTTGAGCGATGTTTGAGAGTTGTTGATGTTAGAAATGTGAAGTTCATATGTGTTTTGAGTTGCTAAGGGCATATAATATGTTGTATGACGTTTGTAATAAGCTTATAGTAAGGTTAAAAAAGCAAAAAGTGTGTAAAATTCAAGTTTGAAACAAGAAAAAGTCGAAATTTTTTAAACATCTTATCAAACACCATGTTTAGGAAGGTGTATAGGTCATATGCTTTTGATACAACATGTATAGGAGGGTGTTTCACCCTCTAGAGCTCCAAACACCTTTCGAAACACCTACATGATAAGGTGTTTCACTTTCTGGACTCTTAATTTCGTTTTCCTTGGGTTTAAACAACATCCCATACAACATGTATGAGATAGTGTTTCATATTTCATGTGTTTTTCCTCTAAGTTCATATACCCTGCCATACAGCATGTATGAAAAGATATATGGTTTATACAGCTTGTCATACACCACCGTTTGGTTTTCTTTGTTGTGACATTGTGTCTTATTTTTCTCATAAATTTTTTATTCGACCTCGAATTAAGGTGATTAAAAAGGCTACGAAAAGCTTAAAAAGAGATCTACAACTTTTATGTTTTAATTTTTTGTAAATTATAAAAGTATCAAGACCAAAATTTTATTTCTTTCCAACTGCTATATTTTCCAAATAAAGTCAAAAATTTGTTTTACTAGTTAGATGTATGTAGTTAAGAACAACATGAATCTTTTTGAGTTAAAATGAAATAGATAAAATGATAGTTAATGTGTTATGTTTGTTGAATGATATAAATAAGCATGAGTTTAGTGAATTTATAGGTTTAATAGATAATTTGATTTCACATAGAGTCGAATATACAACGAACTTAGTTAATAATCTAAGTTCAACTTGGTTTGATAAACTTGAATGAATTCAAATGAATTAGATTAATCAAGTTTAATCAATTTGATCAAGATTAAGCTAAAATAAACTTAAGTTAATATGAATCTTAGTTATAAAATGAATTAGTTAATAATCTTAGTCTAACTTGACCAAATGAGCTTGAACAAGTTTAAATGGATTAGATTGATTAAGTTTGATTAGCTTAGCTTAGTAATTGGATTAAATGATTAACTCTAATGAATTTGATTAAGATTAAGTGAAAATGGGCTTAATAGTTAATAATTGGATTAGAATGATATGCTAGGATAACCTTAGTAAAACATGGGGAATATGTTATTTCAAACGTGTGTTTGCTTAAGAAATAGATGTTTTGTATATGAATGCCTTGTTAATGCTTTTGCAATAAATGACTATAATCAAAGTGAAAAGAAATACTTTGATAAACAAAGAAGAACTAGCCGTATTTTGGTGAGGCGATATTCATAGCCATAACAAGGTTCCAAATTAGTGTCTGATCAAATATGTTTCGAAAATGGATGTTTAATATAAAAATTGATGTAAGTTAATAAATGATTAAGTTGTTTATATGATTTAATTTCTTAAACAAATATTTGTTTTTGAACCTACTCTCTGGTTTATCTTCTAATTCTTTTGGATTGTGGACGTCATTTTGTACATGGTAACTTGCATGTTGTATGCTAGGATAGGCATCTAAAATGGATTAAGAACTTAAAGATGACCTAAATATTGAGTGTTGTTTGGTGCGTGTACCGTTGAATTCGGTTCGAGGAGCAAAAAACTTGTCCGAGCGAATATGGTAGTTTAGGTGCTTAGGCCACCCTCAACCATTATGATGGTAGGTCATGGTGCCATTGCAATTCGTATGTGGCTTGAAAGATAGCTGATGGGGTATATGGTATCAGTGTAACGTTTGCTTAACCTTATGGTGATATAACATGATTTAGTTCATGTTTATGGGATCGGTTAAACTAGATGATGTTATTGGTTAAGACTAAGTAAAGAGTGTGTAAGGGCTGTAAACCCTAGAGGGTGCCACTTTTTCTTTATCGATTATATTATCTAGGAGATATAGGTATTTGGACTGCCTATATCAACCCCCACTGAGCATCGTGTAGTTACTCAAGAACCTCAGATTCCCAGTGGCTTGTTTCGGAGTGTGAGTGCTCCCGTGTTACTTATTTTATTAAGATAAAAGATAATAAACTGTTATTGGTTGCATTGCATTTAGCTAGGTTTATGTGCCATTCTATGTGTGTTGATGTTACTGTGTAATGAGCTTCAACTCATTGTTACTATTCTTGTTCTTTTTCCAGGTCTTGATCTGATAAAAATGAAGTTGATGAATGAGGGTTTGATGTTGATGATATTGTTATTGTTGATGATGATTTATGGTGGTGGCGATGATGATGGATGTTGATGATATTGATTATTTTGAGCATGGGTCGACTTAATGGAGTAGACTATGGATGAGGGATGTGGGTTAGGATCGAAGAATGCAGATAGTTTGTTTTTATTTGTTTATTAAAAAGCTGGATTTATATTTCGAATTATACTTTCTTTTAAGGGGCATGTTGGAGTGGAGTTTTGTAATTTTTAAGCTCTTAACGCTCTGTTTATCATTATAAAAAGGTATTGGTGATACCTGATGGTATAGTTTTGTTGTCAGAAGATCATCTACTAATGAGAGTAGATAAATAAAATGTTTTGTAAAGTCTATTTCATGAATTATAAATTAAGTGGTTTCTAGAACATAATTTAATGATTTCATAATTATAAAAGCGAGTAGCAAATGTTCGCAATAAACATATTATTATAGGAAGTTTGAGCGTGTAATACTTAAATATTACACGTAGCAGTAATGAAATAGCCAAGAAATTCCTAATTTTATTTTATGAATGAATTGTTGAATTATGCATGATAAATATATGTTGATGGTTAATTTAAATTTTGATGAACTATGTGATATGTGAATGTGTAGAATTATTTAAATATGTTAGAATTAGTTATTTGTTATTTTATAAAATATCAATATGTTTTAGGGTGAAATATACATGTTAGAAATAAATGGAATGTATGCATATGAAAGCCCCTAAGTAGCAGAAAATTTGAGTAAAAATAGAGCCAATAAAACCCCTTTTTAATGCCTTAAAACAAAGCCATTTAATTAAGTAAAACAAGTTAAATTAATTAACCAAAGCTAAAGTCATTAAAGCCATTAATACTCCTTTTGCCACCTGCCCTTTTTAAAGCCAATAAGATAAACACAAAAGTCACCTAACACTTCAAAATTCGGCCAAAAATTGCCTCACCAAAAACACTCTCCATATTTGCCCTAAACTCATTCCTCTCTTCATCAAAAGAGCTCCCAAGGTGACCCCTAAGTTGAAGTTTGATTTTCTACAATTCTCACCATCAAAAGCTTGATCTAGAGTCCTTAAACCGAGCATAGAAGTCCAAGTGGTAAGTGTGTTCTCTATTTTTCATTTTCATGCTTGTATGTGTTCTTGATGATATTTTGTTTATGAATTCGTGATCCATGTTGTATGGATATTATATGAAGTGTAATAGGACTAGATTGGTTAGTTTTACTTGTTTGAAAGTGAGTTTGAAGTGTTGATGAGGGTTGAATGGTTGGATGATGGTATAGAGTGTGAATTTGGAGATTTTGGTTGTTGAATTGTTGGATGATGATTAGAATAGGGTTATAGATGTTTTGAGATGATGATTGATTGATAGAAGTGATAAATGAACTTATAATAAGCTTGGAAAGATTTGGAATGAGTTGAAGAAGTGTAAAAGCATGTTTTTGAAAAAGGGAAAAACAGGGGAAAAACTTTGGAAAATTTCCGCTGCTGTCAACGCCTGCAAATTTGCCGGTGTACTTTGCCGGTGTAGGATTTACGCCGCCGGCTTTGAAGTTTACGCTGCCGGTGTTGAAATGACTTTTCATGACCAGAATCGTGGTTCCTTAACGCTGGCAAATTTTGCATTCAACGCCGCCGGCGTTGGAACCGGCGTAGACCCCTGCAGCTCAAACATGTTTTCGTATATCAGCCGTAACTTTTTCATCCGATCTCCGATTGAGATGATTCAAGTTGCGTTGGAAAGATAAGAAAGAGATCTACAACTTTCATGTTTTAAATTTTTACAAATTCGAAACGTATCAGTGCTTAAATTTTACATCTTTCCAACTGATACATTTTCTAAATAAAGTTAAAAACTTGTTTTTGATTGATTTATAGGTATTTGCTTTACCAAATGGATATATTTGATCTAAAATGAGATAGATATATGATAATTGATGTATTATGATGATTAAATGATATAATTTAACATGATTTAAATATATTTATAGATTTAACAAATTAATGAATTTTCATGAGAGTTAAGCTAAAACTAGTTATGTTATATATATGATTTCCTTTACTTATTTTAAAAATCTTGTGATGATTTATTTGAATTTCTTTGGATGATAATGTATGAGATTGGTTGATATTGAGCTTGAACTAAGTGTAAAATTGTAATAATTCTGTTGAACAGTATTTGATTCTCGCTCGGCCATCCCTATTAACTCCCGAGCTAATACAGGTACGCAGTAACCTGCTTGTCTCTGTTAGGATAGGCATTTATAAAACTTAAATATATAATAAGAAAACTTAAAATGTGATTGTTGCTTGTGTTTTATGCCGTTAAAATCCAATTCCTACGCCAGGTCATGTATGAACCTAACGGCGACCCCTCATAGTTTGATGAGTTTGGGATGGAAGTTGGTATCCGGTTCGGGGAGCGGCACCTTGCTCGGTTTGAGCACGGTAGATCTAGGCGCTTAGGCCACTCCTGTCATTTGAGATGACTTTCATTAAGTGGTACGGCGGGTAGTCGACGGGGGGTATAGATCGGTGAAAATTTATTTAAACTTGGTAGGAAGTACCATAGTTTAGTTCAAACGTTTATGAGAACGGGTGAACTATATTTTATGATATGGACTGAGTATAAATAGAGCTAAGTAACGGCTATTAACCCTGGAGGAAGCTACTTTTCTCTTTGACTTAACGATATCTAGGACGGTATGAGTACCCGAACTACTTATATCAACCCCCTGAGCGTCCGAGTGTTACTCAGGTCCCCTCGCGATCCCTGTTGTCCGGAGTTTGAATACTCCCGTGTTGATTGATTAATTAAAGATTAAAGAATAATTGAATGGATGTTGCATATTGCATTTAGACTAAGCTTGTGTGCTTCATCTCGCTTTTGTATTCGTTGCTGTGTACTGGGCCTCTGGCTCATTCTTTTAACAATTTCAGGTGATGACCTGGACGAGTCCTATGCGAGCATGGGTTATGGCTCCGATTTTGAGGACTTCTTGGAGGAATATGAGGACTAGAGTTTGACCAGGACTGGACGGAACCATTCTTTTTGTAATAGACTAGATAGTTAGTTAGAATGGATGTTTGTAAAGCTTTGTTAAGCTTTATATTTTGTTATTTTGTTTAAGGCTTGTAAGAAGCCTGTGGATGTAATATATGTATGTATATATCTAGCTTGATCTGCCTTTGTTTGAAGTTGTGTATATATATGTTAATATGTTTTGAAAAGCTACTAAGTAATTATTTCTCAAAATGATTTATTCCATAAGATTAGGTGAACAATTCATCAAACAATCCTTTTAAGACAACCTTGTATATAATTCTGCAGATTATATGCGGTTGGGGAACTGCTATTGCTTATTTCAACTAGGGGTAATAGCGGGTCCTTACAAGTAATGCCTTAATTAGATTTAGGGCGTTATAGAATCCCCACCAATTATTTATATGATTACTTATAAGATAATCCTAGTTTTTATCGTGATTTTTTTTAACAGTAGAAATTCATAATGTAATTTATTATCTTCTGTTAGGATTATCTAATTCTAATTCTAGGTTAGTTAACTAAAATGTCTTTCTAGTTAAAATGCTTTAAACAACATTACTGATTTAGAATTCTCTTATTAAGTTTAACCATAATCCCAAAGATTTATGTCATCCTATGTCTATGATTGCATGTTACTCCTTTAATTGTGTAGATCTATTTACAAGAGCAATCCATCAATTAACTAGTATAAAATCAATATCAAGAATCAATACCATAGTTTATTAATTCAAGATAAGCAATAAAAACAACACAATTAGATTATATAAAAATCAATCAATAATATAGAAACAAAGTAAAGCAAATCGCATAGAAAATCTTGGGTTCATCAAAATCTAGATAAAGAGTTTACTCCTCCATGGATTTATTAATAACAACACTTGGTTTAAAAACAGTCATCAAAATAATAAAAATACCCCCTGGAATAATTAATTCTTACTACATGGTGGAAACTCAGATCTTGACTTGTTTAATTTTAGAGTAGAAATTTGTAATTTAGGGATGTGGTATTGATTCTATTGTGCTACTCCACACTTGAAATTGGAAGTTTCCTTCTTTTAGAAAAAAAAAGTGACTATCTTAGTGAGTGGAGAGTGGATTTTCTTGATTAAGAAAGTAAAAATCTTCAAAATAGGAGCAAGGAGTCGTTTGATTGAGAAAGTATTCTTTTTTATTAATAGAGAGGATTAAATCTTGAAACTTTTCCAAAATAACCATAAAACACTTTCTTTCCCAAAATTAGGTCACTTCCCCTTTTAAAATGTCAAAATAAACTTGTGAAAAAAAATTTAGGCAGGACACAAGCATGACATGATAGGGTTTGTCTTGTGTCCTTATCGGCTGAAAATTTTGCAAAACATGGACCTGGATGTGACATAAGTATGACACGATTATGTCTATTTCGAGTCTCTCTTAGCTAGAATTTTCTTATGCTGTCATTGGGATAGCTTAAGACATAGTTGTGTCTATCTTGTATCCTTCATAAAATACCCTCTTTTCTTGATCAAATCACTTCCACTTCATCAAATTCTTTCTTTTGCCGTTGAATATGATCCAAAAGCATGAAATCAAATTGGAAGTATTTTAAGTGCTATTTTTATAATTTATTCATTGAAATTTCCAATTAAAGCATATTTTAGGATGCTAGAAATGCTTATTTGTTAGACTCTTAATTTATATGCTACACCATGGTTGATGCATTAGAATAGGTTTATGTGACATGCTGATATGTGTTGGTTTACCATAGGCTTTGTCGCTTATTCTTTTAATGTTTTAGGTATTACTATTGACTTTTTATGTGGACTTGCAATATGATGTGTTGGGCTTTGGGGATGAGGAATCTGAGGGATGATCTAATTAGATGCAAATACTTTAGATATGGATTTTATGAGTTTTTTGTATAAGGACTTTGTTGAAACTCTATTCTTATAGCTGGATGACCATATCTAATTAACTATTAACTATATTACTTTGAGATGGACCTTTAGGTCTAAAACGTTTTCTAGTCAAGCTTTGCTCATGTGACTAGTAGGTTATGTTTATAGATAAGTATTCTTATGAATCTCTATATTGAACATGTCATTTTATAGATTCTAAATCTACCCAAATTATGGAAAAATAAATGATAGTTCGTTAAAAAAATTATAAAACTTGATACCGATTTCATAATTAAAACTTGATTAGTAAGCCACCTTATTTAATTGACCCTTGCACATATCATTTAACCGATATATGAGGTAAAACTGGTACGTCTTGTGTGCTTCAGATGTAGCACTTATCCTCTCATTCCTTACTCTAGAAGTACTCCTTTAGTACCTTTTTCCTTTTACCCAAGGAACGATATCTCTCGTACTTAGCTTCTAGACTTCATCCTTTAAAGCTTCAATCTCCTCGGTTAACCTTATGACTTGGAGCTCTCCATTCCTTGCCATCGCTTGAAGTTTAAAGATCCAAATTAATAAGCTTTTCTATTTGTTACGACTCACCTTAGTAAGTTCCCTTCACTTAGGCTTACCATTCTTAGATAGGCTCCCAAACTTTCAAGCATCTTAAGCTAAATGCTAGTTTTTAGCCTTAAGAGAATGATAATCTTCATCGGATTTCCACTTTTTTGCAGCCAACTCTACCTGTTGTGCCTTCACCCTATCCTATCTCTGACTTTCCCTTCTCTTTCTTCATAAGTAAATGACATGTCTTCCTTTGACTTAAATTTCTATTGCAGTATAGTATGATCAGCATGAAGATTGAACCATTTCTCCCAACATTCATCATATTTATGATGAAGCAAATAATTGAGACTAGTGGAAAGACCTACCTCTCTCGCCATCCTAATATGATAACGCTTTAACTAACTTCTTTTCCAACACTTTAACATGATCTCTTATGCAACACATCCACTATTCTACTTGCTGTACAAATGAATTCAATGAGCAAATCCACAATAGTTGCTCAATGGATTATTAATTTCTCGAGTCTAATTAGGTATTCTTTAATGTTTTCTTGAGTTAATATTTCTAGTGCATTGATTCGTGACATATTTTATGTTAGTCAAATGAAAGATTGCTATTATAAATAGATTTAGAATAATTATAAAAATTTGATTGCAATCCTAAACATATCTCATATATTATATCGAACTAGGTTATAATTTTAATAATGAGTTCATAGAGCATTAATGTAATTCCTTGATTAATATTGGCTAGAAATAAATTTCAGTAGATGGATCTAGGGTCAGGAATTAATAATCTCAAAAGGCATATTGATTGTATAACAGGAATCCCATAAGTCAAAAGATTAATAATTCTCATTGGCTTATATTTATGAAAGTTGCATAGTAAAATTCTAGTGATAATTTGAAATCTAGGTAATTTTGTAATAGGGAATAATGAATTTGAATTTGACTTTGACATGTGATTGAGACAATTAGAATTAATGATTAATAGTGAAATTGATAATCATAATAAGTTATTTAGAATAAGTCTGATTTTGATGTTAGATAGTAGAGATAAATTAATTACTAGTAATTGGAAAAGATTACCAAAGAATGATACTTGATACTTAATTCCTATACTATTAATTGATAGATATACTTGCTTTTATAGTGATTGTATGACAGAACTAGCATTGGATTTTCTCCTTGTTAGAAAATGATCATTAGTCTCTTCATAGTGACTTGGGCAGTGTGATCCAGGTAGTGAAAAACTTAGAGTCTCGATTGAGCTCAATTAAGCTATGTTGCTTATTCCAATTCTTCATAAAAGACTTCAAGCGTTGAAAGGGTAAATTTCTTTCTTCTATTGAAGATTGACCCACGGATTATTTTACCATCGAATATTAAAAAAAAGCTGACAATTGAGGAGTGGCCTGCAACATACACTCTTACATAAGGCTTCGAAAGGAAGCATTAACTTCTTATAATCTGGATCAAGCGACTGGGGCTCTAATAGAAATACTTCAAATATTGTTGTTAAAATCAAACAAAGGAAGGCGTGGCCTAAACTCCAAACTTTTTATATATACATAGAACCTCTGATTATATAACAATGTCACGCAATCATTCTCACTTGGAATCATAATGGAATACTCATCTAATGTCTTTTTGAAATAACATCGCCTGATCATTGACAATTCTTCTTCAACAAATTCACGTTCAATATGATCGGGCCTCAAACTGCTCTACGTGGAGAGGCAGTATAAAATCATCTCTTGGGTCCCTTGGTTCAACAATATTAACCTAATATAAATCCCTTAAGATGCCCTCGATGACATATAAACATCATTGGCATGCCACAAAGAAGATAAATAATCATCAACAATCCCATATTTTTGTTCTCTACCTATAACCTTCTCATATTCTATTAGGTTAAAGTTGCCGTTGACACCTAGGAATCAACCACCCTAGATGTCACATCGCTAGTTGGATTTGAAGGAGTACAAGATGAACTACTCTAGTATTTAATTAGTGTCCTGTTGGTTTTAAACTAACAACACTATTATTTTTATAATATCAAATTGTTCCGGACAATAGACACCATGAAAATCATTTCATTCCACATACAATAAAAGCCATTTCCTTGGTGACTGGGGAAAAGCTAGAAAAAAAGGGGTTTAAGGGTTGAAAAGTGGATGCATATGTATGTAGTATGTTTCCACCAATCCACTAATAGATTGAAGTAAAAAATTGGATAGGGATACATACCCGCAAAAAGCCAAAAAAAAAAAAAAAAACAAAGACCCTAATCTAACATCGTCCGCTAGGTCGACGACCGTTGATCCATTCCATGTGGTCCTGACCCACAGAAGACCACTGGCACTGGGTATGCTTAGATGACGTGGCAAAATCCTGGCTGTTCGTACACACACTCTGCTTCTGTTCTCGCTTCTCTTTTTCTCCACATAAAGATCTTTTTTGCTTCTCTTCTTCTTCTTCTCCTCCTGGTCCTTCCTACTCTTCTCAGATAAGACCACAAGTTGTTATCTCATTGATTCGACGTCGACGGCGGCGTCGGGGGCGGCGGCGATGAATTTCTAGGTCTTATTCACTTCATTCTCTCGGTTCTCTAGTTGTTGCTATAACGTCTTGAACCTACTGCACAAGTTCGTTACTTCCCTCTTTCCTCTCTCCCTCTGTGTGTGCGTGCGTGTGTGTGTGTGTGTGTGTGTGTGTGTGTGAAACTTGTACTGATTTTGTGAAGTAATCTATTCTCGACGAAGTGATCAATCATCTTAATCCGTAAAGTTTGAATTTTGAGTGTTAATTCTGCTGAAACTTAACACGAGGAATGCTATTGGCAGTTGGAGATTGAGTTTCTGACTTTATATGCCTTTGATTTTGCGCATAATTGCAAAATCGCACCATTTCTTGGTTCGTATGCTTAATTTACTACAATCTTTACTTCGTTTGTTCGTATGTGTATTTAAATGATTTCGGTAATTCGAAGCTAAAAGCCCTAGTTTACATTGATAATTTCGGCTACCTTTGAATTAGTTTTTATGTATTTATGCCTGAAATTGGATTGGAGCTTAGTGTATTTAGTCGCAGTTGCAGACTTTTATCTAAGTGGAATTTTTCTTGGTGAATTTGTTCTAGTTTTGTAGTGAAAATGGCATTGGCTCACTCGGATTCGGCACGGATGGAGCAAATCATCACTGAGTTCTTCGCAAAGACTCTCCACATTATACTCGAATCGAGGTCCCCTTATCGGTCTTCCCGTAATTTTAGTGGTGAACAGATTTTTTCATCGCCATCGTCATCTTCATCATCTTCTTCAAGCGTGAGGCCAAGAGATAAATGGTTTAATTTAGCACTTAGAGAATGCCCTGAAGCACACGTTGATCATTGGCGCCAGAGCAATTTGGAACCAATGGTGGTTGATGTTGTTTTAGTTAAAAGAGCTCATAATTGGGATCCTGTTGAGATTTATCCCAAATCTGAGCTTGTTAAGAACTTATCATCAAAGGATCTATATATTGATTACTGGAATTCTGATCAGGAGGATTTGGGAGGGGAAAGGTGCGAAAAGATTATAGAGAGATGGGTTGTGCAATATGAGGTGAGAAGGTCCAAGAATGGTGGCAAATGTGGGAAGCGGTCAAGCAATAATATCTTATCTGCTCTGTATAAAAAGTCCATGTTGCTCTTAAGATCATTATATGCGACTGTCAGATTATTGCCTGCATATAAGGTTTTCCGTGATCTCAACTTAAGTGGGCAAATAAGTGCATATTCTTTGGGTCACCGTGTTTCTTCTTCTCTAGAGCCTTTCACTCAGAGAGAAGAAGCAGAAATGCAGCGATTTGGGTTTGCCCCAGTTGATACCTTTTGTGGTAGGCTTTGCCTTTCAGTGTTGTATCGCCCGTCTTTATCTGATGTAAGCTTGGAAGCATCTACCCCCATGTCATCCCAATTGATACCTGATTATGTGGGAAGTCCACTGGCTGAACCTTTGAAGAGATTCCCCTCTCTTCCAGTCTCGCATGGCTCTCCATCGTCTTTGCCATTTTCAAGAAGGCATAGTTGGAGTTATGATCAATACAGAGCCTCACCTCCTATATATTCTTCACCTTCACCCACGCACTCTGAACCTTATGCCCGAGCCAACAATCCCAGTTCTTGTAGATTTCCACCTCCAAGTTTGCCACCTCATCCTGCTGAAATGCATCAAGCTCTGCGCGATAATGCCAGCTTTGATGAATATTATCCATCCCCTACATTTTCTCCTTCTCCCTCACCCTCCCCTCCTATTTATATACCAGGGAGTCACATATCAAAGGTTCTTTCAAGGTCTGAGAGTGCTCCAGTAAATATACCTGCAACAAAACTTCTTCATTCTCCAGCTTTCTTCAAGAATCAAAATCTCCCTCCATCTCCTTCTCCTAGAGCCACAAGATATGGCACTTTGAGGGCTGATAAAAATGCTGGCTCAGTTAATACTGGGACAGTGGATGATAAGGTACTTCTTGTTCTTGGTATAGCAATTACGACCAGGCTTTTGTTCAAAGCCCATCCTGTTTCATTGAGTCTATTTTTCTTCTTCTTCTTCTTTTTCCTAATCATTTTTTCTTTTTAGATTTTCCTTCTTGGGAAGGATGACAGTAGAAGATATTTGGGGTTTAAAACACCATCAAGCAACTCTCTGAAGATTTCTTATTCGAGAAGCTCAAGCCACTCCTTCCATGAAGATTATGATGATTTCAATTGTCCTTTTGATGTTGATTATGACGATTTTGCAGATGAAGATGTCAGGTAGCTGTACTGGCTTCATCCTGTTTTCTTCCCTAGCAAATAGTTGTTATGTTTTAAAGCTCCCTGTGCCAGTTGAGGGTTTAGAAAATTGCAGTGTGAATAAATGTGCGCTTTTATCATCTGCTGTGATGCTAGAGGTATATAGTATATAAATAGCTAGAAAGCTTAAAAGAAGATGGTAATTTAGTTTTGAAATTTGGAAGGGAGACAATTGCATCAAATGTCATGTATGTTTTGGCCCAAGCATGAAGGGGTTCATGTATGCTTTTTGTGGTGGAAAAAGGTTATGTTCATTTTTAGTGATGCAATAAGTTGATGAACATTACAGAAAGTATTTCATGCAATATGTGAGGGAGGTGTTGATGACATGACTCAAGTAAATCATGTTGTATAATGTTCTTCATAGGGCAACAAACGAGCTGAAATTTTCACAAGCTGCTTGAGCTTGGCTTGCTTCAGGCTCGGCTTAAGCTGAATTAGTAAACGAGCCAAGCTCGAGCCTAAAGTAAAACTCGTTTATCTAAATAATCTGAGCTTAAGTTTTGATTTAGGCTCGCGAGCTGGCTCATGAATAAGCTTGCGACCATACTCGTTAACAGGCTTATTAATAGGCTCATTGGTAGATTTATGAATTTTTTTATACATGATATATTATTTATAACTACACAATAAAAACAACAAAAACTAATTTCTATTTAATAATTATGTATATATATTATAGCAACACTTATATATTATATTTTAGATTAAAAAAAATAGATAATGGGTGATATAAATGAGTTGAGTGTGGACTTAAATTTCAGGTTTGATAAAAGCTCATTAACCTCGAGCTCAAACTTAAACTTAAGCTCATTTAACTAAATGAGTCGAGCTTGAGCTTCAATTTTAGGTTTCTTAGAAAGAACTCGAGGTCGAGCTCGTTAAATTTTAAACGAGCCGAGCTCGATCCTTTAAAGACTTGGCTCATTTGGAGCCTTAGTTCTTCACCTGCTTGTACCACTAAAAGCATTCGTTGCTTTATTTGCTCACATTGTATAACATACACCACCTATTGTTAAATACATTACCTTTTTATTCTTGGACTCAATCGTACATCTCTACTGTAATTACTTGGAAAATGAATGTCATAAATAGACAATCTAAAGGACAAGATACTTGACAAAGAGCAACTTGGTCAATATGATTGCATAACTGATCTCATTAATGTGTTAAGATACCTTCTGATTTTGTCTTCTTTTATTTAGCAATTTGATTTTTTATGATGTGTCATGTCCTATGCACTTCAATAGCAATAGTTTGCCTAGAAGCAGGCCATTTATCTGGTTGATCAAGGGCTTGCATATGTTCATTTGGAGCTGCAGTTTTTGGTTCAGAAGTCTGATAGGTAACCGAAGTACATCTTGTGGGGAACTCGTGGAAAACATTAGATAATGCAGCTTGGCTTGGCAATGAGGGCTATGGATGAAAAGCCATCAGAGAGAAAAGATGATGTGCAGTTGCAGGATATATGGGTAGTATTAGCTATGCATGGGCTCTCTGCTAATGTTTAGAAGCTTACGTTAATCTAATGGGAATTTACAAGTTACTTCTCTAAATAATGATCTCAATGCAGATATACCTTCAGAATTTTCAAATGTAGCAAATAACCCCATAAACTCTGATAAATTGGTAATTTGAAGGACCTCTATCTTTTAAGTTCAAATATAGTGTACTTATGTCGAAAAAAAGCACACTTTGATAAGTTTATCAATTTATTAAAATTTAGGGTATGTGATTGCAGCATTTAAAAGTTTAGGGATAAATTTATATCGTGGTTAAAATCTAGGGGAGTTATTTGCATTTGTTTCCTAATCTAATCCCTGTAGAAGTGGAAGTTAGATTGATGAATTTCATTCAAGCATAAAGCCTCTAATGAGAAAAAAAGGAAGTATAGTGAGTGAGTCACAAGATTTCAGGAAAAGTAAAAAGTAACAAAAAGCTGGGTCGAGCTGCTGAGGATGTTGTTCATATTTATATTTATATTGAGTTTGAGTTATATTAAGTAGGATGTTCCTCTTAAGGCCAACAACTTGCAAAGTTTGTATCAACCCAGCTTGCTTGTGCTGACATAAAAATGACGGAAAGTAGGAGAGAATCCCATCTTTTGTAGTTGATTTACTGATCAGGGTTAAAAGGCATTTCCCATGTAACTGTTGCATTCGCCTTGAGTTATTTATTGGATCTCAAATAATAGTATCCATATTGGCAACCCTTTGAATGAGCCTTTTTAAATGTACGCACAGTTTTTCCATGTATAGAGAATACTTAATGGATTTATGAGAATCTTCAAATTGATGTCATTTTCTTATAAAGGAAACATGTTGAACAAAGATTGTTGATGGTGGATGGCATAAACGTGGCACTTACAAGACACATACTAGCCATTTAATTTCAAATTTGAAATTCAAAACCAAGGAGTTTAAGCTTGAGTTGCATTTAGAGGAAGATTCCTTTCTCAATGAAATTGTAAAGTCAAATTGTGCTTTTCTCTCATTTTAAAGGGAAAATTTTTGTGGCTCTCCTTCTATCAGATCTGAATCATTTGACCAGAAAGGACATCTGCGAGAGCCACTTGAGACTGCAGGAATGCTACCAATGAAGAAATCCACTGGAGCTGCTGTTGGTGCTTTAGTGGACATGTTAAAGAAAGCCCCACCTCTTCATCAAGATGAATCAATGAGTTCTGCGAAGGCTGCAAAGCCTGAGACCTGGGGCAGCTCAGTCCAAGATCCTTGTCAGTTACCCAAGACAGCAATAGTTCCGGATGGTGCTGTAAGTGTTGCATCATCTGGTCTTATGGCATCAAAAACAATGACTGATGCATTAGAAGAACTCAGGGGTTACAAGGAGATGAAAGACTTGTTACTTGTTCAAGGAGGCAGGTCTCATGAGTTATCAAGTTGTTCTTCCACAGTTGAAGGTATGGGCAGGGACACTAGTTGACTTTGAAGCTGTGCTGATATTGACTTTTGAACAATATATGGTGCTTTTCATGTAGATTGAGGCTCTATCTGCAGTTCTTTTACGAATGGGTCAACCTCTATTTGTACATATTTATTGGCATAATGAAGGTATTAACTATGCTTGATGTCTGCCATGTAACCAAAGGGTGTGCTGGTGTATATTTTGACATGTAAATAAATACTGAGTATACTAATTTTTCACTAGTTATCAAGCTTATGGCCTGTACTGCTGTTTGTATATTCTCATGCTTCACCTGCTCATATGTTCCTCCCCGCCCCCCACCCATCCCTTTCAACTGAGCTATAGGGTTTTGTTACAGCGAAGGCACAACTAACTTGTAGGGCAGACATTGATTGATGAAGTTGCTTTATTTTATTAATATACTACAAAGAAGGGGGGCAGCTTCTAATTAGATTGATATCGTCCAAACATATAAATTACCCTGCAAGATAAGTCTAGATTGCATTACATTAATAGCCACAAGACGTGGGATTTGGATATGGATGCTCCAATTAGGATTTCATTTGCTAGTTCATGCTATGGCCACTACGTGAGATTAGCTTTAGTTACTCCTAGGATTAATTATCCATTGTGCTTATCATTTGCCTGCTAGGTGACAAGTCGTATAATCTCCAAGATTTGAAGGAAATTAGTGCATCCTTCTTGGACTTTCTTAGCTAGAATTTTAACAAAACCCTCAAGGGTGGCAACAAGCCTGTGCCAGCTGTTCTACCGGCTTACCCCAACCTCTCTGCCTATCGCCATCCTCTTCTCTCATTCATTTTTTTTTTTCTCTTGGTGCATTAAGGTGTGGACTAACCAAAGAATATGAGTGTGAGTTTGGATTCTACAGGAGCGATGGCTTGGTTTCAGTTGGCCTATTATAAGGGTTAGTCAGAATAAGGCCAAGAATTTATATATATTGGTAGCTAGTTGACAAGGGGATTTGTGATGGTGCTTGGTTTTACGGTTGGTATTGGAAAAGATTATTCATCGAAGAAATTCTATGGTTCCACCCTTGTTACAGGCTGTGTCTGTCGAATCTTAACACGTCCTTTTATTGTAAGTAAACTCCTGTTTTTACTCGCATTTTCTTTTTGACCACAACAAGCACAACAGTTGCACCTTTAAATTTTGCCCGTGCAGATAAAAGAGATTGCTATATATATATATATATATATATATATATATATGTATTTAATATTTGCACCACAACAAGCACCTTAAATGCGGCTTAAAATTTGCATGTGCAGGTAAATGAAATTTGTCATTATGCTGATGTGGTTACTATAGATGAGTGGAACTATAGGTATTGTAATATTGAATATAATATATTCCCATATATATATTTAATATTATTAAGGTATTTGTACTACAATATATAGATATATAATATTTAACTCATATGTATTTAGCACAATCTCTCTTACATACACATAATTTTACGAATATATATATAAATATATATAGTCTTATTTGGCATATAATGACACGCATGCACATATACACATGTAGATATGGTTGTATGTATATGTATGTGTGTGCGTATGTGTTCGTTATATTATAGTATTATATATATTTGTTATATAAAACCCAAGCAAATTAAATCGAATATGCTTCGGTGTAAGAAGACGAGCTCGGTGAAAAATTTTTAATCGTGGTGACACTATGAAATCCATCCTTACATTGAAGGCACGGCTTTTATTCAATTCCTATGGATGTATTGTCAGTTTTCTCGGAGTTTTGCTAGAAGCAAGATAAAGTCATTCTACTTCGCAAAGGCTACACTGGTTGGGTTTTGGCGAAGTGAAAGCTTCATAACTATAAGGGAATGAGTCATCATATGGTGAAAGGGTGAATGCTTAGTGGTCCGAGTAGTCTAAGTACGATGAAGAATACCAAGTTAAGAGGAAGTATGTCTTAACATGTATAAATGTGTTCGCTGTCTGAGAGAGGGCATCATTTTTTTACTGAAGGCGCTGCTTTGACTGATTTCTTCGGTGTAAATACTGAAGACGTTTTTCTAGACGGTGTCTTTACTACTTCACCTGCAAATCCAATATTAACTTTTGCAAAACAGTCCAATTTTTACAAGTAAAATTCAACCATCAGTGTGAAACTCCAACATACCTACAAAAACTCAAACATCAGTATTCCACAACTCTATTCTACAAGTAACATTCAAGCATCAACATTCCACAACTCCCCTCTACAATTAAAATCAATACTTTTTCTAAAATCACAACCCTTTTCCAATACAAATCAGCTCAGCTGCCTACTCATCAACTGTAAAATATGAAAAATTGTTAATTGTTTGAAGTAAATATCATCAATAGATCTATGCCTTCGGTATTTACATTGAAAGCATCGTTTAGAGCAATGCCTTATATAGAAAACGCGAGCTCCCTCTCGGATAATGTATTTAATGTAAACATATTTACATTGAAGATGTGCACGGAGAGAGCATGTTTAGTACAAATACAAAGGTGCTACTTTGGACAATGCCTTCACTAGCCTACTTTCATATAATTTTTCTATGCAAACCATTTTTGTATTTTTTTAAGGCTGTACCATTTCGGTACGAAAGCTGGGTTTATCATTCATAGACAAGGATTGATGTTGACATAGCTAAAGTATAGCCCATATGGTCAATGCCTCACCTACAAATCCAAAAGAGTTGAAGACGTTATCATGAAATGTTTCTTATATCAAGCGGTTCATCCTTGCATTAGCAGTAATCACTTACCCTTTACAACAACTTATGAAGAGAGAACCCAATTCAAGTTAGGAACATCACATGAGGAAGCCATCCAGACGATTAAGGAGATATTTTACCTCCCTGCAAACAATGATTATGGTAGTTAAGGTTTGCCAATTATCCTTTACTTGACATCCATCAACGAGTTTATTGGTGTGTTAATCACTCAAGACCTTAATGACACTAAACAATCATTATAACTTAAATGCTCTCTCTATGAAAATGAAGTCAATTACCCAACATGGAAGAAGCTCTATCTCATGTTAGTATATGACACACAGAAGTTGCACTGCTATTTCTTAGCGCACAAGGTCAATCTTGTCACTAGGTTTGATCCTTTTAAATACCTACTGTCATGGCCAACCTTATTAAGAAGGATTGCAAAGTGGTTGCTTCTTTTGTTAGAATTTGATATGATGGTTGTGAAAACCAAGGGTATTAAGTGTCATGCCCTACTACCTCTTAGCCTAATTTCCAATGATAGATGGAATTCATGCCACAAATATAATCCCATTAGAGTTCCATGAAAACTCCATGATTGTGTAATTAGATGGAGGATTGTAGGTTCAATTTGATGGCTCCTCTAACGCAACTGGATGAGGAATCGAGGTAGTAATGGCATCCCTTAAAGGATAAGCGATACCTCTGACATTCAAATTAAAGTTCCATTATACTAATAATGAAGTCAAGTATGAGACAATCCTCTTTGCAATCATTTCCACTCAAAATGATGGAGCATCCTACCTCATCTATGATGACTTAAATTTAATCATCAAGTAGGCCAATGGTGAATTTGCCTCAAAGGAGCCAACATTTGCACCTTATAGGTTGTAGTTCTAGCTTCAGTAAAAAAATTCACTTTAGTAAGGTACGGGCATATTAGGCAGTATAGTAAACGCTATGCAAATGTACTAGTGACACTAGTCTCTAATGTAAGCCTTGAGAATTTTTCATACCAGTAAAAATAGACAAAAATATAAATATAGAAAATATATGGTTATTATTAAACTCAACAAAGACTCTAGAATAGAACTACGAGTAGTAATGAGCCTATATATAGTTTTAAACCCTAAAACAAAGATTCCTAGATAGTATTCAATACTACTAATAAGATTTCATAGTAGGTATCGAAAACTCAATATAAGAATGACTTGGATAAGATATTAAGTGTGATAGAGAGTAAATAATGAATTACGCTTATAGTTAGAAAATGATAACTTAAAGATAAACCGTTAGGGTTATTAATACACAATAAAAACGTAAATAGATCAATAACTGATAATCTAAACTCCAAATAAATATTTGGATCACACCATTATTTTAATTATGGTGTTTTTAAGCTATTAGAACCTAAAATAAAAATTAACCTATTAAGCTTAGAAAACCCTGATCGCGAGAGCTAAAACTTTGAAAATAATTAATCGCGTAAACTTTAAACTAAAAGTTGAACTTAATAACAATCTAGAAAATTTGTAAAACCTTATATAAATTCTTAGAGATAAAAAATCTCAAATAATTGACGTGTTTGTACTCGTTTAGCTTAATTAACTACCCTAAAACTTAGATAATTATTAATTAAACATTTTTATAATATTTTTCCTTTCAAATCTGATCAATATTTGGTGCAAATTACACAGACAAATGGCTGGAATGTCTTACAAAATTTCAAGGTGATTCCTTGCTTCCATTAGTGCAAATGATCCTTTAAAAGTTAACAATTTCAACATTCAAACCAATTAAAACAACCCAACTTAGTAGCTCATTAATTGCAACACACAAACACACAACAAACTCACACAAATTTAAGAGAAATCTAGACAATTTGTGCCATGGATGCTGCATTTTTTTCGTCCTCCTAAATATACATATGTAAACACTTCTTAATGAGCTTAGAAACAAAACATTCATGCACATAAAACATACACTTAGTAGTAGAACAAACATAAACAAAACCTAGACCTCCCATCGTGATAGATTCAAGAATAAAAGCAACAAACTCAAATAACATAACCTCCATTAAAACAACCATAAGCTTGGAAAAAAAGAGGAACAAGGTAAGTTGATTCGTTTATAGTTAGTTTCTTGTTAAAACATTGTTCTAAACCATGTTTTTATGGTCTTAGGGTCGAAACCAGCATAAGAACAAGTTCTAAAACATACATATTAAGCTCCAACAAGGTAAGTTCTTAATAACCCTAGTTGCATCATTTAAATTCTTAAAACAAGGATCATGGACATATTGAAGTATTATGAGATGATATATGTATATATATAACATGTATAAACTTTAGGAACACTTTAAAAACAACTTAGACGTGGAAAGTTGCAAGAACTCGGATCAACGCACGTGGAAGATCAGATTTCCAGATGAGCATGAGGTGAACACGAGCGTGGACCTCTCCCGTATACCTCTCGGCAATATTTTCCACGAGTTCTATATTTCCAGAAGAACATGGCTAGTACACGGCCATGTACCAAGCTATGTTCCTCTCGGTTACAAATTAAAAAAAAATAAATAAAATTAAGTTGAAAAATTTGTTAATCCGAATATTATTATTATTATTATTATTATTATTAATCAGATTATTATAAATGTTGTTGTTGTTGTTGTTGTTGTTGTTATTATTATTATTATTGTTATTATTATTATTATTATCCTTATTATTAATGTTATTATTATCATTATTAATGTTAGCTTTAGTAATATTATTAATGATACTATTATTATAATAATTATTATTATTATTAATACCAATTATTATTGTTATTATTATTATCCTTATAATCCATAATATTATTATGAGTATTACTATTAATGATATTACTACTATTATGATTATTACTAGTATTATTATTATCATGATATGTATTATTACTGTTGTTGTTGTCATAAGATTACTACTATTTTAATATAGTTATTATGAAAAACAATATTAGTATTAGTAGTCTATTACTTTATTATTATCATTATTATTATTACTAATATTATTATCATTATTGTTAATATTAGTATACTTTATAAATGAAAATAAAGTATAATAAATGTAAAATAATTATTTTATACAAAAGAATGAAAATTTAAATAAGTTAAATTTTTGAATAATGTTGTACCTATACATAACAAGAAAATTATATGAAGTAGACCAAGAGAAACACGATGACACTTAGCAATAGTAAATAAATATGAGTTACTATAATGGGTCAGATAAGAAACGATATAAAAATTACTACAATAATAATTATAAAAATATAAGCCTACTAAATATCAATTTTTAGAATACCCGATAAAAATATATAAATATCTAACAATACCAAGAAAAGCAAAATGAAAATAAATATTAACTAATAGTTAATTATTATAGGATCATTAAAGGATCAATATAATAATAGAAAGAAAATTCAATACCAATATAGGACACTTAGACAGCATAGGAATTTAGGTCTATAATTTATGTTTTATTGATGGATATTTTATTAATCTCAATAGGTAATATTGAAACTTCAGAAGATATCCTAGCTGACTATTACGACTAGCCAGTATGAGTAGATGAGTAACTCAGTCTTATTACATTGTGTGTACTTGTAGCCTAGCTGACCTTTAATGAAAGATAATAACCTGAAATTACTGTATGGGTCTATAGGGATTATTTGCTGTATGAAATATTTATTGCCAAGTTACTCTAATGATAATAATAACGGAATTCTATATGATTATATTGCTTGTATAACATGTTACTTGTTTGTGTAATGATTGATCGCCTTAAACCTGATTAAAAACTACTGGTACCATAAATGAAATGAACACGCATCATATGATTTGCATAAGCAGCATTTGAGTAAGTGGTAGCCTACTACGTGTTAGTGTTTCAGATATCCAATAATGCTTGGTTTATCTAGGTAAGGAAGCTATTAGTTATTCGCAAAATTACCTTTGTTTTGTTGATATCATAGGAATTAAATGGTAAATGAAGGACACTACTTATGGTATTGTTTGAAATGACTAACACTTAGTGGAGTTTCTAAAGCTAAAATAGGAAATGAGTGTTAAAGACATGATAAATTTAAAAGTGATAATTAAAGGGAGTATTGTTGTTTTCCTGTATGCTTAGTCTCTCTTGGGTAGGTAGACTATAGTATTGTGCTCCTTCAACCCCGATGAGAGGGAGTAAATCTTCATCCTGCTTTAGATTTCGGGTTATCCAGGCTTGTATTTGTGCATATGCTTGAATGATGCATTTCATATAATTGATAATAACTTTTTTGATATGTGGTAAGTTTTAGTTATTCACTGAGCCCGTGGTTTTGCTCATACTCTAATCGTCTTTTCAGGTTTATACTTAGGCCGTGGCTGGTCACTTTTAGGAGTTTAGCTCCGGTAAAAACTTCAAGACTGAAAGTTCATGGAAGATTATAGGATAAGTTATTTACTTTTATTTTAGTTTAAGCTAGTTAGTATTTAAATTACTAGTTATGTGTTTAGAGACTTTTACAAAGATATTATGGTTTGTAATATTATATTCAAGCATTGAGATGATAGTTATTTACTAATTTATGACTTACATATATTAGTCACATCAAAGTAACTAATAGATCATGTTGTTTGAAAACATGTCATTCTCTGAAGGTAATCTAGTGATAATATTCAAGTGTAGCTTATTTACTACTACTAGGGTACCATCGGGGTGTGACATCTAAAGTCCCCATTCCAACTTTAGGATAGAGCTTGAATGTTAAAGTCATTAAGACGTTTATTTCCTATACAACTTTTCAACTATTAGATGAAGAGAAAGAAATGTAAGATGATTAGTGTACACCCATCAAAGCATAATTAATGCAAGTTAATGTAGCTTCTATGGCAACTTTCAAGAACTTCACCCGCATCAACAACATCCTATACTTTACAGGTCCATATGCCATCCTAGGACAATGCATCTATGCAAAGTAAGCTCTTAATCTGGAGAAATACCACAAGATGTGGTGTGGAGAGGAAGAAATACCTCTATATTGTTGCACTCAATGTGCGAGGTACTATTTGCCAACCATTTCTAAAGATGTAATCCAACTAGGGATGATTTGTCTAAAATGTTCGGAATTGCAATATTATAGCAAATGCAACTTCGTGGCAAGCGTCAATGATTGACATCGTTCTTATGTCGATTACTTAAAAAAATGTAGGTTACCTACGAGTAACTTAGATACTTGATAGTGAAACACAAAGCTCACCTCTACATTGGGATGAAGTGTGCTATAAGACATCCTTCAGTTTATACCAGTTCAAATAAGACTAATTTTCTATGTTATAAAATGATTTCTTCATTTCTTCGAATTTAGACCAAGATAATAATCCTTTAGTGTGTGATTCTTTTTAAAGAAAAACTAAAGGAAGAGAAAAAAAAAAAAAGAGAGAAAGGTTGATTGAGGATTCTTTACTATTTGTTGAGGTGAATAATTGAAATAGACACAACGATTTTTTTGCTATGCCTTTGATCCGTTCGAAGAGAGAATCAAACAAATAAAAACTTTGGAAAAATGCAAATACAAAATAAGTTTTCTTAATATTTTTCTTTAATCATCTCAAAATTTCATTTTAGGAGCAAGTTATAAAAATTCACCGATAGTATAATCTCCATTTGTCACGCCGCAAAGGGTACTCTAAACATGATACTTTGTTATACACAATATTAAAGTTTAGGAATGACTACCTTAGTAATGCAAATACTTCTATATCATGCATAGGGTGTACTTTCACAACAAAAGGGATGCTGTAGAGTTATACAATTCAAGAGATAACAATAATAGCATGCAAGAAAACTAAACGTAAGATAAATAATCAAATAAAGGTTACATCATCTTAAGGGCATTCTTTCGCTAAAGTCCACAAGACCCATAAGTTTTACAGTCATCTAGGATCCTCAAAACATAAAATGTCTCAAAAAATTACATTCCTCTATACCTCAAAAGATGAAGAGTATTTAAGAATTCATTAATCTACTCCAAAAGTTTCACGATTCTAGGAGTCGGTACCTGCGATATGTCAATCCTTGCATACAACCATATATATTCTTGTGTCAACAGAAGTCTATAAAAGGGATAAGCTAACCACAGCTTAGTGTGAAATCTCTATCTACGAACCACAAACAAGCAAGTTCATTAGACAACTGTATGCAATGCTAATGCATCAAACACATGTGCTAACAAGCAAATACCTATGGTTACCTGAAAACCATAGGCGGAACAGATTTGTGCTTTCCATGATAGAGGTCGGGAATAAATCAAAAGGTCTCTATGACCTTATTGGTTCGTACATGTCACACCTTGCCCGCTCAGGCGATGGCAATATGGTGGCTAGTACCCTCATAGGGCATACCACAGGCTTGCTCCCTTTCTCTCTCTCTCCTCCCCCCCTCCCCCCCGGGCGGTGAGAGGCGTTGCCTGCGAAGCAAACAAAAGGCCTTGGTCAGGGGTTTGTGTCGCAATGGCTACAGACAAGCTTATGTTCTTAACCAAGAAGTAATAGTGAGCCATATAATACCTTAGAGTGCTCCACTAGTTCCGCTCGATGGGAAGGCTTATGGTACACCCTGTGGAGGTATTGGCCATCACATTGCCATCGCCTGACAGGGTAGGGTGTAACATAAAAAAGTACGTTTTTATGTCACGACCTACCACCTTAGGCATATAGTAGTATGGGGGCGCCCCTAAGCTTTCTAGCCACCTTAGACATGGATCATGATACCAGGTACATTGGCCCCCTCCCCCCTCCCTCCCTCCCTCCCAATACACCCTCAGGCACAATCAGACATAAAAGATATTGTTCTCCTAGGTAGAGTTGACTCCAAGTTGTGGCTTATAGGAGTCGAACCCTGGACCTAAGCCTTTTGTTTGCCTTAAAGGCAAAGCCTTTCACCAATTGAGCAGTGTACCTAGCATCATGATCCTTGTCCAGGGTGGCCAGAGGGCCTAAGGGCGCCCCCATCCTGTGGTGTGCCTGGGATGATAGGTCGTGACAATAGATGTGCGCATTTTGTACAATTTATGATCCCCTCCAAACTTTCGCATAGGAGTAGTAACCTTTTGTAAATGTGAATCGACGAGTGCTATGCATGTCTATTTTATTGTATCAAGCCGAACAAAATTTAAATGATGTTAAAGGGGATCAGACCATTATGATATATACATAAGCCAAAATAATATAACAATGATCACTTAAACAACTATATATTGGTTTTGACATTCTTAGCGTTTGTTGTCACACAATCATACCGGCATAAGCATAACTAATAAATCCCTATTCATATCCATTTTATCTTGTACCTAGTAATCTAGTGCCACTAAGTACAAATACATGCAAGAATACATAAGAGATAACTCACGCAACCATTGAAGCACTTGCTTAGTCAAAGTAATCTTTGGAATAGGTAGGGTTGTATTCCTCGTCACTTGAACCTAGAAATATCCTGAATGAGTATCTCGTATAATCTTGTTTCAGTTTCTACTTCAATAATTCCTACTTTTGCTACTTTTTTCATTTATCCAGTTTAAACTTTAAAATGGCTATAACTGAGTCATTTTAATTTCGATTTTGCATATGAGTAGTCATTTTCTATCTATTTTGGATGTTTTATCCATTTCAAAGGTTATTTTGATCATAAAAGGTCTTTAAGGTCTTAGAATTAGTAGGGTCAGATTGCTTCCATATTTTATTTTAACTTTGTTTTGGCATTTCTTAGGACTTCACACTATATAAGCTCCTTTAGGCATATATTTATCATTCCTACGATCAAATATATTTAAAATATAAAAGATGATTCATTGCATGCTTATGATCTTAGTGATGTTGCTCATAAAAATGTTCTTAAGGAAATTTTAATAGAGTTTAACCCCTTATTTACTTTCATAAGAAGGAAAAAAAAAAAATCTTTTTGGTGTGTTCACTTCTTGCTTTGTAAAAGTAACAAATCAAAATTGAAAATCAAAGTTTAAAATTTCAACTCATGTTCTAAGGTTCTTGGTATAATTAAAATTTTGAGCATGAGTTTTTGATTTGTTTAATCATCCTTAAAATACTAAAATCAAGTTGGTTTGAAAAGAAAATCAAAATTTCACATCCCCATGGTTTTCATGTGGGTCACGTCATTTTAAGGAAAAATGTGGGGGGATGGAGTTTGTTTCGATTTTTCTTTTACTAGATGATTTCTCTATAAATTTGGATAAGTTTTTTTGAAAAGATTTCACATAATAAAGAATTGTCAACATGTGGAAGTTTATAACTTCATAAATCTCTCACCTTTATGCTAGGCCCTCTAAATTTGTAATTGAATATTATGATGATCTCATGATCATCACCTTGTTCTTACTTTGAAATTTTGAGTCTTTTGGCCATCATGACATTTTATATTCTAAAAACCATTTTCTTATTATCATAACATCACCGTGAGCATCAAATGTATATGAAAAAAAAAACAAAAACTTCTTAAGAAATGAAAGGTAAATGTAAGCATAAAGATAATGTAAGTAAAATGGGAGTCTTAAATTTAGGACAAGGCTCTTCGGAACTTGTAAATGAACAAGTTACCATAAGACTTGTGTAAGGACAAATCTAAGATTAGAATTTATGACTAGTTTTTAATTTTTGAGCTTTGAAGTGGACAAGTCTTTAAGACTTTGATTTTGGACAAATCTCATGAAGTTAAAATTATGAGAAAGTAAATTGCAATAAATGTAGACAACATGAAAGTAAATAAATTGCAATTGCTAGATTATTGACCAATATGCTCTAAGATATATTTATACATTTTTTTGTACTTATATATATATGTATAATATAGAAAGTTAGATCTAGGGTTGTAAACGAGTTGAACTACTCACGAGCTACTTGAGCTTGGCTTGCTTTAGGTTTGGTGAGCCTAAGTTAAAGCCTGTTTATTTAAACAAGTCGAGCTCGAGCTTCGATTAAGACTCATGAGCCCACTCATGTATAGGCTCATAGACTAAGATCATTAGCAAATTTATAAATTCTATATTTATGATATATTAGAACATAATTTAAAAACAAAACTAATTTCTACTTAATATATATGTATATGTATTTAGCAACTCTTTTATATTATTTTTAAGTTTGAAAAAAATGGAAAATGTGCTATTTAAATGAGTCAAGCTTGAGCTTCAATTTCAAGTTCGATAAACAGCTCATTAAGCACAGCAAAAAGATCAGCTTAGCTCAACTTGATTTGTAAATGAGCTGAGCTTAAGCTCAAAATAATGCTCATTTAGCTAAATGAGCCGAGCTTGAGCCCAAATTTTTTCCTTAATAAAAAGCTAAGCTCGAGCTTGAGCTCAATAATTTTTAAACGAGCAAAGCTTGAGCATTAAAAAGTTTAGCTTGTTTGCAATCCTAGTTAAATTAGTATATGTAAAGGTAAATGAACATAAACATAAATAGATCTTGAGCCAAGTATGATAACATGCATTTCCATCCCTAGCATTGAGCATCATAAGGAGAATTTTTCATGGGAAGATGCATGAAACTCATACAAGGCTTCTATCATCATAAGGCAGGAAAGATGTTTAAAGTGTTGACCTAAATAAAAGGATGAACAAATGGATGTGTGTAAAGGGAAGTGAGAGGGCTGAGAATTGGAGAGAAAAAGAGGGGAGTAGAGGTGGTGAGGCAGGAAATTTAGAGACTTCTTAAGAGTGTTTAATTGTTTAAAGAAGTAAAGAAGCAGTTATGAAATGTAAAGTATTGAATTGTGAATAAGGAGGGGTATTTATAGAGTGAAGAGAGAAAAGAAACGTAAAAGAAAAGAGAATGAGAGAGGAAGCATGGTTGGGGGTGTGGGGTTATTGATTCCTTGAAGAGGGGAAGAGGGAGAGAGAGAGAGAAGGGAGAAAAGAATGAAGTGATGTGGGTAAGGTGGATTTGATATTATAGATTATGTAGTTGTAAGAGTAGGTTATGTAAGTTTAGGTATAGGTGTACAAATAGGTTGAAAAAAATATTGATGTGAATAGTAATGAATGTTGGTAAATAATAAATAAATAGTAATCAATATTTACCGATAGAAAGTAAGATACACGCAAAATTCAATCCAACTTACATTTCATAATTTGATTAATTAGTATATAATATTATAACAACAATTTAATATTATTTCATTATTAATTGTCATCTGGTTTTGTTGATTCTTGATTTATGTATTAACGGTCTAATTGTTATGTGTAGAGTTTCCGAAACGATCAATGTATCAAAACTTCTTATTGTTTTAGGCTAAAGCTTTCCTAAATTCTTCTTTTTTTAGGGTCGTGGAACTTTAATTGATCATGTTAGGGTTTCTAGGGTTTAGGGTTGATTCGTATAAGTTTTAAGGTTTTGATTTCGATACTAACTTTATGGTTTACTTTTATAGGTGCCAAAAAATCTAAGGGTTACACCATCATCCTTGGTAAAACTATTATTAGAGTTAGATCTACAATAAAAATGAAAAATGTTGACAAGAAAAAATTGGAAGGTAATAACTTTTTTTTTTTTTAACAAAGGATTTAATTTGTTTAATTTGAACCTTTATTTTCATTTATTCAATTTATGATATGGCTTTTAATATATTTATAATGAACTTATTTTAAGGGAAAAGAAAAAGATATACTATGGTTCCGTTATTAATTTTGACATTACCCGATTATTATTATCCAATGACTTATACTATTCCAATTGTGATTGAATCATTAAAATAGTTAATATTTTAATTACCATATTTATTATAACGGTTAGATGATTAGCTAAACCGTCCTGCTGACTGAACTGTAAGAGCTCCAAAAAAGAAATAACAAAATATTTGAACAATAAATTATAAAAATATCAGTGCATCTAAAAAGCCTAGAAATAGACAAGGTAAACTCGTACGAGAAAAAAGTTCAATATAATGATGCTAGACTTGTGTCTTGAAAAGATGAATTTAATACAAAATTCATCGTTTCTCTTTCTATTCTTCATTGATGTACCTCCAAGCTCTCTAACTAAAAAAAAAAAAAAAAAACAAAAATCTAAGAAAATTCAATATTACAAACTTCAAAAACATAAACAACCTGTTACAGGTCTTAAACATTATCCTTTTTAGGTTGAATTTTTTTTTTCTTTTTGTATACTATTTATCTGATTGGTCCTATTCACATTAATTCAGGAAGGAAAAAAAAGAGCACTATTCATTATTGCATTAGGTAAATGTATTCAACTCCTGCTTTCAAAGATTGATTTAGTATAATTATGATAATTTAAACTTATATTGTCTCCTGCAAAATTGAGTTAAACTTGCCTATATTTTAAATTATTTTCAACTTGTTAATATTTTTATAATTTTTTAATTAAAATAATATTTTTCCCTTAACCTCGTTTCAACTCAATTTTAAAACTTAAATGTTAAATAAAATTAGACTAGAAAAAAAAAAAAAACATCTATAATATTAAACGAATATCCGAAAGGAAAAGAGTAAAGTAAGTTTTTTGTACAGTCGCTATCCCCCAACCCCAACCCAGATGGCAAATAAAGAGATTGCTTAATCACGACGCTCCTTGACATTAGTAGCATAATAATCATCATAGGTTCCAAGTTAAAAAAAGCCCCACTAATACAAATATGGCCCCGGCTAAGAAAGGAAAAGCGAAGCCTACCACCACCTCCAACTCGGGCCAGTCAGCTCAGTCTTCTTCATGTTTCCCATCATGTCTACGCTGTATTCCACCTTCTTCAGTGGCCATCACCATCCATGCAAAACCTGGTTCCAAATCAGCCTCCATCACAGGTCGATTCCTGTAATCTCTTTTTGTTTTTTTTTTTTTAAATTTTTTTCTTTTCTAATTATGATTTTTCATTTAATTATTAAACTAATGTTTTGGATTTGTGAAGATGTGAGCGATGAGGCCGTGGGCGTGCAGATAGACGCGCCGGCTAAGGACGGTGAAGCTAATGCCGCTCTTCTTGATTACATCAGCTCGGTCAGTTTTTCTCTCCAATTCATCAATTTATCGAAATCGGGCTCCGTTTTTGAAATATTTTGGGTGTTTTTGTTTTGCGGAAAACATTTTTGTATGTACAGTGCCAACTCGTGTTTGGGTAGTTGCAGATTTTGAAATTTTAAAGTCAATAACTTCCTATAGGAAAATTTTGCATTTACTGATGTTAATTTTAAAAAAAGAAGAAGGAAAGAGAAAGTTCTTGTTTTGTAATAGAATTTCTATTATTAAGAAATTAAATAGAGCAGTAACATGATTTTTATTTGTAAATTTTTTACTTATGTCTGTTTGTTTCATCGGTTTTGGATGTTTTCACATTTTATTTTTGTCGTTCTCTGATAGAAAAATGTTAAGAAACATATACAAATGAAAATCATACATTTTTACTCTTAAACAGATCGAAGATAATACTGGCAAAATATATACAGAAATCAGACAATCCAAACAGTCAAGTATTTTGGAAAAATAATAATTCCCGTATTAAATTCTTATTCATGAGATTAAGTATTGTTTTATAAATAGAGATTTCTTATAGGAGCATTGTTATTATGATCAATTAAATATTGTAATAGTTCCTTATATGAAATAAGGCTGTAATGGAGTTATTATTATACTAAAGTGAAAAAAGATTATGTGTTATTTGTAGTGGGTTAATAATGAGTTCCTAATTTTGGCTTCTGGGTGTTTTTGGTTGAGTTAGCCGGATCTACAGCAGTGGATGAAGCTGGTTTTTGTGTTTAATTTAGCTGATTTTGATGTGGCTGCAATTTCCTAGAAAAATAATAAGAAAAGATTTGGTGACAGCAATTACCAAAGCATTGTTGGATTGCAATTGCATCAAATTAAGTGGAAAAGATCAACTGCCAACCTATATTTGATGCTTGGTCAAGAAAGCAAACCTTTCTCTGATGCTCCATGTATATAATATGCATTCACATGATCATTCTAACAGATTATATCTCTTGTGCACCAACAATGTGAGAACGGTTTAAATTGTTAGATCTTAGAGACAGTGTACTTAAACATGGACTAGGGAAGGAAAAGATACTGTAGAGTAGATGTTGATTTTGTATCATGTGAGTTTGTTTTTGATACTGGTTCTGAAAGTTCCATTTAGCTGGCTATTTGTTCCTAATGTTCTTCCTTTAGCAGGTTTTGGGGGTGAAAAAAAGGCAGGTGTCCATAGGCTCAGGCTCGAAATCTAGGGACAAGGTGGTTATTGTGGAAGATGTAAATATACAATGTGTTTTCAATGCTCTTTCAAAAACTTTAAATGATTGTAGGTAATTGATAGTTGATACAATCACTAATTCAGAAAAAACACCAAATAAAGGTTGTTTATCATGTATTCTAGAGTTTTGAAAGCTTTGATATATCAGTGGCTTGGGTTGACATTAGTTTAGACTTTTCCCATTAGATTACTTGATTCTTGATATTTTAATGGGAGAAGTCAATCCCCAATTTTCTTGATATCTGCAACATTTGGGGAAATTTTCGGAAGAACTTCATATGTTATTATCATTACTGTCCACATTGAATCAGCTTCTGTCATGGATGACAAGGATGTGCTGCTTTTGTTGTCCGGTGATTGCAACAGTGAACTTTCTTTGGCAAAGTAGGGCCTTCTTGACTTCTAGAATTGCACCTTCTGAGTTTATGGATATTTCACACACCCTATGCTTGCAATGCAGCCCCACATATCGTCTAGTAATAGAATAACGAGGTTGGGTATTGGAACACTCTTGACAGTTATGACTGCTTTTTATTGTTAGGAGGGGAACGGAGGCATATTTGCCCTTTTTTCAATTGAAAAAAAGAAAAAATAACCCTGCATACTTTCATTCAACCTGAGATTTCATTCTTAGAAGAAAGGACAATCTTCATCTCATATGGAGCTGGATTGAATAAAAATTCTAGTTTTCTTGTTTGGTTGTTGTCATGGGCTATGGTACCTGCCTTAAAATTATTGCACAAATTTTGGAAAAAAAATGGAAGAAAAATAGTACCATATGCAAGATGTAACAAATTCTTTTTTCATCGGATAATTTAAACTTTTTATAATATTCTTGTATTATATTTATCTATAAACAAACAATAACAAATAAAAAAAATCTTTGTTTAATAAACTGCATACCAAATGCGGTACAAATATATTGTACAACGCGGATTATTTTTGATGGTCCAATTCTTGCACTCGAACACTATGTTAATATCATAGCATTTAAATTTTATCATACAAGTTCACTGTTATTTTCAACAACTTATGAAATGAGAGCGCGCTCGAAAAAACATATTACTCAAAGCAATGCAATAAAGAGCTGCTTGGGAAAAAAAATAAAAATAAATAAAGAGTCAGGGCAGAGGTGGTATGGAGAGAGAAGCTGTGATTTTCCTTTTTGGTATATTTTTATAATAATTGTAATTGACGATCGGTTGATCTAATGTCATAAAGAAAAGTTTCATAGGTAATCAAAGCCAAGGTGCTGCCAAGGCCTTGATGTTCAAATAGCATTAACTTTGTCCTTTTGAATGGTAAAGGTTTAATCCTCCTCAGGACCTCATCCATTGCACTTACTGAGGTGATTCTAATAATGAGGATCTTTTAAGTAATTTAGAAAAAAAAAAAAAAATTAAGGAACTTTCTTTTTGAGATTCTACGGACAAAGCGGTGAGTTGCTTAATAACCGAAAAGAAAAAAAAATAGAAATAGGTGGAAAGATAGTTTAAAATAAAGTTGCTTGGAATGATAATATGATAATTTAATAATCTTAATCAGTTGTTTAGGGATAAAGATGGTCTAATAAAGTTATTATCCTATCATAGTGAGTGTGGGAGATCCGGAAGGATAGGATATAAACATATAGAATTAATAATAGTTAACCATACATCTGCAAGAGTAACAGATAGATGTAACTCATTCAGGTGGCTCCATGTATGCTAACCCATTTGCTCAATCAAGCAAAGCAAGTAAAAGGCAAACAATTATTTTATGCAAAAGACTCATTAAGTTTTGGTATCTGTGGGGAACCCATGAGACATCTCAATCGTCAAAAAACTCCCCTTATGTCCTCGGTATATCTTGATTTCAGCCTGGGAAGTCAGCAAGAAAGGGCTGAAATGAAGTGACTGGTTTGATTAAAGCCAGAGACGTCATCAACTATAGAGAAAGCATATGTCCAGATTGGTTCTATACAATTGGTCCAATGAAGTTAGCTAGCTACAAGATATATTCCAACACACATTATCAAATGAAAATGTAGGTAAAATGCCTTTTAAGTGGATTTCTCTCCTGTAATTGACTGAATTGATCCGACATGGACTCAAAAGTCTTGAAAATTATTTGAGATACGAGGACGTATGATGAAAAAACGCCTTAAATTGTCAAATAACTCTGCATGGTGGACGTACCATGACTCGTTTTTCTAGAGTATATTTCCCTAAATTGCTGTTGTTTGGCATCCAAATGCATCAGCTGCAAAAAGGGGAAGAAAAGATTACTTTTATATGAGGTCTAACTTTAATAAATTTTGGATAATCTGATAATATTGTTAAAAATTATTAGGCATGTTGTGCATAATATATACAAAGTCATAACTTTTGCGGGATGGAACAAGCATATGCTATTAAAAAAAAAAGAAAAAAGGAAAAAGAAAAGTCTAATCGCTAAACGTGTCTTAATCACTTGTAAAGAACAAGTTAAATGGCACATCGCGTTATATGTTACAAATTGGTACAGGTTTTAATGAATTTGTAAAACAAATTACGCCCACAAAAAAATGGATTAATGTCGCATTTGATAGCTTAGTTTTGCTTAAATGTGCAATTAACTACCTCAATTTTATTTTGTTCAATTGATGAATTTCATACCTTATCAATTTTTTGTGTACATTTTATTAGTGTTATTTTATCCACAAAATAGATGAGAAATCTCTTATAGTTCCAACCCAAGCCCATGAGTCACATTGCCACACGCAGCCCAAAGGCACCTTATGGAGTTCATCTTTTCAAGACGAGGGTCATTCACTTTACCTTATATATAAGACTAATAGAGGATATTTTTCCAGTGTGGGATGGTTTGGAACCAATAGATGTTCACAAACCTGGATCTTTTCTTTTTTCCTCACACAAGAATTAAAATAAAATTTTCAAATACATTATTCTTGTGAAATTAAAAATTTGACAGTACCGTCATCTCAAGTTCAAACAAAAGGAACATTGTTTTACATTTCTTACATTTTCAAATATGTGTTAACAAGCTAAAAAAACAAACTTTTTAACTTTTCTTAGATTTTCGTGAAAAATATAATATGTTTTCCACCCTTTAGTAGGTGCATGGAATCCAAAAATGCCTTTAACTATTAAACAAATAGAAATGTGGTTTTTTTTTTTTTTTTTTATGACTTTTGCTCTGTTTTTGGTTCCTGAAACAAAGAATTGGGATGATGGATTATAACCATTACTCCGATAATCAACGGGACACAAAGCACAACCTAAGCTTCGACACGAACACAAAGCACCGATCAGCGACCAGCACCAAAACAAAACCCCCTTTAACCTACTAGATTAAGCACACTTACTCAGGTAATCGACAGAGAGAGAGTCGACCAAATTGCACACAAGTTGATGTAAATTCCACCTAATGTTTAATTGGAAGAAATTCAACGAAGAAGATGACACAACTTATTGGAGAGGCTGGTCTCGCTAGAACAAATTGATATAATGAAGAAGATTCTTGGGTTGTGAAGAAACTACCCAGAAAACCACCATAACCAATCCACCACAATAAACCAAACTCTACTCCACCAACAATAGCCTCCAACCACAATATACAAACCCAGAATAAAACACCATCCACAAAGCCAAAGCCATCATGCAAAACCCCCATCTACAAAACACCAACACCAAAATCACTAGACATAACCACTATTTAAATGCGACGACGTAACACACCAAGCCTACTCCAAATTACCTCCGCTGGAAAATGAAGACCTACGACTACCAAACTAAACTTAACAGCCACCTTGCGAATCTCCAGCAAAACTCACACACAAACACCATCTCAAACTTAAAAACCCACCACCGCCGAGTTAACTCGTACGAGAAACTTGGTACCATACGCCATCTCCAACCCAAACGCAAACTCAGCAAACCAAACACATTCTCCGACCTTTGAGATGCCACCTCGTTGAACACAATGCCAAGTGAATCAACCCATGCAGTAGCCATCACGAGCAGCGTTAAACACCATTACACCACCAACTGCGACTCGTATCTTTAGAACTTGCCACCGACGTCACTCACAGTTCTAGATCCAATATTGAACTTAGGCTCACAATCTATTTGCTTGAGGCGGACTGGTACCTCCTTGTCCCACATTGCCCAATTTTTAGAAATTAGTCATCTTTATATTAAGCAATAGGACGATTCTATGTTGGAATGGAAAACAATGGCCAGTTTGAAAAAGTATGGGCTTAAAGGTATTGATTGATGGTAACAAGTGTTAAATGGTTTAGGCCAATGCCATGTTGTATGTTAATTGCACATTGTGGAGCAAGTGAGGAAAATTACAAAAAGCTCGTAGATGTACAATGTATGAATATGTGTGTGTGTAAATGTTTCTGTGCGGTTAATCAGGGTGTGTGAATGTGTGTGAGAGAGCATGAATGAGCGGCAAATGCAGCGCATGTGTAAGCGTGGACTGGGGACGGAGGGGGAGGTGACTTTCGCCTCACCATCCTAGTCAATGATAAAATTCGCCCCAACCAATCAAAGGCGAATTTCTTCATTGATGAAGATTAGGTCAAAATTGCCTCATGATCTATGTTAGAGGCAATCCTTACCTCAAAATTTTGCATTCTTACCTAAAATTCTTACTAGTGTGCTCTAACCATCATTAGGTATAGGTACCTCTTATCTACTATCATTCTTAGCATCATAAGCCATCTAAATGACCATCACTACTAATGATCCATGCCTCTCTAATATCGTCAAATGATCATCAAAACTTTTTATAACATTGCTTTGAATCAAGTTTTACACATCATCGCTGCTTGCGCTTAGAGGAAGTACAACATGTTCTAGAAGACCTTCATGCCGGGAAGTGTAGCAAACACGATAAAGCCCTAAAACTGCACACTCGAGTCATATGAGTTGGCTACTGATAGCCAATAATGAAAGCCGACATAAAGCAGCTTGTCTAACGAAATGTGAACATTGTCAAAAGATCACCCCCATCAAGCATGCCCCAACTGCCGATCTACTTTGCCTCACCAGCCTATGGCCGTTTGCTATATTGGGACTAGACATCCTCAGACCATTTCCCATGTTGACAAGTCAGAGGAAGTTCATATATAGTTAGGTGTGTTTACTTCACGAAATGGATAGAAGTCGAAGCGATGGCAATGGTTAAGGACAAAAGTGCCAGCCCTTCATCTACACAAACATCATAGTCAGGTTTGGAGTCTCACACACTCCATAGTGACGGACAATGGAAGGCAATTCAGCGCCAAGAGTCTCAAAGACTTCTGCATTGGGTATCATATCACTATCCACTATACCTTTATTGCATACCCCAAAGCTAATAGCTAGGTCGAAGCAATTGACAAAACCATCATGCAAAGTCTAAAGGCTAAGGTAGACCACTAGAGTGAGAAATGGCTGATGAACTGCTTAGCGTCCTATGAGGATATTGCATTACTTGACAAACCCCAACAAACAAAACCCCCTTTCTTTTAGTCTTCGAATCGGAAGTCATCCTACCTATCGAGTTCAAACTACCAAACCTCTAAACCCAAGCTTATGATGAGTTGATCAATGAGGTCAGTCTTCAAGCAGGGTTGGATGCCATAGAAGAAACTCAAGATACTGTGAGCAAAAGGGTTACCACTTACCAATAGAGGGCAGCTCAATATTATGACAAGAAAGTAAGACATAGGGTTTTGTTAGTGATTGTGTCTTAGGCTAATTATTGGATATTGTTGTTATGCCCCGAGGATACCCTAGTAGAAGTAGACAAGTCACACTTGAATACTATCACTAGATTACCTTCAGAGAGTGACATGTTTTTCCAAAATACCAGGATCTTTTAGTTGCTTCGATAAGAAATGATAAATACATGTAAGAAATAAATTAGTAAATAACTGCTATCTTAATCATAAAGTATCACAGATTATTACAAATCATGTAGTCTTCTTGTAACTCATAACTGATAAAATAGCACTAGCTAATCTATTCTAAGAAAATATAATCATTAGTCTCAAGTAGAACCATAGACTTCTAGCTCTTAAGACCTTACCGGAGCCATGTTTCTGGAAGTGACTAACCAGGGTCGAAGTGTAAACCTGAAAAGACTGTTGGAGTATGAGTGAAACCACGGCTCAGTGAATAACTAGACATATCACACATCAAACAAGTTATTAACAAATTATATGTAATGTAATCACTCAGTCATATGCTCATATACAAGCTTGGATGATCTAGAATCCAAACAAGAAAAAGATTTATGCCATCTTTTTAGGGTTGAAGAACATTTACTTTATGACCCACCTGCCCAGAAGAGACTAGGTTTACAAGAAAATCAACGATCCCAGGAGAGACTAAGTTTACAAGAAAATCAACGATTTCTCGTCTTAGGATTATCACTTTTAAATTTAATAATAATTTTAACTGACCATTTCTTGTATCCATCCTTAGAAACTCCCTAAGTATTAATCATTTTAAAGTGATACTACGGGCGGTATTTTTTGTTGCCACTTAGTTCCCGTAGGACCAACAGAACAAAGAAAACCTTGGAATAACTAATACTTTAGAAAAACCAAGCCTTAATAGAAAACCGAAATATTAATACGTAGCAGGCTGTCGCCCGTTTGTATATGCAGTAATGCAGTACGTGCAATGCATAACCATATTATTTTAATAAGTCAATAGCTCTTATTTAATTTCATAGTGATCATATATTATACACAATCATCATCATACTACTTCACATCATCATATCATTGTATTATCACTTTGATAATGGTAGATTAGCAATCATACAATCAGATCACAACACATTTCCATCAAATCATTCATTTTATTATTACTGTCTTTGCATTACATATTCAGCTATTTACAAGCATAAACAGTATAATATGATTGAATTACTCACCTGCTCATGGTGACTTAATCGTAATAATCCACCGGAAGATCCTCTATGGTATCAAAGTCACCTATTGAGATGAGTAAAGTATTCATCAATATAATAAAGATTATATAACTAAACTCCTATACGTGTCTAGTGTTATAAATTGATATTTATCAGGTTTTTGTAGGTATTAATACAAATTTTATGTTATTCTATACCCGACTCATTATAGTAAATCATATTCGTTCATTATTACTTAATGTCGTTGTGTTTTTCCTAATTTATTTTGTATAATTATTTTGTCATTTTTAGAAATCACATTATTTGTAAATTTAGCTTATTTCAATTTCCATTCTTACCCATAAAACAAATATTTGATTATTTATAGTTGTTATTAACACTTAATATTTCCTTATAATTCTAGGGTTTTAGAAACTATCAAATATTAATCATATTGTTATTCTAAGTGTTTATATTTTTTTTTTCTATTTAGTAGCTTCTGTTTTGGCATATACGTATATATAATATACTTATAATTATTATATAATTATTTTTCCATGAAATATAGATTGTTTATAAGGAAATATGTTTGTACGTCGGCTCCTATGTTGCCGGCGTTGAAACCCAGGTGTTGGCGTTCTTATGTCTTATATTTTATTTCGTATTGGGTGCACTAGCTTGTAAGTCGCCAGCCTTCCCATGTACGCCGGACTATACACCGCCGGCGTATAATCCCAAATAGTCAATGTTCGTTCATGTTACGTGAAAATAAGTTTTACGTAGGTTCTATTCCAGTGTACACTGTCTTTACCGCTGGCCTACCCTTGTAAGCCGCCGGCGTTGAACACTTATATTGCCGGCTTATGGACAGTGTTGGTACTGTTCATCATCTTCTCTAATGAAACAGTTCATGTTTCTTAAATTTTCTACATCATAAACATTCTTAAACCATTCCTAAGTGTTTCTATAGCATGTATATATATTATATATATATATATATCAGCTCATAACGCATCTACAAGTATGTGATCTTAAATTTCCGAATCTAGAAAAGTACAACTAGGTTTTTCGAATTTTACCTTGTTGGAGCGGATATGAACATTTTGAGCTTAGTTCAGAGTTAGTTTCGATCCTAAATTAATGAAAATGTTATTTAGATTAGAGTTCAATACTTAAAACAACTTAAAACAGATTTGTCTTACCTTGTTCTTCCTGAGCTTAAGTTATAGTTTTGATGGAGTTTTGTCGTTTTGTTTTTGGGTATTGTTTGTGTGTGGTCTGCGTGTGTTTGATGGGCTGTTAGGAAGCACGAATTTGAGAGAATTTCCAACTGTTGTTTGGTTGAAATTAAAGTTTCGTTTTTATGTTCATTATGGAGACATATATATAGATGATGAAGGAGAAGGCAGCTACAAAGGGATCTTCCAAGGATAATGTCTCCACCGAAAATGCAAATTGCATTACACATCCTAATGCATTTAATAACCTTAGCTGACTTGGGAGCTCCTAATTGGTTTGTTCATATTTTATCTTGACTTTAGTTGCATTTGTTGACTTAATTTGGATTGATTTCGGCTGAGGATAAATGATAGAATTTCAGCCACATATTTTACACCATTTGCATCGTAAATCATGCATATAATAATATAATAATATAATAATATTTAGTTAGTTAATTATCTTAGTTTTAGGATAGTTAAATAAATTATATGGGTACAAATTAGCTAATATTTGAGAGTTTTTGTACAAAAATATTTTTATAGAATTCTACAAAATACTTAGATTATCAAACAATACAACTTTAAGTTTAAATTTACGTGATTAATTGTTTTTACAATTTTATTTCCCGCGATTAGGATTTCCTAAACTCATTAGGTCAATTTTTGTTTTAGGCTCCAATAGCTTAAGAAAATCCTAATTAGAACAATGATGTGATTCAATTATTTATTTGAAGTCTAGATCTTTAGTTATACATCTGTTTATGTTTTTATTGTGTATTTTTAATCCTAACAATTTATCTTTAGGTTATCGTTTCCTATCTATAAGTGTAGTTGGTTAACTACTCGGTATCACTTTTGATATATAAGTTAAATTATCTATATATCTTTGGTTTTATATACCTGTTAAGAAATCTTATTAGTAGCGTTTAATACCATCTAGGAATCTTGAATTTAGGGTCTAAATCCATGTATAGGCTCATTACTACTCATTGTTCTAGTCTCAAATCATTGTTGAGTTCAAAAGTAATCATTTAATCTTTATATTTATATTTTTCTATTTAATCTATTAGTATAACAAGTTTTGGGATTTGAAAATTTAGATTTTCTTTAATCATATCTTGAATTATTCGTTCAAGATACGAAATCTAGTTTTTGATATCAATTAGGGTTAAAGAAGTTCTTTATTTGATTTTTAGATCTTAATTTAGCTAAATTCAAGTCATTGATCTTCTTAGGTTTTTATTGGATTCTAAATTTACTAACTAGTTCATATATACTACTTTAAAGTCGTACACTAATATAGCAAATTTTCGGGGTTTACAATTGTCATTAGATATATATATATTGATACAGTGACATTTCTGTTATATTGTTTGCATGTTTACTTTATAATAGGATCCATGAATAATTTAATTATTCTAAAAGTCCCTAGATGCTAATTATTGTGGGAATAATAATGAATTAAATATTATATGATTTTTTCTTAATAGTCGTCTATTTATATGGGGATACAAATCAAACTCATAAGCACATATTAGATAACTATGTACTGGACTGACCCTTTATGAATCACTACATGGATTAATGCCATAAGTGACTCTCACAATAACGATGTTAGCGTATCTTTAGACTTGAAATCACTATAGGTTCCAACATGAGGAATATTATGATTCAACTCAATCAAATGTTGTCTTTAATCGGATAATTATAAGGGTTGTGATTGGGCATAATGTGAATCAACAGAGGAAGTTGAGTGATTAAGGTGAGATTTGTCCCTTTTGTTATGAAAAAGATATCTTTGGGCCCTTCGATAAGTGAAACTGGGAAATGCATGGCCGTACTCAGATGAATTGATAGTGTGATCAATTTCATTTGTTTTATCAGTTCACTTGGAGATCGAGAAATGATAAGATTGAACAATATAAGGGTGACACTGTCTATGCCTTATGTTCAATCTAGATATCATGTGACAAAAGGGTAATGACATAAGTTATGGATAAGGTAAAAATTGGATCACCGATCTTCACTTAATTTGGGTAAACATAATATCTTTCTAGTGGCCTCTTATGTTTTGTTGACCAAAAAATGATTTTAGGTCACCGACCAACATTAAGTGAACCTACAGAGTCATACACAAAAGAATGAATATAAAAGGATCTTAGGCTAAATTTAAATAAGTCTAGTGGGAATAATAAATTTATTTATTATTAATCTTAATTTGTTAAGAATAATAAATGAATATAATTTGTTAAGAACAATAATAATTCCTAATTAGACTAGGAATTCTTATGTTAATAAATTAATTTATAATTAATTTATCCCTAATAAGATTAGAAGCATTAATGTCATTATTCATATTCACAATAGTATAATAAAACATAAGAGGTTTCTTTTAGGGTTATGACATAAGCTGTTGATTAGACTAACAAAGAAAATTTATGAACCCTAAAGAGAGAAACACGAGAGTGATGAGTAATTTTCCCAATAAGATCTAGAAGTGTTCTAGATAGTGCTAGCATGTAAAGGATCCTTTTGAATCGCAAGAATCCATCTTAGGAATTTAGGGTTCTATATATAAAAAAAAAAAATTCCGCTGCAAGAATTGATTTTTGGATCTCTAAATTCCCAATAAGTCTTTCTCCCAAGCAACCTCATTTGCAAAAAGTTAGAGGCAATGGGGTTAAAAGAAGCCCAAGAGAAACTCGCCCCCAAACTAAGAAGATCCTATTAGAGTGAAAGAAGTCATGGGGAACAGGGTATGTAGGCTTGAAACACTAGATAGGGAGCTCATTCCGAGAACATGGAACATGAACAACGTGAGAAAGTTCTTTGAATAGTTTCTACTCACTTATATGTAAAATGTGATCGTAGGAAAACTGCAAATGAAATGAAGATTCTACATAAAAAAAGCATCTCTAAGATCTCTCTCTTTTGTATGTAATAGCAATCGAACAAATGAATGATATTCAGCAGCAAACTTCGCCCTTTCGTGTTGAGTGAGCTTAAGGTAACTCCCTCTTAAGGGTAACTGCCCTCGTAAGCTCAGGTAACTCCCTCTTAATTGTAACTCTCCTTGTGAGCTTGGATGATACTCATATCGTTTCCATAAAAAAAAAAAAAAAGAAAACAACACAAGAGATACTGCTTTTGTTAGTTATATAAAAGTAAGTTCTGAACGAGTTGCAATCAGATTCATTAATTTGAAGAAAATCATTACAGTAGTTTTGACTGGCATCTTAGCCAGATTAGTTTTGATTAACATCCTGACCTAGGAATACAAAGTAGAATTATCATAAGAACAAGCTAGTTCAGGCTAAACACAACTTTGAGCTGAAAAACTCCAGAAATCATTTGAACCTCAAATTAGAGGAGTTCTTCCATATCCAGCCAACCGTAACTTGAAAATGTGGGTTCAGGCTGAATACAACTTCACCTCTTCGACCTCCCAAATGCAAGCCTAAGCTAGTCCATCAACCTTCAAGAATAATAATGAATCTTAGTTGGACGAGAACTCAATAAGCCCAGGAAGAGGAGGTCAAAGTCGATCCTCTACTATGAACCAATACCCAATAAGGCATTAGGAGGCCGGGCTCAAAAGAAAGAACAAGCCCCTGCATCCCTAACATCTTCTAGCCATGAAAATAGCAAAAAAAAAAAAAAAGAGCTAAAAAGCAAGGGAGAGAGTTGGATGGCCCCTCCACGACGACCTTAACCTTGAGTAGCACCCTGAAGCTTCAGATTGTTGATGGAGGATGAGTCTTTGCTCACTTGGAACACACCATCGTAGTCACCACGATCTCTCCTCCAAGTAATAGATCTTGGTGACTTCGATTTGGAGAATATAGAAGAAGAGCACAACCTCAAATTGAATGACTATAGTGGAAGTGGGAAACAGACCTCAAGCAACATGCCTAACCCATTACATGACCTCAAAGATGGACCCACATAAATAGGGGCCATGGAGCTTTCAACCTGCTTAAACAGAGACCAGAGTATCAACGACACCGCATGACTTGTGACCTTGAAGGGCTCAACTTCTTAACCCAAAGGAGGTTAACAGAAAGAAGATCCATAGTTTGTTTGACTCGTGGGAACTAAGGGCAAAAGAGGAACCTTTGGTTTATGAAATGAAAAAGAGAAATGAATTTGGTTTGTGAAGAAGTACCCCACCCAATAACACTATTTATAGACAGGAAAAACGCACTATACTCGACAGTACAGACCCTTAACCATTTCGATCGAGACTCAAAACACGCAGATCTAAAAAATAACAGACGATTGGTGTAAACAGGTTTGGTAACAAGATAAGGCCTTGACTTGTGACCAGCTTACCCCCACCTATCACCATGAAACACGCAACAAAAGACGAAACATAATAAGATTGCGTACTGCAAAATCGAGTAGCTGTTATTCTAGTAGTGACCTCTAATGCTAGTTGACCTAGGAATTTAAATACTTAGCAAAATTTTCAATAAAAAATAGAAACATACTATAAATCAACTTAATAAGGGATACGAAGTTAAAGAAAGAAACTTCATTAAAACAAAGCGATATTACATAAACGGCTATTACAAGCAAGCATATTGAGAAAATGCCGAGCTCAATTCCTACAAGCTAAACAAAACAAAAAGTAAACTAAAGCTAGTTAGTAGAATATCTACCAAAAATCTCTTCACCGGTGATGGTGGCACAACTACATGCCTCTACCCACCTCGATATTATTCTGATGAACCTTAAAATCAGCCAGCACCATTGCAAACTCCACCTCAAGGACAACCTCCCTAGTCGTCCCTTCGTTACCTTCCTCCTCCTCATCTTCATCCCTTAAAACTTCACTTAATGGGCTGCCAAGAAATTAAGGTCCAACTTGGGAAACCGCCCAAGCACCTCATCGTAAACTACCTGAGCACTTTCCCTAGAAATCATTTGCTTATGCTCCATTCACCTCTGGCTTGTAAAGAGCTCCTCCTAAACACGCCTCCTCATCACCTCAAGAATAGTTTGTCCATGCTCGAGCTCAGCTATTCGAACCTGCAATAAGAAAAAAAAAGTTAGCCTGCAAGAACGGAAGTAACAAATAAAGAATAAAAGGGAAAAACGATCAACCTAAAAAGCATCCTTTTCTCCTCTGATCCTATTAAAGCTCACTAAGAGCTCCATCACGTGAAACGACAAAGCATCTCGCTCTTGCCATAAACCTCTGAATTTTTCTGTACTCTTAGAAAATAATCTTAGGTTACATATCAACACTAAAACCCTAAAAACTGACCAAAGTTAAAACCAAATTCTAAACAAGATTAAATACATAATTTCTTTACCTTAAGAAAGAGAGGAACTTCAAAAATAAAATGAAAAATCCAATAATCGTTCGATTCAAAATTCGTACGAGAAACAATTCCACTAGCTGATCCCTAACACGTAAATAAAGATGATATATCCAGATAACACTCAATGAAAAAAAATACTAAAACCTTAAACGCTTCGGTGAATTTTAGAATAAAAAAAATTTCAATTACCACAAAACGGAGTCAACTATAACCCTAGACTGACTAAACAATCCGAGATTTGTTAAATACTAAATACATCATAAAAATAAAGTAAAAACTTAAATTTTGAATAAAAAAATATAAAACAATCATAAATCTGAAAATTTTATAATCTTACGAGTAACTCTTAAAACCGGAATAAAAAATCGAATCCTAAAAATCAACTATACTAACAAGTCGTAGTGAGACTAGATTTGACAATCATGCACTCTTACAGCTAGGGTAATAAAATTGAGATAATCATAGATGGTAGTTCGTAATAATAGGGAAACATAAAAAGATCAGAATCGTCAAAAATTTGATCATTCCAAATCCAAATGAGATCAGTTCTAAAAAAACGTGTCTGGGCTCGAATGGTGAAAATATTAGATAACACCATTAGACCCTTAATTATATAAGGATTTCAAAAATATCAATTTTAGAATTTTTTGTAACTAAAAAATCAGATATAGCGTATTTACGCGTATTTTTCTTACTACTAGTAATATATTTATCTTGTTTACTATTATTGTATAATTTCTACTATTCATTACTATTCGTTTATCTCTACTTTATCTTACTACCTACTTCTTATAACCTATAAATTTATTTCTTACATTTACTTTTCCAATATTACATTTTACTTAACTTCTTTTACACTTTACTTACTTTTCTTTACTAAAATTAATTTTTTTTATCACATCTTCTCTCTCCCCCTCTATTTTTCATCCACATTCTCTCTCTCTTCTCTTAATTTCTTTTTATTTTTTATTTATTTAATTAACTCATAATTCTCTCCATATTTATCTATATATACCCTTCCCTCTTTCATTTCTCACACACTTTTCTTTTACCATAATAAAACTCTACTAAAATTATTTCTCAACTTCTCTCTCTAATTTTTTCTCTCCAAAATTCTCTTCCCAACTCTCTCTTCTTTCATAAAACTACCAACCACATATCACTACCAAAACTTCATTTCTTCTTTAACTAAAAATAATTTTAGGTAAAGATTCATACATTCATCTTCATGTCATTCAACTTAACATGACCATGGTGTATGTTTCTTAAACCCGTAAGTGTTATGAAAGCAACAACATGTTCATGTTTTGTTCTTGTTCATGCAAACATTTTATTGTTATGTTGATATTATATTATGCTCTATTTATTGCTTCTAATATAACTTCTATATTACTAAATATAGTTATGTATATATTCTTAGAGCCTATAAGCTTACTAACATAATTTTATTTAATTATGCTCTTATATATTTCTTGCAATTTATTATTTATTTCATGTAATTTTATTAAGACTAGTCTTTTTAGTCTTAGATATGTCCTCATCAAGTCAAAACAATTTTCTTCTTCCTTATTAGACTTGTCTATAATCAAGTCTGAGCCTTAAAATAAATCTAAGGCTCCTATGATTTTCTTATTTTCTTAAAGGACTTGCCCATGTCTAAGTCTGGAAAGTCTTGATAAGCTAAGACTTTCCAATACTTGATTTTGTTATATACTTATTTAATTTCTATGTCTTTTATCTTTTATATAATTATTTTTGTTCGTGGTACTTAACTATAAATTCATATTCATGCATGATCATATTGTTGTTGTCTCAATAAAAATAAAGATGGGTTTTTTCTTTAATAAAGAAAATAAGTCTAAATTCTCTTTGAAAATAAAATTTTATCACTTAGAAAAGATTTTCCATCAAAACTTAGAGTTTTGTTCCAACAAATCCTTTTTCAAAAGTTAGACAAGTCCATCATAATTTTTTAGTGGTATTATTATGCTAGATTTAACTAAATAACTTCATTACATACTCTCTTTTTCAAACAATAAGATAAAAATTATTGTTTCAAAATTTAGTGTTGATAATTCTTTGTTATGTAAATTTTTCTTAAAACTTATTTATAAGATAATCACACACCTTTAACAAACACTAAGAACAACTTTTCTAAGTCAAGTTTAAAATCAACTCACTAGTTAAAAACCCACTTAGAAATAGATTGATATATAACTTAAGGAATTAAGTTTTAACAAGTAAAATCCATTGCTTTAAGAAATTAAGGAAATACAAATAATAGTTATAATAATTAGACATTCACTTGTAACAAATTAAATATTTTCCAACAAAGGTCCACGTGTTGAAAAATTATGGGTTTAGAAAAGAGTCATTATGAGAATAAGAATTTAGAACAAGTTATTCCTTTAATTTTCCTCATAAGCTAAGACTTAAAACGTTTTTATATACAACTTAAAATGATTTTCCTCATAACCACATAAAGTTTTATGTTTTGAAAAATAATTAGCTAAAAGAAGTATAATATAAGTATAAAACATTCAAAAGCTCAAAATAAATATAAAACCATGATTTTTCTATAATTGAGTTTCATATTTACAAAATCTAAGAACTTAGAATTTCAATTATGAATCAACTTAAGAAAATTTCTATAAGAAAATATATTTAGAGTTTCATACCTCCAATGAGTAAAACCGTGTCTTGTAAAATAAATTATTAAATAGAATTCTTTTCAAATATGAGACCTTTGAGATTTCAAATATAGTAAATCATGATTTCCTTGTTGATTGAGTCACATGTTTATAAACTAGCAAATTTAATCACAAATCAATGAGTGACATTTTACTAAACTCTATCTTTCACAAAGATTGTTTACGAATTTTATTTTTAAGACAACCTCTCTAGAATCATGCATATAATATGAGCCTAAGTATATATTAAAAAGGATTTTTCAAACTCTATATATATATATATATATATTTATGTGTTTGCTATGGAATTTTTGGATGAAATAGAATTGAGAATAATTACAAATTAAGGATGGAATTTTCATGCTAGAGTTGTATTGACCTGTTTTCAAACCCAAATGATTTCAAATGATTAAAATAACCATAAAAATAGATAGATTTTTTCGAGTAGTAGAAAACGACATCTTGTAAGCGAAATTCCACATTAAAATGAGCAAGTTATGGCGATTTGAAATTAGGATTTCAAATAATCCGAATTTTGATGAAAATAACAAGATAGAATTAGAAAGTTTTAGTAGAACTTCTATAAAATACTCATTCTGGGTATTTTTTTTGTCTAGGTAATGAGGAATACAAGACTTCTCTTCCTGAGGATTATTACAACTATGGATATTGCGATATGGACGAGTGAATTTTCCCTCTTGATTTCGTTCCTACCTGCTTGTGCTTGTAGACAGTTGCACTAGATCTACATGTATAAGATAAAATGAACATGTATGGGGTACAACTTTATATGTATACGCTCTTATGCATGTATGACAATGAATGCTAAGCATATTGGAACCCACAAATGATTGTTTAAGTATATCGTTAATATTATATGTTGTTTATGTGTGTATGATGTTTGTTTGATCGCCTTTAAGTATACCTTAATCATACTCAGCTTTGATATAAATTAAATGGACATGCATTGTATCCGTTAAGTCACATGTCAAAAGCTGCTACTCCTATGCGAAGAATCGGAAGGTCTGATGCTAAGATAGCCTGTGACCATGTTCATTCTTAGGAAACTAAGGCGTATCGAGGATATATTCCAAGGATGAGTCGTGCCGATTAATCGCTAAGAGCAGAGTGCTTGAGGACTAGTAGTAGAAGATCGTGAAGACCTTTAATTACCATTCCCTAACCCTTGATACGAAGGGATAAATTCGTCTTATATATGGTCTCCGAATAACCATATATATATATTTGTGTAATCATGTGATTATTGCATAGCATGCATCACATATGTGCAAAAAATCAATAAACTTGTTTGAATTCACGGTGCGAATAAAAAAGGAATATCTCACTACACTCGTTATAAGCTTATACCCCCATAGGCTTTTGTTAAAATAGGTATGTTTGTGATTATATTCGAGGATGTATGTTTGTGATTATATTCGAGGATCGGAATATTAAAGAAATAGATGGCAAATCTTTGAGCTCTTGTGGAAGGAGCGGAAACATATGATATATTTACTTTCATGTAATTTCCTTATGAGTTATATATGATATGTTTATATTTTGAGATTTACAGGAAATATAATTATGTAGTCTTGAAGACATTAGCAGGGGTATACCCCTAAGAATTATAATTGACCTTATTCATATTTAATGTTAAGTATTCCTCTTGCCTTGTTCTTTAAATGTTATCAAAGTAAATTGCATTACTTTGATGCATTCCCTTCGATGCCTAACCCTTGACATGGAGGGATAAATTCCTCCTATATATGGTCTCCAGGTAACCATATATATATATATATTGTGTAATCATGTGATTATTGCATAGCATGCATAGCGTATGCGTGAAAATTAATATACTTGTTTGAATTCACAGTGCGAATAAAAAAGGAATATCTCACTAAGCTCATTGTAAGCTTACACCGCCATAGGCTTTTGTTAAAACATATGTTTGCGATTACATTCGAGGATCGGAATATTAAAGAAATCGATGGAAAATCTTTGAGCTCTTGTGGAAGGAGTGGAAACATAGGATAGATTTACTTTCATGTAATTTCCTTATGAATTATATATGATATGTTTATATTTTGGAGATTTATAGGAAATATAATTGTGTAGTCTTGAAGACATTCGCAGTGCTATGCCCTTAAGAATTATAATTGACCTTATTCATATTTAATGTTAAGTATTCCTCTTGCCTTGTTCTTTAAATGTTATCAAAGTAAATTACATTACTCTGATGCGCTCCCTTTGATGTGTTGTATGCCTTGTGCATGATATGAAAGCCTTTGCATGACTTAGGAAGTCATTCCTAGGCTTTAATATTGTGTACGACGGACTGCCATATATAGGGTATCCCTCGAGATGTGACACCTACCTCGTATTCTTCTACTTTTTCTTTAGATCACTAATGGCGCCTTTCAAGGTTAACTATATCCATAGGGCCTCATTAACCTCTTGCTGCACATGAATGGTCGCTATGTCAATATAATAGGCAAGCTGATCCCTCTCCTCCAGCTACTCAGTTACCTTGCTCTGTAGCCTTACCCTCCACGTCTCTCATTGAAAGCCTCCTTCTCTAGTTCAGTAATGTGAGCCTTCAACTGCTTCAGATCATCACATGCCCATGGAGGAAACACGAAGTCCAAGAATAGGGGAAAAAATAGTACTCCACAAAGTAGAACTTATAACGCCCTAACTAGATCTTGCATACCTCATAACTTCAGAAAGAGCTAGCATGGCCTACACTTGCTAAATTCACATGATAAAGGGAGCAAATATATGTAAAAAGAGAACGTCAGCAAAGAGATACCTCGTACAACTTGCGAGGAAAAAAGTCTAGAATGTGATCCTTGGACTTTAGCTCGCCTAACATAATTCTTACCCTATTCCTTAAGTCACTCCTGTATGTAATGGAATGACGGCCCCATTTTCCAGACCATAAGAGGGGTACTTGTCAACAAAGCATTGGTAGATCTAGTTGGTGAGCTCTGCATAAGAATGTGTGTTTGTCCAGCCAGAATTTTGCTCATTTTCTCCTAAAGGTCCCGATCCATATCAAACCCAGCTCATTTGATACAGATCACTCGACTAGGAACCAGTAGGGTTTCTGTAAAAAAACTTAATTTTCTAAAAAAATTTTTGATTAAAGTCACTACCGGCTAAAGCTGAAAAAAGGGTGAACCAGAAACCAAATGGGTGGTTTGGTTTCTAGTTCGGCCACTGTTATTCGAAAAACCAGAAATTGTTGAGTCGGGGGGCTACTATTTAAAACCTAAATGGTTATCTAGGCTTGGATGGGCTTTAGAAATCTTGAATTATATGGGCCAAAGAGGCAATTTTGGATTTTTAATTTTTCAATTTTTTTTGTTTGTTTATAAAAAGGAATTTCTTTGTTTGCAAATATATATATATTTTGTTTAAAAAAAAAGATCCTAAATTTTTTTTATTTTTGTGACCACCCTGCAGGTGCCTACGTATCCGCTAGCCGGAATCAGGACCCCGTAATTCGTTTTGATTTTTATAAAATTTTAATTTGTTTGGATATTTTTATTTGAAAACCCGCCAAGTTTAAGTATTTAATCAATTTTTATTTTAGAAATTTCTAAAGATCTAATTTTTGTGTTTTTGTTTTTGAAAATTCCTAAAAGATACTAATTTTGGAAAAAACCTGTTTATTGTTTTTGTTAATTTGGAAAATAATTAGATGATATAATTATATAAAAGCTAGGAAAACATTTTTTCTTTCTTATAATATCGTGCTAAATATATATATATATATATATATAATTTTTTGTTTTATAAATTTTTCTGTTTTTTTTTTGTTTTTATATAAATAAAAAAATTTATAAGGTAACTAAAGCATGCTCAAGATATCACAAACATTTCGCGAATTCTAACAACTAATCATTCAACTAAACAATCGCGATTTATAATTATAATACATGATAACAATAACAATACTAATAACAAATGATAATAATAATGATATTAATAATAAATAAAACTAACAAACCTATTATTATTATTTTTTTGTTTTTATAATTTAATTTTTATTGAAAATTATACTCTAAAATTTTATTTATTTGTATCATCATTAGGAATATGTCACACAGATATAATCATACTCACACATACATATATATTTTTTTGTCTTTATAATCTAATTTAAAATTTATTTACTAATTGCATTTATATACTAAAACTTTTTTTTTACCTAAAATGATATTACATCACAAATATCTATACTTACATATATTTTTTGTTATTTTTTTTCTTTTTTTTTCTTACTATTTTCTAGTTTTTTTTTTTAATGCATACATTAATTATATTATAGAAAAACAAACAACAAACAACAATAGCAACAACAATGACAACAACAACGATGACGACGACAACAACAACAACAATGACAACGACGACAACAACAACAACAATAATAACTAATAAACAAATTTTTTGGAACCTTGTCAAATGATCTGGTCGGCTTCGTCAGAGGCTGGATGTGTAGTGGTGGTAGTGGTTGCAGTGTCTGGTCATGGTCTGGGTTTGGTGTATGCTGGAGATACAGGCGTTGAGAGAGAGAGAACAAGAGATATTAGAGAAAGAGAGTTGTCAGAGAGATCTTTTTTTTTTAATCTATTTTCTATGTTTCGATCTCTGTTTGTTGAAGAAGAGGAATTGATCGTCATTTTATAGGAGCATGGAGGAAGATGGAGGGGTGCACGGCTATTAATAGCCGTCACAAGCAAGTGAAAAGATCGAAGGTTACGAAACTTGGAGGGTTGGGGGAGTTACGAATTTTTTCATTATTGATCTTAAATCCACATTTAAAAGATTTAAATTCTGGAATAATTCACACTTTTAATAACATAATGGATGGAAATTGAAAGGGTACGCATGAGGGGCAATGCATGCTCCTAAAAAAAATCCCATTGTGTTGCTTGCATGGATCGAACTCTAGTCCCCTCCTTTGTACTCCTAAGCCTTAACCAACTAACTTATGCTTGGCTTTTGATTCGTTTCCTTACCTAAAATAAATTTAAACCATTTAAACCAGGCCAAACGCATTTTCAATAAAAATAGGCCAAATTTGATATAGGTCCAAGCTCCAAATTTATTTTCAAAATAGCCCAGTACATTAATATGAAATATTTTTTATATTTTTTTTCATTTTAATTTTTTTATTTTAATTCTAAAGGGCTTATTTACTAAAAAGATGGGGGTTTTTTCTGAGTTTCTTTTCTCTCTTTTTTTTTTTTAATTTTTATAGTATTTTTAATTTGGTAATTTTTTGGTTGATATTTAATTTAGCTAATCTTTTTTGGATTTTTTGATAATTTTCAATTTTTATTGTATTTTCTATCCTTTTTTATGATTATTTAAATTTTTCATTTTTTTGTATTTTTATTTTTAAAAGGAGGCAAAAATGGGGTGTCGACAGTGTTCAATATGGACTGCTTCTATACCAACCACACATATGCCTTACTAGACCCCTTTCAACACTAGCAGAATCCGAACCATCACTCTCTGATATATTCCTACCACCCCAACTAAAATTCCTTGACCTTGACATAACCTCTCTCTCGTCTCTCTTCGCCTCATTTACGAATTGCTATATCCTTCTGTCAGAGTCATGTGAAAAAGATTAGGTGACGGAGTTATCCTCTCTATGAACAAAAAGAAGAAAACATCTAAAGAGACTCGACACCTTTGCTATGACGAATGAAAATGTTTTGTGAGTAAATGAATACCACAAAAGAAACAATCCCCTATACATATAGGGAACAACAGAAGATTAAGAGACTACCAATTCTTGGGAACTGTGTGGGCCAAATACCTTAGGCCCATCAATCATCATGACTGATACGACCCCCGTCACATCCCTTAGGAAACCTGCCAGGCTTCATAACAAGGTTGATAAGCGACAACGAACCAGCTTATCACTTCACAAGCTCACTAGGTATAGACCCGAACGACTATAACAATAGGGGATGTAGCTTAGATGGTCGATATCTATAGACCGAAGCCTTGTGCGAATGACCTTGTGGACTATGCACTCCCTTTGTTCTTCCATAATAAGAGTAGGGGATAAATGTTGGCATTAAAATATAGTCATCAGTCCACTCGGTCCTATGGGTATCATCAAACCCAAAAAGTGCCTATTGCCCACGATACCCTGATCTCCTGAAGAGGTGGGAAGACCCAAGGTCCCACCAAGGGAAATGGCACGAAATCTCTCTAGGAACCCTCACCTCAGAATACAACCTTACGACCTCATGATCTCCAAGTTAAGTAAGTACTCTTGCCATACCCCATGTGGGGGGGAGGGCAGGGGGGGTTTGGACATAATCAACATTCCCACCATCTCGAATACTAGGTCGGCTATTAGGAAGAAGTCTACCTTGGTATGACCCTAAATGCAATATATACTCTTTTCCCCAAGGGATAGAAGAGAAGTTTTTCATATCTTATCACAAATATACTATGCTTACCTATGGACTAACTTAAGCATTGGAGTGGTCGTACCGAACAACCCCCTAACAACCCTCTAATCGCTTTTTCTATGTTGTAGAAGCCATCTCTACCGACGAAAATTAGTTCGTGTAACATTTATGATTCTATTGATGGAAAGCTAGTAACTTTTATATTTTTCTTGTTTTGATCTTAGTATTTCTACTTTGGTTTTGAATGCATTCCTATGTATATACTCTAGTGTTGACGCAAAAAACTTCAAAAAATTAGAAATTATGGAGAAAAATTCTAAAAATATCGCACTTTAAATTTTAAATTGGAATCATAATTTCATTTTATACTAAATCATGACTTTAATTGACAATTTAAATTCAATGAATGAAATCATGCCAAAATTTGCATCACTTGCTACATTTGTAAATTAACTCAAATATAAAGTTACATCAATTATTCATGCAAATTTATTTGCAAAATTAGCTATAACACATCTACAATATATATCCCATACTCTACAACATGTATACCGATCCCCTACTTCAAAAAGAAACATCAAGCTCCACGAACTCCAGAACATGTTTCCCAATCCATTAATTTATAAGGAAAAAAACATATACACACACAAAGCTCCACAAATTATTAATAAGCATCTATCAAAAGACAATACTATGAATTAATAAAATGTTAATATGATCAAACTAGTTTGGGTAGTAAAATCCTTTACAAAGAAATACATAAGCTCAACTACATATAAGAGTAACTATTGGTTTTGTCTACTTTTCCCCCAAATGAAGAACCGTACCCTATCATGATGCTATGGTAATAGTTATGGCTTTAGCAGTGGTGGTAGATGAGTATGTAATTGAATTAACTATATGCCATCCCAATCCTCACTATATGGATTATAGTGTGGACTCAAGTGCATCGAACTAAATCCAATCTAACTTGGGTAAGACCTTTACCCATATTGTTAATAGGAGCACGTGCATGCATTTTTCTCTATGGAGCTAGTGGAGTATATAAGAGTGCTTCACAGTTTTTACCCATTGGTGTCATATATGAAGCAATATATGGAATTGAAGGCACTTAATATTCAAATTGAAGATCGGGTCTGCACTTGGCTCTAATATCAACCTGGGCACATCTATAGGCTTGCTTTTTAGCTTAGCCCTCTCCCTATAGCCTACAGTGACATTTCTGAGATTGCTAGGGTGGTTGATGTGGTGAAAGAAACAACAAAGGGCTCTACGGAGAAATAGGATCAAAAATAGTAGTGGCAATTTTGTAAACTTAGGCAATTTTGAATTTTTTGTTTGCAAGACCCTATTTTGATAGAAAAATAGGCCAACGATCAAAACATACTAGCTTTGTTAAGGACATATGTCGCTTTTTGAGCAAATTAAATCATTTCATTGGCTAACATCGCGTTTTTTATAGTTTTAGGAAATATTTTATATTGTTATAACTTTTAATGAGAAACTCCGTTTTAACTATCATTTGTGCCATTTGTTTTGTCATTTTATTTATTTTGTGATTATGGGACTTTTAGGAAATTGGCTTTTAGGGTAAAATTTTGAGTTTTCATATTTTTTATACACCTTAAAGTAAAGAAATAATCTTAGTTGATCATAATATTACTCAAAGCCAAGTATATTGTTCTTTTTTCTATAATTCGAATTTCCTTTACTAATTTTTGAATTTTGATGCCTATATCATTTAGGTATCTGTGGAAATTGCCTTCTTTTGGAAAATTTTGAATTTTCATATTTATTGTGCACCTTTAAGCAAATAACAAGTTTTAGTTGATCAATAATATTACTTAAAGCCGCGTCTATTGCTCTTTCTTTTAGAATTTGAATTTCCTTTGCTAATTTTTGAATTTTAATGCCTATGTTGTCTAGGTATTCATAGTATCGATAGGTCTATAGAATATTACTTTTCAGTAATCATGAGCAAATTAATGAATAGTGATATTTGTCTTTCTTTCATGTAAGTTTTGTTGCATTGATGGTAGGGAGTCAACCATACTACCTCCTAGAATAGTAAGCTCTAGTAGGTCATCTAGAGTAACTTACATGAATTGACCCACCACACTATCAACTCGTGGCACCTCAAACATGATGTATGCATACTCCACATGAGACAACTAGTGGATGAAGCCAAAATGCGTTACATAATACGCATTCAATTAAGAAGAGATTACTCTTGGCCTTACAACTCCATGTGAGGCAATCTATAAAGGAAAAACACCTCAACATAGGGTCCAAAGGCTAAAAAGAGTTTCTCAAATATAAAAATCCTAATGTTATATGTCTCCATAGTTCTCTACTCAATCTTGGTTCCTAGATTTGCTTCTTAGATGGCATTTAGAAGGTATGGGGTACCACATAGGATTTCGATCATTTGCTATATACTTGTTTATTGACTTTTATCTTTGCCTCACAAATCCACCTTCAGTGAACGATAAACCCAAACTCCTTCTAGATTTTAACTGAAATTCATTGAAAAAGTGTATTTTGTACAAATTACATTTTGTCTCCATGTAGAAATTTTTACGTTTATTTCAAAGAAATTATACATCTTTTCTTGTTAAGTCGGGTTTGTCACGAATACTTGTCACATTATGTTCACACCCCCATTATCGACCCAAAGCAAGGTACGAAACTCAAGGTAGTAATAACCCCACTCATTTCACATCTCATAGAGAATGATTTCTTACTAAAGTTAGAGTACAATTTAATAAAAATTGAGGAGGTGTTTTTATATGAAAATCAAAATTTTAAAGACAATTTACCAAATGTGTAAGTTTAAGGGATGTATTATATTACTTGCCAAAAGGGATATATCTATTTTGGGATCAAAACTTGGAGAAGTTACTTTTATATTGGGTAAATGTTACATTTTTTACTTGAACTTTGTCAATTTGTGCAATTAACTACCTGAAATTTAAAAGCGTTAATTTGCTACCTACAAGTAAACATGGGGTTTATTCATTTAAGCAATATTACCACACATATAATGAGAAGTATAATGTATTATGATACATGAAAGATAATACTCAAAATCTAGAAGATCTATCGTTATGATTCATGTATTTTATTTCTTATTTCATTTGTATTGGGTTTGGAGATGATGATTGTTTGAATGTATGGACCAAGTGGGAGAATGTAAATATTTATTATTAGCAATTATTTATTTGAGATATCTTCATATATTTGGTGTGATTATTCAAATATTGAAATTAATTCACATTATGATATTACCAATTTTATAGGACTTTTATTGGTAAGTGGAGTTCCATATCAAGAAAATCCTAATATTATAGGATCTTTATTTGGTAACTGCCCACTAAATGTGTTTGATGGAAGCACATTATATAACTATATAAATAAGGCATCTTATCCTTTAGCTATCTATAATACATAGATAAATAAATTATTATGAAAGACAAATGTATCATTTATTGAAAAATAGAAGGGTTTTATGGTCAACCCTCATATATATATATATATATATATGCATGTATATATGTTTTATCATATGGCAAACACATGATGAAAGCTGTAGACACCCAATTTTTGCCCAATTAAAAAATAGGCTTAAGTCTATAATAAATTAATGTCATGTTGAGTTCATAAAAAATATAATAATAATAATAAATAGTATAATAAAAAAGAGAGAATATAGAAAATAGAAAAATAAAAAAATAGAGGAATAAAATAAGTATAATAAAATAATTAAGTGAATAATAGTAATGTAAATAAAATATATGTAGGAAAAAATTAAAAATTATTATTTGAGCTCAATATAACATATATTTTATTAGCCTTAAGTACTAATGGTTTAGCTATATGACCAAGGTACAGGCCAACGGCCTAACGGTTCAAACCATGGACACAGGAGCAAGGGGACCCAAGTTCGATCCTAGCCCAAGGCAGATTTTGCCTCCTTTTTGTTCAATTTTTTTTTCCCAAAAGACACATCGGTTCATCCACTTTGAGACATCATTTGATCGACGAATCTTTGTGTTTTTTCGAAATTAACTGTACAGACACAAACTAGGCATGGGATACATCACATCTATACACAATTCGTGTGTTATTTCATCCCAAAAGGCACATTAATTGAGGCATGAAAATTAGGAAAAATTCGAATGGACATGACTTTTCAAATTTTAAAATTGGCCGAATTCTATCAATTGATCAAATTAAATACACTTAATCAAGGAGTCATGATCTGTAAACACAAGATTCGTGATCAATTTGAACCAACAATCACGAATCGAGTCCCAATTTTGAATCGTTCTTATTTGAAAAAGTATAACGATTCGTGATTCAAAAATTGAACCATTACAAAGCTTTAAAACGACAAATTGTTTCGAACTCTATAAATAGGATCACCCCACAAGCAGAAAGCACAATTCAATTTCGCAAAATACACACTATAAGATCGAGATCTGAAAATAGAGGAGAAAGTGTTCGAATTGCAAAATTTGCAAATTCGAAGTGATCGGGAGGATTTCGATCCAATTAAAGAGTGTTAGGATCATTTAGGAAGTGTTTTTGATTGATTATAGTGTTTAGAATTGCTCGAATTTGCATTTGGAAGTTCTGCAAATTTTTAGAAATTTTTTTTAATCCTCGCCGCTGTCAACTACCACACGAACCGCCACTTCTGGTGGTTCTGGGAGTGAACCACCACCACCAGCAGACGTGGCTCCTCCATTCACGTCGGGCCGACAAGGTTTCTGGGATCGAGGACCACCAGAATCGGCCGAGGAACGCTTTGAAACCACCGTCATCGTCTTCTTCACCCGACGGAGCTCCGAGATCCGACCCGAAATCCGAATCCAACCCGGTCGGTCATCGGTCAACGTCGGTCAATGGTCGTCGGTCAACAGTCAGCAGATCCAACGCTCCAGATTTGATCATTCAGATCAGACGGCCCAGATTTGATCAAATAATCCAACGCGCCAGATTGAAGGTCAGAGGATCAAACGGTCAGGATCAGTCCACAGATCAGACGCTCCAGATCTCCTCCGCTTCATCCAACGGTCCAGGTTAGTCTGTATTATTAAATTGTTTATTTATTATATATTTAATTTCGAAAAATAGGAAAAAATTAATAAAAATTCGTAAAAAATCCAGAAAAATTCAGAAAAATTAGAATAATTATTTTTAATGTAAATTTACATGTTTTAACAATTTTTGATATTTTTGAATATTTTATGAATATTTATTTGCATATGAATTAATCTTTAAATATATATTTGATGCATGAGATGTTTTGTTTTTGTATTTTAATTCTGTTATGATATATTTTGAATATGTTCTGTACATATGTGATGATTATTTAATTTTGAAAAATAATAAATTGTAAATAGATTTTTTTAAACCAAAATTGTTGTTGAATAATAATGATAAAAATTGTTTTTTTAAAAAAATCATTATATTGATCAAGTTTTTTATCAAAATTTATTTTCATAAATTTATTATGAAGATATTAATCAAGTTTTTATCAAAATTATCTTTATAAATTTTCTATGAAGATAATACTCAAAGTTTTCAAAATTATTTTCATAAATGGACTTTGAAAATAATTAAAGTTGTTCAAAAATATTTTCATAAATTTACTATGAAAATATTTAATATTGTTTAATCAAAATTGATTTTCATGTATCATTAAATTAGCCATGAATTATCATAAATTGATTTTTTTTAGAAAATTGATTTTTGAACTTAGAAAAATATATTTTTTATGAAATGAAAAATCAATTGATTAGATCATAGGATCATAAAAAAATGATTTTTATAAAAATTCAAAATCTTAATGAATTTAAAGTGAGAATAGTTCAAAAATATAAATTGATCAACAAACTAAGTTCTTTATAAAAGAACTACGTTTTGTTTGATCTCGATTAGCGAGTACGTAGGCACCTTCGGGGCGACATTAAAAATAAAAATTATTTATTTATTTTGTTTATTATTTAGTTAATTAGATGTTATAAGTTTAAATACTATTAGTTTGTTATTTTCTAAAAATTTAAATATGGTAAAAATGTATTTGATATATTATTTCTATTAATTAATTTTTCTTTATAAATATTTAACTTTTGCAATTATTTCTGGATGTAGTTATAAGTTTTTTATATGTACAAGCTTTGAATGTTTGCTTTTCTTTGTAAATATTATAAGTGTTCTAAAAATTAAATAGAAAAATCATTAAAAATGATTTCTGACTTATAAATATCGTTATTATTTTTTTATATTCTCTTTGCAAGTTTTTAGAAAAGGATAAATTCTAAATTTTAAATTTAAAGTGGTAACCGCTTAGGTTTTAATAGGTTAGCCCCCGGACTCAGATATCTGGTATTTTTTTTTTTAAAGTTTGGTTTTAAAATCAAATTTTCCGCAGACTAGTAGCTAAGTTAAGATTAACCGACCCATTAATCCTAACTTTTCATTTTTTTCGATTTTTATCGGTTGGCGACTCTAAAATATTTTCAAAATTAAATTTCTTTTAATCCCTAGTCGAGGATTCATGTTAAATGGGTTAGGGTTTAATGTGAATCGGGTTAAAAGAAATGAACCGGATGATTTTCAAAATCCAGACTCGACAAAAGCCAAAGAGATGCAGCTTAAAGCAGCCTCAAAGCTGTCGGCCTTGAATCGGTATGCTGCCAACCTTTACCCTCTACACCACTGGTGTTGGGTTGTCTTACATGGCCTTAGAATGGTCATTTGAGTTTTAGGCCTCCAGCTTTTGTACCTAGGCCGCTAGCCTTCTTCCTCAAGCTGCCAGCCTTTTCTACATAGAAATTGAAACGGTTTTTCAAGTTTTCTTTATAACCTAGCCTTCCCTCCTCTCCAAAATCATTCATGAGTTGTAGAAATATCTCAAAACCTCTATTGTGATCTTGGCATCAAGGGAGATTAGGAATCAAGATCAAGTTAATTTGGTTCTCTTTAATCCTTTAGAGATTTAAAGGAAATGATCTATCCCTAAAGTTTTCTTTTGGTTTAAAAGGGAGATTTTGAGAAAAACCCTTAGTCTTGCTGGAGATTTAGTTTTTTGCAATTAGAGAGGAAGAAAAATCAAGAAAATAGGTAAGATTAATCCTTTTCTAGTCTTTAGGTGATTTTAAGGTGAAATCATTTATGAGTTTTTTTAATTATATTGAAGGGAAACAAATTTTGGGAAAAATTTTGGAGAAAACCCTAAGATTGATGATTTTGTAGTTTTACAATCAAGAAAAGAAGGTGTGTATAAACCTAGGGTTTGTTATTCTCATCAGTTTAGGATTTTAGAAGATGATTGGATTAGGTTTACGTTATGAAAACATGTTTTTAAATAGTTTTGCTTATGTAATAGGGTGTTTTGGTGAAATTAGGTTCCTATTCCTAAAGGTGTTTTAAGTACAATTTTTCCTTGTTTGCTTCTTGTGATTGTAGGTTTAGAATTTACAAATGAATCTAATATTATATGACTTTAAAATTCAATTATGCTTCTTGTTTATGGCTGGCTCTAGTAGATTGAGTGGACCGTTGCTACTAGGGTAGCGCCCTGATGATCTATGTGTGTTGTTGTCCTGATTAGAGTTGTGCACAAAGATGATTCTGATAATTTAGGAGTGGTACATGTACGGTACCCAAGGTATGTGAAGAGTACCCAACACCAATATATGTATATATTACTATGTTCCATAATGGCTGATTTTGTGGTGTCATGAGTTACTCCGGGTTTATGACTATTTGCAAATGGTTCTAAATTGTATTGTTTGTTGGCTGATCAAAGATAATAATATGTGTTGCATGCATTAGTTAAGTTGTATGTGAAATTGTATAATGTCTGTTCATATGCATGTATTTGTGGTATGTCATACTGGCCTTTGTGCTCATTCCTTCTATTTTTTAGGAACAGTGATGATCCAATAGTTTGTAATCTGTCAGGCTATGATGTCTATGTGGATCATGGGTAAGATGATTGTGCACCTGACTTTCCTACTGATGTTTATATATTCTAGTTTGGAGACAGACAAAGTTGAGGATCGTAAGAAGTTTTATATGTTTTTATAAATTTAAAGTTTTAGGAGGCTTTTTATAATATCATAGGTTTGATAGTTAGCTTTGGTTATGCCAACTAAGAAATCCTGAAGTTTTGTTATAATGATATTTTTTTTAAATAGGTACCCTTATATGTGAGAGTTTGATGTTATATGATTGAGTTTGTGCTTTAGTGAAATAATAGTCTTAGCATGTCCTTATCTAGTGAGGACACGTGGCGGATTGTAATACCTTTAGATTAGGACATTACAGCTTAATTTGATATTAGAGCCTAGGTTTATCTTTAGGGAATTTAGGTTATGAACTCCTTAAGATGGTGAGATGATAAGAGTGGGTAGATTATGGGATCATTAGGAATAAGAGAAAGCTATAGTGTCCCCCTTTTTGACTCCTGATCTTTCATTTTACCCATAAATAATTTCTATTGCTTACTTTTATTTAATGTTTCTATATATTTATTATATATATATATATATATATAATGCTTGTGATTTATGTTTCCGTATCTATTTTCACATATTTACATTAAGTTTTATTATTTTTCTTTCACTAGTTATTGTCCCTAGAAATATGTAAAAGTAATCGGTAAAAAAATTAAACTCGTTTAAAATGTAAACAAAAAAAAAAGTTATATATCCAAAAGATATCTCTTAAGTAAATTTAAATGTTGAGATACTCACAACAATCATTTGAGTATATATATGTGTGTAAGTATGTGTGCAACTCAATAGATTCTAAACAAGTATGATGACAAAGTAAACATAAATAAATAAAATAGCAAAGTAGACAAGTGAATGACTAAATCACACAAGCTATTTTAGAAAAAAAATTAATTAGGATTCAATATTTAAATTCATGTCAATGTAACTTTGAAATTTAAAAAGGTTGACTAAATACCAAATACATTAGTCAACATACTTCTTTATAAGACACATCGAAATGGAAAAGTTACTCAATAATAAGATGGATTTTCTACTTGTAATGTGGAAACTATTTTGTCATGATATCTTATAAATGCATTAAGTAGTAATGCAACTATAAATACAAAATGTAATATAAAAACCATGATTTCTAATTAAAAAGGAATTTGAACGACAAAATTATTCCAATAAAATTCTCATAAAGAACAGTTACGTTTTTAACAATAATGGAAATTTATCAAGTCATGAATAAATAATGATAACTATGAGTCAAATGAGAAAACAAGCAATCATTATCGACTACAATATACTGAGCTAGGATACTAGAGATGGGGTTGATGATATGTCTTCTTCATATAGTTTGTTTTATGTGTCAAGTCTTGTTGGTGGTCTTGTTTACCTGCATCAAGTGTAGTCATGTTAAGGTCTTGATGTGTCAATTGCCCTTGTATGGTGTTGAGTTCTGTCATGTCAAGTTAAGTTATGTAAAATTTTGTCCTTGAGTTGAGTCTTTCCTCAATTGATTCGGCTCTATTTTAGTAATTTCAGCCTAAACATAAGTATAATGGTGAAACTATAAATGAAGATAATTGTGTATATATGACATGATAAAGTGAATGGCCAACTATCAAAGGATTACAAATAAATATAATAATAAAGGGTCGCATACGACGTACAATATAAAATAAGGTTTTAAGAAATGTAAACCACAATTTCTTTATAGTAATTATAAAAAAAAGGGGGAATGTAATGTATAAAAGAGATGTAGAAACAATGTATATTTGCATATAAGATAGTCAATGAATTGAATGTCCAACAAATTTTTATTAAACTTTAGAACTAATAAAAGAGTAGAATAACAGTAAGTTAACTTATAAAAGGAGATATTAAATATAAATATTTCTCAATTTTATTACATACGAATATCATTACAATAATAACAATTATCCTTTTCATTATTTAATGATGTAGGAGCATAGTGAAAAGTGAATATGATAATTTATATTTATATGCTTTTAGTTTTATTTTATTCAATGAAGTGCATAGTAGTGACTGTAAAGAAAGCGGAAAGAATCTGACTTACTAAATTGAAGGGTAGTGTAAAGGTGGAAAAAGTCCTCATGCTGTAGTTAAAGGTGTATTTAATGTGATTTATAGTAAAATTTGAGATGTATCAGTATAATGACGAATGCTTAAAAAATATGACTAATGAAATGAGAAAAAAAGTAAATAACGTTATGGAGATAAGATAACAATATTAAAGGTACTAGCAAGCAGACGTTTAAAGGTAAAAAGAAGGATAAGTGGAGTTGACTAAAAGGAACTAGTAGTATAGTTGAGAGGCGTGAAAATCCTCGTGGATGGTTGACAATTAGATTGTTGGCCTAGTAGACATAACCTTGTAGACATCAAAGTAAGTGAGGAAGATCATGTTGAAGAATGAAAGTAAGTCAGAAAGATCATGTTGAAGACTAGATGGGAAGAATTGGGATCACCAATATAAATAGGAGAATAGTTTAATCTTTTAAAGATATGAATGCACTTGTGAACAATAATTGCAAGAAGGAAATGTGATCTTAGTGAGTTTAAGGTATGAGGAATCTAAGGATGATGAACAATAATGACATTTGAATGATATATGATAATGAGTTTTAAGATGATCCTTAGAAAAGTCTATGTGAGACCATATATATAAATCGTGATATAAAGTAGCAAAACAAGTCCTGGAAGACAATTGGACTAGCATAAATTATAAATGAAAGTTATGGATTAACAATGGTGTCTAACAATGGTGGTAAAATTTGATTAAACCAATAGAAACATAGATGTCAACATCATATGAAATAACAGACCAATGTGAGATTCGATCTTTAGAGTTAAGGTTAAAAAAATTATAAATTCTATAATTTGAGCTAATATAAGGTAACTATGTCTTAAGAAAGTTTCAATGGTAATGGCAGTAATCAGAGGAAAGGCACAATGACCAAAAAGTGCTAATGAGTTGGATTGATATTTCTAAAGCACATCATATAGTTGTTTTGAAGGATGTGATGGTTGGTTTATGTGCTAAAGGATGTAAGTGTACAATCAAGGAAGATCTTTTGCTGAGAAATAGATTGAGTAGGAGTAGAAGGATTTTGAATTCAGTGAAGAATGATCATGTATAATCTGAGAACACCATGGATGGATTTGTAGAGTAATAATTATAGAGACAAAGTGAATTAGAGAACTGAATATCGAGGAAATATTGGAATGTAAGGAGTAATGATATCAAAGGAAGAGTTAGAAGTCATCTGGCTATTATAAAAGATTTAGTAAATAGCATAGGTTTCAATCTTTAATTCTCATTAATATATTGGTGACAAATATAAAGAAAAGATATTAGGAATTGAGAAAGTGTGTTGGAAGTAATATAGTTAGTTAATGAACGTTTTGGGATTAGATGAATGATATATGGGTGATATAGATTATTTTGATATGGAACAGTAGAGGTAAAAACTAAGTTGCATTAATTGAAGTGCATATGACATAGTAACATTTGAAATCTCAAGTCCATGTAAGGTTTGTATCTCTAGAATTAAATGTTGAAATTATAGCTGTAAGATTTTCGGCTTTCTAAACATCACTTAAGGAATTGATTTGGAGATTAAATACAATGGATATTTTTAATAGAAAAGCTAACAAACAAAGGCAAGATTTCATGGTAGACATTACTAATATGTTTAACTTATATTGTGGAAGTGTGTCATGTAGTTGTGGAATGAGTGAACCTTATATTAGCAGTAAAAGTTAGGAGCTATCGAGACATTGATTGAGTTGTATTCTAATTGTCAAATATAATCATTGAGAAGGTAAGATAAGGAGTTTTGCAAATAAGTAAATATAGTGTAAGAAATTAATAATTGAGCAGAAAACAACTTAAATGCCGAAAGGCAGATGAAAGCATGGATTACAAAGTTGGAAACAAGGATTTAAAAGGGTTATAGTAATCTAGGTAACTTTTGAGGATGGAAGTTCCTTTTAAGGTAGAAGAGATGTAATATATAGATAAATAAATTATAATGAAGGACAAATGTGTTATTTATTGAAAAATAGGAGGGTTTTATGGTCAACCCTAATATATATATATATATATGTATGTTTTATCATATGGCAGATAAATGTTGGAAGACAAAGAGGCACAACTCAAAACCATCGACCTTAAATGGGTACGCCATCGGCCTTTACCCTGTACGCCGCCGATGTTGAGTCGACTTATATGGCCACAGAATCATCCTTGGAGTTTTAGGCTGCCAGCTTTTGTGCATAGGCCGCCAGCCTTCTTCCCTAAGCCGCCAGCCTTTTCTACACAGAAATTGAAAGGGTTTTTCAAGTTTTCTTTATAACCTAGCCTTCCTTCCTCTCCTAAATTATTCCTAAGCTATAGAAATATCTCAAAACCTTTGTTGTGATCTTGGTATCAAGGGAGATTAGGAATCAAGATCAAGGTAAGTTGATCCTCTTCAAATCTTTAGAGATTTAAAGGAAATGATCTATCAAATTTTTCTTTTGGTTTTAAAGGGGGATTTGGAGAAAAACGCTTAGTCTTGCTGAAGATTTAGTGTTTTGCAATCAAAGAGGAAGAAAAATCAAGAAAACAGATAAGATTAATCCTTTTCTAGTCTTTTGGTGATTTTACGTTGAAATCTTTTTTGAGTTTCTTTAATTATATTGAAGGGAAACAAATTTTGGGAGAAATTTTGGAGAAAACCCTATGATTGATGATTTTGTAGTTTTACATCTAATCTATATATACAGATAGTTACATGTTCTAATATCAAGAAGATAAGGTGTGTATATATAAACCTAGGGTTTGCCATTATTATTAGTTTAGTGTTTTAAATGATGATGGGATTAGGTTTACCTTATGCAAACATGTTTTAAAATAGTTTTGCTTTTGTGATAAGATGTTTGCTGAAATTAGGGCTCCTATTCCTAAAGATGTTTTAAGTATAACCTTACCTTATTTGCTGCATGTGATTGTAGGTTTAGAATCTACAAATGAATATAATATTATATGACTTTAAAATTGAATTTTGCTTCTTGTCTATGGCTGGATCTAGTAGATCAGGATGACCGTTGCTACTAGGATGGTGCCCTTGATGATTCGTGCGTCGTTGTTTCGAGTGAAGTCATGCATAGAGATGATTCTGGTAGTTTCGAAGTGGTACGGGTACAATACCCAAGGTATGTGGGGAGTACCCAACACCAATATATGTATATATCATGATTTTCCATAATGGTTCATTTTACTGTATCATGAGTCACTTATTTTCCATAATGGTTCATTTTACGGTATCATGAGTCACTTTAGGTTTACAACTATTTGCAAATGGTTCTAAACTGTGTTATTTGTTGGCTAATCAAAGACAATAATCTGTGTTTGCTACATTAGTCATTGAGTTACATGTGAAATTGTGTAAGGCCTGTTCCTGTGCATGTATTTGTGGTATGGCGTACTAGGCCTTTAGCTCATTCCATTCTATTTTTCAGCAACAGGTGATGATCCAGTAGTTTGTGATATGTCAGGCTATGATGTCTACGTGGACTATGAGTAAGACGATAGTGGACCTAACTTTCCTATTAATATTTACATATTCTGATTTGGAGATAGACAAAGTTGAGGATTTTAAGAAGTTTTATATGTTTTTATAAAATTTAAAGTTTTAGGAGGCTTTTTACAATATTATAGGTTTGATTTAAGTTGGCTTTGGTTTATGCCAACTAAGTTATCCTAAAGTTCTGTTATTATGATTTGTTTTTATGCAGGTACCCTTCTATGTGAGGGTTTGATGTTATATGATTGAGTTTGTGGTTTAGTGAAATAATAGCTTTAACGTGTCTTTATCTACTGAGGACATGTGGCGGTTATAATACTTTCAGATTAAGGCATTACATTGTCACCATTCATTTTTTATACCATCATATAGTGTGCAATAAGACTTAAAAAAATGTAGAGCCTTTGTTTGATTTTCAAACAAAAAAAGTAAATAGATCTTTTCTAATAACATAAAAATCATTCATGAGACCGAAAAGTAATGGCTAAAGGTAGTATTTATAACATCTTTTTATATTTTGCATATAGTATTTGATTTCATTATTATGTGGGTGTTGGACATGAGTTTTGCCAATATTCTTCCCTGTATTGTTTAAAGAATGCTATCTGTTGTATTAACGCTACTGGAAACACCAACTTTGACATAAACAATATTTGAATCTCCAAGGTCTCTCCGACCATATCTGAGGGAAGTCTCTGCTTTTGCAGGTTCCATCTTTATATGACACTGCTTCGCAATTACAATCCTGCAAACATGCTGTCTGGCATTGGTCATTCGTTGGTAATGACAAACTAATATAATTATTATCTTCCCATATAGTGTTGGGAACCGGTCGCATAGTGTAGTTGCCATTCCCCTGTGAATTCTTGCAACTTTGTGATGTGAAATTCCTTTCACACCCTGAAGTCCAATTGCCTTGGCTCACAGCTTCAAATCCCGGAAGGCACCTACAAGTGGCATCCTGATCCATATTAATGCAAAATCCATTAATTCCACATATGCCTTTGGGATCACATTTATCATTGGAAGAATTCCATTGCATTGACCAGCCCTTATTAGCCGTTAAGTTGTATGAATACACTCTAAAAATGCCGTCAACATCTAGTCTCATAAGTACAATATTTGATTTCTCAGGGATCCCTCCTTCTGTAAGGTTTTTTACGTACTTCCCTCCCTGTTTATCAGGAACAAAGACCCGCCATTGCCAAGGCAAAGAGTAATATTATCTCCTAATCCATCTGTTTCCGATGACCAGTAAGAATAATCGGCCGTGTCTAGCGAGTTAATTGGGTATTGCACGAGATTGCCATCGGTTTGCATCTTGAGCGAAACATTCCTGTGGATGGATCGCTATCAGAAACACTAGAAAACAACTCTTTCCCAGCTGGAAGACGTTGTCCTGCTAAAAGGGTATTTGTTGGTGTCGAAACTTTGCCATACTATATCCCTACCGGAATTGAAGATGACAAAGTTTCCAGAATCAAGCATCGAGGCAAAAGCAGCTGATTCTAGAGGAGAAGCAATGGTTGTGTCTGGTGCTTGAGATGATTGAAGGATGAGCTGTCCATCAATGGTGAAACGTAATGTGGCATCACGTGAAACCGGAGGACTGTCTCGTTTTGCCAACCAAACAACAGTCCCAATGGGATTCCTGCAATGAAAACTCAACCGTGTAGCCATTTCCTTTAGGAATAAACCCAAAGGCATAGAGACCAGAAGGTGATAGCCAGTAGGAGTTGTTGGCAGGTGTTAAAGTTGAGGTTAAAGAGATGTTTGATTGCTTTTGAAATTTGTTACAGATGCAAATGTTGCTAATACAAGAACGAAGAGCAAAACAGCATCCATGACAACAAAACACCAATCTTTCCCTCTCATGATAAAATAATATGTTGGGTGATGTCAATCAAGTTGAAAGCAAAAGATTATATATATGCAAGCTATCTTTGTCCTTTAAGCCGTGTAAGCAGAAACAACTTCACTGACGTGTCCAAGACGTCAAATCAAGGTCAATGGACATAATTTTTTCCTTCTTATTATTATTTTTTTGAAGTGACAGTCAACGTAACTTAGTTGATGGTTGCACTTGGCTTCGAGTGATCCATTTTTGATCCTCAAATACCAATTGATTTTAAGAATTCTTAGGTATTTGGCATCCAATTCGAAGAAATATATGAAATTTGAGAATTTTGGGAGAAGAGAGCAAAAACAACTCAAATATTGTATTTCTGATAGTAATTAAGAGTTTGACCCTATGGCATAGAATTTATAGGTTAGCTTGAAAGTTGCCATAAATAGAATGAAACTGCTAAAAATTAAAAGGGTCTTAAAACAAAGTACATAAAAAGACAAGTAAAACGCCGCATATGGCATACAAAATGTATAAGTCTATAAAAAGTTATAACAAAAATAAAACATGTTTAGAATATAAAAACTGCTCGTTCGAGGCCCTAAACGAAGGAATTTACCCGAAAATCGGCTTAGCATACCACCAAAGGTGATGACTTCTTTGAGTTAGCAAGATAAGAACCTATAATTATGGGACTGCTACTGGCCAGTCTTTACCCCGCTTTCTTAGGTACCTGTTTGCCACTTTTTCTATTTCATCATCCTCCCCAAGATGGACAAAATTCACCCTTGAATTCTCATAATCTAAACTATCTCTAATATAAGGGATAAGATGTTTCACATTAAATATATCATCAATTCGAAAGTGGTTAGATAGCTTCAACCTATATGCATTTGGGTTGATGTTCCATATGATCTCCACTGGTCCAATCTTCCTAGTTGAAAGTTTAGTGAATCCCCCCATAGGAAACCAATCCTCTGTAACAACAACCCATACAAAATCTCCTACAACAAATTCTTCATCACTCCATCTCTTATCTATATTGTCTTTACATACTTCCTTTCCTATCATGTCAGAAACAACTTTGGATCCTATAGCGCTTCCTCAAATTTGGCAAAAGATAGCATGCTATACTATTAATTTGCTTCATAGTTTTGGACTCAACAGGCTACTTATTAGGAATCAAGACAATTTTTACTCCATTATACACAAATTTATAAGTATTAGTTCTACCATTAGGCATCACACTCCTATTATAGTGCCATGGCCTCCCTAACAGTAAGTAGTAAGAATCTGTTGCAACTATCACACCATACTGAATCTTTATATAAGGCTAATAGAAAATGTAAGTAGTACACGTTTAGAAATAGTTACCTCACTTCCCTTCTTCAGCCATGCTAGCTTATATGGCTTAGGGTATTACTCAAGTTTAATACCCAACTTTTGCACTACTTCTGTTGATATGATGTTCTCACAACTACTAGAATCTATTATGAACCTACATACTTTGTCCTGAATTATGCAGGTAGACCGAAAGATGTTCGTTCTCATTCAATCTTCCTCGACAACTTTAGGAGTCATACAGGACCTTCTCACCACTAAAGTCTCTTTTTCCATCCCTTGCGAGAATCTTTTCTTCGTCAAATTCTGTATAAAAAATAGGGCCTCCATCACCAATAACCTCAAAAACAGCCACATCCCCCTGTTCTTTATTATCAAAAATAGGGTTTTCACACAAACAAAGTGCCTTTTTTCTATTTTTCTACACTCTGACTGCCAATGACCACTCTCCCCACACTTGAAGCATTTGATCCCACTAATGCTAGCACTACTAATATTAGGTTTATTAACATGATCATAGGTGCTATTATTTGGGCTTCCACTTCTAACATGGTGCACCTCACCACTACTACTATTGCCCTAACTACTGAATATACCACTACTACCCATACTACTTCCCAATTACCTCTACTACTTCTCTACAATCAGTGCCCTCTGGTACATGGTAGATACACTCATAGGATCAAATAAATTACTAGTATCCATAATCTGCAGCTTTGACCCTCCAATGTATCTTACAACTAATTGATTCTTTGTCTCCTGAATCTCATTTCTAGCTACTAATTGATAAAATTCAAAAGTGTACTCGTCAAACTTGTTTCCCTATTTGAGATTCTATAGCATTGAATACATGATGTGTTGGAAATTATAGGGAAAAAATGCTATTCGCTTGTACTTCTTCACCTTTTCACATAGGGTGATTTTAGATTTCCCTAATCTACACTAACTCAATTTTGTTTGCTACCACCATGCTGTGGCTCTGCTACGGAGTCGAGTTGTGACTAATTACACCCATTTTCCTTTAGAACGCCCTTAAATTCCAAGATTTCTTCTACTGTGTCCAACTAGTTAAAGAATTCCTCTGGTTGTACTACCATGAAATTCGAGAATCATACCCAACTCCTATCATTCTAATCTTCTTCATAACATGAGGTCTGCCATGTTCGCATGTAATAACTCCTTTTTACTCTATTCTATTCATATTAATTTAGGCTTAATTTGATGCATTCTTGGATAAATTCCTATTAATCTAGTACTTTTAACGTTTAAATGTTGTTTTTCATCTCCTTGAATCAAAGGAAGAAGAATTAAAGTATTTTGGATCAGATTTGGAGCAAAACAACAATAGAACTCAAAAGATTTTTATCAAACACTAAAGTGTTTTGCCTAAACATCAAGGCAATTTGGTTTATTACGCCCTACATCGAGCCCTAAACATGACCTTCAACGAATGTTTTAAGGAGATCAAGCCCTGGACTTGAAGAACAGCTTCTATCACGCAGTAATATTGAGTCTAAACTCGACCCACGACGAATGTTGGATGGAGATCAGACCTTTTCACAGAAAGTACAACTTGAGTCGAGCTCATGTGTTGAGCCCTCGACATACTCAAATTACCCCGATTGAAGAATGGACAAAAACTTAAGTGTTTTAACAAAATGCCACAGCTTAGGTCAAGCCTTAAATTTCATGCAATATTGAGCGCTTGACCTAGCACTTGACACTGACCTATAAGCTAGCATTTATGACACACGCATGGAAATAAATGATGATTTCTATTATAAAGAATCTGCCATGTCAATGAAAAAAATCGTCATAATTTTTGTGCCCGATCCTATAGATAAGTGTGCATAGGCATGCGATTAGTTTGTTATGTTGTAATAAATTGTAAATTTCCTAACGTAGTATATAGAGAGAATTCAGAGGCAAAAAACTATTTTCTTCTTACTCTAGAAATCTCGAGTTTTTTGGTAAAAATCATTTTACCTATTGTTTCTATTTTTGAAGATTCTAAACTTCAATTGAATATCTTCATTAATCATATTTATTTCTTCAAAATTTGTGCTTAACATTTGCATCTATGGAGAAATAATCTCCTACAGCTTAAGGTTTGTGAACTCAACCTTGATTCATGTGATTTCAAATGCGCTTTCAAGTAATTATTGATTGAGTATTTATAATTAGTAGCCTGAACTTATTTTGGTAGGTCTAAATGTGTGGTGCACCTTTAGGTTTATGTTTGATTTCAATTAAATATATTGAGAGATCATTGTTTTGAATAGATTTGTGACCACTAATGGAGTTGTTCATAATCTCCTTAAGAGAGGGATATTGAAACTTTCTGTTGGTTGTTTTGAAATCAATTAGGTTAGTTTCAAAAACAAAGAATTCTTAAACTTTATGCGCGTCTAAACCACTGATAACTTGTGAAGAGATTCCAATGGTGTGGTTGAGGCTTAGAGCTACTGACCTTGAGAGTGGCTTTAGCTTACCTTAATGAATCTGATGGTGTAAATACATCAGCATACAACTCTCCTCTCTTAGTTTTGTCAAGAAATCACATGATAAGCAATTGGTAAAGCAAACCTTGGGCTTCCATTTTGTATTTTACAACCTATCTTAATTTTGCCTTGAAGACATTTGTAAATTTTCACTTACCTTAGTAAGCTTCTGTTTTTATCATGGATTTTAAATTTTCTTTGGCTAAATAAAGATGAGAAGTGAGTAAGATAGATGTCAACGGTCCTTTGGAATATGAGCTAATATTTTTCTATGCTACTTTGGTAGGTGTGCTTGCCTAATGTTGGTAGTTACTTTTGAAGTTGAATAGAACATATTAGTTTTATAAATTTTTAAAACTTCAACTTAATGTTCTTTAAAATGGTTTTCAATCCAACAAACCCAACATACACCAAAACCCTATCTAAGTTTTCTGGCACCATTGCCAAGGATTAGTGTTAAATTCATTAAAATGAAGCTCAACAGGGCACTATTTGAAAGCTGACTCTATATTCTAGCCACATATAATATTTTACTTAGTTTAGTTCTATTTGTTTTCCCATGATCTACATTTTTGTTTTTGTAATCTATTTAGTTTAGCTAAAATGGAACAAGAAGTCCACTAGATAGCTCAACAAATCTAGGATATGCTAGGAAACAGCGTTCGAGAAGGGGTCCTTTTACTTCCACCACCCCCCCCCCCCCCCCCCCCCCCACACACACACTCCCCCTAATACAAATAATAGCAATGTTCAATTAGAACTTTTTGGAAACTCCCCCCGAGGCATATTGGAGCCAACAACAGCAGTAGAGTCTACCATCCATGTTAGAGTATGCAGCAAGGATACTTATTCCCTAGTGCTTATCAATGGAACTCCCATATGGGGGAGTCACTCCTATCCTTCATCAAAAGCTCTGAGTACCACTATCAAAGACCAAACTAGTGATGTAGAGTCACACCAAGTTACTCATGAACCTGGAAACACTGATGCATGATGTTATGATTATGCTTAAAAAAGAATTTGAGGAATAGTGCATGTTATCACATTAAGAAGTGGGAAAGAGTTGCAAAAAAAAAAAAAATAATAATAATAATAAAAAGAGAGAAAAAAAACACAAGAGAGTAAGAACAAAAGAAAATGAAATTGAGAGTGAAAATTGAATGAAAAAGAAAATTGTGAGAGAGAAAATCATTTGAAAAACAAGAGGAAACATAAAAAAAAAAGTGCAAAAGAAATTCTAAGGAAAATCAACTTGAAGAGAAAAAGAAAAGAATGAAATGACTGAAGACAGGGAGGAAAAAGAAGTAGGAGAGGCACCACCTATGAAACCCTGTAAACCACCATTGCCTTATCTAGTCAAGGCCAAACGAAGAAGGGATAAGAAGTAGTTCAATAAATTTCTTTAACTATTTAAAAGTTACACATCAATTTGTACTTAGAGGATGCCTTTTCCTAGATGCCAAAATTTGCTAAGGTCTTGAAGGAACTTCTCTCAAATAAGAGAAAGCTAGAAGAAATATCCATAGTTACTTTGGGAAAAGAGTGTTCAGGTGTTCTCCTCAATCAACTCCCTATAAAGAGGAAGGATCCAGGTAGTTTCACTATACCTTGTCTGATGGGGACCTACCTGTTGAAAAAGCTTTAGCAGATTTGGGAGCTAGTATAAACTTGATGCCTTAAGGCATGTTTAAAAGGCTAGGATTAAGTGAACCAAAAGCTACTAAGATAAGCCTACAATTAGCTGATAGATCCACTAGATATTTTAGAGGAATTGTTGAAGATTTGTTTGTAAAAGCAAAGGATTTCATATTCATGTTGATTTTGCCATTCTAAATATGATGAGAATGTAGAGGTTCCTCTTATTTTGGGGAGAACTCTCTTAGCAACCATGAGCAATTAGGGATGTCAAAGATGGCAAATTAGCACTAAGGGTAGGAGATGATGAAATGATTATTAAACTATCCCAAAGCAATAAGTAGGGAAAGAATAATGATGATGATTGATATGCTATAGAATCCCTAGATGTGGAGTTGATTAAAATGATGAAAGATTCAACTCAAGAGAAGAAAATGATTTTGCATGTAAAAGCAAATGAAGAGATTGTTAAAGATGAAAAGAAGGAGGAGATGAACAGAGATGATATTGAGGGATTGAGCCTTCTGTTGAAGAACCACACAAATTGCAGTTAAAAGAATTGCCAGACCGTCTGGAATACACTTTCCTTGAAGAAAATTTTAAATTACCATCATTATATCCTCAAAACTTGATAATGGACAAAAGGAAAAGCTGTTAAAGTCTTAAAGGAGCATAAGAAAGCAATAGCTTGGGAAGTTGTTGATATTGAAGGGAATAATTCCCTTGTATTGCACTCATAAATCTTGATGGAAGATGATTTCAAATCAATCATTCAACCACAAAGGCGACAAAACCTGAATATGAAAAAGTGGTGAAGAAAGAGGTGGTGAAACTATTGGTTGCTGGAATCATCTACCTAATCTCTAACAGTGCCTGGGTTAGCTTAACCCATGTAGTTCCAAAGAAAGACAGAATGACTAGTTGGCGAGTTTGCATTGACTACCGAAAGCTTAATGACACCACCAAAAAGGATCATTTTCCATTACCTTCCATTGATCAAAGGATTGAAAGGTTATCTAGTCATGACTATTATTGCTTTCTTGATGGCATGTCTGGTTGTTTCTAGATTCCCCTAGCTCCTAAGGACCAAGAGAAGACAACTTTCACATGCCCATATGTGACATTTGCCTATAGGAGGATGCCTTTTGGCCTTTGTAATGCCCAAGCAACTTTTCAAAAGTGTATGATGGCCATTTTTTATGAGGTTATTGAGGATATTATAGAGTATTCATGGATGATTTCTCTATTTTTGGAGACTCATTTGAGATATGTCTCCAAAATTTAGGGAAGGGTCTTCAAAGAAGCGAAGACACAAACTTAGTGTTAAGCCGAGAAAGGTACCAGTTCATGGTTCAAGAAGGAATCGTTCTGGGCCACAAAATTTCAAAAAAGGAATAGAGGTAGATTTGACTAAAATCTATGTCATTTCAAAACTTCCACCATCAACAATAGTCAAAGCAATCATGAGTTTTTGGGGCCATGCAGGTTTTTATAGGAGGTTTATCAAGGATTTCTCAAAAATATCTCAGCCTTTAACCAAACTCCTAGAAAAAGATGTCCCATTTGATTTTGATGAAGGATGCCTTGGTGCTTTAATTTATTGAAGGAAAGGCTCACGCAAGCTCCAATTATGGTTGCGCCCGATTGGAATTTACCTTTTAAGCTGGTGTGTGATGCTAGTGATTCAGTCGTGGGAGCTGTTTTGGGCAAAAGGAGAAATCATTGCTTCCAGTCAATCCATTATGCCAGCAAGACTTTAACAACTATTCAAGCATATTAAACCATAATGGAGAAAGAGTTGTTAGCTGTTGTCTTCATCTCCAAAAAATTCAGGTCGTATCTTATCCTTTCTAAGGTCATAGTTCATACAAATCATTCTGTTTTGAAGTATCTATTTGTAAAAACTAATGCCAAACCACATTTAATTCGATGGGTTTTATTGCTTCAAGAATTTGACTTAGAAGTTAAGGATAAGAAAGGTTGTGAAAATTTAGTTGTTAATCACTTGTCTAGGCTTGATAACCGATGTTTGGATGAAATGAAAGAGGAAATTGACAATGCTTTCCCTGATGAAAAGTTATGTTATGTTTGCACTATAAATGATGAAATCGAGCCTTGGTTTGCAAACATCGCTAATTATTTAGTCGACAAAGAGCTTCCTACTAAACTCAATTATAATAAAAAGAAAAAGTTCTTTTCAGATTTAAAAAATTACTTTTGGGAAGATTCGTTTCCTTTCCATTTTTCTGACCAAATAATTAGGCGATGTGTTTCAGACATAGAAGGCTGAAAAATTTTACATCAATGTCATACTACGGGTCATTACAATGCAAACAGAATAACCCACAAAGTTTTAGAAGTAGGGTTCTATTGGTCCTCAATTTTTAAAGATGTTAAATTAATGGTTTCAAACTATGATAGTTGCTTTGAAAAGGGATGAAATGCCTCAAAATTTTATTTTAGAATGTGAAAATTTTTATGTTTGGGGCATTGACTTTATGGTATCGTTTCCCACTTTGTTTGGTGACAAAAACATTTTGGTGGCAGTTGACTATGTGTCAAAATGGGTGGAAGCTCAAGCTTTGCCTACAAATGATGTTAGAGTTGTCACAGAATTTCTAAAAAAAATTGTTTTCAAGATTCTAATGCCCACATGCTCTAATTAGTGGTAGGGGGTGTTGAGCCCGAATTTTGCTCCTTTTCTCCTAAAGGTCCCGAACCGTATCAAACCCGGCCCATTTGATACAGATCACTCGACAAGGAACCATTAGGGTTTTTGTAAAAAATTGATTTTTTTGGAAAAATTGTTCAATTGGAGTCTCCACTGGCTAAAGCCAGAAAAAAGGTGCACTAGAAACCAAATGGGTGGTTTGATTTCTAGCTTGGCCACTGGTATTTGTAAAAAACCAGAAATTGATGAGTTTGGGGGCTACTATTTTAAAACCTAAACGGTTATCTAGGCTTTAAATGAGTTTTAGAAACCTATAATTATATGGGCCAAAGATATAATTTTGGATTTTTTAATTTTTCATTTTTTATAAAGAAGAATTTACATGTTTACAAAAATATATACATTTTTTTTTGTTTTAAAAAGAATCCTAAAAGTTTTTTATTTTTGTGACCGCCCCGCAGGTGCCTATGTATCTGCTAGCCGGAATCAGGTCCCCGTAGTTCGTTTTGATTTTATAAAATTTTTAATTTGTTTGTATTTTTTATTTTGGAAACCCGCCAAGATTAAGTTATTTAACCATTTTTAAATTTGATTTTGAAAATTCCTAAAGCACCTAATTTTTGTATATTTTAATTTTTTTTAAAACTCCTAAAAGATATCTATCTTTTGAAAAACCCCATTTATTTTTTTTTTGTTAATTTAGAAAATAACTAAATGATATTATTATATAGGTTAAGAAAACCACATTTTTTTTATATTATTATACTAAATATACATATATATATAGAAAAAAAAATTTTAAGGGTAACTAAAATATGCTAAAAATATCATACCAAACATTTCAAAAATCCTAATAAAATATTCCTTTAATCATAATATAAAAACAATAATAACAATGATACTAATAAACCCTTTTTTTTTTAAAAGAAAAATCATACTCTAACATTTTATTTATTTTTATCATCACAAATATAATTATACTCATATACACATTTTTTTATTTAATTTAAAATTTATTTATCATTTATATACTAAAAAATTTTTTATCCTAAATCTGATATTATAGCATGCATCTTAAGTATCTACATATTTTTATATTTTTATATTATCATTACTATATCTATACATATATATTTATTTTACCATTTTCTGTTTCTTTTTTTTTATCTAATAATAATAATAATATTAACTAAAAAAAATTGAACCTTATGAATTGGTTTCCGAAAAGTTGATCCGATGGTGGTGGTTTGACTTCGGATCAACTGTCGGTGATGATGGCTTAGGACGGTGGCTTGTGGTGGCTTGGGACGGCGGCTGGTGGTGGCTCGGGACGGTGGCTGGTGGTGGCTTGTGGTGGTTTGGGACGGTGACTTGAGACGAGTTGGGTACGGCTGGTGGCTTGGGACGAGTTAGGTGCGGCTGCTTTTGATTTTCCTTTTCTTCTTTTTTTTTTTCCTCTAAGTTCTTCTTCGGATTTTTTTTTTTTTTGAAAATTTTTCTTTGATCTTGATCTTGTATCCTGAGGAGGATCGGGGTTGTGGTTTATATAGAGCTGGAGGGGAAGTGAAACGGATCACGACCATTAATGGCCATTACAAAACTTGAATTCGTCGGTTACGAATTGATTCTAAGGATCGGGGGTTACGAAATTTCCACCATAAATTTGTTTTAAAGCATATTGATGATTGAATTTAAAGTAAATAGGTGCTTTTTGATCTTCCTATAAAAAAAAAAAGCTCAAAACGAGCTTATACGCTCAAAAATGGCGGACGTAGAGATGAGGAAGACGACGCGCGTGTATCTTCTAAGGCTTGTGAGATTCCGCGTCGCGCGTGTACTACACGCGCCTAAAAAAAATGAATGTCCGCGCTCGCCTGGGATCGAACCTTGGTCTCCTGCACTCCAAGCATATGCCTTAACCAACTGAGCTAAATGTTTTCCTCGTTAGCTAACCCACTTCAAATATACTTAACCCCTTCAAACTAGGCTTAATATAATTCAAATGAAAACGAACCAAATTTGATACAAGTTTGTGATTCAAATTAATTTCCAAATATAGCCTAAAACATGACAAGACCAATTATTATTATTATTTTTTTTTTAATTTAATTTTTTAAAAAAAACTTCTAAAAGCTTATTTATCAATATGGGTTCTTTTTATTATTGTTACTTTTTAAATTTCTTAATTTTCAAATTTTTATATTCTTTTCCAATTTTGTAATTTTTGTTTCTTATTTTTTTAATTTAGCTAATTTTTTTACTTTTTACAATTTTCAATTTTTATTGTATTTTCTACCTTTTTTATAATTTCATGATTTTTTTGAATTTTTATTATTACTTTTTTTTTATTTTTTAAAAAGGGGGCAAAAATGGGGTGTCGACAGGGGGTACTCACTTTTGCAATGCACCAATTGAAAAAGTTTTAAAAAGATATTGAGTACATCATAAGGTGTTTACCCCTTGTCATTCACAAACTAGCAAGTAGGCTGAAGTTTTTAACAAGGAACTCAAGCGAATCTTGGAAAAAACTGTTGCATCCAATAGAAAAGATTAGGCAAGGAAGTTATATGATGCACTATGGACTTATAGAACAGCTTTCAAAACACCGTTGGGAACAACTCTGTACATATTGGTATATGGGAAAGCATGTCATTGGTCGGTGGAGATAGAGCATAGAGGATTTTAGGCTATCAAGTTTTTAAATATGGAGCTCACAATTGCTGGCAAACGAAGGTTTTCTCAATTGAATGAGCTGGATGAATTACACTTAAAAGCCTATGAAAATAATAGATTATACAAAGAAAAGGTGAAGAAGTGACATGATGCACACATTAAGCTCCCACATGAATTTCAGGAAGGATATCTAGTGTTATTATTCAATTCTCGATTGAAACTTTTCCCAATGAAATTAAAATCCAGATGGCTAGGGCCCTTCAAATTGAAAAAGGCTTTTTCTCATGATGTTGTGGATGTTGAAAATTCTGATAGTTAAGTATTCAAAGCTAATGGGCAAAGGCTCAAATTATACAAGGGACGATCAGATGATCTAGGAAAGATGGAGGAGTTGCACTACTTCAAATTCACTAAGCTTTCAGAGACTATTTTGTCAAGTTAAAGACACTAAACAAGCGCTTAATGGGAGGCTTCTCAATTCTAACTCTTTTCTCTAACCTTTCCTTTGTGAATAAATAAATTTTCAAGCTTTGTGTTGATTCTTTATGAAATAATATGATTAATGAAAAGTTTTTGTCTAAGATTGAAATGTGGCTCTGATTGAGCCATGGTCACCGCTAATCTTCTCTTTCATGATTTGCATTAGTCTTCAACACAGAATCAAGAAGACAATTAAGCAGTGGTTACATGAACAACTCAACCCTTGACTTTAAAAAGAGAAGTTTTCTCAAAACTTCTTATCTTCAATTCTTACTTTGTAATTATGCTAATGAAAATCCCTTATCTTTTTTATAATATTCTTAAACATTGAAGAGAATATTCAATTTAAGTGTGGGGGAAGGAAAGTAGCAAGAATGGGTTGAATATGAAATTTGGACATGAAATTGAAAATCTATCAAAAGAAATAGAGTAACTATGCTGTGAATGATCATGTTTCTCACACAAAATGATAGGAAATTAATGAAATGGTTAAAATTTGACCAAAACTTTTTTCAAAAAATTTTGAAACGGAATCACAAATCAACTCAACAAAGCAAACAATGAAAATCATCATAAGATTGAGTTAGTTTTACTTTGTGTAAATCACCTTACAAATACCTATGTGAAGTAGCTTTACTTGTTATCTAATTTTGAAATTTAGAGCTGGAATTAGCTTAAATTCCATAGTAAGGTTACTCAAGTAACTTCTAAAAGCTTAAATGATTTGTATGGTTTTTAATTTAATCATTTTGTAGAGCCATGTAATTTTTTATGAAGGATCAAATGAAGATCATAACATGATGATTTTCCTTCGCTATATTAAAAAAAAAAAAACATGTTTAAAATGAGAACAACCATGCACTTAGGATTGAAAGAGGCAAGTGTTGGTCCCTTTAAGAGCAATTTCTTCCCCTCTTTCAATTTCAAATAAGCCATGATAAAAAAAAAAAAGAAAAGTGAAAAGAAGCACCCAAAACCTTTCTAAAGGAAAATAAAGAAGAAGCAAAAAACCTCCCCTCTGCAGCGGTAGATATATAAATAATCAATAAAAACAAAATAAAAAGCACAAATAAGGAAAGAAAGTTAGGAATGAACTGATGTAATGCCTTCATTTTTTATTATAATGCTTAGAGAGATTGATTAAAGAACTGCATACTTACTGTACAAGGGGAGAAAGTGATTGAGTCTCTTTCTTACTCTGATTGATCTTTTGAATAAATTTTCACTTTAAAATGCTTCATTAAACAATGAGGGTAAAAGCTAATTTACATGGATAAGTCCTGTGATTTTAGCAGAAGCAATTTTAGCACAGTTAATGAAGACCAATTGAATATCCAAAGTGCTAAGGTGATTAAGCTTGAATTGGTCTGGTCAAATTTCTATTTATATTTATCTTCCTATTTTAAAAGCCTTGCTTGCTTGTGAATGATGTTTGCTTAAAGCTTAATGTAGGGGAGTTCAATAACTCCTTTTTACTCTATCTTTCATAGGATTTTTGGACTTAATGTGATGCATTCTTGGATAAATTCCCAAGAATCTAGTGCCTTTCATGTTAAAGTTTTTTTTTTCCAACCCTAAAATCAAAGGAAGAAGAATTAAAGAGTTTTGAAATCAAATTTGAAAGCAAAACAAAAGCAAAACTCAAGATAGATTTCTATTGAACCTGCAAAAGTGCCCGTCAAGGCCTAAACATGAAGGCAAAATAAGGCAATTTGATCTGTCGCAGCTTGTATTGATCCTCAACATGGCCTTCAGCAATGTTTTGAGGCAATGAGCCATGGACTTATAGAACAGCATCTGACACCATGCTATCGAGCCAAAACTTAACCCTCGATGAATGCTGGATGAAGATCAAACCACTACTTAGAAAGTACAACATGAGTCGAGCTCATGTGTTGAGCCCTCGACATACTCAAATTACCCTTCAGTTGAAGAATGGACAAAAATTCAAGCAATTTAACATATGCCATGGCTTAAGACGCCTTGGACTTTCATGCAATATTCGAGCGCTCGACATCACATGACATGGACCCTATGAGATGGCATTTACAATGCACAGTGGAAATAAAAGGATGATTTCTATTATAAAAGAATCTACCACATCAGCAAATAAAATCGTCATAATTTTTATGCTCAAGCCTATAAATAATAGGTGCATAGCATGTATCAGTATATTATGTTGTACGGATTGTAAATTTCCTAATGTAGTATTGAGAGAGAATTTAGAAGCAAAAGAACTATTCCTTCTTACCTTTAGAAATCTCAAGTTTTTAGGTACATTAACCCATATTTTATGCAGTCAGCGGTCTGAACTTCAATTGAGATATTCTTCGTCAAGCTCATTTATTTCTTCAGAATTTCATGCTACATTTGTGTCCTTGGAGATATAATCTCACCCAAATCCTGATTCATGTGATTCAAATGCGCTTTCAAGTAATTATTGACTGGGTATTTGTAATTAGTAGCTTGAACTTACTGTCACAGGTCTAAATGTATGGTATACCTTTTACATTCATGTTTTATTTCAACTGAATAAATTAAGAAATCATTCTTTTGAATAAATCTATGACTACTAATGGAGTTGTTCATAATCGCCTTAAGAGATGGATGGTGAAACTTTTCGTTGCTTGTTTTGAAATCCATTAGGTTGGTTTCAAAAACAAAGGATTCTTAAACTTTATGTAGGTCTAAACCGTTGATAACTTATGAAGAGATTCTAGTGATGTGGTTTAAACCTAGATCTACTAACCTTAAGAGAGGCTTTAGGTTATTTTAGCGAATCCGACAATACAAATACACCAGCATACAACTCTCTTTTTTAGTTTATCAAGAAATCACATGATAAGGAATTGATGAAACAAACCCTAGGCTTCCATCTTGTATTTTTACAAACCTATCTTTAATTTTGCCCTGAAGACATTTGGAAATTTCCACTGACCTTAGTATAACTTCTGTTTTTATCATGGCTTTCTAAATTTTCTTTTGCTAGATAATAGATGAGAAGTGAGTAAAATAGATGCCAACGATCCCTTGGATACGACTAATATTTTCTATGCTACTTTGATAGGTGCATTTGCCTGATGTTGGTAGTTGCTTTTGAAGTTGAACAAAACATATTAGTTTTATAAATTTTTCAAAACTTCAACTTTGCGGTCTTTAAAATGGTTTTCATTCCAATAGACCCAATAGACATACAGAACCCCAACCAAGCTTTCTGGTGCCATTGTCGGGATTGGTGTTGGATTCATTAATTTAAAGCTCAACAGGGCACTATTTGAAAGCTTTGAGTCTATCATTTTAGCTACCTTTGCATATAATCTTTTAGCTTAGTTTAGTTTTGTTTGTTTCCCAATGATCTACGTTTTTTTTCCTGTTTATTTTAGCTAAAATAGAATAAGAAGTCCACTAGATAGCTCATAAATCTAGGAGATGATAGGAGAGTAGCGTTCAAGAAAGGGGTCCTTTTCCTATTACTAATCCCCTTGTTACACACCCTTGGAGATGTTTAATCAAAAATTTTTGGAAACTTCCCCTGAGGCATATTGGAGCCAACAGCAATGTGGAACCTCTTCATGCTACTTTTCATCTTCAACAGAAAGGATCATCCTCTGCCTCATTAACATCCGGCATCAAATTAGGGTTTCGTCCCCATATAGGGTTTTCATTCCTTTGGCTCCCCATTAGTGCATTCATTCTTTCTGTTAATCGATCAATCACCACATCTAAATGATGTTCCAACACCACATCTAGCCATTGATTAATCATCTGCCCGATCCTTCAATCTAGATCATCGTAACCGTGGATCTCATCCATTGCAGGATGACGTTGATAAGCTTATCTATGGGGTGCTATTATTACAGCTATGATACCAATCTGACGCAATAAGATAAAGTTGGGGTTTATCACAAATTGTTGATTCATGTCAAATGTCATAGTGTGATCCTAAAATACCAATTGATTTTGAGAATTCCTAGGTATTTGGTGTCCAAATTAAAAGAAATATATGAAATTTTAGAATTTGGGAAGAAAGAGAGCAAAGACGGCTCAAATATTGTATTTCTGATAATAATTAGGAGTTTCGTGTCCTATAACATACAATTTATAGGCTAGCTTAAAAGCTACCATAAATAGAATCGAAATCGCGAAAAATTACGAGGGTCCTAAGACGAAGTACATAAAAAGATAAGTAAAACACCACAACAACATACAAAACGGATAAGCCTATAAAAAGTTATAACAAAAATAAAACCTGCTTAGAATATAAAAATTGCCTATTTGAGGCCCTAAATGAAGAAATTTGCATGAAAACCAGCCTAGCTCAGCACTAAAGGTGGTGATTTCCTTGAATTGGCTCGTTTCCTTCAAAATAAGGACTTGTAATTATGAAACTGCCACTGGTTAGTCTTTATCCTACTTTCTCAGGTACCTGTTTGCTACTTCTTCCACTTCATCACTCTGGTAGTCCCATAGCTTTATACCTTAATTCTTGTGAGGTAATAGGTGCTTAGAATGGCCATATCTTTCCAATTATTAGCTACTGTTCCAGTATAGGCTTTGATGCTATAACTATTTCCCATGTTGGTCCATCTCTCATGTCACTTAAATAATCATTCTGAGCTCATGGTCTACAGCTGATGTGCTCCACCTAGGGGTGTTCACGATTTGGTTAATCAATTCGTGACCCTATTTTTTTAACCTAACAATAATGATCAATTTTTAATATCCCAATCCTAAATCAATTCATTATAAATGATTAACCATTTTTTCTATTAATTTTTTCGATTTTCAGATTTTAACCATTTAATATAATAGCTATGCAAAATTTGTAGTATGTATTTCAGTATGTCTGTCTGTATAAAAATTAGGGTTTTTTTTATAATTATATTAAAAATTGTAAATTAAGAATGTAAGATAAGTGAAAGAGTTGTCAACATATATCGTACCATCAAGATATCCACATTTATTTCACAATGCTAAGCACTATGATACCCATTAAGTATACACATAACCACAATTAAGTTAAGATAGATTATGGTTTGAAACCTTTAAAGTTTAGGCCTTTACGGTTTGAAACATTCAATTTGACAGTGATACTTTTAACAAGATAATTATATAAGTATATTAAAATTATATTATAAATGGACGATTAATCAAAACCATTGGTTTCTAATTCTATATATTGGACTGAAATTGAAAACCAGAAAAATTAAAAACTCCAATCCTAGATAGAACCAATGGACTGGTTAACCATTTTTTTTATTGGTTTTTTATTTTGGTTCGATTATCCTAAGCATTTGGTTTTTTTGCACATCCCTAGCTCACCCACCATTAGAAAATAGGAATAGGTATCTCTTGTCCTATTTTTAGTCTCAACATCATAAGTCACCTAAATGATCATCGGCATTAATGATACATGTCTCTAATATCCATAAATGATCATTAAAACTTATAACAAGTTTTTCAAATCATGTTTTGTGCCATGTCAAAACAAATCGATCACCGAAGTTTTTTATAACTTAGCAATATTTTCCTAAAGAAATAAAGGCTAAATTTTTTTCTTTTAAAAAAATTGCCTATGCTTTCAACTTTTAGTAATATGGTAAACTTTCATTTTCTATTTAGTGTTTACTTTTTCAATTTGATTACAATTTGTAATTTTATTGATGGCAAAGTTAACAAACTATATTTTTCTTTTTTCATCTTAGTACTTATACTTTGATTTTGATTGCATTCTCATGTATATACTTCATTGTTAATGCATTCTAGAATTTGTTCACTAATTAACTTATTAAAAATATTATTTTATTTTTCTTATTTTTATATATTATTTTGATAATCAACTTTTTTTTTACTTGTAACTTTCACTATAAATAAATTTTGCATAAATTGTCTTATTTTAACAAATTTTATATTGTCAAGAAGCTGGTAAGGTATGCTTCTATATTGTAAATAAGATCTAATACATGTTCTCAAACTACTTGAACAATAACTTGCAAATTGATTATCATTTGTAAAGGTAGGCACACAGACCTGGCAGACAAACCTAACATGTGGGCTAAGTAGGCAAAGTAATTTTACTCACTTTTAAATAGACCAAAATTTCTTGGCTCGGGTCCATCTTGCAAGCCAAAATGAAATTTTTTTTTTTTTTTCTTTTTATGTTAATTTGTGTGTACATTGGAATATTTATGTATTTTAGGCTTATATATATCAATGATTAATTTTATTGCTATTTTAATTACTTATATATAAAAACAAGTTTTTTAAATTCATTAAATATCATATTACATTTAAATCAATAAATACATACTTAAAAATAATATTATAATGCACATGACATGTATATCGATCCATCATCCTTTATAACATATCACAAATAACCATTATTATGTTATTATATATTATAAGATTTTTTTTCCATCCTCAAGTTGGCTCATCGTCTGAAAATCCCATCTTAACCAGGGGGCCATCAGTTCAATTGTCGCCCGCCAAGGTGGATGTGAAGGTGATGAAGCGATTGACATCCATTTGGTCCATCATTTATCACAACTCTGAAACCATCATCAAGTCCTTCCTGATAACAAGTTTGGTAGTGTAGAGAAGATGGCCGAGAATTTCACAATGCCTCTCCTCAGCCATTAAAATGTCCAGTTAAACCATCCTTTATTTGGGTATAATCACTATATGCGTGGGAGCCTGAGCAGCAATGTCTCGGAAAGCAAGAACCATATCATCCTCAAAAACGGCATTAGCTGGAATTTCTTTATTAACGATCTTATCGAATATGGTTGGTGAATCAGAAGGAACAGCTGCGAGAGCTGCTTCTTTCTCATAAGCCACTAGAAGAAGCAAGAAGTCTATTATATTATTTTTGTTGGTAAATTTCAATTTTTTATTTTTTTTATTTTTTTATTTTTTTTTTTTTTTTGTGGCTTGGCACTCAGGCTATCCCTGCCCATCTCATCATAGTCAGTCCACTTTGGCCTGTGAGTCAAACGGGCCAAAATAATTCGACCCATTTTTAAACTGGGTGAAAAAAAAATCAGCCACACTTTTTTTTTTAAGTGGGTAAACATGTCGGCCCATTGACCACAACCCATATTTCCAACTCTATGGCTCAAAGCACAAATTTTATGACTCATTTAATAATATACTTTGATATAACATTTTGTTATGTCTCATGTACTATTCTAGTGCTAATTTTTCAAACTTTATGATTTTCTATCTTGTAAATTGAATATTATATGATTGCAAACTTATGATCATCGAAAATTTCTATTTTCAAATTTTGAGTTTAACTTAAAAATATACAATTGAAAATCGTCCTTGTTCTTAGGCAAACTTATTGTCAACTACTTTTATGTTTTGTGGTTTTTTTTTTTTTTTTAAATCAATATGATTTTAGGATTATAATTGTGACAAATTTTAAATATTTATAATCATTATGATCTTATAGTTCTATAACCACATTATAGGTATATGAATACAAAAAATGAAAAGATTATAAAATTTTAAGAAAAATTATAAATAAAGAAAATATTTTACAAAATAGAAAGGGGAAAAGGAAAAAAAATATGCAAAAAAAAATCAAAATTAAAAATTCTAGAGAAAAAATTCAAAAACACCACACTTGAAATCGTGAATTGGGTTCATACTTATGTTTTACTGAAATCATGACTTTAATTCACGATTTCAAGTCAAAACATGAACGATTTAATAAAAATGGTTTCAAACCATGACTTTAAGTCATGATTTTAAGCTAATTAGCCAAAATACAGAGTTACATCAATTGTACCTACAATTTCATCTAAAAATAAACCATACAACATCTAAAACATATCTGCCATACTCTACAACATGTAAACAAATCTCTTACTTCACAACAAACACCAAACTCCATAAACTCCACAATATGTATCCTAATCCCTCAATTTGCAAAAAGAGCACAAAGCTCTACGAATGGTTAATAACTATATATCAAAAGACAATATCATGAATAATAAAATGTTAAAATGATCAATCTGATTTAGGATAGTAAAATTCTTTACAAAGAAATACATGAAGTCAACCATATGAAAGAGTAACTATTGGTGCCATCTACTCCTCCTCCTAGTGAAAAATTGCACCCTATCTTCTCATTGTGGCTATGGCTCTAGTTATGGTAGTTACACATGTAATTGGGTTAACTGCATGTCATCGCAATCCTTACTAGGTAAATTGTAGTGCAGACTCAAATGCACTATGTCTAGATCTAGTCCAACCTAGGTAGGACTGTCACCTACATCATTAGTAAGAGTTGGTACACACCTTCTTCTTTATGGTGCTGTTGGAGTCTGCAAGGCTGCTTTAGGGCTCTCGCCCCAAGGTGTCTCATATGAAGTGGAACATGGAACTAGAGGTCTTGAATCTTTAAATTGAAGATTAGGTAAGCACTCTTCCCTAATATCATGCTAAGCACGCTACAGGTCACCTCCTATCATGGCCCTCTTTATGGCCCTCTCTTTATGGCTTACAGCTACCTCTTTAAGATTGATGGGGCCATGAGGAGTCATCACTATCATTGGCTGGAAATACAGGCTCTGGTTGGTCATTAGAGTAACCCGCATGAATAGACCTACTACATTATGAACCTTTGGCTCCTCAAATGTAATGTTTATGTTCTCCATGTAAGGTAACCAAGGAAGAAGCCAAACTACATTACATAATTTGCATTTAATTAGGAAGAGATTACTCTTTGCCTTACGAGCTTCAAGTTTCTAAAGTATCTCTTACTCCAGGTAGTTATCTATTTTATTGCTTCAATGTAACCTTGAAACTTATGGAAATGTAGTTGCTAGGCTACTTTCTTAAGTAGATCCTTAGATTGAGTACTCTTAGCCTTTGTGTTGAAATTGCTTGCCACACAATGGATACACCACACTAAGGCTAACCTCTGGGCCACTCTACTTCTTTTCCCTCAACTGCTCTTTGTATCCCGGCATGCCAATAGGATATTAAGTAAATATCAATGCAATCTCCTGTAAAATGAACAAAGCACCACTTTATAAACTAGCTCTATGAGTCCTTAGACTCCTCATCAACCAATGTGTAAGCTAAGGAAACAATGTGGTTCATCCCATCCATTATGGCACCATCAATATCTTATACTTGAATTTCCCATAAAGAAAGGTGCCATCTGTGGTAATCAATGGGCTTCAATCAATAGAAACTTGTCAATACCACATCGTAAGGGGTTTTATGAGGAGGCTCAATCATTTACTCACATACTTGCAATGAACAAATGCCTTGATACAGGATCTAAAGGCCTAGAAGTGTTTATCAAAAATGACAATCCTAAGATTATTTCTCTTCATAGGTCCCCGCTCAACCTTAGTTCTTGGATTTACTTCTTATAAAGCATTTAGAAGGTATGGGAGCACCACATATGATTCCAACTATTTGCCATATACTTGCTCAATGGCTTTTCTCTTTGCCTCACCAATTCAGCTGAAGTGAATGGTAAACCTAAATTCCTTTTGGATTTCATCTTGGAGATCTTTCACTTTCATACTAGGCAACTTTTTTACATTTGAAATAATTATCCTGGACATTTTAGTGGAGTCCAATTGAGTGTGATTTTGATTGACCATAACATTCATGCGTGCATGGAGGTACTACTGGCATGTAGGAAAAGTTTTTAAAGTACTAAATTGATCAATTTCAAAGTTTAGATACCTAATTGCATATTTTGTCAAAGTTTAGGTACCTTTGTGACATTAACCCTAAAAATATAACCGCGAGGTCACTTCTTGGTCTGGTTTGCCAAGATATATGTACATAGTTAAGGGAAAATACCTTCTTCTCCATTGTGGCTCGTGCTTAAATTCTATATTATGAACTATTGAGATGCATTACTTTTATTTGAAGTCTAACTTTAATAAGTTTTCAAAAATTTGATCATATAGTTACAAATTATCAGGCATGTTATGAATAGCATATACAAAGTAATAACTTATATGGAATGGTACAAGCACATGCTAAAAACAAAAAGCCGAATCACTAACATGTCTAGGGTTACAGATGAGCAGAGCTACTCAATCTTGTTAGCTAAACTCAAACTTCAATCAATGTTTGCAAACCAACTCATGTGTAGGCTTGTTTAGGCTTGAAGTAGGTTGGACAAACAAGCTCATTTATCTAAACAAAAAACTAATTTAATAATCTATATACATACATAATTTAATATTTATTCATTATCCACCTATCTATTTACATATTTATTTATATTATATATTCAATTTTTTAGATTTTACGTTATCTTTAAGGCTCGTGTGTTACCTAGCTAGAGCTCGATAAACAAGATTATTAATTATCTAAATAAGCCGAATTCAAAAAAATAGTTTATCTAGATGAATCGAGCTTGAACCAAAGTTTTAAACTCAATAAAAAGCTCAGCTTGAGCTTGAGTTCAACAAGCTAGACTTGAGCCTTCAAAAGTAGGGCTCCACTTGACTCCATTCATTTCCACTCCTAAACATCTCTTAGTCACTTGTGAAGCACAAGTTAAATGTCACATTACGTCATATATTTACAAATTATTAAGAGTTTTTATGAACTTGTAAAACAAATTATGAACATTAAGAAATTTACATATAATTTTTTATTATTTAGAAACTTCAATGTGAATTACAAACTTCTAATGAAAGATAGAAACTCTTTTTATTAGGACATGAAAAATCACTATAAGCTAGTTGTCGACAAGTAAACATGTTATTATCAACAAGTAGTCACCTGTAGATAAGAAGCAATTAGGGAGGAGGGGGGAAAAAAATTCTACAACTACTTGTCCACAAGTAGTTCTGTCCTTGTCGACAAATAGTTTACAGTTAAACTCTGATTCTCCATTGTCCATAACAAGTGATTTGCTGACAAATCTGTACACCGTTGCTTTGTTAGTAAAACAAAATAGAAAAAAGGGGAAGATGTAAGCAACTGATGAATAACTTAGGCATTGGTGAAACTGAAAAAAATATTCGAGGTCCTGCATGTTATGCTTATTTAAATCTTGAGCCATAGAAGTTGAAATTCTGCAATTTTTTTTTAAATCGAGACTGAGTAGCTCTAGGAGAGAGAATAGAACAAACACCTAGGATAAGGCTTATGTAGTTCTGTAACAATATTTTAAACATATCAAAATTTAAACTTCATCAAGAATGACATAATAATCAGCATAAATAATGCACCATTTGAGTAATTGGAGTAAGGTTACACCGTGAACAGAACAATTACTCACAATTTGAGTAATATTTGTAATGCACCATTCTCTGATACGAGAAGGATTGTATTTCTGATAGAAAATAGATAGATTCCAATTTCCATTCCCCATTGTATTTATAGGGTAATGGTGGTTAGTTACAATTTAGATTTCTATCACATGTGGCCAGTTGGCTTACAGACTCATTACATAACAAATTGTAACAGAATTCTAACAAAAACAGAATGTAAATAACAAATGAAATCTAACGGATTCTGACTTAGTTATTCTTAGCTCATGGGCTGTATTACTTGAGCTTGTGGACCGGCCCTTCCTTTTATCTGTTCGACCCATATTTTATAACTCAGCCAATGTCACATGTCTCTTCCTCCGACAGCTTCCCTTTCTTTCCTAAGGTCATATGTTCTAAGTAAGCTCCTTCTGTTTGCATGCTCTCCGATGCTAACCCTAACTCGCTCCTCACAACAGTTTATGAATTCATTCTATATTTTGTACAAATGGACCAGAGAACTTTATCAGTTGAGTCCTATTTGAGGTTGTTAAGTACAAATTCCCATCGACCTTAAGCTAAAGAATTTGAGTTCAATCAAGTTATGAATTTTCTAGTGGATCCTTTTTGCAACAGTGTAATTAACAGAGCCAATAAATTTATTTCCATAAAAAAACAAAATCGCAAGTATTCGAAATGTCAAAAACTATGAAAACTCAAGTACACAAAGTGGAATTTGCAACCTAAGTAATTAATGGTAGCAATAAATTTACTCATATAAAGTCACCAAGTGGAGCAGTTTCAAGGATGGCAATCTCCACTTTCTTATGATACAACAAATAAAGCCCTACACGAGAAGCAGGACAAAGAAAACTAAGAAATTGAAATCGGTTGGGGTCACCCTTGCAGTGATGCATCATACGTGTGATGGCAAAGGAACATGTATGTTCTCACGAATTGTCACAATGACAGAGTGGGAATTTATTTGAAGGCCTTAACTAAAGGGGAAAATGAATCACAGCAAACTATGCAGAGACCATGGAAACTTAAACCGCACTGAGACAGGAAGTAGGGGAAGGTGGTGTTGGGATGTCTACAGTCCCTTCAAGCATCAACAGAACTTTTCTCATCGAAGGATGTAGTGATGGATTTTCAAGAGTGCACCAAAGTCCTACCTTCACCATCCTCTGTAATTGCCTTCTGTCAACAAGATCAAGTTCTTAATTCATCAAGCTATTCAACTCGCCAGCTTCAAAACACTTGTACACCCATTCCTCAAGAACACATTCTTCTTCAGGAAGTTACCAGTTTATGCATCTACGAGAACATTGATCTCCATTAATACAATTCCAAAATTATAGACATCTGTCTTTACTGTGACAGGCATTTTCTTATCCCATTCTGATGCAACATACCCTTTTGTTACCCTTATTCGAGTTGTAGTGTTGGTTTGATCTGCCTTTAGCAGCTTTGAAAGCCCAAAATCGGATATCTTTGCACATCTATGTAGCATCGATGAGTATATTTTGGGCTTGATAATACAATGAATGATTTATGTCTCACACTCTTCATGTAGATAGTGGAGTCCTCTACCTAGGTTGCGGGCTATTCCCATCTTCTCTTCCCAATAATTGTGTTTTTCTTCTGTGAAAAATATATCAGCTAGAGAACCATGCCCATAAACCCATAAACCAAAAGCCTATGAAACCTACAAGAAAGTATCCAATTAAGCGCACGATATATCTATGGTGGGTTCTCCCTATAATTTTCACTTCATTTTGGAATTTCTTTCACCATCTGATGACAGCCCCTCCAATTTCTTCACAGCAGAGTACTTAGACAATCCAAAAGTGCCCCTTTATAAACTCTTCCGAATGCTCCTCTGCCAATCTCTTCTGCAAAGTCATCGCTTGCTTCAGCTCATCAAAGGTAAATATGCTTGGTGCAATATCCTTGATGGTTCTGATGTTTCTTTCTTTGGATTGGCTTTATATGCCCATAAGTGATTCCTATAGATAAGAACAGCAAACACCAAGATCATTAAGAGTGCAAAAGCACCAATTGCAGCGCTTATGATTATGATATCCATCCGTATTTCTTTGCTTCCCTTTGTTGTTTGAACAATGCTATCTGTGCCACTGCTAATGTTGGAAACACCAACTTTAACAGAAACCATATCGAACCCAGTGAGGCTTCTCCGACCATATCTAAGTGGAAGCCTCAGCTTTTTGCAAGTTCCATCTTTATATGACACCACTTCACAATTACAATCCTGCAAACATGCTGCCTGGCATTGGTCATTTGTAGTTAATGACAAACCAAAATATAACTGTCTTCCCATATAGTGTTTGGAACTGATTGCATAATGTAGCCAATATTCCTCTCTGAATTCTCGCATCTTTGTGCTGTGAAATTCCTTTCGCATCCTGAAGTCCAATTGCCTTGGCTAACTGCATCGAATCCAGGAAGCACCTCCACTTTGAAGTCTTATCCATATTAATGCAAAATGCATTCATTCCACATATGCTAGAGGGATCACACTTATCATTAGAAGACCACCATGAAATTGACCAGCCCTTTGTTGCTGTTAAGTTGTACGAGAGAAATCTAAAAGGCCATCAGCATCTAGTGTAGTATAATATTTGATTCTTCAGGGATTCCTCCTTTTGTAATGTTTTGCACGTACCCCCCCGTGGTGTTTAACAGGAACAAAGATCCACCATTGTCAAGGCAGAGAGTAATATCATCTCCTAATGCATTTGTGCCCATGGACCAATAAGCAGCGTTCCATGTGCCCAAGTTAGTTGGGTATTGCACGAGATTGCCATCTTTTTGCATCACGAGGAAAAAGAATCCTGTGGATGGATTGGTATTAGAAACACTAGAAAACAGCGCTTTCCCTGCTGCTAGGCGTTGTCCTTCTAAAAGGGTTTTTGTTGGTGTGTCAAAACCCTGCCATATTATATTTCCATCAGAATTGCAGATGATGAAATCGCCAGAATCGAGCATCAAGGCAAAAGCAGCAGATTCCAAGGGAGTAGCAATGGTTGTGACGCAGCGGGTCAATTAGGGTTTGTCATGATCCATTGAATCATGCATGACTGCCGGAGTGTAATTTTCAAAAGTCTATTGATTCTAGAAATACCTAGGCTAATGGCATCAAAAAATTGAAACTCTATGCAAGAATTTGAAATTTTAGGAAATGAGCAATGTCGGCTCTAAAATTTTAATGAACATATAAAAGTGGCCATTCATTTATTTAAGCAAACTTAAAGCTACCATAAATAGAAATATAAAAAACTATCAAAAGTAGAAAAATCGTAAAATTTTAGGACAAAATGTACATAAAAAGATAAAATTAATGCCACAGACGGCATTTAAAATAAATGTATCCATAAAGGGTTATATTCAAATTAAAACCTACCAAAAATACTAAAAATGATCATTTGAGACACTAAACAAAAGAATTTGGCCAAAAACCGGCCTAGCTCATTGTCAAAGGCAGCGATTTCTTCGAGTTGGTTCGTTTCTTCAAGACAGGGTATTCAGATCACCTAACGATAACAGATCAGTTTTTGTCCCATTTCTCTAGGTACCTATTCACCACTATCTCTACCTCATCAGGTTGCATCTTGTGCTTGAGTTGACTAGAGGATGAGGCTTCCACCCTTGGCAAAACGTAATGTGGTATTACGTGAAACAGGGGAGTAGTCTCGGTTTGCCCACCAAACAATAGTTTCGTCGGGAATTCCTGCAATGAAGACTCCAACCATGTCACCATCTCCTATAGGAATAAACCCAAAGGCATAGATACCAAAGGGAATAGCCAGTTGGAGTTGATGTTGATAGGTGTTCAAGTTGAGGTTAAGGAGATTTTTTATTGCTTTGAGAAGTTGCTACTGATCCAAATGTTGCTAAAAGAAAGAAGAACATAACATCATCCATGATAGAGCATAACACCAAAAGCTTTTCTCTCTCAAAATACAAATACTTGGTTAGGGTTTTTTTTTAAGGTAAAGAAATGAATATATGGCAAACTGTGGTGCTGCCTTTGTTTTTTTTTTTTTTCATGATATAGAAAGAAAATGCATAACTGAAATAAAAAGGGAAAAGCATATGATTTTTAAGCCTACTAATTCATTTACATCAGTGCACAGTAAATAGAGCCGATATATAACAATAAGATAAAAATTCTGCAAATATCAAGGCATATAATTGACTCCTAAAGATAAGTCTAAAAACAAAAGTTCGTAAAGACTTGGTCTAATAACATATTATTCAATGGCAATTTTAAAGCATATCACCAACACTCCTCTTTGCCTTAGTAATTGCAAAGGCATGATATCAAAATAATTCGTTCTCTTGATGTTGTTCATTTGTAATTTATGCCTTTTTCATGCTATTGTGTCTTGCAAATCTTCTCCATCTGCCCAATTTGTCCACATTTTCTGCACTTGACATCAGGTCTCCACCAACATTTTCTTTGTAGGTGATTTGTCTTTTTGCAATGTGGGTAAGGTAGATATGACTCTTCAATGTTGTTGTTGTCTGTCTTGTTGTACTTTTTGTATGTATTTCCTTCTAAATTTGTTTTTCTTTGCTAGAAGAGCACTTTCCATGGTGCCTTCTTCTCTCATAATTCTCCTTTGCTCTTAGGCTTGCAAAGCATTAATTAACTCTGCCAAGGCTATGCTTGATAAATCTTTAGACTCCTCTAAAGAAGAAATTTTTTTACTCATATTTCTCAAGCAAAGTGACAAGAATTTTTTAGACAATTCTCCCAACAGAAAAGTCCTTACCCTTACCCAGTAGCCTCACTTTGTTAGCAATGCCCACCAGCTTATTAGAGTAGTCGTTAATCGTTTCTAACTCCTTCATCTTCATCATCTCGAACTCTCTAATCAAGTTAAGCACTTGCATGTTCTTGGTTCTTTCATTGCATTGGTACTCCTTCTAGAGGTATTCCCATATGTCTTTGTCTGATTCTAGGTTCATGATCTTGGTAAATATTGTGCTTGAAACAATAGAGAAACGACATACTTTGGCTTTTGACTTCCTTGTCTTTCTCTCCTTATGATTCTTCATTTGTGCCATCGTTGGGTTTGTTGGCGGTGGTCGAACATCATAATCTTCTTCTATAGCTTCCCAAAGATCCAATGCATTGAGATCTTAATAGCCCATGCTTGATAATTTAGCCATCAATAACTGGTGTAGCAACATGAGAGAATGCTATTTTAGTTTCCATTTTTTAAGTTTTTTGTATTTCTGGATTTGGGTTTTTATATTTCTAGATTTTTATTGTTCATAGGTCCCTCAAAATGAGAGCTTTGATACCATTTTCTTTTTTTTCATGATATAGAAAGAAAATGAAGCATCTGATTTTTAAGCCTTCCAATTCATTCATATCAATGCTCAATAAATAGAGCTGATATATAACAATAAGATAAAAATTCTGCAAATATCAAGGCATAACCTAATTGACTCCTAAAAAGATAATGTCTAAAAACAAAAGTTCCTAAAAACTTGGTCTAATAACAAATTATTCAACTGCAATTTTAAGACATATCACCAATAGTCTTCAATGTTGCAACGTAGAAAGGTGACTTCATTGAGGCATCCACTTTGATAATCAACTTCATTGCATTCTCTTGACTAGAGTAAACTCATCTTTTTGGTCTTCTCTTTGATTTTTTTCACTGAAGTAATTTTAACAACTTGTCTCTTAGTTTTTAGAATATAACCTATTCAGTGTAACATTTTTTTTTTTAATTTCTAAATATAAAATTTAAAATTAATGAATACTATATAATCAGTTAAATTTTCACTTGTTACTTTTATTATTGTATCATCGTTTTAATTTCGGACGATGCCGATAAGTTCTGAAGGCAAAGGAATACATATATGCAAACGGGCCATCATTCTTTATTTCCTTGTTGGAAGTAGAGGCTAGAGAGCAACTTCGTTGAGGCGTCATAAAATGCCGGTAATCAAGGTCTGTTTACCCTGGTGTGGACTCTCCGTGATTGCTTTCGATTTTGGACTCAACCCATTGTTTGGTTTTCTCTCTAATTTCCATTTCTACAAGTTTTTTTCTATGATTTAGAAATGGAGATAACGGTGGAAAAAGAAAGAGGAATCAACATTTCATCGGTGAAATTGGAATTTTCAGTGAAAAAAAGATCTAAGCAAACAGCATAATGAAATTTAGATACTTACTTTTAAGGTCATCTTTCGTGAAAATTATTTTGGTTATGACCATAGCTCACATGGACACATGAGATACCCATGTCAATGAGCATCCTTCCGACAACTGTTGAGTATTCAAATTACACACACTTATTTGTTCTTAAAATATATAATCAATGCCATAAAAAAAAAATAAAATAGTTTTATCTTTAAGATTGATCAATGCTAGAGACGCCCTTTTGATTGATCTACTAGGTTGCTTCATGTTTTGTCGTTTGATTTTGCTGTAAAGCATCGTATTCAAGCTCATTTTTCTTTTTCCCTAGATCACTTTTATATTTATCTTATAAATGATAAATTATATTGCTTTTGTACAATTTAAAGTTGTTTTAAGTGATTTTATAGTATAAATATAAGTTTTATTTTTATTTCAAGGAATAAATTGGATTCTTAGAGAAATTGAAGATATTTTAATCATGTTTGAAGTTATTCGAGGTTTATTGAAGACATGTAGAGACTATGTTCGCACCCTAAAAAAACAACTGAGGAAGTGTTCGATGGAAGTTAGTAAGGTGTAAAATATTAAAATAAGAAACGTGAGCAGGAAATAAATCCATGTGAAGTTGTGCTTGATAACATAATGTTCAAGGACATGCATGGTGTCGCGATCCGAGAGACGAGGGTCTTATGGGAGTGTTTAACTTAGGCAAATAGTATTATGAGTGGCATCAATAGAGAGTTTATTCATGGTATGTGTTAACTCGAAAGGCGGTCTAGCCTCCCGTGAACAAACTGGTTGGAAGTTAATGTAACTCTCCTAATAAAGCTAAGGCAAACTGAAACCAATTGGAATAATTGAACCTCCTAAACATATGGGGGATCTTGGCAAAGCTAAGAGGGCAATCTTTATGAGAATGTGGGGCTTGGGATGGAAAATTAGGGTAAAAAAAGGTTAGCTCGCTCTCCAAATTAGTAACAAATAATGATATGAGGAATGGTCAAGCTCCGCATGAGAACTCTTTAAGGGGTGAAACTCCCGTCCCATGACAATTGATATTAGAGCTAAAGTTTCCAGCTCCATCAGACTACTTAAATGCTACCCTATGTGCTTAGTGAATGGGTAGTCCTTATTGTCGATGTGGTTCATGTGGGTGGAGCTCAAGTGGAGTAGACACCAGAAAGAGGACATCATTGCCAAAGGACAGTTGTGTCATGAGTCGTGAGGATAAGATTTTATCTTAATCTTGTTGCCAATTCAGCTCATGTGGATGAAGCTTAAGTGGAGCAACCGCTAGAGAAGGACATCGTTGCTAGAGTGTAGATGTATCACTAGTTGGGGTTGAAGCAAGAATTTATGCTTAAGACCTATCATTGGGCAACTCAACAAAAGATAATCTCGAAGAATAGTGGAATAGGTAAGGGCGAAGGGAAGCTTGTGAAAGCCTGAAGTCTTCATGAGATGATCTTAGGTGTGTTGCGACAAGTATGGAGAAAGGGTTGAGAGCTTGAGAATGGGTAGTGGTAGCAATAGATTTGCCTCATGACAAGACGTCATGCATTTAAGTAAGGAAGAATGTCACGGCCCAAAAGATGAGGGTCTTGTGGGAGTATTTAACTTAGGAAAATAGTGTTATGAGTAGCATTAACATAGGGTTTGTTCATGGTATGGGTTAACTCAAAAGACAGTCTGGCCTCTCGTAAGCAAACTGGTTGGAAGTTGATGCCACTCCCTTGATGAGGTAAAAGTAGGCCGAAACTAGTTGGAATAGTTAAACCTCCTAAACATATGAGGGATCATGGCAAAGCCAAGAGGGCACTCCTTATGAGAATGTAGGGCTCATAATAGACTTGGGAAATTAAGGAAGATAAGGCTGGCTCGTCATCCAGATTAGCAACAAACAATGATATGAGGGATGGTCGAGCACCAAACGAGAACTCTTTGAGGGGTGAAATTCCCATCACGTGACATATGGGTTCTAGCACATCCGTACTCTATATTGTGCAACTCTTTGTGGCCGTATGCGTGATTTTTTTAAACCCTAGTATCCACTCTAACCTATAAATAGTTACGTAGTTCTCTTGAGAAACATTTGGGAACCTTTTACCACTTTTATACTTATTCATATTTCGATAATCTTTTGCTCTCTTAGATGTACTATTACTTTTCAAGCATAACCATGAGATCAAAAAGGACTATTGTCATCAACAATCATTTGGTTTAATCCATTTCATATTGTTATTGTTTTTATGTGCTTATATGACTAAATCCTTGGAACATCAATTTGTTAATAGTTATGCATGATAACATTAAAGGAACAATGTTTTATATTTGTTTTATTTTGATAGTTTTCAATTTTTCCTTGTTTGATCACATTGTTTATAATGACTAGTATTTTCTAATAGTTGCATAGAAAGTCAAGGTTAAATATCATACGTACATATATATATTTATATATATATATAGGAAAGCTCCATTTATATGATTAGAATCCTATGCTTAGATAGAGTTGCATGCAATCTTACGTATGGGATGGCATTAATCTATCAATTAATTAATTAATGATTAGCAGCTATCAGTTCATAATGATCGCTACTGTAGTTTATGATAGGAATTTCCACGGCTTAGGAGAATGGAATAACATATTGATATTGTTTATTGATCACATAGGTAACTATAGTGGTGATTTACAATTGCCTCGGTATGTCTTTTTGATTGTTTGCGAAATGTGAACACATATAAAGAAGATTGAATTTTATCGATTTGATGATTGATAATAGACAATATAAATAAAGTGTATTTATTTACAACATTGTAACTTTGTGATATGAAAAAGACTAAATTAACCCTTACACCTAATCATAAACACACTAGCCATGGAGTTACAGTAATATTGCCCTTTAGTCTTATAGTGGTAGTATCAATGTAAGATTGGTACAATGATCATTGAAGGTGGAAGTGGAGAGATTGTTTGTGAGGATATCTACTTGCTAATGACGAGTGGGAATATATCGAAACAAGACCTACCCTATGGTAACCTATTCACGCACAAAGTGATAATCAATGTTGATGTGTTTAGTACAATTATGATGAATAGGATTCCCAATCATGTGAATAGCTCCAAGTAGGGGTATTCACGGTTCGGTTAACCAATCCGTGGCTCTATTTTTTTATCATAACTGTAATGATTGGATTTTCAATATCCTGATCCTAAACTAATCCATTATGAACGGTCAACCGTCTTAACGGTTAACTGTTTTTTTCAGTTAATCTTTTCGGTTTTTGGTTTTTAACCGTTTAACATAATGGTTATGGAAATTTTGCAGTTAACCATATTTTTCAATACGTTCGTAAAAAAATTAGAGTATTTTTTTTTATAATTATATTAAAAACTAAAATTTAAGAATGTAAGACATGTAAAATAGTTGTTAATATATATCGGTGCCATCAAGATAATCATCATAATAGCCTTTTACTCATGTGTTCTTATCAACCTTAATCAATTAAGCTCCATACAAAATCTCAATCAAATACCACAATTCCAATTTTCAAACATATATGTATTTGTTTCTTCTTATCTGAATCATTCAATTTAACATAATTCATATTGATAACACTAAATAAAATAATTATATGGGTACATTATAAATTATATATATTTATCATTACACATCGGTTAACCGAATCCATTGGTTTCTAGTATTTAAAACCGAAACTGGAACTGAAAAATTAAAAATGCTAATCCTAAACCGAAATCAATGGATCGGTTAACCATTTATTTCGGATTGGTTTTCCGGTTTTGGTTCGGTTATCCTAAACATTCGGTTTTTTTGCACACCCCTAGCTCCAAGATTATCTCAACATAAAATCACAGGTCCAAGATAGGGACTTGCAAGTCGTAAGCAAGATGGCGAATCCAAGTGGAGTTTGTAATGGCATCGACAATGGCTCTATATTTGACTTTAGTGGAACTTTTAGAGACTGTAGGTTGTTTCTTAAATGGCCATGAGATGAGATAACGTCCAAGAAAGATGGCATATCTTGCGTTAGATTTATGAGTACCAAGACAACTAGCCCAATCAGCATCAACATATGTAGTTAATGATGTGAGAACACTAAGGAGACCTAGTGTCACAATGCCTTGAAGATATCAAAGGACTCACTTAGCTGCCTGTGTGTGATTAGTATTTGGCCGTTGTATATATTGACTTAATTAACTAATTGCAAAGTTGATATCTGGTCTTGTAATAGTAGGGTATTGTAGTGCCTTAACAATCTCACAGTGAGAAGTGGGTTAGAGAGTAAGGGAATTTATATGTTTTATAGCATCAAAGCTCACTAATCTAACATTTTATTTCATGTTCTTTATATTCCAAGGACTTTATTTCCATGCAATTTATTCAAAGACTTGTCCATTTCAAGTCATAATAAAAGACTAGTCATTTTCTTGACTTGGAATGTGATATGATAAGACGAACCGCATAAACCTATCATCAAATTTTGATATTTATCCCCGAATCATTCTAAGAAACCTAGTGAAAAACTGCGACCCGCTGCCTATTTGGAGGCAATAACCTTGGTATAGTCATAGACGCCACAATCAGTGATGGCAAATCGATTGATAAGTCAAAAGGATGAACTCCACAAGAAATTCCTAATAAGTTTATAAAAAGAATTCACTTAGGAATTCATAGAGAAAACTCTTTAATTTTCATTCATCAAAAAGATATATGTCTATTACAAACTATAAGTTTTATATAGGATTTAATTAGCCTCAAAACTAAGCAACAGCAAATGAGAAAAATAATCTATTAATGACTCCTAAGGATATTTAAAGACGAACTTGACAATAAACAACCTATTAATGAATCCTAAGAATATGCAAAGACAAGCTTAACAAGAAGCCAAAAATTAATATAGTCAAAATATAATAAATCCTAAGTCTAAAGATGTTAGCGTTGTAAATCTTTCCCAAGGCCGGTCGTGTAGAGAATCCAAGGCCGATGGTGTTGGGCTAGCGTATAGGATGAAGGCCAGCGGCCTTTAGCAGGCGTACAAGCAAATTCTTGAAGCTCTAACATTTTTTAAAGGCTTTAATCAACGCCATCTGATCCTCATCATAATGGCTTAAAAATCGAGTCCGAATGAGATTGGAATATTTCAAGTCTCGAGGAGCCTTGACAAAAATCTAAGACTCCCATTTTATTTTTTTTATCTCGCTTTGATTTTATTTACTATTCTTACTGACTAGATTATTTCAAGTCCTAGGGACCCTTAATCATAAACTAAGACTCCCATGTTTGTATTTTGGTTATGCTTATATTTATATTTTGACCTTATCATCTTTTAATTTAAGTTCACCTGGTTAATAAAATGATTAATGAATATAGTTTTATGTTCATATACATAGAGCATTCATAGTGATGTTGTTATGCCAAAATGAAAGTTTGAACTTTAGAAATTGATAATTCCTTATTATATAAAACACTTAAAACTCATTTTCTAGACAAGGATAAAATTCTCTTATTAAAGGAAAATTTTAAAACAAGATCATCCCCTTAATTCCTTGTTAAAACCATGATGTACAGTGTGAAGAAAAGATTGTTGGAAACTTTATTTTCTTTCTTGAATCAACATGATTTTAATATTTACAAGCGATGAAATCACAAAACAAAACTCTACGCCCATTTATTTTGAAAATGCCGAGACCCTAAAGAATGTTCGAGAAAATACAACTTAAATTTCTTTTCTCATACACACATGGAAAATCATTTGTCAAAATAAAAATTTGGAAACAAAATCTTTCTCATGTTTTTCTCAATAATGTCGTAACATATGGGTATTAAAAAGGAGATGTGAAACTTCGATTTTTCTGTCTCAAATCGACATAGTTTTAATGATAGAAACAAACCCTACATCTAATTTTTCTAAAAAGATGCCGAGACGTAGGGAAAAGGATTTGAGAAAAAAATACAAATTTAAAATTCTTTATTCATACAAGGTTCAATCCTTGAAATTAAATTGACAAATAAGATTAATTTATAAAATGCTTAGGAAAGCTGAAACTTTAAAAATAAATAAAACAAAGTATAAAACCATATTTTCAAGTTGAATCACTCAATTATAAAGTCTTAAGAAAGAAAATTTTATTGCGAGTTTCTAAAGTTTATTTTCCATAAACCTAAGCTTACTAATTTCGTTACGAAGCCATCTTAGTGGAAAATCTATTTTTGAGCAACATCACTAGGACCATGTATGTATTATGAGCTAACACTATGTTTTAATCATTTAAGTATAGAAATAATAAATACACGACGTAGAAAAGTCTATATAAGATAAAAATTAGGTAAATAACACCGAAATGTTATAATGTTTAGGGGTAAGTTCATTTAAGATCACAATGTTTTGAATGGTTAAAAAAATGTCACAATGTTTAGAGAAGTTGTTCAGTTAAGGTTACCATTAGTACGTGTCATAACATGCCAGATCTTCAAAATTTTAATTTTAAATATTTCTCTCTGTTGATACGTGTTAATAGTGACCTTAATTGACCCACATATCTAAATGTTGTGACATCTTTTGAACCACTTGAAACATTATGACCTCAAATGAACTTGCCCTCAAACGTTGTGACATTTTGATGTAATTTACCTGATAAAACTTGTGAAAAATGTCAAATAGGGTAGACAAGGTTTGGACATAATTTGATCTTCTTGTCCCAAGACCTTAACAACCTTATATGTCTGAAATAATCTTAGAAATGGATAGAGCATTCGAAGTAGGTAGAAATCGACTATTCAGATTCGAAATTCAAAGTTAAAACAAGAAAGTTATGGTCATTTTAAGATTATGACTTAGTAATCAAGAATTCTAACAAAAGTTAGTTCCTTAGAATAAAATTTCAAGCAAGACTATTATGGAATGCTCATTCAGGGTTTTTTTTTTTTTTTTGTTTAGAGAATAACTAAGTTCCCTTACCTAAGGACTACTTTGATTAGGAGCTATAGTTGAGTTCTTGTTCTTAATTATGTTACCTTGTATGTGCTTATAAAGTAGAGTACTAGAACATAGGGAAAAAACAAAAATGGATTTGTATCTAGGTTATCGTGGGAATGTGCTTGTGATTCATGAGTGCTAGCTTGATGAATGTTAAATATATTGAAATCTCGACAAGGTTAAATGATGCTTTATGTTTCTTTTATTATGTCGTGGAATGTGTGAGTATCTTTTCGATTACCCTTAAATGGAAATTAATGTGATTAGAGTTGAATAATAAATTGATCATGCATAGCACGTCGTAAAAATTACATTAGTGAAGGCTGTTACTCCTACGCAAAGAGCTAAAAGACCTATGAGATCCTTCCGCGAGCATAGATATACTCCTTCTTAAGGAAACTAAAGACATTCAAGGAATGCTTCCTTAGGAAGGAGCAGTACCGGCCACTCGCTGTAAGCAAGTGCTCAGGACTAGTAGCAGAGGATAACCCAAGTCACAAAGTGTTAAATCTATTATATGGATGGTTTTCGGATGATCATACATATTTGTGTGTTTCATGTGATTATTGTATAACATATGCTTTAACTAACAAACTTTTTTGTTAATGGTTGTTGGTGCGAAGGATGGGAAGTATCTCTCTAAGCATATTGTAAGTTTACACCCCTATAGATCCTTATTGAAACAAGAATACTTGAGGCTTTATTCGAAGGACAAGACATCAATTAAGACATTAATGAACTCTTGGAGCTTTAACAAAAAGTCGAAGATTATAGAACTCCCTTGGACACCCTTTTTTCGAATATACGATATGTTGTTATTTGAGGATGGTTATGGATGATTGTAATACTTGACCCATTTAAGGACACTAGTAGGGGCATGCCCTTAAAAAATGTAATCTTTAAGTTTAGTGTTTATAATTGTCTCGCATTGCTATTTCATTATTACCTTCATAAATTGTACTACTCCAATGTATTCCCTTTATTGTAAAGCACACATTGTGCATAATATGGAATCCTTTGCATGACCAACATAGTATATAGCAGACTGCCACGTTTAGGATACCCCTCGGGGTATGATAACAATATATGTCAATACCTTATAATATCAATATCCATTAATTGTTTAAATTTTAAATAATTTCTTGCCATTCATTTCCTGTAACAATATGTTTCAACAATTATTAATGTCATTAATATCAATGTGTATGTACTATGATCATTAACATTTTTGTTGTTTTTTGATATTGTTTTTTATTTCTTACCATTTATGAGTTTACATTAAATTCTTTTATGATTTTCTTCCCTTTGAATACATTGATTTTTTTTGTGGGAGTAGTCCCATTAGTTTTTAAACGACCATTGAAATATAAATATATTACTTATTATATTTGTTTTAATGATTAGATTATTGACCGAATAATCCATTTGATAGAAAAGTAGAAGTTCCCGTATCGTAAAGATCAATTACAATAAATTTCTATGGTCAAATTATCATTATATCTTAATTTATGTTTTATATTAATCTTCCTTTTTATGATTGCATATACATCATATATATATATATATATTCAAATATTTTAATTTAGATAGTGGTTATCAAAACCAACTTTTGTTTATACTTTCATAAGTTAATTATTTTCTTTTTTGAATATCAGTCACAGATATACTTTGATGTTATAATTTTAATATGTTTAAATTCTATTGTATTGATATGTTTACTTTTTGCACACACACAGTAGATGTGTTGTCTGTTAATTTTTAAATAAATCATATTTCTTATGAACACATGAGACAATGATGTATTTAAGATAATTGTAGGTGTAGTTTTGGGAATTACAAAATATCATATAGGCAATTAAATTTTCACTTGTTACCTCTATTATGTCGTATTAAATTAAAAAAAAAACAAACAACAAAAAAATCCATAAAACTAACCTAATTCAAACTGAAAATACTGTTATCGCAAGTGTTGAATTTGTCAGTAGAGTTTGAGGCCCTCCATCCAAGTGGAAGTTGGGGGTGATGGTACACGTAAGACTTGCATGCATAGAAAGCTCGATTAACACTACACCAGGAGTTATCCGACGTAACCACTTTGATGCTTAAATTAGCAGTAGGTTCAATCCTAGACAAGAAAGCACTTAACCAATTCTTCAACATAACCAAGGTCTTAAGAGTAGTGTGTGTGCTTTTCACCTTGCCTCTTGAGAGCTTGATTGATCCCTAATAAAAGTGGCCATAGCAAATTGCAAGGGGACCAAAGGACATCCTTTACACATAGGAGGTTCCCATTGGATTGATAGCTAGCTTAATCCATGGGACACAATAATCTAAGGTGCGAATCGTGCTTGTGCCATTATTGTAGCTAGGGCTATAAGTGATTTGAGACAGCTCATAAGCTACTCAAGTTCAACTTGGTGAAAGCTCAAATTTGACTCGCTTACAATTGAGTTTAAGCTTTAAAATACTCAGCTTAGTGACTTACAAGCTTAATTGAGTATTAAATCGAATTAAGTCGAGTTCGAACCTATCGAGTATTAAATACTCTCTATAGTTAAATCAATATTTTAAAAAATAATTGAGGTTAATTTATTCAAGTTCAAGCTTATCAAGCATTAAATCGAGTTGAGTTCAAATTATGTTATACCGTAACGACACGACTCGACAGGACTCATTTACAGCCTTAACTATAGCATAGATATATTAAGTATGAAAGGCGATCAAGCGAGGCGTGGACTATCAAGGAGATCCAATTGTCACGTCACCATGGACCCCTTGATGAGGTTGAGAGTCACAATTAATACAACTTTGCCGACCTCGACCTCCATATGTGAGGTCGAGGCCATGGAGGCACGATGCTTAGGCAACCTGAGGTCGCTTAGGAGTCTATTTCCATCATCAAGCTATGGACTGCTTTAAGTGTCCTCACGGTATGGGCTCTTCGAGTACCAAAACTGGGCTTTAGGCCCATCACTTGTTGGGCTTTAACCCACAAGGCTTAGCTAAAAATCTACCATTAACCATGTTGCTTTTAATAATTTGGCTTGGAAAATTCCTAATCTGAACCAAACCATAAAGTTAAACTAAAATATTAAGAAAAATATTGTAATATTTTACTTGTAACCAAAAGAATTCTTCTATTATAACATAACAATTAAAAGAATTTTTAGTTTATTTTACATTTATTAAAATGTATATTTTTTTAACTCTTTCACCATATTTTATAAATTATGTATAAAAGTTGAATCAAAATATATACTATATGATTAGTTTAAGTTGTAATAAACATTTGGAATTTCATAATTGTATGAATATGGACTTCATTAAGCCCTTATATGATATAAATAGCTGTTATTATTAAATAAATTTAATACTTTTTATAGATTATATATATACAAATATATTTTTGAAATCATAAAATGTGGTTAAATTCGTGAACCAATTTGATCCAAACTGAAATTACATGGTGTCGAAATATTTCTAATTCTAGTCGTGTTGTTTTGCTTCAATAGTATCAACACTATAAAAAATTCAACTACGCCCCCCCTAATGCAAACCGCGTTCGCCCATTCTTAGAAGGCGAACTTTTCCACCCCTAGCGAAAGCACGATGGCTCGATTGCTCAATCTAGCGTATCATAGTAAAGAATTCCAACAACAATACTCTAATAACTCCTTTCTTCTCCATACAAACGTACCACAGAACATCATGAGAATCACACAACTTCATGCTAATGAGTTACTTAGGATAGCCACATGTCATTATGGAAGAATCAGATCAGCAGAGTCTGCTGCAAAAGTGAGATTTATCATTCTGATGCCTCAAAGCAAAACAAAATCCAGTCATCTTTTTGAAGTAACATAAGCTTATAAATGCTTCCTCCATTATTGCATGCCTATGCAGTCAAATGACAAGTGAATGTCTGTTTCTTCTCCTTCAGTTAAACAAAATCGCTTTCATGTTAAAATACACCATGATGATGCCCATAACCACAGCTTTAGGAGCTATCTTGTCGATCTAAGCAAAGATTTAAGAGGATGGGATATCGAAAAAACGTGCCTACATTAATCAAGACAAACTAGGATAAGAGTGCAGAATTATCATCGTGACCTTTTAACTGTGCATCAGTTAATTCCATAGCCTAATTGAAATCAGACGCGTGAATGGATATCACTTGCTACTTTGATATAAAGTAACAAAGTAGAGTTTTTTCAACTACTACAATCTCCTCTATAATGTGATGCGATAGTTACATCCCTTCAGGATAAACAGGAAATAGAACATTGGGGAATTGAAATCAATAGGATCACACTTGCACTGATACATTCTATGTGTAATGGCATAACAGAACATGGTCTCACCAATTGTCTCAATGACAGGAAAGAAAAATACTCTTAGGCATCAACTAAAAGGACAAACGACTCTCAACGAAACATCCAGTGACAAGGGAAACTTAAATAGTACTCAGAAAAGAGGGAGGAGGGGGTGGCGGTGTTGGGATGTCTACAGTACCTTCGAGCATCAACAGAACCTTTCTCATGGAAGGACGTAGTGATGGATCTTCGAGAGTGCACCAAAGTCCTACCTTAACCATCCTTTCCAGTTGCTTCTTATCGACAAGATCATGTTTATGATCCACTAATTTAGTCAAATCACCTTCTTCAAAGCAGTTGTACACCCATTCCTCTAGAATACATTCTTCTTCAGGAAGTTCCTGGTTTATACATCGGCGAGAGCATATGATCTCCATCAATACGACTCCGAAACTGTAGACATCTGCCTTTACTGTAATCCGTACTTTCTTGAACCATTCAGGTGCTACATACCCTCTTGTTCCCCTTATTCCACTCATACTATTGGTTTGATCTGCCTTCAACAGCTTTGACAGCCCAAAATCGGATATTTTTGCAGATCTATGTTCATCAATGAGTATATTTTGAGGCTTGATATCACAATGGATGATTTGTGTCTCACACTCTTCATGTAGATAGAGGAGTCCTCTAGCAATGTCGCGGGCAATTCCCATCTTTTCTTCCCAATAAAGGTGTTTTTCCGTGGTAAAAAGAAAACCAGCAAGAGAACCGTTGGTCATAAACTCATAAACCAAAAGCCTATAAGACCCTTCAAGACAGTATCCAAGCAAGCGCACAAGATTTCGATGGTGGATCCTCCCTATACTATTCACTTCATTTTCAAATTCTCTTTCAGCATCAGATGATAGTCCCTCTAGTCTCTTGACAGCTACAGTACCTGGACTATCCAAAAGCCTCCCTTTATAAACTCTTCCAAATGTCCTCTGCCAATTCTTCTTCAAAGTCATTGGTCACTTGCTTTAGCTCATCAAAGGTAAACGATCTCGGTGCAATATCCTTTATGGTTTTAATGTTTCCGCTCTTTGGTGTGGCTTATATGCACAAACACGATTCCTATAGATACAAACTGCAAACACCAGGATCAGAAAGAGTCCACAAGCACCAATTGTGATGCTTATGGCTAAAATATGCATCCGAGATTGTTTATTTCCCTTTCTCGTTTGAAGAATGCCATCAGTGCCGCTGCCTTCGCTAACTTTAACAAAAACCATATTGGAATCGTCAAGCTTTCTCCGACCACATATAAGAGGAAGACTCTGCTTTTTGCAAGTTCCATTTTTATATGATGCAACTGTACAATTACAATCCTGCAAACATGATGTCCGACATTGATCAGCTGTAGGTACAGACAAACTAGAATAATAACTCTCTTTCCAAGTAGTTTTGGTAACTGGATGCATAATGTAGCCAATAATCATCTCTGAACCCTTGCAACTTTGTGTTGTGAAATTCCTTTCACACTGTAATTCCCAATTTTCTTGGCTCACGTCTTTGAATCCCGGAAGGCACTGGCATGTGGCAGTTTGATAAATATCAAAGCAAAATGCATTAATTTCACAAAAGCCGGGGGGATCACTGGAAGATGACCATAGGATTGACCGGTCCTTATTACCTGTTAAGCTGTATGAATACAATCTTAAAGGGCCATCAGCATCTAGTCTCAGAAGTACAATATTTTCTGCCTCGGAGACTTTTGCTTCCGAAAAGTTTTTGACGTGCTTCCCTGCTCTGTTCATCAGGAACAGAGACCCACTATTGTCAAGGGAGAAAGCAAGATTATCCTCTAATTGATATGTGTCAGAATCCCAATAACTGTAGTTCCAATCTGGTGCATCAATTGGGTATTGCACGAGTTCGCCATCATCATGCATCTTGAGGCGAAAGATTCCAGTAGATGGATCGGTATCAGAAACACTAGAGAACAACTCTTTCTCTGGTGAGAGACGCTGTCCAGCTAAAAGGGTGTCTGTTGGTGTGTCGAAACTCTGCCATATTATATCTCGACTAGAACTGCAGATTACAAAGTTTCCTGAATCAAGCATCGAGGCAAAAGCAGCAGATTCCGGGAATACAGCAATGGTTGTGTCTTGTGCTTGAGTTGATTGGACGATGCTTCGTCCATCGCTGGTGAAACGTAATGTGGCATTACGTGAAACCGGAGGATTGTCTCGGTTTGCCAACCAAACAACAGTTTTGTTGGGAATACCTGCAATGAAGACTCCAACCATGTAGCCATCTCCTATAGGAATAAACCCGAAGGCATAGACACCGGAAGGAGATAGCCAGTAGGAGTTGTTGTTGATAGGTGTTAAAGTTGAGTTTACAGAGATGTTTGATTGGTTTTGAGAAGTCGCTACAGATCCAACTGTTGCTAATACAAAAACCAAGAACAAAACAGCATCCATGACGAGGACGAAGTTGCTACAGATGTAGATATTAGGTTGGGTGTTTTTGAGGAAATTAAAACAACTATGCCAATAAGTTCTAAGGGCAAAGGACTCATTAATGCAAACTGCAAACTGCCTTCATGCCCTCTTCCAGCAACAGCAAGTTGAAAGTAAAAAGCGACTTCACTGATGCATCCACAACATTCTCACATCAGTCCTCCAGTAATACAGGTATCACAACTTAACGTTAAAATTAAATAAGCAGTCCATCCACCTTTTATTTCTTATTTAAATATACGAGTTTTATTTGAATATTAAATAAATTCTCATTTGCAAGCCTATTATATAAAGAAAAGTTAGACCTAGAATGCTAAATATATAAAATGAACAAATTACATTATTAAATAGAGAAATAAATAATAAATAAAAATTATATTGTATACTCATATAATATATGCTATCTCATTTCATATATCTATATATATTTTAAATATTAATTTATGATTTTAATCATATATAATATATTTAAGACTCATCAATATATTTCCTAACTTGTTCATAAACCTGTCTACAAGCTTGAAAGAGTCTGCTTGTAAATCTAAACGACTTCAAATAATTCACAAACAAACTCACTTCTTTGCAACTTAATTTAGAATAATATAACTTGGTATGATAATACTACTTTTACTATTAAAAATATTACTTTTTAAATTAAAAATATGAATTATAAAATTATTAAATATTGTAGAATCAATCTGTTTGTTTCTTTTATTATCGTACTATCCTCCTAATTTCCGACTCTGCCAGTAAGTTCGGAGAGCGAGTTCACTGGTGCATGCAATAAATGCCAGTGATCAAAGTCAATTTACGCCACCTCTGTCATTACTCTTGACTTGGATTCTACCCAATGTTTGGTCTCTCTCTCTAATTTTCCAAAGAGACAACATGACAAGTTTTTCTGTGGTTGGAAAGTGGAAATAATTGTAGAACAGGAAAGAGGAAGGAACTTTCTATCGATAAAATTGGAATTTTTAGGTGCAAAAAGAGCCAAGAAAACAGCATAATTATTAAGTTTAGATGATTGCTTCTAGTAAAATTAATTAAGGACATCTTTGTTACTATACATACTCTGCATAGATTTGTCATTTTTGGGCATTGATTTTGTTCCATTGTATATTTATGATTTGAAAATAAATGGAATGTCAGAAATTAAACTTAGTGCTAACGTAGCACTACGAAGGCAATGTCATAACTTTAGATTTTAGCTTCTAGAACACTTAATACTAGTGATATAAAACACCCTATGTTTAAATGGTTCGTTTTTCATATTTATTTTATTTGTATCTGATTTATATATATTTTATCTATATTTAATCAGTATGGTTTGTTTATGAGTAAGGATGTTTGTTTTTCATCTATGTCTATTTTCGACAGATAGTCTAATTGAAATAGACATGAAATAGATGTCAAATTAACGTCAAACTATCAAACCAAACACAACTTCAGAATTAAGGCCATAAGCTCCACTAGTTCAACCCAAGCCAAATTTTTTATGAGGCTTAAAATTATAGCTTTAAACATGACCTCTTTAAAATACCTTCTAACAATTTTTTTTTTTTTGTAATACCTTATATAAGAAAACAATCCCACAACATTCCCACATATTATTGCACATGTTGATACGAGTCTTTATATGTCACACCTTAATGTTGGTCTGTTTGTTTCATCATATTCTGATCATTTAAGCATTATATTTTTATAAACAAATGCAACAAATATAATACAGAAATGTTACAAATGCATATTTGATAAAAATACGATATAAATAAAAATCAAACAATCCAAACTGTCATTAAATAGGCTAAGAACCTACCCACCTTTTACTCATTTTAAATATATGAGTTTTATTTTAATCTTAAATTCTCGTTTGCAACCTTATATATATATAAGATAAAGTTAAACCTACAATACTAAACATACAAAATAAATACATACATTAATACATACGTAAATAATTAATTAATTAATTAATTAAAATTATAATATGTATTATATAATACACCTTATCTCATTTCATATAATATCTCTATATTACGCAAATATTAGTTTTTGGTTGTAATCATATATAACATATTTAAAAACTCATCAATCTATTCCATAGTTTGTTTTTTATCTATCACAAATCGAAAATGCTTGAAGTTGAGCTTTTTATTTTAAACTCAAACCTAACTTCATTTTCAAATCAAATCCAAACCTTGTCAAGCTTGAAGGAAACAAGTTTAACTAACTGGCAAATCAGCTTAGTTTGTTTGCAACCATATTTCGAATATAATCTAATATGATCATGCTACTTTTATTACTAAAATTATTACCTTTTTTTTTTCAAATTTTAAAATTATTAAATATTATAGAATCAATTAAATTGGATTCTATCCATTGTTTTGTCTTCTTTCTAATTTTTCCACAAGATAACTCCACTAGTTTTTCTGTGATTATAAAGTTGAAATAATTGCAGAACAGGAAAGATGAAGGAACATTTTGTCGGTTAAATTGGAACTTTCAGCTGCTGAAAAAAAAAAGCATAATTAGTTTAGATAATTACTTCTAGTTAAACTAATTAAGGTTATCTTTATTACTATACATAGTCTACATAGATTTGTCATTTTAGAGTTTTTAGACCCTAATCCCTTACATAAAATATATAAGCAGTTTATTATTACTAGAATTAGATTATATCAACATTATCTTGTGCTTTTGACTATAAATGATTCAATTCCATAACATTGTCCAAATGTTTCTAATACAAGAATGAAGAACAAAACATCATCCATGACAAGAATGAGTTTGCTACAGATACTAATACTTGGTTGGGTGTTCTGAAGAAATTAAACCATGCCAGTAAGTTCTGTGGCAAACAGCTTGTGATTTCTTCCATGATGAAAGTAGAAAGCGACTTCGCTAACGCAACCACGTTAAATAATCAAAGTTAATGCTGTCTTTTGACTGACCCACTAACTCTTCCCCCCCCTACTCTTTGAAATTTTCCACAGGATTAGCTATGACAATTTGTCCGTTCCTTTTTGTGTATTTTATTGTTCCATGGTATATCTATGATTTGAAATGAACACAATGTTTTTTTTGGGGGGGGGGGGGGTGGGGGGGGAAGGGAGTAACGGTAAAACTTTTTCAGGAATTTGCTGTGCTACCAAAGACAACAAAAAAAAAAAAAAAAAACTATAATAAATTTAGATTTTAGCTTCTACAACATTCTTCCTCATTCTACGTAAAGTTACTATTACGGTATTCATTGAAAGAAAATGGTAATTTATAATAAATTGATATTACGAAATTGATAAATAACAATTCATACCCTCACACCTATGAATTGCTATTCAATGGTTTATTTTTCGACTTTATCATGAATACCTTAATCTTTAAAATATCATATATACAATTATCTCCTCTTTATACTAAATATAAGGGGCATTATAGATATTTTATCTTTATTCTAATAATTACTTATTTTATTTTTTACACTAAGTAAACATTGTAATAGTTATTACAACTCTATTACATTCATGTTGAATTGAAATTCAATTCCCCCCTTATTTCATATGGTAAAGTGAACAAGCTTAATACTATTTATATAAAAATTACAAGATAGTCATGTATTTGAGATAATCGAAGATTGGTGCTTCGGAATTGAGGCCAAAACTGGTCTCCTTTGAGTCAAGCCAAATTTTAATAGGGTTTAAAGTTATAACTTATAAGTAGGATTGCAAACTAGCCGAGTCATTCTCAAGCTTTTCGAGATCAGTTTAGCCAGATGAATTGAGCTTGGCTTTTCTTTAGGCTTGCTAGTTTTTTTTTTTTTTTGGAACTTAAGGGCTCATTTAATATAATAATATATAATTATTTAAGTAAAAGAGTCGAGTTTAAGCTCGTTTATCTAATTGAACCCAAGCTCAGCTCGTGAATCCTTAACAGGCTTGAGTCCATGTCTATATATTTTAGGCTCATTAAAAGTCCGGATCAACTCTAGCCCGCTAATGTCTTAAACGAGCTGAGCCGTGTCGAGCCTAAGCCTTGAAAAGTTCAACTTGTTTGCAACCCTATTTATAAGCTTAATCTTGGCTTCCTTTATGACACAGCCTACCTATTTTCAGTAACACATTTCACTAAGTGTGACACCACTAAAACGATCCATAACAGACCCACTAAGATGGCAAGACAACCAACCACGATAGACACGCAAGAGACAAGATAAACAAGATAAGATTCTTAATATCAGACAATAGTGTAAAGACAAGTAGGATAAGATTCCCAGCATTAGACAACCATGTAAAGATAGACAACATAAGTTTCTCAGCGTCAAACAATTGTATACTATATGACAACTCTTTTTTCTTTCTCTCTTATTGTAGACTTTTACTATATTTCACTTTATAAATTTGCCCTTTTAAAAGAATTCTAAACAGGAATGTATCCGATACTTAGGATTTCTATATAAACACTTATCATGAAATGAAGAAGGCGAGATCTAACAAAGCTTGAAAGTAAGTTAAAGTGGCCGAGTTGTTTGTAATTCCATTTAGAATATAACCTGATATGATAATGTTACTTTCATCACTAAAAATTCTATTATCAATTTACGTGCTTTTTATTTCTGTATTATCCTCTTAATTTCCGACTATGCCAATAAGCTCGTAGGGAAAAGAAATACATATATGCAAACGGATCACCATCCTTTCTTTCCATATTAGAAGTAGAGATGGACTTCACTGACGCGTGCACTAAACATAGTTGTGGGCATGGAACGGTTAATCCGTCCATGACTCCATTTTTTGAACCAAACCATTATAATTGGTTTTTTAAAATGTCAAACCTAAATCGATCCATTATTAATAGTTGTCTTAATAATTAATCATTTTCTTGGTTAATATTTCCAGTTTTTAACTGGTTAGCATAATATCTTAATAAAATATAAAATAATTTGGCAGGAGTGAGCAGATTGGTGGTTGTCGCTCGTGAAAAATTTATCATTTCTATAATGTGTTGTGTTATATTCTTGTTGAAACCTTCAAAATTGCTAATCATTCCATTCTAAAATATTGCATTGATATTTTAACCCTTAGAACATTACATGTTTATCATGTTGGGCGCTAATATTAATCTTCCAACAATTTTATTTGGATTTAAATTTTTTTATATCGATAAAAAAAATATATGTAAGTCTTCATCAGTATATAAAAAAGATAATTATAAGATATTACCATTTTCATTATTATTTTTATTTTCATTTTATTTATTATTTATAATTTTTTTATCAATGGCCTTGGTAGCACTAACATGTAATTAACAATTAGGGCATAATTGTTTCGTTTTTTTTTTTTTGTTTTTTGTTTGATATTTGTTTAGTATCCTTTTCAATCGAAATATTTTTTTCAAGCAAACAAATCAACATAACTACTCATGTACAAATCATATAAATATGATACAGATCCAAATTAGATACAAGACTCAAAATTAGCACTAGAAAAATGAGAAAAAAAAAAAAAAAAAGAAAGAAATGCCTAAACGCAGGACACTTAGAATACGAACAAAGTCCAGCAGTTTTGTTGAGGAAGGCTCAAGGGCCACGAGGTCGTTGAGAAAAATTTCAAGGCTGGTAAAATTGATTAAGATGGATGTCATTAGACCTCTCGTCCAATAAATCTAAAGGCCTTTAAGTTAAAAGGAGATTTTTGTTGACTAAATTGAATGGAGTACTTCGGCTACAACCCAAATTAAGGAAATCTTCTTGAAAATTTTCTTGAAAGACTTTTCAACATCAAGACAGTAACAGGGACGGCAGAAAATTAACGAAAAAGCTGAGCCTTAATATTCAACAACACTTCAGAAAATAAAAGTTCTGCTCTGTAGTTACCTTCGAATGTGGATGTCGGAGGGGAGAGGAAGAAGGCGACCAGAAGAGTTGACGACCAGACGAAGATGAAGATTGAACTATTGAAGACGACCATACATAGAGGAAGGTGGAAAGGAAACTGGAAAGTGATTTACCGAAAAAAACAAAAAGAATGAGGCGCAGACGCGGAAAGGAATCTGATTAGTGAAATAGTGATTAGATTAGGTTTAACTCTTTATCCTTTTATATTTTTTTAAAAAATTAATTATATATAATATTATATAATTTAGATATCAGTTAACTGTTTTGAGGTTATAAACCAAAATCAAAACCGAAAAAAAAAAAAAATTAAAACCTTGAATCTAAACTTAATCATGAATTAATTAATCATATTTTTCAAATTGATTTTTCGATTTCAGTTGAATTTCTCAAATTAATCAATTTTTTTACTCATTCCTAACTAAATGCCGGTAATCAAAGTCAGTTTACGTCACTTAATACACTTGCCGAGAGCTCCACCTGATTGCCGTTGACTTGGATTCTACCCATTATTTGGTCTTCTCTCTATTTTTCCACTGAGAAAACTTTATTTACATGTTTCTCTATCATTTGAAAGTGGAAATAACTGTAGAAAAGGAAAGAGAAAGGAACATTCCATCGGTATAATTGGAAATCTCAGCTGCAAAAATAATAAAGGAAACAGCATAATAATTTTGGTAAATGTCATATTTTGGTAACTTAATTTTATCAATTTATATGATTAACTACCAAAAATTTAAAAATATCAATTTACTATCTAAGTTTAAAATGCACAATATATGAAGTTTAGGTCATAAATCGAATATTTTAAACTTCAGCCAGTTAATTAGATAAAGTAAAAAAAAAATTGAATATGAAACATGACTTTCATTGTAATAAATTTAAATAATTACTCCTGGAAACTAATTTAAGGTTATCTTATTGTTGTGCACACTCTATATAGGTTTGTCTTCTTATATGTCAACCAGTGTTTGGTTTTGGTTACAACACAAAGGGGAAAACTGGAGTATCATATTTAGCATGTTATGTACATTATAAGGTATATGTATTTTTTTTAAGTGTTTTATTGTTTGTCATGTATAAATATTATAGTTAATATTTATGGTAGTTTTGTGATAACGATGATAGAAATTTATTGCTAGCATTATATTAATGTTAATGACAATAACAAGGGTGGTGACATTGGTGGTAATGGTAGCGATTGATGCTGTGGAAAGTGGTGCTGGTGGCGATAGATGACTGTGGAAGTGGTGCTAGTGGTGAGGATGACAATATGTTTGGAGTGGTAAAATGTGATAATGATGGCCGTATTAATTCCTTTTTCCATATATAAACTTTGATATTATTAGATATCATATAACCGATTGATTAATCGCTGACCACAACTATAATTAAAGTTAATATATATGTATGTATGCCACGCTTGAGTTATTTAGATTCCCATATTTCGGTAAGGGAATCTAATAAGGTTGTTCTAATAATTACTCCTTATTTAATCAATTAATTATACATTTATTTACAATATAAAAGACACCACTAATTGAAGTGAACGAAAAGTTCATCTAAAGGTGAAGACGTAAAAGCCGTTTTGGCTTGTAAATTATTTAGGCATTGTAGAGATAGCTATATCTCTCCATGAGAAACAGGAAATAAAAAACTGAAAAACTGAAATCGATTAGGATCACACTTTCAATTATACATTTACGTATGTGATGGCAAAACAGAACATTTTCTCACCAATTGAATAGATGATAGGATAGAAATTTATTCCAATAGGAAAAATATTGAATGGATAATATACACTATGTGTATAAAAACATGATAGATAATTATCAATTATACTTTAACAGATAGATAAACTATTGAATAATTTCAAAAGTAATCACCACCCATAGGACCACGTGTTAGAAAATCATTGATAGTTAATAAGTTTTTCTCGTTTGTACACGAGCTAATATATCTCAACAAACAATGCAGTGACCAGGGACCTTAAATTGCACTCAGAAAGGAGGCAGAGGGAGGCGGCGTTGGGATGTCTACAGTCCCTTCGAGCATCAGCAGAACCTTTCTCATTGCAGGACGTAGCGTTGGATCTTCGAGAGTGCACCAAAGTTCTACCTTAACCATCCTATCTAATTGTAGACATCCGCGTTTACTATAATAGGCATAAATTCTCATTTCTGGTGCAACATACCCTGTTTTTCCCCTTATTCTAGTTGTAGTGTTGATTTGATTAGCCTTCAACAGCTTTAACATTTTGCAATTTCAAAGTTACCTAATTATATATTTTGTCAAAGTTTAAATACCATTTATGATATTATCCATTTATTTATTACTTCTTAATTTTTTTAATGATTATAACAAAACTTTAAACTTGTATTATTTAATATGGATTATTGGGCCAAATTGTTTTATTTTGGGTGGAGCTAGGTCCCCATGATTTGCCTTAGTGGGCTTAATATTGAAAAAGAGTTTTTTGAAAATTTATTATCTAAACAGTTAATTTTATAGGTTTTAAAATGATCCAAATTGTGAAAAAACAAATAGTACTTTGTCAAAAATTTAATAAAATAGGATAATGTAAAATGATACATAAACTTTCGAAAAAATTCAATTAGGTACATAAATTTTGGTTTTGAGCAATACCAACCCGAAAAAAGTTTTCGTAAACTTTTTTCATACGGAAATTTTAGTTTTGATAATTTTGGTTCTCGAATAAAGTTTTTAAAACTTTTTTCATAACTAATAAACTTGCTTTAGGCATGAAAAAAGCCACGAAAACTTTGTTCAGCTATCAAAGTTATCAAAATCAAACTTCAAGCATAAAACAAGTTTATAAAAAGTTTGTTCAGGTATCAAATTGTTCAAAATGAAATTTCAAATCCTGATAGAATATTTTATAAAAATTCAGGTACTATCTTTTTCATTAACTCATATAAAATTAACAACGATTTATTAATTGAAATTTAATTGGTAGCCCATCTAGCTTAGCTTAATGGATGTTTTATATGTATAACTCAAGTAATATATATATATATGTATATATAGCTAAATTACACGTGCTATCTGACATCGGTCATTGTAGGTAACGACCAAACTAATATAATTATTATTTTCCGATCTTGTGTTGAGAGCCGGTCGCATAGCGTAGCTACCGTTCCCCTCTGGATTCTTGCAACTTTGTGGTGTGAAATTCCTTTCTCGCCCTGAAGTCCCATTGCCTTGGCTCACAGCTTCAAATCCCGAAAGGCACCTATACGTAGCATTCTGATCCATATTCATGCAAAATCCATTAATTCCACATGTGCCTTTGGGATCACACTTATCATTGGAAGAATTCCATTGGATTTACCAGGCTTTATCAATTGTTAACGTGTATGAATACAAAAATGTCATCAACATCTAGTCTCATAAGTACAATATTTGATTTCTTAGGGATTCCTCCTTCTGTAAGGTTTTTCACGTACTCCCCCGTGGCGTTTATCAAGATCAAATACTCAGCATTGTCAAGGCAAAGAGTAATATATATTACTGTATATGTATATCCATGTATTATTTATCTTAGGGGTAAAACGGTCTTTTTAATGTATTAGTGTTGGTGAGGTACTTAATCTTCTCTTTGGTATATATTCCTACTATTTTGTTATTATATGACAACACATTACAGCTTATCTTTGCATATGGTATTAGAGCTCCGAGCTCCAGTAGAAAACCTAAGTTTATATTTTTGGAAAAGGAAGAAGTTAAAAGAAAGGAAGGTTTTTATTGCTCCTATAGTACTAACATCAAGGAGGCATCTCCATTAGAAACCATAATGTCAGCGACTATCATTCCAGCAACTATCAACAACATCATTGCTATCACCACAACGGTTGAACCCATGATAATCGACCCCCCCACCACCACCAACAATAAACTTGCCTTCCTTGCACCACCAAACTGCTCCACCTCTACATTACCTAACCACCACCACCATCACCGACCCATCACTTTCAACAACGCCTACAGCCACCTCCACACTCAACCCAATCACTCCTTATCTCAACCTTCCTTCTTCATGGTCTTCCACGAGAGTATGATTCTATTGTCACCACACTTACCCACTCTCCTATACCCTCTACAATTGACCAAGTTCATGTCAAACTCCTCAGCCATGAACAGTGGTTTAAATATCATGATAAGACCAATGCTACAATACACATACCCACTGCCCTCAACATACAAACTACATTTTCTGCCTCTTAAGGTTGAAGCCATGGATGTGGTCAAGCCAGGGGGCATGGGTGATCAGCTAACTTTGACCACCGTTCCTCTCCTAATAGTCGTGGTCGTTCCAATTTATCAGCCAGTCGACACTGCTCAATGCCATTTGGTCTGCCCTCTAGATCCATCACGCTTTAGAGACTTACAGGTCAGATTTGTGACAAACCTAGCAACTCAATACTTCACTAACATTATAAGTAAATTAAATATACCCGGATGTGCCGTAAACATTTGCTGCCCTTTCCATGGAAGAATCACTTAAAGCCGCCTGGTATCCTAACTTTGGTGCTACATCACATGACTCTAGATGCAAGTACACTTATTAAACTAACTTCGTATGTTGGTTTTGATCATGTATAGTAGGTAATGGTGCCTCACTACTCGTCACTCACACCAGTGAACACATCATTTGCACTAATTGCCGTCCTTTGTACCTTAAGAATGTCCTTTGTGTTCCCTCACTCACTCGAAACCTTTTATTATCATTAAATTTTGTAGTGAAAATAATTATACTGCTAGTTTTGACAATTCATCTTTCTCTATTAAGAATTCTTGGTAAGGAAAGCTTTTCCTCCAACAAAATACTAAGGGTCTATTTGGCTAAATTTTTTCGGTAGATATAGATACTTTTTTCAAACTTATTTCTAATAAATTGTTTATCAAGAAATAAAGAGAGATAAAAACAAGTTCGTCGTTCTCAAGAAAAGATCAAATAGATCAAATATAGATAAAATATAGATACAAATCGAATATGTTTATAGATATCATTTCAATAAAAATACAGATGAAAAACAGACCATCCAAACAGACCCAAATGTCCTCTCTATCATATCATGTTGGGGTGCAAAATTATATTTGATATAGGAGGACAATCATTGATAAAAATGGAGATGGGGGAGAGAGGAAACAAATACAAATTATCTTATTATATAAAAATTGATCTTCTTACAAACAGAGGACCGAAGGTCCTTTTATAATACCCATTGGCGGTTTAAAAAAAAACAAGAAATATTTGAGCAAGGAAGGGCACGATACAATTCCAACGCATATCCACCTGGGCAGTTAGAATTCTCTAGGAGATAAATTACAAAGGTAAGTTTGAAAAGTCAAATTCTTTAACAATTTACAGCTAATATTCTTTACTTATTCTAGCTTGCTCCAGAATCATGTAATTAACCGCCATTTGCGCCATCCATTGCTTCAACGTGAAGCAAATTCTCAGCAAGAGTTAAAATTGCAAATTAATATTTTAACACCCCCTCTTAATTTGCAATTTTATAACATCTTCTAAATTGCTCAAATTTTTCTGCTGGTACAGCTTTTGTAAATATATCTCCGAGTTGCTCCTTTGTGTTGATAAATTCAAGTTGACTTCTCCATCTTGTACCAAATTCCTTATGTAATGATGTCGCAACTCGATATGTTTTGTCCTTCCATGAAATACTGGATTCTTCGTCATGGCAATAGTTGACATATTATCACAATAGATAATTGTAGGGGCTTCTGGCATTGATTTAAATCTGCCAAAATTCTTCTTAGCCATACCGCTTCACATGCTGCATCTGTGGCTGCTATATATTCTGCTTCAGATGATGATAATGATACTGTCTTTTGTTTCTTTGATGACCAAGATATAATATTTGATCCCAAAGAAAATACATATCCAGATGTACTTTTCGATCATCAATTGATCCAGCCCAGTCACTATCTGTATATCCAACAAGCTTGAATTCTTTTTCTTTCACATAATGAATACCATAATTTTTTGTCCTTGCAAATATCGCAATATTCTCTTGGCTGCTGCATAATGTAGCTTGCTTGGATTTTGCATAAATCTGGAAATCAAGCTAACTGGGTAAACAATATCTGGCCTTGTGTTTGTAGGTAAATCAATGACCCAACTAAACTTCTATACATCTTCGCATCAACTTTTGGTGCTCCATCTTCCATCTGCAATTTCTCATTTGTTGCAAGCGGAGTAGTAATGGCTTGCAATTGTTCATTTGATATCTTTTCAACAAATCATCCAAATATTTTTCTTGAGAAATAAATATTTCTCCTTTGATTGATGAACTTGAATGCCAAGAAAATATTTCATAAGACCCAAATCAGTCATCTCATATTCTTTCATCATTGTCATTTTAAATTCATTTAACATGGATTGACTTGTACCTGTATAGATCAAGTCATCAACATACAAACATACAATAAGGAAATCATGTGTACCTTCCTTTTTGATGTAAAGTGAAGGTTCACTTTGACTCCTTTGAAAACCATTTTTCTGGAAATAGCTATCAATTTTGCTATTCCATGCTCGTGGTGCTTGTTTCAATCCATATAACGCCTTGTGTAGGCGATATACTTTATCTTCTTTGCCTTTGATAATATATCCTTCAGGCTGTTCTACATATACCTCCTCTTGCAATTCTCCATTTAAAATGCTGATTTGACATCCATTGATATATTGGCAATTCTAATTGAGCTGCTAATGCAAGAACAATTCTAATTGTCTCCATCCGTGCAACTGGTGCAAATGTTTCATTAAAATCAATACCTGGTTGTTGTGAATATCCTTTTGCAACAAGACGAGCTTTATGCTTTTGTATTGAACCATCTTCTCTATATTTGGTCTTGTAGACCCATTTTAATCCAATAACTTCCTTATCTTTTGGAAGATCAACAAGCTCCCAAGTATGATTCTTTTCAATAGTTGCAATCTCATCATCCATGGCCTTTCTCCAAATTTCCTCTTTTGCAGCTTCTTCATATTTTTGTGGTTCACAAGTGAAAAATGCAAATTCACAAGATTCATAAATATCACGCAAAGAACGTACCTTTCTTATTGGACTTTCTGATTCTGGATAAAATTCTTGTGAACCTTGTGGTGTTGATGTGCTAGGAGTATGATCTGAATTGGATTGAGGATCTGGCTGTATTACATTAGATCCTGGAGGCATAATTCTTTCAACAATAGGAGATTTTTCTTTCCAATCCCATGTACCATCTTCATCAAATATAACATCTCTTGAAATAATCAATTCATTTTTCTCTGGATTGAAAAGGCGATATCCTTTAGATTCATCACTATAACCAGTGAAAATATACTTTTCTCCTTTCTCATCAAATTTTTCTCTCTTTTGTGATGGAATGAGAGAATATGCCAGACATCCAAAAATCTTCATATGATTAACTAGAGGCTTCCTTTTATACCAAGCTTGATAAGGCGTCTTATTGAGCACTGCTTTTGTAGGTGATCTATTCAATATATAGACAGCAGTATTTACTGCTTCAGCCCAATAGCTGTTTGGAAGACCCTTTTGAGTTAACATGCTTCTAGCCATCTCTACTATAGTACGATTCTTCCTTTCTGCAACGCCATTTTGTTGAGGAGTATGTCGTACAGTCAGCTGCCTTTTGATTCCAACATCTTTGCAATAATTTTGGAATTCATGTGATGTATATTCACCTCCACGATCAGTTCTCAAAATTTTCAACTTGTATCCACTTTGCCTTTCTACCATAGCTTTAAATTTAAGGAAAGTGGAAAATGCTTCTGACTTTTGCTTTAGAAATATATCCACATCATCCTTGTATAATCATCAACAAATAAAATAAAATACCTATTTCCATTCAAAGATGGGTTCTTGTTGGTCCAAATATATCAGAATGAAATCCAATGGAGCTTTAGCTCTATAAGATTGCTTTGGAAATGGCAACCGATGCATTTTGCCATAGATGCATCCTTCACATACTTTTTCAGGAGATGAAATATTTGGCAACCAATAACCATATTTTTCTTCTTCAACAAATGAAGTCCCTTAAAATTTAGATGGCCATATCTCAAATGCCACAAGTGTGATTCATCATTTTTCACACTTTGCAAAGCATATTCTTCATTAAGAGGTATAGATAAAGGAAAAACTTTATTCATGCTCATCTTACTTTTGCAACAATGCAATTTTCTTCTTATCAGTAATAATGCATTCACCATTATCAAAATTTACCATGTAACCTCTTGAGTCAACTTAGGGACATAATGAACATCATAAATCAATTTGGAATTACCTTGCTTTGTATTAACAGCAATAGCTCCTTTTCCCATAATTTCATGACTTTGCCATCTCCAAGCTTTACTTCAGATTTGAATTTATCATCAAACTCAACAAATAGCTCCTTATTCCCAGTCATGTGATTGCTACATCCACTATCAACATACCAAATATTTCAAATGATTGTTCAGCATTCATGCAAGAATAAAATACCTGTTTATCTTGATTTTCCTCAGAAAAGGCATTTTGTCATCTCTCGATCTTTGTAATAACAATCCCTTTCAGAATGATTGGGATTTCTACATCTTTTGCATTTGAACCGACAATCCTTAGAATTCATGGCCAAATTTTTTGCATATTCGCATTGAGATGTATTGCTTCTCATGTTGAATTCTCTTCCTCTACCACGACCTCGGAATTTTGATATCTACCACGTCCACGTGTAGAGTTCGATGAACTTCCATAATTACTTTCATATCTATCTTGCCAACTTTTTTGTTGCCTGTTGATATTAACCTTCGAATGGAAGGCTTGCTCGAGATTTTGAGTAGAAAATCTACTCAAACGCTTTTCATGGGCTTCTAATGATCCCATAAGTTCATCCAAAGATAATTTTGATAAATCTTTGGATTCTTCAATAACAGCAACAATATGCTCAAATTTTGCTGGCAAACTTCTCAAGACTTTTTACAATACTTTATCTGGAATTGTATCTCATAGCCTCTAATTTGATTAATAATAATTGTAACTCTTGAGAAGAATTCTTGCACCTCCTCATTATATTTCATAAATAAATTATCAAACTCTCTCCATAGATTCTGGAGTTTGATAGATATAACTTTATCATGACCTCCATATTGCTTCCTTAAAATCTCCCAAGCATCATGTGATGTGGTTGCACCCATAATTCGTGGTAATATTGATTGACTAACCCCTTGTTGTATGAAAGACAATGCTTTGGCGTCTTTCATAGCATTTTCTTTATGCTCTTTTCGTTGAGGTACTATCCAGGTTGCTTTTACCTCTGGACTAGCAATGGCAGTTTCATAACCTTCCTCAACAATTTCCCACAAATCTTGTGAGATAAATAATGTCTTCATCATCGTGCTCCATATATCATATTTTTCTCCAACAAACATAGGAATACCTTTTGGGAAAAATTAAATGTGGCATTACATGCTTGTGATGCCATTGCAAATATTTGTGTATATAGTGTTTAAGTGTTTGGGTATGTGTATAGAAAAAGGGTCTGGCTCTGATACCAAAAATATGTTGGGGTGCAAAATTATATTTGATATAGGAGGACAATCATTGATAAAAATGGAGAGGGGAGAGAGGAAACAAATCAAAATTATCTTATTATATAAAAATCGATCTTCTTACAAACAGAGGACCGAAGGTCCTTTTATAATACCCATTGGCGGTTTAAAAAAAAACAAGAAATATTTAAGCTAGGAAGGGCACAATACAATTCCAACGCATATCCACCTGGGCAGTTAGAATTCTCTAGGAGATAAATTACAAAGGTAAGTTTGAAAAGTCAAATTCTTTAACAATTTACAGCTAATATTCTTTACTTATTCTAGCTTGCTCCAGAATCATGTAATTAACCGCCATTTGCCGCCATCCATTGCTTCAACGTGAAGCAAATTCTCAGCAAGGGTTAAAATTGCAAATTGATATTTTAACATATCACTCTTTCACCAGTCCATCCCTTAAGGGCAGTCATTGCATCTACTGCTTTGAGAAAGATTTGACATTCTAGGTTATGTCATCCGCATACTAAAGTCCTTAACACTCATGTCTAGAGTCATCAACTTCAAGTTAAGTCATCTCTATTGTCTTCAAGTCATGTCATGCCTACGGTATTGAAAAGTCCACTCGTCTTCCCTTCATGCAATCATCACACAGAGCATAGAAGCCCTTAGATGTTACTCATTTTGATGTATGTGATTTGCCAACTAAATCTAATTTAGGATTTCACTATTATTGACTCTTTGTAGATGATTTTCCTCAATATCTTGATTATTTCCAATACCTAGTAAAAGTGATGTTTTGTCTAATTTCAAACTATTCAAATCGCTTGTTGAAATTTACTTCTCTAATACTATTAAATTGTTTTGTTGTGATGTTTGTGTTGAATTTGTGAATCATGCCTTAACTGACTTTCTTCATGCCAATGGAATTCGCCTCCAATTATCGTAATCTTATACCCTTCAACAAAATGAAATAGCTGAGCATGAACACCGTCATATTGTGAACCTTGCTCACACCATTCACTTACATGCCAACCTTCCACCTACCTCTAGGTTGATGTTACTCCCACTATTGTTTACACTATTAACTACTTACCTTCAACTTCTCTAAACCATAAATCCCATTTTGAGCTTCTATATCACACCAAATCCAATTATTGCTCTTTTCACACCTTTAGATACTGGTGTTAGGATAACATCACTCCTCAAGCCCAAGACAAGCTTTCTCTTCAATCCATTCCTTGCATTTTCATATACTACCCGCCTAAACAAAAAGGCTACCATTGCTTGGACCCAATTTCTGGTATTTTTACATCAATTGCCATGTTATCTTTCATGAATCTACCTTTCTCTACACTGACCCCATCCCAATTATCGAAGATAGCCTTAACACACCACGCCTTCTCATCTTTACCCTCCACCCATTTGAACCTTCCCAATTTCCTTCTACACAAAACCCAAATGCATTACCCTCACCTACATTTAACCCTCTTAATTCCCCTCCTCCAACATCTGCACCAACTTCTACTACTAATTGATATGCTTTCTTTACTTTTAAACTCTTTTTATAAGTGCAAAAATAATTGGCCAGGAAATCGGGTGCATATACAGCAATAAAAAAAAAAAAAAACTTGTGAGACTACATCGATCCACAAGGAGCTATTGGCTAAGTACTAAGTATTTAAGTTCTTCCTTAAGCTAAGCTATCGAAAATTTGATTTTATCTAAAAACTAAGCTAATGAACTAATTTGAGCACTTTAACTGAATGTCCTAGCAACACAATTAACGGTTCCAAGGTTATAAGATGCCAAAATTAGATTGGGGATTACAATTATATTCTCATTTGAATTAACGTCATTCCTCAGATCCATATTTAAAGTTGATTAATTGGGATTTAACCAAACTCATTGGAACCTCCCATCTCCTAGAGAAGCAAAATTCCAATTATAGCATAAATCAGCCAAGGTGATTTATCTATAATTATCATGTAAATAGTAATTCGCTCACACCGAAATTACTAGTCTAGTTGAAATTACAGACCAAGCACCACCAAGTGATCCAGTCCATATTTCCAACTGCATGAAGTGCATGAGATTATGAGTTTTGTCAAAACCCGCATATCCCTATGACAAATCTTTTTCAAAAGCCCAAGATGTTATTATACGAACTATTGAATCCCTCCCAAGTATCTCTAATTCTATCTATCTAATTAGTGTTGGCCAAGCACAACTCAAATGGACTATAAGCAATATTTGCTAAATATCCAATTAATCATAAATCAACATCAAAACAAGTCATTTAATCATCAATTTCATCGAATCCATCATTGTAAAACCCACAAAAATATAAATCACAACACCATTATAACACAATTAAGCAAATAGCAATATAAAACAAAGATTAGAAAACACCTCAATTGGATTTCCTCATGAAAGTCTTCAAAACGTAAAATCTCAATGAAAATGGACATTACTTGATTGCATTAAACCCCCAAAATCACCTCTAAGTATTGCTAGAATAAGAGGGTTTTAGTGCTCTTCGATTAAACTACCCATACTCATTTTTTAGAAAAATTTGTACAAAAAAAAAGGGAAAATTAGCTCACTTGCATTCTCCAATCTCCGTAAAGCTACTGTTCTATTCTCTATTATGTGCGTCCATTCCCCTACTGTTCATCTCCTCTGTTCTGGCGTTCCTTTATTTTTAGCTGACTTGGGCCTCTCTCTTTTTCAATTAATTATAGGCCCTCACATCCAAACGAGAAGATACAATACAAGCCTCTAATGTATAAGTGTAACACCAGCACTAAAGGGTCCATATCCCCGTGCTTATAATTTTAAACATCATAATAGAATCCTCTTGGCACGTGTTGTGATGTTTGGTGTGAGAATGGAACGTTCTAACTGAACTAGCTACTGGGCACTCAAATTGCATGTGTTGTGTGTTGCTGTTGGATCATATGTCCGACTTTCTATTGAAGTGGAAGAGCTGCTGGTTGTGTTCTAACATTATGTATGGCTCGTGTGCAGGCGCTGGGAGCTGTTGTGGAGCGTTCGAGTGTGTGGAGGGCTATTTTGGTGTCTGTTGTTGGTGTGAGCTCTAGCTGCTAATGTCATGTGTGCTGCTGCAGTCACTGGGGTGATGTTGTTGTGGCCTGGTTGTGTGGCTGTTGCGCCTGATGTAGCATGTTGGGCATGGTGGCGCTCTGGTCAGTGATGGGCTATTGGCGTCTGTTAGGATATGGACTGATTGTTGCGAAATTCTGCTCGTGGCTAGAGCTGCTGTGGCTGATCGGATTAGCTTCTTTCATGGGGTACTGGAGTGGTGTTGACCGCTCGAGTAGGCGCTCCAGTTGGTGGTGGGAGCAAGCTGTTGTGTTAGATGATGGCTATTAAGAGCTGCTGATGTTATGTTGCAGGGGTGTTCGGGCTGCTGTTGTGACAGAGCGTCCTACTGCTTCTGCTTGCTGTTCTGTTTGCTGCTGTGAGTGTGGAGCTATCAGCTGATGTGGGCGTTATTTTGCAGCGTGTTAGTGGAGAGCTACTACTGTGCTTCCAGTTTTCGTATGAAATGCTTGTTGTTGCTGCTTTGACAGATCAATGACCTACTCCTTGTATAATTCATCAATGCTAAAGCTGCTATTGTAGAGAACAACTTCTAACTGCTTCTATCAAGTGTTCAGCTGTTGTAACATGAGGAAAGGAATCATGTGAGCACTTTAATTTGACACTTTAGACCTTATTTTCACATGCTAATTTAACTGCAGTGGAATGAAATTAAGAAAATATGATCCTTCTGCCACGTGTTATGATCTCAAGAGCAAACATGTTTGTTCACATGTCATGGTTACAGAAAAATTCATTTAAGCTCCAAAATATGCTCTAAACTTGATCAAATTTGGGATTCACTAAACACTAGATCCAATCACATGCAATTTATCACTTGAATCCAATATTCACCTTTAACATACCAAAATTATGCATAAATATGTGCAATATGGTGAGATAAATCTTCAATTTTTCCATTTATCAACTACCATAGATACTCCACATTCTAATCATTCTCCATGCATCAGCCTCTTTGTCTACTTACCCATTACACATGTATCTAAACACACTCGCCTTCGACACATTGACCAACCAATCACTACAAATTTTTCCCTAACCACATCCCTTCCCCTCCACCATCTACCACCTCCCATCCTTCCTTCACCTCCATAACCACTCATGAACCTCCACTTTGCCCTACCCATTCTATGCTTACCCAATCTAAAACCAGCATCACCAAACCTCGCACCATTCTAAACCTTTAAACCAATGCAACCCCCACTAAGCCTCATTACTATATCAAAGCCCTTAAGGACCCTAATTAAGCTCCTGCAACGCGCAAAGATTTCAACTCTCTCGTCCAAAACCATACTAATCTCTTGTTCCTCCTCAACCCCACCAAAATGTTGGTGGTACATGGAAATCTCATATTAAATACAATGTTAAAGGTAAAGTCAAGCACTATAAAGCTCGATTGATTGCCTAAGGCTTCACTCAGCAAAAAGGCATTGACTACACTAAAACATTTAGTCCTATTTTCAAACCTACAGCCATCCAATTTATCTTCTCTCATGCAATCTCTTTCTCTTAGGAAATTCACCAACTTAATGTCAAAAACTCCTTCCTTCATGGTTATATAAATGAGACAATTTTTATGAAACTACCTTCAAGGTTTGTCCATCATCGTTATCCCTCATGTCTAATCAAGCGGTCCTTGTATGGTCTTAAATAGACCCCATAGGCTTAGTTTTAGAAGTTTAGTAGCTTTCTCCTCCATATGGGTTTTTGAAAGAGTAATACCGATACATCTGTGTTCGTCTTATCTCGCGACTTTGACATTCCCGTTCTTCTTCTTTATGTTGATGATATCATTTTAACTTGTAGCAGATCTTCTCATCCATCACATCTCTCTTCATTCTTGACAGTTTGTCATGAAGGATCTAAGGGAGTTACATTTATTTCTTGGCATAAGAGTCACTCATACATCCCATGGAGCTCACCTCTGCCAATGTTAATTCATTCTTGACCTACTAAAATAGCATCATATGCATCTCTCCAAACCTAGCAAACCCCCTTGTTCCCTCAGAGTCACCTTAGCACTCATAATTTCCCTCCCCGTCAGAATCCCACTACCTATTGTGAGATTGTTAGGGTAATCCAATACCTCACTATTACTAAATCAAACATCAATTATGTAGTTAATTAACTGAGCCAATACATGCATCTGCCGAATACTCATCTCATGCAGCAGCTAAACAGGTTCTCAGATATCTTCATGGGACTATCTCACTGAGTCTTCTAGTTGTGCGCACCTTGCATACCTCTTTGATTACCCATACTAATGCAGACTAAGTTGGTTATCCTGATACTCATCGATCTACTATAGGATATGCCATTTTCCTTGGTTGAAACCTCATTTCTTAGTGCACCAAGAGACAACCAACTGGGTATAAGAGTTTAATTAAAGCTGAATATAGAGCTCTTGCATATGTTGTGGTAGAATTTTCTTGGCTCTACCATCTTGCTCATGAGCTGGGCATTTCCATTCAGCGCCCTATAATTTTGTGTTATGACAATCCTAGTGTTGTGGTGTTGTATACATGATCGACAATCCCATAATGGCTGCACAAAACACATATGCATTGATTATCATTTTGTGCAAGAATTAGTTAGTTCTGGCTAAGTACTAATCCGATATGTTCACAGTCACCATCAACATGCTGACATTCTCACAATAATTTATCTACTAGTATATTTCTTGATCAATGTACCAATCTTACGTTGGCTCTTGCACCGTGAGATTGAGGGAACGTATTATTGTATGTGTATATCTATGTATTATTTATCCTTGGTGTAAAATAGTCTTTTTCATGTATTAGGTTTTGTTAAGTACTTAAATTTCTCTTTTGTATATATTCCTACTATTTTGTTATTGTATGGCAACACATTATAATTTATCTCAACTTTGTACAATATATCTCCTAATCCATCTGTTGAGTTCTCCTAAATGAGTTTTGATGATAACAAAAAGATTAAAAGAATCTAATGAATCTATTTTAAGTGCATAATCAAAGTATTCATTTTTACAGACACTTAATCAATCATTTAACTAAACAATTCAATAAATGTTTCAATAACACTTAAATAAATAATTGGACGAATGCTATCTCGATTCATAGAATAAACGATCATACAGTTCTTTATCAAACATCAAAATACAAGTTGGATTTATTTGAAGCTCCAGCTCTACTAATTAAGTTTATTTGGGTAATGCATTTAATTCATTCCACATAAAGAATGATAATCCATGGGATTTTCTTCAAAGATGTTTTATGAGTTTTGAAACAAGTTCTTGTAAAATGGATAAATATATGTTCAACAAATTGTTTCTAAATTTTGTAGAACTCTTTCAATCTTCGAATAACAATCTTTATCAGATATTTTGAAGCTCTCAAATATTTAAATGAAGCAATGGCAAAAATAGAATAAAGATCATATAAGCTTCAATCAAATGTTGTGGGATACTTTCAAGTTTCAAAGCATTCAAATTCAAGTTTGTCTAAGCAAGGTTATTGAAGAATTAGATAAAGATAAATATCAAGAATATCTGAAGATCACAAGCAAAACAAGATATATGAGTTTGAAGTTGGGATTTTTAGATAAGATATTCAAATCCCACAAATATAGAGATATCAATCTTATCCGTACAACAAAAAAGCCGTTGGAAGATTTTATGAACATTTGAAGTTTTCTTTCAAGAAGGACGATTCAAGAAGAAAATATATATTCAACTCTTTTCAAGTTTCAAGAGCATACAAGAATAATATTTTGAAGTTTTCTTTCATGCTACAAAGGCTTATTGAGAAAACATACAGACACTTTGACAGACATTGCAAGCTTCATCTCTTCATATTCATTTTTTTATAGATTTCAAGCTTAAATTAGAGAACTTATATTTTCTCATCTTATGCAATTATTCCTTTACTTTTTGAGTGAGGATTAGTATAGAAGTTAGATTACAACAGCCTTATAGTCCATGCATAGCCAAGTAGTAGCTAGAAAAACAGAGTAAGAGCTATTGGTGTTTATAATTCTTTATTACTTAGATTAGTAGAACGACCGGTGTGAAAAACCGAATCTCCAGCAATGGAGCTGAAAGAGAAACTGATTCATAAGGAGAAACCTCATAAATCACCATCTCCTTTATTTATTTGTACTTTAAAAGTTTTAACAAACAATTCACAACACCACCACCCCACACACCCACCCCCCGGCAGCCCGGATGGACCTATACCATGTGTGTTCGATGACCATTAAGCATGATTGACTGTGCCGAGCGTGTTGGTTGGGTATTGCACAAGATTGCCATGGTTTGCGTCTTGAGGCGAAATAGAAACACTAGGAAACAACTCTATCATACTGGAAGGCGTTGTCCTGCTAAAAGGGTATTTGCTGGTTTGTTGAAAATTTTCCATACAATATCTCGACTAGAATTGTAGGCTACGATGCTGCCTAAATCAAGCATAGAGGTAAAAGCAGTAGATTCCAGACGAGTAGCAATGGTTGCGTCATATGCTTGAGATTTGTTGGTGTATTGAAACTTTTTTGAGTTTTTGAATACAACCGACTCAACTTAGTTCCTTCAGGTTTTTCAAAATTAGATTGATGGGTAAACTTAAACGAAAAACCCAGCTTCGTTTTTATAATAAAAATCAACCGACATACTAAGTAAAAGAAAACTATGGTGCTCCGATTTCAACTAATGAATACATAAGTACCTTCCCAGCGATCTTAAAATATGTAAGAAAAAAATTACCCCATTTCATTTAGTTTCTTCTACCTCCTTTATTAGTAGAAAAGGTAAAGTTTTATATTTCTCTCTAATAATTGTAAAAGCTACTATATCTCCAAGTTGTTACAAATATAAAATAATTTCTACAAGTTTCTCTGTGATTTGGAAGTGAAAATAATTGTAGAACAGGAAAGAAGAAAGAACATTCTATTGGTTAAATTGGAACTTTCAAGTGAAAAAAAAAAGGAAAAATAAACTAAGGAAACAACATAATAAGTTTAGATAATTGCTTCTATTAATATAATCAAGGGTATCTTTATTACTGACTAAAAGAAAATTGATTTTTATATATAGAAATTTTATGACAAAAAATAGACAAAAGAAGTTATATCTCTACTATTAGATCATTTTGATAATCTATTATAGCTGTATTATATATATATATATATATATAAATAGAGGACAAAGAAAGTATATATTTTTTTCTTCATAAGCTAACAAATTCTACACCATTAAAGAATATAGAAAAAGATAAAGGAAAAGAGGGCATGAAAACTAATTAATCAAAATCTATCATAGAAAGGAAAAACAATTAGGATCAAGGTAAGATTTTCTTTGCTCATACTAGTTAATAGTTTATATTGGTCAAATCAATGTGTGTTATAAGATCGAATTAAAGTTATTGTTGATTTCTATGGTGGTTCTTAAATCATTAAGAGTTTAAAGATTATGGATTACAGAAAATCTAACAATTGGTATCAGAGCGGGCTAATAACACCTTGATATACCATTAAAATTTTAAGTTTTGATTTGCAATATTGATCTCATAAATCAATTGAATTTGTTGCCACAGTAGCGTTGACATAAGATTATTATGGTTCTAGAGCTTTAATAAATGATTTATATCATTTTAATCTTATTGTAAATTTTTAGGAATCTTTGTTTAACATCGAACATAGCCTAGGAAATAAAAGTTGTGCACACGATGAATATTCTGCTTTCTTATGGCATCAAAGACTACGTCACATATCTAAGCAAAGATTATTGAGGTTGGTAAAAAGTGGAATCTTACCTCAATTAAGATTTTGCTTACTGGGATGTGTGTGTGGATTGCTAGGGGTATTCATGGTTTAGCTTAGGGGTTGAACTGAACCAAACCACATTTGAAATGGTTAATTCAATCTTAATGAACGGAAGCACTTTTAATGATTCAAGATTTTGAACCAAATTGCTTTAAATGCAGTTCGGTTTGGTTCAAACCACTTTTAAAATTATTTAATTCTAATAAATAATATCAATGGTCATTTGAGTTTGTCACTCCCCAAAGGGTACCATAAACGTAGCAGTCTGCCATACACAATATTAAAGCCTAGGAATGACTGCCTCGATCATGCGAAGGCTTCCATACTATGTACAAGGCGTCTAAATGGAGGAGACACATCGGACTAATACATTTTATATTGTACAAGGTCTTAGATGTACTATTACTTTTCAAGCATAATTGTGAGATCAGAAAGGAGTATTGTCATCAACAATCATTTGGTTTAATCTATTTCATATTGTTATTGTTTTTATGTGCTTATTTGACTGAATCCTTAGAACATCAATTTGTTAATAGTTATGCATGATAACATCAGGGGAAGTCTATGATTATATTTGTTTTATTTTGATAGTTTTCAATTCTTCCTTTTTATCACATTGTTTATAATGACTAGTATTTTCTAATAGTGTGCATAGAAAGTCAAGGTTAAATATCATACATACAACACACGCACACACAAATATATATATAGGAAAGCTCCATTTAAATGAGTAGAATCCTATGATTAGATAGAGTTGCATGCAATCTCACGTATGGGATGGCATTACTTATCAATTAATTAATTAATGATTAGCAGCTGTTGGTTCATAATGATCGCTACCGTAGTTTATGATAGGAATTTCCACGGCTTAGGAGAATAAAATAACATATTGATATTGTTTATTGGTCACATAGGTAACCATAGTGGTGATTTACAATTGCCTCGGTATGTCTTTTTGATTGTTTGTGAAATGTGAACACATATAAAGAAGATTGAATTTATTGATTTGATGATTGATAATAGACAATATAAATAAAGTGTATTTATATACAACATTGTAACTTTGTGATATGAAAAAGACTAAATTAACCCTTGCACCTAATCATAAGACACTAGCAATGGAGTTATAGTAATATGCCCCCTTAGTCTTATGGTGCTAGTATCAATGTAAGATTGGTACAATGATCATTGAAGGTGGAAGTGGAGAGATTGTTTGTGAGGATATCTACTTACTGATGACGAGTGGGAATATATCTAAACAAGACCTAACCTATGGTAACTGTTCACGCACAAAGTGATAACCAATGTTGATGTGTTTAGTACAATTATGATGAATAGGATTCCCAGTCGTGTGAATAGCTCCAAGATTATCACAACATAAAATCACAGGGTACTGGATAGGGACTTGCAAGTCGCAAGCAAGATGGCGAATCCAAGTGGAGTTTGTAATAGCATAGGCAATGGCTCTATATTTGACTTCAATGGAAGTTTTAGAGATTGTAGGTTGTTTCTTAAAATGCCATGAGATGAGATAACGTCCAAGAAAGATGGCATATCTTGCATTAGATTTATGAGCACCAAGACAACTAGCCCAATCAGCATCAACATATGTAGTTAATGATGTGAGAACACTAAGGAGATCTAGTGTCACAATGCCTTGAAGACATCAAAGGACTCACTTAGCTACCTGCATGTGATTGGTATTTGGCCGTTGTATATATTGACTCAATTAACTAACTGCAAAGTTGATATCTAGTCTTGTAATAGTAGGGTATTGTAGTGCCCTAACAATCTCGTGGTGAAAAGTGGGGTTAGAGAGTAAGGGAATTTATATGTTTTATAGCATCAAAGCTAACTAATCTAAAATTTTATTTCATGTTCTTTATATTTCAAGGACTTTATTTCCATGCAATTTATTCAAAGACTTGTCCATTTCAAGTCATAATAAAAGACTAGTCATTTTCTAGTCTTGGAATGTGATACGATAAGATGAACCACATCAACCTGTGATGAAACCCGTTATCAAAATTTGATATTTAACCCCGAATCATTCTAAGAAACCTAGTGAAAAACTGCGACCCGTTGCCTATTTGGAGGTAAGAACCTTGGTATAGTCATAGACGCTACAATCAGTGATGGCAAACCGATTGATAAGTCAAAGGGGTAAACTCTACGGGAAATTCCCAATAAGTTTATCAAAAGAATTCACTTAGGAATTCACAAGAAAACTCTTTAATTTTCATTCATCAAAAAGATATCTGTCTATTACAAACTATAAGTTTTATATAGGCTTTAATTAGCCTCAAAACTAAGCAACAACAAATAAGAAAAATAATCTATTAATGACTCCTAAGGATATCTAAAGACAAACTTGACAATAAACAACCTATTAATGAATCCTAAGAATATGCAAAGACAAGCTTCGACAAGAAGCCAGAAATTAATATAGTCAAAATATAATAAATCCTAAGTTTAAAGATGTTAGCGTTGTAAATCTTTCCTAAGGCCAGCGGCATAAGAATCCAAGGCTGATGGTATTGGGCTGGCGTATAGGATGAAGGCAAGCGGCCTTTAGCAAGCGTACAAGCAAGTTCTTGAAGCTCTAACATCTTTTTAAAGGCTTTAATCAACACCATCTAATCCTCATCTTAATGGCTTAAAAATCGAGTCCAAATGATATTGGAATATTTCAAGTCTTGAGGAGCTTGACAAAAATCTAAGACTCCCATTTTATTTCTTTTATCTCGCTTTGATTTTATTTACTATTCTTGGTGACTAGATTATTTTAAGTCCCAAGGAGCCTTAATCATAAACTAAGATTCCCATGTTTTTATTTTAGTTATGCTTATATTTATATTTTAACCTTGTCATCTTTTAATTTAAGTTCACCTTATTAATAAAATGATTAATGAGTATAGTTTTATGTTCATATACATAGATCATTCATAGTGGTGTTGTTATGCCAAAATGAAAGTCTGAACTTTATGATAATTCCTTATTACATAAAACACTTAAAACTCATTTTCTAGACAAGGATAAAATTCTCTTATTAAAGGAAAATTTTAAAACAAGATCATCCTCTTAATTCCTTGTTAAAATCGTGATGTACAATGTGAAGAAAAGATTTTTGAAAACTTTATTTTCTTTCTTGAATCAACATGATTTTAATATTTACAGTGATGAAATCAAAACAAAACTCTACGCCCATTTATTTTGAAAATGCGAGACCCTAAAGAATGTTGAGAAAATACAACTTAAATTTTTTCTCATACACACATGGAAAATCATTTGTCAAAATAAAAATTGGAAACAAAATCTTTCTCATGTTTTTTTTAATAATGCCGTAACATATGGGTATTAAAAAGGAGATGTGAAACTTCGATTTTTCTGTCTCAAATCGACTTAGTTTTAATGATAGAAACAAACCCTACATCCAATTTTTCTAAAAAGATGCTAAGACGTAGGGAAAAGGATTTGAGAAAAAATTTAAAATTCTTTATTCCTACAAGGTTCAATCCTTGAAATTAGATTGACAAATAAGATTCATTTATAAAATGCTTATGAAAGCTGAAATTTTAAAAATAAATAAAACAAAGTATAAAACCATATTTTCAAGTTGAATCACTCAATTATAAAGTCTTAAGAAAGAAAATTTTATTACGAGTTTCCAAAGTTTATTTTCCATAAACCTAAGCTTACTAATTTCGTTACGAAGCTATCTTAGAGGAAAATCTATTTTTGAGCAACATCACTAGATCATGCATGTATTATGAGCTAACACTATGTTTTAATCATTTAAGTATAGAAATAATAAATACACGATGTAGAAATTCTATATAAGATAAAAATTAGGTAAATAACACCGGAATATCATAATGTTTAGGGGTAAGTTCATTTAAGATCACAACATTTTGAATGGTTAAAAAGATGTCACAATGTTTAGAGAAGTTGTTCAGTTAAGGTAACCATTAGTACCTGTCGTAACATGCCAGATCTTCAAATTTTTAATTTTAAATATTTCTCTTTGTTGACACGTGTCAATAGTGACCTTAATTGACCCACTTATCTAAATGTTGTGACATCTTTTTAACCACTTGAAACGTTATGACCTCAAATAAACTTACTCTCAAACGTTGTGACCATTCGATGTAATTTGATAAAACTTATGAAAAATGTCAAAATAGGGTTGAGACAAGGTGTCGACATAATTTGATCCGCTTGTCCCAAGACCCTAACAATCTTATATGTTTGAAATAATCATAAAAATGGATAGAGCATTTGAATTAGATAGAAATCAACGATTCATATGCAAAATTCAAAGCTAAACAAGAAAGTTATGGTCATTTTAAGATTATGACTTAGTAATCAAGAATTCTAACAAAAGTCAGTTCCTTGGAATAAAATTTCAAGCAAGACTACTATGGAATAATCATTTAGGGTATTTCTTTTGTTTAGAGAATAACTAAGTTCCCTTACCTATGGACTACTTTGATTAGGAGCTATAGCTGAGTTCTTCTTCTTAATTATGTTACCTTGTATGTGCTTGTAAAGTAGAGTACTAGAACATAGGGAAAAAACAAAAAATAGATTTGTATGTAGGTTATCGTGGGAATGTGCTTGTGATTCATGAGTGTTAGCTCGATGAGTGTTAAATATATTGAAATCTCGATAAGGTTGAATGATGCTTTATGTTTCTTTTATTATGTCATGGAATGTGTGAGTATCTTGTGGATCACCACTAAATGGAAATTAATGTGATTAGAGTTGAATAATAAATTGATCATGCATAGCATGTCGTAGAATTACATTAGTGAAGGCTATTACTCCTACATAAAGAGCTAGAAGACCTATGACATCCTTCCGCGAGCATAGATCTACTCCTTCTTGAGGAAACTATAGACATTCAAGGAATGCTTCCTTAAGGAGCAGTACCGACCGCTCACTGTAAGCAAGTGCTCGGGATTAGTAACAGGGGATGTGAAAAACCCCAATGCTAATTCCCTAACCCAAGTCACAAAGTGCTAAATCTATTCTATGTATGGTTTCCAGATGATCATACATATTTGTGTGTTTCATGTAATTATTGCATAGCATATGCTTTAACTAATAAACTTTTTTGTTAATGGTTGTTGGTGTAAAGGATAGGAAGTATCACTCTAAGCATATTGTAAGTTTACACCCCCATAGATCTCTATTGAAACAAGAACACTTGAGGCTTTATTCGAAGGACAAGAAATCAATTAAGAGCGGGGGCATGCCCCTAAAAAATGTAATCTACCTTGTTTAAGATTAGTGTTTATAATTCTCTCGCATTGCTATTTCATTATTACCTTCATAAATTATACTACTCCAATGTATTCCCTTTATTGTGAAGCACATATTGTGCATAATATGGAATCCTTTGCATGACCAACATAGTATATAGTGGACTGCCATGTTTATGATACCCCTCGGGGTATGACAATAATATATGCAAATACCTTATAATATCAATAACCATTAATTGTTTAAATTTTAAATAATTTCTTACCATTCATTTCCTATAACAATATGTTTCAACAATTATTAATGTCATTAATATCAATGTGTATGTACTATGATATTAAACATTTTTGTCGTGTCTTTAATATTGTTTTTTATTTCTTACCATTTATGAGTTTACATTAAATTCTTTTATGATTTTCTTCCCTTTGAATACATTGTTGTTTTTTTATGGGATTGGTCCCATTAGTTTTTTAACGACCATTGAAATATATAATATAGTACTTATTATATTTGTTTTAATGATTAGATGATTGACTGAATAATCCATTTGATAAAAAAGTAGAAGTTCCCGTACTGTAAAGATCAATTACAATAATTTTCTATGGTCAAATTATCATTATATCTTAATTTATGTTTTATATTAATCTTCGTTTTATGATTGCATATACATCATACATATATAATATATATATATTCAAATATTTTAATTTAGATAGTGGTTATCAAAACCAACTTTTGTTTATACTTTCGTAAGTTAATTATTTTCTTTTTTGAATATCAGTCATACATATACTTTGATGTTATAATTTTAATATGTTTAAATTCTATTGTATTGATTTGTTTACTTTTTGCACACACATCGTAGATGTGTTGTCTGTTAATTTTAAATAAGTCATATTTCTTATGAACACATGAGATGGTGATGTATTTAAGATAATTGTAGATGTAGTTTTGGGAATTACAAAATATCATGTAGGTAATTAAATTTTCACTTGTTACCTCTATTATGTCGTATTAAATTAAAAAAAAAAAACAAAACAAATCCATAAAACTAACCTAATCCAAACTGAAAATAGTGTTATCACAAGTGTTGAATTTGTCATTAGAGTTTGGGGCCCTCCATCCAAGTGGAAGTTGGGGGTGATGGTACACGTAAGACCTTCATGCATAGAAAGCTCGGTTAACACTACACTAGGAGTTATCCGAGGTAACTACTTTGATGCTTAAATTAACAGTAGGTTTGATCCTAGATAAGAAAGCACTTAACTAATTCTTCAACATAATCAAGGTCTTAAGAGTAGTGTGTATATGTTTTTCACCTTGCCTCTTGAGAGCTTGATTGATCCCTAATATAAAGTGGCCATAGCAAATTGCAAGGGGACCAGAGGACATCCTTTACACATAGTAGGTTCCCATTGGACTGCTAGCTAGCTTAATCCATGGGACACAATAATCTAAGGTGCGAATCGTGCTTGTGCCATTATTATAGTTAGGGCTATAAGTGAGTCAAGACAACTCATGAGCTACTCAAGCTTAACTTGGCGAAAGCTCGAATTTGACTCGCTTACAATTGAGTTTGAGCTTTAAAATACTCAGCTCAGTGAGCTCACAAGCTTAATTGAGTATTAAATTGAGTTAAGTCGAGTTCGAACTTATCGAGTATTAAATACTCTTTATAGTTAAATCAATATTTTAAAAAATAATCAAGCTTAATTGATTTAAGTTCAAGCTTATCAGCATTAAATTGAGTCCAGTTCGAATTGAGTTATACCGTAACGACAGGACTCGTTTATAGTCTTAATCTATGGCATGGATATGTTGAGTACGAAAGGCGATCAAGTGAGCCGTGGACTATGAAGGAGATCCAATTGTCACGTCACCATGGACCCCTTGATGAGGATGAGAGTCACAATTAATACAACTTTGCCAACCTCGACCTCCATATGTGAGGTTGAGGCCATGGAGGCACCATGCTTAGGCAACCTGAGGTCGCTTAGGGGTCTATTTCCATCATCAAGGTATGGACTGCTTTAAGTGTCCTCACGGTATGGGCCCTTCGAGTACCAAAACTGGGCTTTAGGCCCATCACTTGTGGGGCTTTAACGCACAAGGCTTAGTCGAAAATCTTCCATTAACCATGTTGCTTTTAATAATTTGGTTTGGAAAATTCCTAATCTAAACCAAACCATAAAGTTAAACTAAAATATTAAGAAAAATATTGTAATATTTTACTTGTAACCAAAAGAATTCTATTATAACGTAACAATTAAAAATTTTTAGTTTATTTTACATTTATTAAAAGTATATTTTTTAACTTCTTTCACCATATTTTATAAATTATGTATAAAAGTTGAATCAAAATATACTATATGATTAGTTTAAGTTGTTAATAAACATTTGGAATTTCATAATTGTATGAATATGGACTTCATTAAGCCCTTGTATGATATAAATAGCTGTTATTATTAAATAAATTAATACTTTTTAACATGAGATTATATATTATACAAATATATTTTTGAAATCATAAAATGTGGTTAAATTCGTGAACCAATTTGATCCAAACTGAAATTACATGGTGTCGAAATATTTCTAATTCTAGTCGTGTTGTTTTGCTTTAATAGTATCAATACTATAAAAAATTCAACTACGCCCCCCTAATGCAAGCAGCCTTCGCCCATTCTTAGAAGGCGAACATTTCCACCCCTAGCGAAAGCACGATGGCTCGATTGCTCAATCTAGCGTATCATGGTAAGGAATTCCAACAACAATGCTCTAATAACTCCCTTTTTCTTCATACAAACGTACCACAGAACATCATGAGAATCACACAACTTCATGCTAATGGGAAGAATCAGATTAGCAGAGTCTGCTGCAAAATTGAGATTTATCATTCTGATGCCTCAAAGCAAAACAAAATCCAGTCATCTTTTTGAAGTAACATAAGCTTATAAATGCTTCCTCCATTATTGCATGCCTATGCAGTCAAATGACAAGTGAATGTCTGTTTTCTTCTCCTTCAGTAAACAAAATCTGCTTTCATGTTAAAATACACCATGATGATGCCCATAACCACAGCTTTAGGAGCTATCTTATTGATCTAAGCAAAGATTTAAGAGGATGGGATATCGAAAAAACATGTCTACATTAATCATTACTCCAGGCAAAAAGACAAACTAGGATAAGAGTGCAGAATTATCATCGTGACCTTTTAACTGTGCATAAGTTAATTCCATAGCCTAATTGAAATCAGACGCGTGAATGGATATCACTTGCTACTTTGATATAAAGTAACAAAGTAGAGTTTTTTCAACTACTACAATCTCCTCTATGATGTGATGTGATAGTTACATCCCTTCAGGATAAACAGGAAAAAATCCGGGAATTGAAATCAATAGGATCACACTTGCACTGATACATTCTATATGTAATGGCATAACAGAACATGGTCTCACCAATTGTCTCAATGACAGGAAAGAAATATAATCTTAGGCATCAACTAAAAGGACAAACGACTCTCAACGAAACATCCAGTGACAAGGGAAACTTAAATAGTACTCAGAAAAGAGGGGAGGGGTGGCGGTGTTGGGATGTCTACAGTACCTTCGAGCATCAACAGAACCTTTCTCATGGAAGGACGTAGTGATGGATCTTCGAGAGTGCACCAAAGTCCTACCTTAACCATCCTTTCCAGTTGCTTCTTATCGACAAGATCATGTTCATGATCCACTAATTTAGTCAAATCACCTTCTTCAAAGCAGTTGTACACCCATTCCTCTAGAAAACATTCTTCTTCAGGAAGTTCCTGGTTTATACATCGGCGAGAGCATATGATCTCCATCAATACGACTCCGAAACTGTAGACATCTGCCTTTACTGTAATCCGTACTTTCTTGAACCATTCAGGTGCTACATACCCTCTTGTTCCCCTTATTCCACTCATACTATTGGTTTGATCTGCCTTCAACAGCTTTGACAGCCCAAAATCGGATATTTTCGCAGATCTATGTTCATCAATGAGTATATTTTGAGGCTTGATATCACAATGGATGATTTGTGTCTCACACTCTTCATGTAGATAGAGGAGTCCTCTAGCAATGTCGCAGGCAATTCCCATCTTTTCTTCCCAATAAAGGTGCTTTTCCGTGGTAAAAAGAAAACCAGCAAGAGAACCGTTGGTCATAAACTCATAAACCAAAAGCCTATAAGACCCTTCAAGACAGTATCCAAGTAAGTGCACAAGATTTCTATGGTGGATCCTCCCTATACTATTCACTTCATTTTCGAATTCTATTTCAGCATCAGATGATAGTCCCTCTAGTTTCTTGACAGCTACAGTACCTGGACTATCCAAAAGCCTCCCTTTATAAACTCTTCCAAATGCTCCTCTGCCAATCTCTTCTTCAAAGTCATTGGTCACTTGCTTTAGCTCATCAAAGGTAAACGATCTCGGTGCAATATCCTTTATGGTTTTAATGTTTCCGCTCTTTGGTGTGGCTTCATATGCACAAACACGATTCCTATAGATACAAACTGCAAACACCAGGATCAGAAAGAGTCCACAAGCACCAATTGTGATGCTTATGGCTAAAATATGCATCCGAGATTGTTTATTTCCCTTTCTCGTTTGAAGAATGCCATCAGTGCCGCTGCCTTCGCTAACTTTAACAAAAACCATATTGGAATCGTCAAGCTTTCTCCGACACATATAAGAGGAAGACTCTGCTTTTTGCAAGTTCCATTTTTATATGATGCAACTGTACAATTACAATCCTGCAAACATGATGTCCGACATTGATCAGCTGTAGGTACAGACAAACTAGAATAATAATTCTCTTTCCAAGTAGTTTTGGTAACTGGATGCATAATGTAGCCAATAATCATCTCTGAACCCTTGCAACTTTGTGTTGTGAAATTCCTTTCACACTGTAATTCCCAATTTTCTTGGCTCACGTCTTTGAATCCTGGAAGGCACTGGCATGTGGCAGTTTGATAAATATCAAAGCAAAATGCATTAATTTCACAAAAGCCGGGGGGATCACTGGAAGATGACCATAGGATTGACCGGTCCTTATTACCTGTTAAGCTGTATGAATACAATCTTAAAGGGCCATCAGCATCTAGTCTCAGAAGTACAATATTTTCTGCCTCGGAGACTTTTGCTTCCGAAAAGTTTTTGACGTGCTTCCCTGCTCTGTTCATCAGGAACAGAGACCCACTATTGTCAAGGGAGAAAGCAAGATTATCCTCTAATTGATATGTGTCAGAATCCCAATAACTGTAGTTCCAATCTGGTGCATCAATTGGGTATTGCACGAGTTCGCCATCATCATGCATCTTGAGGCGAAAGATTCCAGTAGATGGATCGGTATCAGAAACACTAGAGAACAACTCTTTCTCTGGTGAGAGACGCTGTCCAGCTAAAAGGGTGTCTGTTGGTGTGTCGAAACTCTGCCATATTATATCTCGACTAGAACTGCAGATTACAAAGTTTCCTGAATCAAGCATCGAGGCAAAAGCAGCAGATTCCGGGTATACAGCAATGGTTGTGTCTTGTGCTTGAGTTGATTGGACGATGCTTCGTCCATCGCTGGTGAAACGTAATGTGGCATTACGTGAAACCGGAGGATTGTCTCGGTTTGCCAACCAAACAACAGTTTTGTTGGGAATACCTGCAATGAAGACTCCAACCATGTAGCCATCTCCTATAGGAATAAACCCGAAGGCATAGACACCGGAAGGAGATAGCCAGTAGGAGTTGTTGTTGATAGGTGTTAAAGTTGAGTTTACAGAGATGTTTGATTGGTTTTGAGAAGTCGCTACAGATCCAACTGTTGCTAATACAAAAACCAAGAACAAAACAGCATCCATGACGAGGACGAAGTTGCTACAGATGTAGATACTAGGTTGGGTGTTTTTGAGGAAATTAAAACAACCATGCCAATAAGTTTCTGAGGGCAAAGGACTCATTAATGCAAACTGCAAACTGCCTTCATGCCCTCTTCCAGCAACAGCAAGTTGAAAGTAGAAAGCGACTTCTCTGATGCATCCACAACAATCTCACATCGGTCCTACAGTAATACAGGTATCACAACTTAACGTTAAAATTAAATAAGCAGCCCATCCACCTTTTATTTCTTATTTAAATATACGAGTTTTATTTAAATCTTAAATAAATTCTCATTTGCAACCCTATTATATAAGGAAAGTTAGGCCTAGAATGCTAAATATATAAAATGAATAAATTACATTATTAAAAGATGAATAAATAATAAATAAAAATTATATTATATATTCATATAATATATACTATCTCATTTCATACAATATCTATATATATTTTAAATATTAATTTATGATTTTAATCATATATAATATATTTAAAACTCATCAATATATTTCCTAACTTGTTCATAAACCTGTCTTCAAGCTTGAAAGAGTTTGCTTGCAAATCTAAACAACTTCAAATAATTCACAAACAAACTCACTTCTTTGCAACCTAATTTAGAATAATATAACTTGGTATGATAATACTACTTTTATTATTAAAAATATTACTTTTTAAATTAAGAATATGAATTATAAAATTATTAAATATTGTAGAATCAATCTGTTTGTTTCTTTTATTATCGTCTTATCCTCCTAATTTCCGACTCTGCCAGTAAGTTCGGAGAGCGACTTCACTGGCGAGTGCAATAAATGCCAGTGATCAAAGTCAATTTACGCCACCTCTGTCATTACTCTTGACTTGGATTCTACCCAATGTTTGGTCTCTCTCTCTAATTTTCCAAGGAGACAACATGCCAAGTTTTTCTATGGTTGGAAAGTGGAAGTAATTGTAGAACAGGAAAGAGGAAGGAACTTTCTATCGATAAAATTGGAATTTTTAGGTGCAAAAAGAACCAAGAAAACAGCATAATTATTAAGTTTAGATGATTGCTTCTAGTAAAATTAATTAAGGACATCTTTGTTACTATACATACTCTACATAGATTTGTCATTTTTGGGCATTGATTTTGATCCATTGTATATTTATGATTTGAAAATAAATGGAATGTCAGAAATTAAACTTAGTGCTAACGTAGCACTACAAAGGCAATGTCATAACTTTAGATTTTAGCTTCTAGAACACTTAATACTAGTGATATAAAACACTCTATGTTTAAATGGTTCGTTTTTCATATTTATCTTATTTGTATCTGATTTATATATATTTTATCTATATTCAATCAGTATGGTCTGTTTATGAGTAAGGATGTTTGTTTTTCATCTATGTCTATTTTCGACAGATAGACTAATTGAAATAGACATGAAACAGATGTCAAATTAACGTCAAACTATCAAACCAAACACACAGCTTCATAATTAAGGCCATAAGCTCCACTAGTTCAACTCATGCCTAATTTTTTATGAGGCTTAAAATTATAGCTTTAAACATGACCTCTTTAAAATACCTTCTAACTATTTTTTTTTTTTTTGTAATACCTTATATTAGAAAACAATCCCACAACATTCCCACATATTATTGCATATGTTGACACGACTCTTTATATGTCACACCTCAATGTTGGTCTGTTTGTTTCATCATATTCTGATCATTTAAGCATTATATTTTTGTTATTTTTAAATAGATGTTTATCAAGAGACAGACATTGATAAAAAAATCAACACTTTTACTCATAAATAAACGCAACAAATATGATATAGATATGTTACAAATGCAGATTTGATACAAATACGATACATATAAAAATCAAACAATCCAAACTTTCGTTAAATAGGCTAAGAACCTACCCACCTTTTACTCATTTTAAATATATGAGTTTTATTTTAATCTTAAATTCTCATTTGCTGCCCTATATATATAAGATAAAGTTAAACCTACAATACTAAACATACAAAATAAATACATACATTAATACATAAATAAATAATTAATTAACGAAAATTATAATATGAATTATATAATACACATTATCTCATTTCATATAATATCTCTATATTATGCAAATATTAGTTTTTGGTTGTAATCATATATAACATATTTAAAAACTCATCAATCTATTCCATAGTTTGTTTTTTATAAGATTGAAAAGCTCGATCACAAATCGAAAAAGCTTGAAGTCGAGCTTTTTATTTTAAACTCAAACCTAACTTATTTTCAAATCAAATCCAAACCTTTGTCAAGCTTGAAGGAAACAAGTTTAACTAATTAGCAAATCAGCTTAATTTGTTTGCAACCCTATTTCGAATATAATCTAATATGATCATGCTACTTTTATTACTAAAATTGTTACCTTTTTTTCAAATTTTAAAATTATTAAATATTATAGAATCAATTAACTTGGATTCTATCCATTGTTTTGTCTTCTTTCTAATTTTTCCACAAGATAACTCCAATAGTTTTTCTGTGATTTGAAAGTTGAAATAATTGCAGAACAGGAAAGAGGAAGGAACATTTTGTCGGTCAAATTGGAACTTTCAGCTGCTGAGAAAAAAAAAAAGCATGTTTAGTTTAGATAATTACTTCTAGTTAAACTAATTAAGGTTACCTTTATTACTATACATAGTCTACATAGATTTGTCATTTTAGAGTTTTTAGACCCTAATCCCTTATATAAAATATATAAGCAGTTTATTATTACTAGAATTAGATTATATCAACATTATCTTGTTCTTTTGACTATAAATGAGCCAATTCCATAACATTGTCCAAATGTTGCTAATACAAGAATGAAGAACAAAAGAGCATCCATGAGAAGAATAAGTTTGCTACAGATACTAATACTTGGTTGGGTGTTCTGAAGAAATTAAACTATGCAGTAAGTTCTGAGGCAAACAGCTTGTGCTTTCTTCAATGATGGAAGTAGAAAGCGACTTCGCTAACGCAACCACGTTAAATAATCAAAGTTAATGCCGTCTTTTGACTGACCCACTAACTCTTCTTCCCCTCTGAATTTTTCCGCAGGAATAGCTATAACAATTCGTCTGTTCTTTTTTGTGTATTTTATAGTTCCATCGTATATCTATGACTTGAAATGAGCACAATGCTAGGGGGGGGGGGAGTAACAGTAAAACTTTCAGGAATTTGCTGTGCTACCAAAGAGAAAAAAAAAAAAAAAAAACGTAATAAATTCAGATTCTAGCTTCTACAACACTCGTTCACTTGATATGAATAATTATTCATTTCCTCCTCATTCTACATAAAGTTACTATTATGGTGTTCACCGAAAGAGAATGGCAATTTATAATAAATTGATATTACATAAATTGATAAATAACAATTCATGTCCCCACATCCATGAATTGCTATTCAATGGTTTATTTTTCAATTTTATCATGAATACCTTAATATTCAAAATATCACATATACAATTATCTCCTCTTTATACTAAAGATAAGGGGCATTATAGATATTTTACTTTACTCTAATAATTACTTATTTTATTTTTTACATCAAGTAAACATTGTAATAGTTATTACAACTCTATTTCATTCATGTTGAATTGAAATTCAATTCCCCCCTTATTTCATATGGCAAAGTGAACAAGCTTAATACTATTTATATAAAAATTATAAGATAGTCATGTATTTGAGATAATCGAAGATTGGTGCTTCGGAATTAAGGCCAAAATTGGTCTCCTTTGAGTCAAGCCAAATTTTTATAGGTTTTAAAGTTATAACTTATAAGTAGAACTGCAAACTAGTTGAGTTATTCGCAAGCTCTTCGAGCTCAGTTCTACTCAGCTCGTTTAGCTAGATGAATTGAGCCTGAGCTTTTCTTCAGGCTTGCTAGTTTTATTTATTTATTTTTTGGAACTTAAGTGCTCATTTAATATAATAATATATAATTATTTAAGTAAAAGAGTCGAGCTTAAGTTCGTTTATCTAATTGAACCCAAGCTCAGCTCGTGAATCCTTAACAAGCTTGAGCCCATGCCTATATATTTTAGGCTCGTTAAAAGTTCAAGTCAACTCTAGCCTGCTAATGTCTTAAACAAGTTGAGCCGTATCGAACTCAAGCCTTGAAAAGTTCAACTTATTTGCAACCCTATTTATAAGCTTAAACTTGGCTCCTTTATGACACAACCTACCTATTTTCGGTAACACATTTCACTAAGTGTGACACCACTAAAACGATCCATAACAGACCCACTAAGGTGGCAATACAACCAATCACGATAGACATGCAAGAGACAAGATAAACAAGATAAGATTCTTAGTATCAGACAATAGTGTAAAGACAAATAAGATAAGATTGCCAGCATTAGACAACCATGTAAAGATAGACAACATAAGTTTCTCAGCGTCAAACAATTGCATACTATATGACAACTCTTTTTTCTTTCTCTCTTATTGTAGACTTTTACTATATTTCACTTTATAAATTTGCCCTTTTAAAAGAATTCGAAACAGGAATGTATCCGATACTTAGGATTTCTATATAAACACTTATCATGAAATGAAGAAGGCGAGATCTAACAAAGCTTGAAAGAGCTAAGTTAAAGTGGCCGAGTTTGTTTGTAATTCCATTTAGAATATAACCTGATATGATAATGTTACTTTCATCACTAAAAATTCTATTATCAATTTACGTGCTTTTTATTTCTGTATTATCCACTTAATTTCCGACTATGCCAATAAGCTCGTAGGGAAAAGAAATACATATATGCAAACGGATCACCATCTTTTTTTCCATATTAGAAGTAGAGATGGACTTCACTGACGCGTGCACTAAACATAGTTGTGGGCATGGAACGGTTAATCCGTCCATGACTCCATTTTTTGAACCAAACCATTATAATTGGTTTTTAAAATATCAAACCTAAATCGATCCATTATTAACAGTCGCCTTAATGATTAATCATTTTTCTTGGTTAATATTTTCAGTTTTTAACTGGTTAGCATAATATCTTAATAAAATATAAAATAATTTGGCAGGAGTGAGCAGATTGGTGGTTGTAGCTCGTGAGAAAATTTATCATTTCTATAATGTGTTGTGTGGTATTCTTGTTGAAACCTTCAAAATTGCTAATCATTCCATTCTAAAATATTGCATTGATATTTTAACCCTTAGAACATTACATGTTTATCATGTTGGGCGCTAATATTAATCTTCCAACAATTTTATTTGGATTTAAACTTTTTTATCGATAAAAAAAATATATGTAAGTCTTCATCAGTATATAAAAAAGATAATTATAAGATATTACCATTTTCATTATTATTTTTTATTTTCATTTATTTTATTTTATTTATTTAATTTTTTTATCAATGGCCTTGGTAGCACTAACATGTAATTAACAATTAGGGCATAATTATATATATTTGTTTAGTATCCTTTTCAAGCGAAATATTTTTTTCAAGCAAACAATCAACATAACTACTCATGTAAAATCATATAAATATGATACAGATCCAAATTAGATACAAGACTAAAAATTAGCACTAGAAAAATGAGCAAAAAAAAAAAAGAAAGAAAGAAATGCCTAAACGAAGGACACTTAGAATACGAACAGAGTCCAGCAGTTTTGTTGAGGAAGGCTCAAGGGCCACGAGGTCCTTGAGAAAAATTTCAAGGCTGGTAAAATTGATTAAGGTGGATATCATTAGATGTCTCGTCCAATAAATCTAAAGGCCTTTAAGTTAAAAGGAGATTTTGTTGACTAAATTGAATGGAGTACTTCGTCTACAACCCAAATTAAGGAAATCTTGTTGAAAAATTTCTTTAAAGACTTTTCAACATCAAGACAGTAAAAGGGGCGGCAGAAAATTAACGAAAAAGCTGAGCCTTAATAATCAACAACACTTCAGAAAATAAAAGTTCTGCTCTGTAGTTACCTTCGAAGGTGGATGTCGGAGGCGAGAGGAGGACGACGATCAGAAGAGTTGACGACCAGACGAAGATGAAGATTGAACTATTGAAGACGACCATACACAGAGGAAGGTGGAAAGGAAACTGGAAAGTGATTTACCGAAAAAAACAAAAAGAATGAGGCGCAGACGCGGAAAGGAATCTGATTAGTGAAATAGTGATTAGATTAGGTTTAGCTCTTTATCCTTTTATATTTTTTTAAAAAAATTAATTATATATAATATTATATAATTTAGATATCAGTTAACTGTTTTGAGGTTATAAACCAAAATCAAAACCGAAAAAAAAAAAAAAAGAATTAAAACCTTGAATCTAAACTTAATCGATGAATTAATTAATCATATTTTTTAAATTGATTTTTCGATTTCAGTTGAATTTCTCAAATTAATCGATTTTTTTACTCATTCCTAACTAAATGCCGGTAATCAAAGTCAGTTTACGTCACTTAATACGCTTGCCGAGAACTCCACCTGATTGCCGTTGACTTGGATTCTACCCATTATTTGGTCTTCTCTCTATTTTTCCACTGAGAAAACTTTATTTACAGGTTTCTCTATCATTTGAAAGTGGAAATAACTGTAGAAAAGGAAAGAGAAAGGAACATTCCATCGGTATAACTGGAAATCTCAGCTGCAAAAATAATAAAGGAAACAGCATAATAATAACTTGGGTAAATGTAATATTTTGGTAACTTAATTTTATCAATTTATATGATTAATTATCAAAATTTAAAATATCAATTTACTATCTAAAGTTTAAAATGCACAATAGATGAAGTTTAGGTCATAAATCGAATATTTTAAACTTCAGCCAGTTAATTAGATAAATTAAAAAAAATTGAATATGAAACATGACTTTCATTGTAATAAATTTAAATAATTACTCTTGGAAACTAATTTAAGGTTATCTTATTGTTGTGCACACTCTATATAGGTTTGTCTTCTTATATGTCAACCAGTGTTTGGTTTTGGTTACAACACAAAGGGGAAAACTGGAGTATCATATTTAGCATGCTATGTACATTATAAGGTATATGTATTTTTTTTAAGTGTTTTATTGTTTGTCATGTATAAATATTATAGTTAATAGCAGTAACAATGATTTTATGGTAGTTTTGTGATAACGATGATAGAAATTTATTGCTAGCATTATATTAATGTTAATGACAATAACAAGGGTGGTGACATTGGTGGTAATGGTGGCAATAGATGGCTGTGGAAGTGGTGCTAGTGGTGAGGATGACAATATGTTTGGAGTGGTAAAATGTGATAATGATGGCCGTATTAATTCTTTTTTCCATATATAAACTTTGATATTATTAGATATCATATAACCGATTGATTAATCGCTGACCACAACTATAATTAAAGTCAATATATATGTATGTATGCCACGCTTGAGTTACTTAGATTCCCATATTTCGGTAAGGGAATCTAATAAGGTTGTTCTAATAATAACTCCTTATAAAAATTCATGTACTATTTTTTTCATTTACTCCTATAAAATTAACAACGATTTATTAATTGAAATTTGGTTGGTAGCCCATCTAGCTTAATGGATGTTTTACATGTATCACTCAAGTAATATATATATATATATATATATATATAGCTAAATTACACGTGCTATCCGACATCGGTCATTGGTAGGTAACGACAACTAATATAATTATTATTTTCCCATCTTGTGTTGAGAGCCGGTCGCATAGCGTAGCTACCGTTCCCCTCTGGATTCTTGCAACTTTGTGGTGTGAAATTCCTTTCTCGCCCTGAAGTCCCATTGCCTTGGCTCACAGCTTCAAATCCCGAAAGGCACCTATACGTAGCATTCTGATCCATATTCATGCAAAATCCATTAATTCCACATGTGCCTTTGGGATCACACTTATCATTGGAAGAATTCCATTGGATTTACCAGGCTTTATCAATTGTTAAAGTGTATGAATACAAAAATGTCATCAACATCTAGTCTCATAAGTACAATATTTGATTTCTTAGGGATTCCTCCTTTAAGGTTTTTCACGTACTCCCCCGTGGCGTTTATCAAGATCAAATACTCATCATTCTCAAGGCAAAGAGTAATATATATTACTGTATATGTATATATATGTATTATTTATCTTAGGGGTAAAGCGGTCTTTTTAACGTATTAGTGTTGGTGAGGTACTTAATCTTCTCTTTGGTATATATTCCTACTATTTTGTTATTATATGACAACACATTGCAGCTTATCTTTGCATATGGTATTAGAGCTCATAGCTCCAGTAGAAAACCTAAGTTTATAGTTTTGAAAAAGAAAGAAGTTAAAGAAAGGAAGGTTTTTATTGCTCCTATAGTACTAAAATCAAGGAGGCATCTCCATTAGAAACCATAATGTCAGCGACTATCATTCCAGCAACTATCAACAACATCATTGCTATCACCACAATGGTTGAACCCATGATAATCGACCCCACCACCTCCAACAATAAACTTGCCCTTCTTGCACCACCAAACTGCTCCACTTCAAATACCTAACACCACCACATCGACCCATCACTTTCAACAACGCCTACAGCCACCTCTACACTCAACCCAATCACTCCTTATCTCAACCTTCCTTCTTCAATTGGTGTCACTTCACCCGTAATGTGTCACTCCATACCCAACCCTTACCACCACTTTCCAACCAGCACACCTTACACTCTTAATCCTTCACTATTCCCAATCCCTCACATAACCCATCATCTCTTTTCCTTATCTCCTTTTTCTGCATCACTGCCGGTCCCATCTCCCAATTATCGACAACCTATTGGTCATCTATCCACAACCATCGGTGCACTACCCAACACTTTTGCTCCCAACGTCTCCTTTATCTCCCCTACTAGTGTCTTCAGTGTAGTCTCTGTCAAACTTCCGCAGACAACTATCAGTTTTGGCTATCCCTTGTGACCTCCTTTCTTATATCAATGGATCTTTAGAACTATGTAGATGGCACTATTGTTGCCCTACCAAGAGAAATTTGGTTTCTTCCAGTAGGCTTCGCCCTCCTAATCTCTGTTGGTTATTTAAAAAAAATGAAGGAATGGACACAATGGAAGAGAACGGAGTACAAAGGGTTTGCATAAGCACTCAAAATCACTGCAAACAAACTTTCGAGTTTTTACAGTGGCTGAAACGCTACTGTGATTCTATTAATGGAGGCATTATGAATGAAAACTACAATCCTGTGGAGAGAAGAAACAGTCAGAATCACATATGGGGCTCGGGTAGCGAGAGAAAAAAAAATAAATAAAAAATAAAGAGAATGCAGTACTTATTATTCATAAAAGATATGCCCTTTTTATAGGCTTACAAGATAACTAAAAAAGCAAAAAATCAGCAAACTATTTGTTATTAGTTTTGACTAGAAACAAAACAGAAAATATCTCCTAATTATTTGCTAACTGCACCACTGAATTTTCGAGATTGTTACGATATTTCCTTGCAACAGATTTTAAATCATATCTCCAACAATCTCACCTATTTGTCTTGGCTTCACATAAATTATCCGGTTTGTGCATCACTCTTAGCCACTATTTCTAATGACATCTTATTGGAAGTACATGATCTTCCCAATGCCTATGACATCTAGTCGTCGCTTCTTGAGAACTCCATGGCTCGAGAAATGCAATTAAAGTAGCAGCTCTTAACTCTTTGGTTGAATCAAAATCCCATTGCTAGTTATCTTCACGAGCTTGATCGACTTGCTTCTACTGTACAACCACTCAATACAACTGACCTCATTACTTATGCTTTTCATGGTCTTCCACGAGAGTAGGATTCTATAGTCACCACACTTACCCACTTTCCTATACCCTCTACAATTGACCAAGTTCAAGTTAAACTCCTCAGCCATGAACAGTGGTTTAAATATCATGATAAGACCAATGCTACAGTACCCATACCCACTGCCCTCAACATACAAACTACATTTTCTGCCTCTTAAGGTTGAAGCCATGGATGTGGTCGAGCCAGGGGGCATGGGTGATCATCTAACTTTGACCACCGTTCCTCTCCTAATAGTCGTGGTCGTTCCAATTTATCAGCCAGTCGACACTGCTCAATGCCATTTGGTCTGCCCTCTAGATCCATCACGCTTTAAGAGACTTACAGGTCAGATTTGTGACAAACCTAGCCACTCAACACTTCACTATCATTATAAGTAAATTAAATATACCCGGATGTGCCGCAAACATTTGCTGCCCTTTCCATTGGAAGAATCACTTAAAGCCACCTGGTATCCTAACTTTGGTGCTACATCACATGACTCTAGATGCAAGTATACTCATTAAACTAACTTCGTATGTTGTTTTGATCATGTGTAGTAGGTAATGGTGCCTCTCTACTCGTCACTCACACCAGTGAACACATCATTTGCACTAATTGCCGTCCTTTGTACTTTAAGAATGTCCTTTATGTTCCCTCACTCACTCGAAACCTTTTATTATCATTAAATTTTGTAGTGAAAATAATTATACTGTTAGTTTTGACAATTCATCTTTCTCTATCACTAGTAAAAAAATGAGTTTAAGAGGCGAAATTTTTCGCCGCAGTAGCTTAATAATTCGACTCAGTAGTGCTACTGAGACGAAAAATTCGCCTGTGAAGGTCGGCCGTCTTAGGGAAAAGGAGGCCAAACTCGCCTCACGTTTTAAAATATGACGTGAAATTGGCCTCATGATAGCAGGAAGTGCCATGTCAGATAGTGAGGCGAAGTGAGGCAAATTTCGCCTCACTAGCTGACGTGGCATGAGGCGAATTTCGCCTCATATGGTAATAATGAGGCAACATTCGCCTCATGGCAGGGCTCATGCCACGTCGGCTAGTGAGGCGAAATTCGCCTCACTAGTCGACGTAGCATGAGGCAAATTTCACCTCAAATAGCAAGAGGGAGGGGAAACTCGCCTCATATTCCAAAAAAATTTCCAGAGCACATAAAACAATATAAACAACACGTAAGGAATAATTTATAAAAAAAATTTATAATTAATATAATTCGCATTTATTAATATTAATATTTTAATTAAAATTTTATTATTAATATATTTTTCCAAATTTTATAGTAAAAGTAACGCATATTACAATAATATTATAAAAATTATATAATTAATATTACGAATTTATTACTATTAATATTTTACTTAAAATTTTTTAATTAATATATTTTTCCAGAATTTATAAATAATAAATACAACATGTATTGCAATAATTTTAAAAAAAATGTATAATTAATATTACGAATTTATTTATATTTACTTAAAGTTGTATATTTAATTTTTTTAAGAATTTATAAATAATAAATACAACACGTATTGCAATAATTTTTTTAAAAATTATATAATATATTAATACGAATTTATTATTAATATTTTACTTAAAATATCAGATGTAAGTTTGTTATTCTAAACATTTGATAATAAAAATATTATGATATTATAAATATATTATATTGATATAAATGTTATAAAAATAAAATCAGAATATACCAAAAATTTGAAAAAAAAATACAAAAACTTTGTAAATATAGATAAAAATATTATACCTTATATTATACTTGATTTTAATGTTGTTGAACTTGTAATAAGAAATGGTAAAATCCTGCAAAAATAAATTCAAATAAATAATTACAAATAAAAACTAAATATAAAATTGAAATAAGTTAAATAAAAATGTAGAATGATTTACATGAAGATGTTACTAAGAATTCGGCGATATGAAGCAGCAAATGGAAGAGAAATGTGGGAGAAAAATTTGAGCGAGCAGAAGAGAGAAGTAGGAGGGTATATATAGGGGGTGACTGGGCTGATGAGGCGAAATTCGCCTCATATGTTAAAATCTGAGAGGAAAGTGGCCTCATGAGTTGGACAGTGAGGTCAATTTCGCCTCATATGACCAAATGAGTGGAATTTCGCCTCATAATGAAAAATTCAACTTTACCGCACCCGCCTTTCTTCTCCTGCGTTGTCCCGCTTAGAAATTTAAGTCTTTAACTAAAATTTTTATAACGTTTTAAATATTAATTATTAAAAATATTTATTTATTTACTATTTGACAAGATTAAAAATTAATCTTATTTAATTGGGTGATGTACTTTTATTTATTAAAAAATTATTTATAAAAAAATTATATATAGATTAAATATTAATTATTAAAATTGTATATTTATTAATCAATTTATTTACTAGTAGATAAGATTAAAAATAAATCATATTGAATTGGGTAATGTACATTTAGTGATGACAAATTTATATAGATTAAATATTTATTATAAAAATTATATATTTATTAATCAATTTATTTACTAGTAGATAAGATTAAAAATTAATCTTATTCAATTAGGTCATGCACTTATATTTATTAAAAATGAATTATAAAAAATATTTATATAAATTAAATATTTAATAAATTAAATTATATATTATTAATCAATTTATTTACTATAGATAAGATTAAAAGTAAATCTTATTCAATTGAGTAATGTACTTATATTTATAAAAAAAATTAAATAAAAAATATTTATATAGATTAAATATTTATTATAAAAAAATATATATTTATTAATCAATTTATTTATAGTAGATAAGAATTAAAGTCAATGTTATTCAATTGAGTAATGTACTTTTATTTATTAAAAGTTAATTATAAATAATATTTATATACATTAAATATTTATATAGATTAAATATATAATATTAAAATTATATATTTATTAATTAATTTATTCACTAGTACATAAGATTAAAAATTAATCTTATTCAATAGGGTGATGTACTTTTATTTATTAAAATTAATTACAAAAAATATTTATATAGATTAAATATTTAATAATAAAAAATATATATTTATTAATCCATATATTTAATAGTAGATAAGATTAAAGGTAAATCTTATTCAATTGGGTAATGTACTTTTACTCATTAAAAATTAATTACAAAAATATTTATATATATTAAATTTTTTTTTAATATATATATATATATTAATCAATTTATTTACTAGTTGATAAGATTGGAGAGTTATAATTATAAAGAAATATTTTCATAGATTTAATAATAATTATAAAAATATTTATTTATTAATCAATTGATTTACTAGTAGATGGGATTAAAAATTAATCTTATTCAGTTGGATAATATATTTTTATTTATGAAGAAGTTATTACAAAAAAATTTTGTTTAGATTAAATATTAATTATGAAAATATTTATTCAATAATCAATTGTTTTACTAGTACCCCAAATGTTTTGAGTTTTTGCAAATGCTAAAATTATCAGTGCTTAAATTTCATTTCTTTTCAACTGATACATTTTCCATGCAAAGTTAACAAGTTGTTTTTGTTTGTTTTATGTGTTTTTGCTTAGGAAGTGGATATTTTTTAGCTAAAATGAGATAGATAAGTGATGTTTGATGTGTTATGTTGACTGGTTGATATAATTAAACATGAGTTCAGTAGATTTATAGATTTAACAAATAATTAGATTAAATCTAGAAGTTAATTATAAAATGAACTTAGTTAACAAACCGAGGTTCAACTTGATTAAATAGACTTGAATGAGTTAAAATGAATTAGATTGAGTTAGTTTAACCATCTTTGACTTAGATTTTGAATTAAATGATTAAGGTTAATTAATTTAGATAATTTTAAGTTAAGGTGAGTTCAAGGTAACATAGATCCTACATGTATAATGAATTAGTAATGAATCTAAGTTCAACTTGACTAAATGAGCTTGAATTAGCTAAAAGTAAATGAGCTTGAATTAGCTAAAAGTAATTAGCTTAGATGAATGAATTAGGATGATCTTTCAATTACATGAGCAATATATTGTTTCAAATGCTTATAGTTAACCATTCCTTCATTTTTCCAATATGAAAACATTAAATTGTAATTTATAGTTACGTAACCAAATAGACGAAATCATCCTCTACATAAAATATGGTTTATTGAAATTGAAATCTATGTAGAACATTTCAAAGAAAAGGCTATTATTATTACCATTGCCCTATTTAGTAATTTGTGCTTATTTTTATTTAAAATTTTTGAAAATTTTGTTCCGTGTTAAACAAATGAAATAATTAATTTGTACTTTCCAATTTATTTTATATATGTTCGATCATGGTGAATAGAAATATACCGTGGGTGGGTTGAATGCTTCTATAAATAAATTAGATGTGCATGGTACTCGTATAATTAAATTTACTAAATTCAAAATATTTTTTTTTTTTCTAATGTGTGTGTACGAATATAAATATATGAAAGTGTGTGTGCGTGCAATTGAGAGTGAGGTAGGATTTGTGTGTGTGTGAAGTGACGTGCGAGAGTGAGAATGTGTGTGCGTAAGTGTGTGTGTGTGAGTTGGTGTGTGCGTGAGAGGGAGCAGCAGGATGGGTGTGTGCGTGAGTGTGTGTGCGCGTAAGAGGGAGCGTCAGGGTGTGTGTGTGCATCAGAATGTGAGACGGTGCGAGTGAAAGAGAGGGAGCGGAGGGTTTATATAGGGGGATTTTGAGGGGAATTTCGCCTCATCTTAGTCAGCATGTGAGGCGAAATTGGCCGCTAACTAGGTTAGTGAGGCGAATTTCGCCTCATCATCCTAGTCAGCGGCCAATTTTGCCTCATATGCTGACTAGGATGAGGCAAAATTTGCCTCAGTTTTCAAGATGAGGCAAATTTTGCCTCAGATGCTTTAAGAGGTGAATTTTGCCTCATACTTTTCGCCTCCTATACCCACTTTTTTACTAGTGTATTAAGAATTCCTGGGAAGGAAAGCTTTTCCTCCAACAAAAGACTAAGGGTCTATTTGGCTAACTTTTTTCGGTAGATATAAACACTTTTTTTAAACTTATTTCTAATAAATTGTTTATCAAGAAATAAATAGAGATAAAAACAAGCTCATCGTTCTCAAGAAAAGATCAAATAAATCAAATATAGATAAAATATAGATACAAATCGAATATATTTATACATATCATTTCAATAAAAATACAGATGAAAAATAGATCATCCAAACAGACCTAAATGTCCTCTCTATCATATCACTCTCTCACCAATCCATCCCTCAAGGGCAGTCATTGCATCTACTGCTTTGAGAAAGATTTGACATTCTAGGTTATGTCATCCACATACTAAAGTCCTTAACACTCATGTATAGAGTCATCAACTTCAAGTCAAGTCATCTCTATTGTCTTCAAGTCATGTCATGCCTACGGTATTGAAAAGTCCACTCGTCTTCCCTTCATGCAATCATCACACAGAGCATAGAAGCCCTTAGATGTTACTCATTTTGATGTATGTGATTTGCCAACTAAATCTAATTTAGGATTTCACTATTATGTACTCTTTGTAGATGATTGTCCTTAATATCTTGATTATTTCCAATACATAATAAAAGTGATGTTTTGTCTAATTTCAAACAATTCAAATCGCTTGTTGAAATTTACTTCTCTAATACTATTAAAGTGTTTCGTTGTGATGGTTGTGTTAAATTTGTGAATCATGCCTTAACTGACTTTCTTCATGCCAATGGAATTTGCCTCCAATTATCGTAATCTTATACCCTTCAACAAAATGGAATAGCCGAGCATGAACACCGTCATATTGCGAACCTTGCTCACACCATTTGCTTACATGCCAACCTGCCACCTACCTCTAGGTTGATGTTACTCCCACTATTGTTTACACTATTAACTACTTACCTTCAAATTCTCTCAACCATAAATCCCATTTTGAGCTTCTACATCACACCAAATCCAATTATTCCTCTTTTCACACCTTTAGATACTGGTGTTAGGATAACACCACTCCTCAAGCCCAAGACAAGCTTTCTCTTCAATCCATTCCCTGCATTTTCATATACTACCCGCCTAAACAAAAAGGCTACCATTGCTTGGACCCAATTTCTGATATTTTTACATCAATTGCCATGTTATCTTTCATGAATCTACCTTTCTCTACACTGACCCCATCCCAATTACTGAAGATAGCCTTAACACACCATGCCTTCTCACCTTTACCCTCCACCCATTTGAACCTTCCTAATTTCCTTCTACACAAAACCCAAATGCATTACCCTCACCTACATTTAACCCTCTTAATTCCCTTCCTCCAACATCTGCACCAACTTCTACTACTAATTGATATGCTTTCTTTACTTTTAAACTCTTTTTATAAGTGCAAAAATAACTGGCTAGTAAATCGGGTACATATACAGCAATAAAAAAAAAAAAAAAATCTTGTGAGACTATGTCCATCCACAAGGAGCTATTGGCTAAGTACTAAGTATTTAAGTTCTTCCTTAAGCTAAGCTATCAAAAATTTGATTTTATCTAAAAACTAAGCTAATGAACTAATTTGAGCACTTTAACTAAATGTCCTAGCAACAAAATTAATGGTTCCAAGGTTATAAGATGCCAAAATTAGATTGGGGATTACAATTATATTCTCATTTGAATTAACGTCATGTCTCGGATCCATATTTAAAGTTGATTAATTGGGATTTAACCAAACTTATTGGAACCCCCCACGTCCTGGAGAAGCAAAATTCCAATTATAGCATAAATCATCCAGCCAAGGTGATTTATCTATAATTATCAAGTAAATAGTAATTCGCTCACACCGAAATTACTAGTCTAGTTGAAATTACATACCAAGCACCACCAAGTGACCCAGTCCATATTTCCAACTGCATGAAGTGCATGAGTTTATGAGTTTTGTCAAAACCCGCATATCCCTACGACAAATCTTTTTCAAAAGCCCAAGATGTTCTTATACAGATTACTGAATCCCTCCCAAGTGTCTCTAATTCTATCTATCTAATTAGTGTTGGCCAAGCACAAATCAAATAGACTGCAAGCCACATTTGCTAAATATCCAATTAATCATAAATCAACATCAAAACAAGTCATTTAATCATCAATTTCATCAAATCCATCATTGTAAAGCCCACAAAAATATAAATCACAACACCATTATAACACAATTAAGCAAATAGCAATATAAATCAAAGATTAGAAAACACCTCAATTGGGTTTCCTCATGAAAGTTTTCAAAACCAAAGATCTCAATGAAAATGGGTATTGCTTGATTGCATTAAACCCCCAAAATCACCTCTAAGTATTGCTAGAATAAGAGGGTCTTAGTACTCTTTGATTAAATTACCCATACTCATTTTTTAGAAAAATTTGTACAAAAAAAAAAGGGAAAATTAGCTCACTTGCATTATCCATAAAGTTACTGTTCATCTCCTCTGTTCTGGCGTTCCTTTATTTTTAGCTGACTTGGGCCTCTCTCTTTTTCAATTAATTATAGGCCCTCACATCCAAATGAGAGGATACAATACAAGCCTCTAATGTATAAGTGTAACACCAGCACTAAAGGGTCCATATCCCCGTGCTTATAATTTTAAACATCATAATAGAATCCTCTTGGCACGTGTTGTGATGTTTGGTGTGAGAATGGAACGGTCTAACTGAACTAGCTACTGGGCACTCAAATTGCATGTGTTGTGTGTTGCTGTTGGATCATATGTCCGACTTTCTATTGAAGTGGAAGAGCTGCTAATTGTGTTCTAACATTGTGTATGGCTCGTGTGCAGGCGCTGGGAGCTGTTGTGGAGCGTTCGAGTGTGTGGAGGGCTATTTTGGTGTCTGTTGTTGGTGTGAGCTCTAGCTGCTAATGTCATGTGTGCTGCTGCAGTCACTGGGGTGATGTTGTTGTGGCCTGGTTTGTGTGGCATGTTGCGCCTGATGTAGCATGTGTTGGGCATGGTGGCGCTCTGGTCAGTGATGGGCTATTGGCGTCTGTTAGGATATGGACTGATTGTTGCGAAATTCTGCTCGTGGCTAGAGCTGCTGTGGCTGATCGGATTAGCTTCTTTCATGGGGCACTGGAGTGGTGTTGACCGCTCGAGTAGGCGCTCCAGTTGGTGGTGGGAGCAAGCTGTTGTGTTAGATGATGGCTATTAAGAGCTGCTGATGTTATGTTGCAGGGGTGTTCGGGCTGCTGTTGTGACAGAGCGTCCTACTGCTTCTGCTTGTTGTTCTGTTTGCTGCTATGAGTGTGGAGCAATTAGCTGATGTGGGCGTTGTTTTGCAGCGTGTTAGTGGAGAGCTACTACTGTGCTTCCAGTTTTCGTATGAAATGCTTATTGTTGCTGCTTTGACAGATCAATGACCTACTCCTTGTATAATTCATCAATGCTAAAGCTGCTATTGTAGAGAACAACTTCTAACTGCTTCTATCAAGTGTTCAGCTGTTGTAACATGAGGAAAGGAATCATGTGAGCACTTTAATTTGACACTTTAGACCTTATTTTCACATGCTAATTTAACTGTAGTGGAATGAAATTAAGAAAATATGATCCTTCTGCCACGTGTTATGATCTCAAGAGCAAACATGTTTGTTCACATGTCATGGTTACAGAAAAATTCATTTAAGCTCCAAAATATGCTCTAAACTTGATCAAATTTGGGATTCACTAAACACTAGATCCAATCACATGCAATTTATCACTTGAATCCAATATTCACCTTTAACATACCAAAATTATGCATAAATATGTGCAATATGGTGAGATAAATCTTCAATTTTTCCATTTATCAACTACCATAGATACTCCACATTCTAATCATTCTCCATGCATCAGCCTCTTTGTCTACTTACCCATTACACATGTATCTAAACACACTCGCCTTCGACACATTGACCAACCAATCACTACAAATTTTTCCCTAACCACATCCCTTCCCCTCCACCATCTACCACCTCCCATCCTTCCTTCACCTCCATAACCACTCATGAACCTCCACTTTGCCCTACCCATTCTATGCTTACCCAATCTAAAACCAGCATCACCAAACCTCGCACCATTCTAAACCTTTAAACCAATGCAACCCCCACTAAGCCTCATTACTATATCAAAGCCCTTAAGGACCCTAATTAAGCTCCTGCAACGCGCAAAGATTTCAACTCTCTCGTCCAAAACCATACTCAATCTCTTGTTCCTCCTCAACCCCACCAAAATGTTGGTGGTACATGGAAATCTCATATTAAATACAATGTTAAAGGTAAAGTCAAGCACTATAAAGCTCGATTGATTGCCTAAGGCTTCACTCAGCAAAAAGGCATTGACTACACTAAAACATTTAGTCCTATTTTCAAACCTACAGCCATCCAATTTATCTTCTCTCATGCAATCTCTTTCTCTTAGGAAATTCACCAACTTAATGTCAAAAACTCCTTCCTTCATGGTTATATAAATGAGACAATTTTTATGAAACTACCTTCAAGGTTTGTCCATCATCGTTATCCCTCATGTCTAACAAATCAAGCGGTCCTTGTATGGTCTTAAATAGACCCCATAGGCTTAGTTTTAGAAGTTTAGTAGCTTTCTCCTCCATATGGGTTTTTTAAAGAGTAATACCGATACATCTGTGTTCGTCTTATCTCGCGACTTTGACATTCCCGTTCTTCTTCTTTATGTTGATGATATCATTTTAACTTGTAGCAGATCTTCTCATCCATCACATCTCTCTTCATTCTTGACAGTTTTTCATGAAGGATCTAAGGGAGTTACATTTATTTCTTCGCATAAGACTCACTCATACATCCCATGGAGCTCACCTCTGCCAATGTCAATTCATTCTTGACCTACTAAAATAGCATCATATGCATCTCTCCAAACCTAGCAAACCCCCTTGTTCCCTCGGAGTCACCTTAGCACTCATAATTTCCCTCCCCGTCAGAATCCCTCTACCTATCGTGAGATTGTTAGGGTAATCCAATACCTCACTATAACTAAATCAAACATCAATTATGTAGTTAATTAACTGTGCCAATACATGCATCTGCCGAATACTCATCTCATGCAGCAGCTAAATAGGTTCTCAGATATCTTCATGGGACTATCTCACTGAGTCTTCTAGTTGTGCGCACCTTGCATACCTCTTTGATTACCCATACTAATGCAGACTAAGTTGGTTATCCTGATACTCATCGATCTACTATAGGATATGCCATTTTGCTTGGTTGAAACCTCATTTCTTAGTGCACCAAGAGACGACCAACTGGGTATAAGAGTTTAATTAAAGCTGAATATAGAGCTCTTGCATATGTTGTGGTAGAATTTTCTTGGCTCTACCATCTTGCTCATGAGCTGGGCATTTCCATTCAGCGCCCTATAATTTTGTGTTATGACAATCCTAGTGTTGTGGTGTTGTATACATGATCGACAATCCCATAATGGCTGCACAAAACACATATGCATTGATTATCATTTTGTGCAAGAATTAGTTAGTTCTGGCTAAGTACTAATCCGATATGTTCAGAGTCACCATCAACATGCTGACATTCTCACAATAATTTATCTACTAGTATATTTCTTGATCAATGTACCAATCTTACGTTGGCTCTTGCACCGTGAGATTGAGGGAACGTATTATTGTATGTGTATATCTATGTATTATTTATCCTTGGTGTAAAATAGTCTTTTTCATGTATTAGGTTTTGTTAAGTACTTAAATTTCTCTTTTGTATATATTCCTACTGTTTTGTTATTGTATGGCAACACATTATAATTTATCTCAACTTTGTACAATATATCTCCTAATCCATCTGTTGAGTTCTCCTAAATGAGTTTTGATGATAACAAAAAGATTAAAAGATATCTAATGAATCTATTTTAAGTGCATAAGTCAAAGTATTCATTTTTACAGACACTTAATCAATCATTTAACTAAACAATTCAATAAATGTTTCAATAGACACTTAAATAAATAATTGGACGAATGCTATCTCGATTCATAGAATAAACGATCATACAGTTCTTTATCAAACATCAAAATACAAGTTGGATTTATTTGAAGCTCCAGCTCTACTAATTAAGTTTATTTGGGTAATGCATTTAATTCATTCCACATAAAGAGAATGATAATCCATGGGATTTTCTTCAAAGATGTTTTATGAGTTTTGAAACAAGTTCTTGTAAAATGGATAAATATATGTTCAACAAATTGTTTCTAAATTTTGTAGAACTCTTTCAATCTTCGAATAACAATCTTTATCAGATATTTTGAAGCTCTCAAATATTTAAATGAAGCAATGGCAAAAATAGAATAAAGATCATATAAGCTTCAATCAAATGTTGTGGGATACTTTCAAGTTTCAAAGCATTCAAATTCAAGTTTGTCTAAGCAAGGTTATTGAAGAATTAGATAAAGATAAATATCAAGAATATCTGAAGATCACAAGCAAAACAAGATATATGAGTTTGAAGTTGGGATTTTTAGATAAGATATTCAAATCCCACAAATATAGATATCAATCTTATCCGTACAACAAAAAAGCCGTTGGAAGATTTTATGAACATTTGAAGTTTTCTTTCAAGAAGGACGATTCAAGAAGAAAATATTATTCAACTCTTTTCAAGTTTCAAGAGCATACAAGAATAATATTTTGAAGTTTTCTTTCATGCTACAAAGGCTTATTGAGAAAACATACAGACACTTTGACAGACATTGCAAGCTTCATCTCTTCATATTCATTTTTTTATAGATTTCAAGCTTAAATTAGAGAACTTATATTTTCTCATCTTATGCAATTATTCCTTTACTTTTTGAGTGAGGATTAGTATAGAAGTTAGATTACAACAGCCTTATAGTCCATGCATAGCCAAGTAGTATGCTAGAAAAACAGAGTAAGAGCTATTGGTGTTTATAATTCTTTATTACTCTTAGATTAGTAGAACGACCGGTGTGAAAAACCGAATCTCCAGCAATGGAGCTGAAAGAGAAAACTGATTCATAAGGAGAAACCTTCATAAATCACCATCTCCTTTATTTATTTGTACTTTAAAAGTTTTAACAAACAATTCACAACACCACCACCCCACACACCCGCACCCCCCGGCAGCCCGGATGGACCTATACCATGTGTGTTCGATGACCATTAAGCATGATTGACTGTGCCGAGCGTGTTGGTTGGTATTGCACAAGATTGCCATCGGTTTGCGTCTTGAGGCGAAATAGAAACACTAGGAAACAACTCTGTCATACTGGAAGGCGTTGTCCTGCTAAAAGGGTATTTGCTGGTTTGTTGAAAATTTTCCATACAATATCTCGACTAGAATTGTAGGCTACGATGTTGCCTAAATCAAGCATAGAGGTAAAAGCAGTAGATTCCGGACGAGTAGCAATGGTTATGTCATATGCTTGAGATTTGTTGGTGTATTGAAACTTTTTTGAGTTTTTGAATACAACCGACTCAACTTAGGTCCTTCAGGTTTTTCAAAATTAAATTGATCGGTAAACTTAAACGAAAAACCCAGCTTCGTTTTTATAATAAAAATCAACCGACACACTAAGTAAGAAGAAAACTATGGTTCTCCGATTTCAATTAATGAATACATAAGTACCTTCCCAACGATCTTAAAATATGTAAGAAAAAAATTACCCCATTTCATTTAGTTTCTTCTACCTCCTTTATTAGTAGAAAAGGTAAAGTTTTATATTTCTCTCTAATAATTGTAAAAGCTGCTATATCTCCAAGTTGTTACAAATATAAAATAATTTCTACAAGTTTCTCTGTGATTTGGAAGTGAAAATAATTGTAGAACAGGAAAGAAGAAAGAACATTCTATTGGTTAAATTGGAACTTTCAACTGAAAAAAAAAAGGAAAAAAAAAACTAAGGAAACAGCATAATAAGTTTAGATAATTGCTTCTATTAATATAATCAAGGGTATCTTTATTACTGACTAAAAGAAAATTGATTTTTATATATAGAAATTTTATGACAAAAATAGACAAAAGAAGTTATATCTCTACTATTAGATTATTTTGATAATCTATTACAGCTGTAAATATATATATATATATATAATAGATGACAAAGAAAGTATATATTTTTTTCTTCATAAGCTAACAAATTCTACACCATTAAAGAATATAGAAAAAGATAAAGGAAAAGAGGGCATGAAAACTAATTAATCAAAATCTATCATAGAAAGGAAAAACAATTAGGATCAGGGTAAGATTTTCTTTGCTCATACTAGTTTATAGTTTATATTGGTCAAATCAATGTGTTATAAGATCGAATTAAAGTTATTGTTGATTTCTATGGTGGTTCTTAAATCATCAAAGAGTTTTAAAGATTATGGATTATAGAAAATCTAACAATTGGTATCAGAGCGGGCTAATACCACCTTGATATACCATTAAAGTTTTAAGTTTTGATTTGCAATATTGATCTCATAAATCAATTGAATTTGTTGCCACAATAGTGTTGACATAAGTATTATTATGGTTTTAGAGCTTTAATAAATGATTTATATCATTTTAATCTTATTGTAAATTTTAATGAATCTTTGTTTAACATCGAACATAGCATAGGAAATAAAAGTTGTGCACGCGATGAATATTCTGCTTTCTTATGGCATTAAAGACTACGTCACATATCTAAGCAAAGATTATTGAGGTTGGTAAAAAGTGGAATCTTACCTCAATTAGGATTTTGCTTACTAGGATGTGTGTATGGATTGCTAGGGGTATTCATGGTTTAGCTTAGGGGTTGAATTGAACCAAACCACATTTGAAATGGTTCAATTCAATCTTAATGAACAGAAGCACTTTTAATGATTCAAGATTTTCAATCAAACTGCTTTAAATGCAGTTCGGTTTGGTTCAAACCACTTTTAAAATAATTTAATTCTAATAAATAATATCAATGGTCATTTGAGTTTGTCATGCCCCAAAGGGTACCATAAACGTAGCAGTCCGCCATACACAATATTAAATTCTAGGAATGACTGTCTCGGTCATGGGAAGGCTTCTATACTATGTACAAGGCGTCTAACACATGGAGGAGACACATCGGACTAATACATTTTATGTTGATACAACTTGAGTAACAATGTAAAGGAAATACAATTCACTATACTTCAATTACAATTCATCAAAAGGTTTCACTACATATCTATTACAAGGAAATTCACAAAACCTAGCTAATATCTGCAAGTATCTTACTTCCTGTCGAAATCCCGAAGTCATACTCGGCTCCAACCATCTCAGTCCCCACGTAGCATTCTTGAAATAACCTGTTTAATCAAACATCTATTGGGGTATAAACTACACTAGTTTAATGAGAGTTCTCTTAATTTCAAATGATAACAAGCGAGTTATAAATCATCCATATGCTATAAATGAAAAAACACATGAGCAGACAATTATGTCTGGGTATCCGAAACCCATACACATAATGGATTTACACCCTCTTTATCAAGGGTTAGGGATGGTATTGAAAGTTTACACGACCGCTGCTAGTCCCCGAAGCCCCCTCAGGCTCATAGCACGCGACTTGGCTAGGCTCATACATGGAATGCATCCCCGATACACCTTAGTTCCCTATGAATGAGCTCTGATACTGGGTTTCATTATCCAAACGAGTTTTCGGACCATACCATCGACCTGCGTAGGAGTAGCACGCTACCAAATACAACTTGTCCAATGCGATGCATGACTAGTTTATTTTTGCTTAGGTCAAATTATGCATACATTCTTTAAAGTGACCAACCAATATCATATATATAAATAGAAATAATATGAACAGTGCAGTTATCCAATTGATTCATAGTTTCGATATGCTTTAGTATTCTTTGGCATACATATATCAAAATCTCATCATCTATCCCATCCCCATTCATATCGGTTTTTATCTTGTTCCTATAATTCTAATGCTACTAGCTACAAGCACAAACAAGATAACAAAATAAGAGAAAAACTCACTCGGCCATTGGATCACCCGTCTCTTAGTAAAAGTAATTCGATGGTATGGAATCGTTGATTTTGGGGTCACCTAAAAAGGAAGTAATACCCTAATAAGTATTTCATCACTTAATTAATCCAAACTATTTAACAAAACTAGAAAATTCGTAATTCTCGTCCTACGCGGAATTCCAACTTAAAACAGTCATAACTTGGTCGTTTTAACTCGAAATTTAGTAAATTATATACTGATTTCTATCTATTTCGAAAGATCTATCTAATTCTAATATCATATTTAAGTTTTGAAAACTTTTAAGCTTCGAAAAGATCTGATCAGTTCATATCAGTAGCAAAAACAATTTTTGAAAATTGATTTTGTGAAAGTCATGAAGTTTCAACTATCCAAAGAAAGAATGCATGCAATATAAACAAGTTGCTAACATAAATGATATGTAATGAGATATATATATATATACATGTTCTTTATAATATTTAATAAAATTAAGCCTTCATTATGTATATTCCTTAAGGCCGTTGTTTTTCAATAAAAAATTCCATTTTACACTTTGTAAACATGTTTTTAAATATGGTTCATCTCAAAATCCAAATTTTGTAAAAATTGTTTTTGTGGTGATTCCTTTAAGTAAACTCATTTGATACTTAGAAACTTAAGGCTTAACCATACCTAGTCACTAAGGACTTCATTTCTTTAATAAAACTTCTATTTGAGTTTGGAAAGTAAGTGTTTTCATGCTATTACTTCATTATTACGAATTTCTTAAAATGACAAACAACTAAAATTTTCCTACTTTATTTCTACTCCTTGTTCTACATGTTTTTCTTAGCAAATCCTATCTTAACTTATAAAAATCATTTCTTGATGATATCTATTACCTATACTCTTCATTTTTCATATAAAACACAAGTTTTGGAGTTGATAAAAGGATTTTTAAGGCATGGTCTTAAAACCATCCGAATTTCACAAAGTTAGAATAAAACTCAAATTTTATACTTTGTAACCTCTTCCTATTTGAGAATCTCTATTAGTAGATCTACCATTTACTTATAAAAAACATATCATATTGATACCTATTCCATAAGCCTTTTATTTTTTAAACAAATCCTTCATTTTGGTGTTGAAAAATGGGTTTTAAAAATTGGTCTTAGTTGAGATCCGAATTTACAAAATTTGTTTTTGGACATATCTTTTGATAAAATCCATCTAAACTTATGAAAGATCATCCTTTACATATCTTATCTTAAGAGCCTTTCATATCTTGAATAAAAACTTCATTTTTAAGTTGGAAAACATTTTTTTAAACTATACCTTGGCCTAAATCCAAAAATAGAGTTTTGTTATGAAAAATAATCTTTGAAAATCATCTTTGAACCATATAAAATGAAGTCTTGATGATATATACCCATTAAGCCTTCATTATTTTAAGTAAAACTTCCATTTTGACACTTGAAAGTGGTTTTTAAATGTGGGTCTTGCCTAGATACGAATTTCACCATTTTTGTTTGAGTTCAAAACTAAGATCTACACTTTCTATGAACATAAATATAAAAGAAATCTATGGTGTACACTATAAACTCATAGATCTAAACTTTACTCATCAAGACTACTCATTTATGATATCTATTCCCGAAGCCCCTCATTTTAAATGAAAAATACACATTTTGAAGTTGAAAAATAGCTTTTCTAAACATGGTCCCTTTTTATCCAAATTTTCAAAAATGATTTTTGTTGAAACTAAAATAGATCTTGAGCTTTCTAATACTTTTCTACTATCATCAAGCTATTACAAGCTATTTAAGAAAATAAATCAAAAGTCTAATGCATTTATGAACTTAAAACAACTAGATCTAGTTTACTATACTAGTTATAAATGCATGAACACTATGATGGTTATGTAAATGATGAATATATACACAAATTATTAGCAATAACAACATAACTTGAAAATAAAACAAGATAATAGCAAAATAACTTCAAATAACAAGATCTATAACATTGTGATGGTAAGAATCTCATGTTCAAGTGTTTCCACATCCCTATCTTGAAGCTCATGGGGATTTTGTGTGGAATCACACATGAATGAACTTGCCATTACATGTTTTAAGATCATAAAGTATACATCTATTACCTATTGGAAGATTGGAACAAGAAACTTGAAGAAAAATATATGAGTGTGTGTATGCATGTGGGTTACAGTTTTGAGAGAGGGAGAGGAGAGAGTTTTTGCAAAAATTTTCTAAAGTGAGAAAGAAGAAAGAAAGAAAGTGAAAAGAAGTTGGCATAAAGGGGTTTATATAGAGGAATGGATTAGGGTTTGCTTTTGGTTAAAGAACAAAAAAATAAAACAAATTGGAGAGAGGGAAAGAGGGAGAGGGTGCGCCGGTTTGGAGGGTGCGAGAGAGAGAATGGAGTTGTATTGTGTAAGATTCAAAAATTAATTAAGTAATTTAAGTGATAAATTTATATTGGAAAAGTAAATTCTAAGGAAAATGATGAAATTGTCAGAGTAGGGTGTAAGGATATAAGAAATAGGTTATGGGTAGTTGTACTTGTGAATAGTGTAGAATAATTCAAAAAGTAGATAAGACATTTAAAGTACCGGTAGTAATGAAAATACAATAAAAATGTTATAACTGTAACTTTTATAACTCGAAAAAATTATATAACTGATATATTTGGAAATCTTATAAAATTACGAGTTTAACGGTACTAATATCGTATATTTAATATTTCGAGCCCCGGGGCACACTTTTCGAAGTCTATACTCAATCGGGTTTGAAATAGATCGAAAATTCGCTAATCTTATCTTTTAAAGCATCCTAGTATTATTACGAACCATACTACACCTTTTACTCATATTTCAACTCCTTGGTTTAGGAATACGGAATTGTCGGATCTAAAGTACTAGGGTTTCTTAGCAATTGTTGACTTAGGTTTTCCGGTTGACTTTCCAGTTTAGGGTTTGAACATGATATTACTTTAAAAATTAAGGGTTTATATGAACTACTATATTCCACTTAGGATTTATGGGTTATTTTTTGGTTTAGATCTTTGCCAATTTGGAAACTGAGGGTTTACGTTTATACATCACGTTTAGTTTGGGAAATTTATTTTAAATTTTTATTTTTACAAGTATTTAATATCTCTTAAGTTTTTGGAATTCTCGAATTGGGTTTTATTTCCAAAGGTTTATCGTTATTTACTTTTTAATAATTTGCTTTTGGGTTCTATATTACCTTATTTTACAAGTCAAAGTTAAGCATAGAATTTGTCATACGTAGTGGTTTTGAATTTGAAGACTGTTGAGTTCTTATTTTATTTTTAAGGAATCTCATTTTCTCAAGATTAAGAAATTTCTGGATTCGTTCGTGATTTAGGACTAGTTGAAGTTCGGTTTTATTTTGGAGTCATTTTTAGAGTTTATTTTCGAAGTTTATTTTGGAATTATTTACTGAAATTTTCCGAGGTTACAGAGTTCCCAACAAAAAAAAAATGTTTAGATTAAGAAATGTTATGCAATAATTAAAGTAACTTATCATTATATCAAGCTATTATTTAATAATTTTAGATATACATATTATCCTATCCTAAAAATATTTCAATGTGGATTTAAAATTTAAAGTAACAAATATTGTTAATAAATTTATAATACTAACTAAGAAAATCATTCTTTTGCATTAATTCCAGTTTTATTTATAATTTCCTTTATAATGTATTTAAATTTGCATTATACTAATTAGTTTAAAGTTTTAAATTATCCCAGTATTGTCAATTATAGATGTTGCAACCCAATATAAAACTTGCTCTGGTAGATGCATTCCATGATTAGGATTTTGCATTTTATTGAATTAATCTGAGAGCAATATAAGTCCTAACATATACTAATTAGATTCCAACCCATGACATAAATATGAAAATATTAATAATCCATTACATAAGTGATATTAGAGTGAAATGTCATATGTGACTTTAATGTCTAATGTTTAAGAGTTATAAATAAAGTGGCTCTTATTTTTTTTGTTTCATTTAATATAAAGCAGTTCGGTTTAGGTTCAAAGTGTTCCATTCAATTTGAAACCTCCAACCAAATCGTAGTTATTTAGACTTTTCTCAAATCTAACTACAGACTGAATTGAAATAAAAAGAACTACAATTTGCTAGTTTGGTTCAATTCGATTCAATGAACAGTCTTATGAATATTAATTAAGGGCAAGCAAACTAAACACATTTCAGGGAATCACACCCACAAGAAGTAGTAAAATATATAAATATTATTTTGTTTTAAGTACTAACATTGTATAAAAACTTTTATTCTTTTTAAACAACTGGGTCATATTCATTATTATATGAAAAAAACCCTCTTCTTTTTACTTTTTGAAAGATCGATTTGCTAATAAATAAAGAGCATCATAAAACTCAAAATAAACAAGGGATTTGCCTCATTGATCACTCAATTCAGCCTTAAGTTTGTCTCTTAAAACTTTTTACTGGGGGAAAAATTATCCTTTTAGGACTTTGATTCTCTTTTATCAGGGTATTGTCTTTCCAAATTAGGGCATATAGTCTTTAAACTTGGACGAATGACTTTTTAACTTAGGACAAAAGAAGCCCTTGAGGATGATTTTCTTACTAAAAGATATTGTCTTGAATTGTCTAGTTAAGAGGTCTTTCTCATGCTCTCTTAGGCTTATTTTCATGCTTTGAACCTAGATTTTGAAAATTATGATCCAACTTGTAAGTGATTTGCCTTAGTCAATCTACTAGGCCATTTTTTAGTTTGTAACATAGACTTTTGGTCAATAGTTTAAGCATAAAGATATTATATACAAGCCATTTTTTAAAATATCTATATATATATCTCCTCACTTCTAGGTCTATAAGTCAAGGATCCTTTAAGAAAAACTAAGAATAGGTTTATCTCTAGTTTTAAGAGCATTTATAAATCAATTGCTATAATTAAAAGAGCCTCTAAAGGGTGGTGTTGTGAGTAGGTGCATGATATAAAGATGCAATGGACTTAGGGCATGATGTTGAAGTTTAGGTGTTTGTGAGCCTTGAATATGTGCCTTCTTTTTTGTGTTTTTAGGCTTTGAGTAGGTGCCTCTAGTTTCTACGTTTAGGCACAATCACTTTAGTTGAGCATCCTCTATCTTTTCTCTTTTTTTTCCCTTTCTTTTCTTTTTTTTTTTAACAAGGAGCTCAAGGTGATTTTTAATTGATTCATTTTCATTAGGTAATTGAAGGCTTGGAGTGTGTAGATGGCGTATTTAAAGTAGAGGCTCTCTTGCATTTAAAGGAGATGACTTATTAGTATCAATTGATTGCCCTTGAATTGATTCAATTAGCAGAAACATGAACTAGTTCATTCTTTTCTCAAAATGTCCTAACCCCTAATTGCCCCATTGTGGGGTGACTCTTGATAGAGTTTATTTTCAGAATGCTTCCTTAGAAGGAGTGCAACTAGCATCTTTTATACATTTGTATGAAGTAACATATTCATCGAGACCCTTAGTAGAGTTTGAAAGACCACAATTAATCTTAAAAAAACTTAATCGAAAAAGCAACATATCATATCAATCGATAATTCTTGAAAATATTTCATTCGTACCAAATCAATTCAAAGGTGTAATTATGTTTTATGGTATCAAAATGTCTAATGTCATTTCGACATACATATCAAATTCAAGGCAAACATTCTTTGTGGAATGAGTCTATTTTCTAACTTTAATGTTACTCTGCTCTTGATACCGCTAGTAACCATAAAATATAGAAATCAAATGACCGAATGATTTCTAGAACACAAAGCTTGCGAAGAATTGCAACTTCTAGAGAAAACTTCTCTCAATTAGGGTTTCAAAGTGTATAAAATGTTCTAAATATAAATGCAAGTCTAAAGGCCTATTTATACTATTACATAAAATTCCTAAAAAGGAAAATAATAAATACAAAATAAACAAATAATAAATACAAATAAACTGTGTAATAAAAGCCAACAATTAACGCTGGAAATAAAAGTTGGCAGCCTTAATTAATGTTGATAGTTTTAAACTCAAAAGATGAAACTGTTAGAATTGTAGGCTGACGTCAACGCTAGCATCGTTTCTTCCAAGGTCAGTGGCATTTCTTCCAATGCCGGCAGCATTGGGTGACCTCGTACGCTTTTTCCTCTCCTTCTTGGACGACTTCCTTTTGTTCAAATACATGTCTGCCATGTCGTCCACATCATTCTATCATACCGAAGAAAACTCATCTTCGAGTATAGATTTAAATCTGGATATAATGGATAATCATCATGGTGGAATAGAAGAAGATCAACTAGATTGAAGGTCTATGAAATGCCTATGTTTTCAAGGTTTTCTAAGCCACGAAATCCATCTTCAATGGTAGTAATTGCATTGACATAATCTATATTATAACCACATAACTTCCCATCACTGTCTCTCCTTATACAATTGACTTGGCAACTAGATCAACCTCATCATAGAATTTAAGTGCATCCTCTATGTAGGGAATGGTACAACTGAAACCATCTAATTACCCCTTGATACTGTCTGGCATCTCTTCAATCTTCTCCTCCTTATCATCTGCTAGCTCTTGTTTTACAATCAATGCATGTATAGTTTGGGATTCCTTCATAACATCCACCATCTCCTTCACTAATGGCGTAATTGTAAGAAAGAAACATCCCTCTACTTTGGAAGTTTCATGGTGTTCTACTAATTTTTCAATTTCTCTATCTATTCCTCAAATCATTACTTTGTGCCAACATCATAAATTCTATGGTACCTTGATGTAATGATTTCCTTCCTAATGACATCTTTGGTGCTGTTGAAATATGATCTCCTCATAATCAAGAGGAAGGAATTCATCTTTCAATAATAGCTTTATCCTATCCCACGTCCTAACAGATGCTTTCCTTTCATAACTTCTCCTTTTCTATAATTTCTCCTACTATGCAAATGCACAACCTTTTAATGCACATGCTACTTATCTTACCCTCTTCTCTTCAAGAATCTTTATAAATTCAAAGATCCGCTCAATTTCAGCAAAAATCAATGAAATTCTAAATCCCTAAATCTCCCTTAAAATATGGAATATTTACCTCATGCTTGAAATCATTCCTTCCATATCCATTCTATCTTCATAACAATCATCTTCATAAGTATGTAACCTACGATTCGCAGTGATAGGTCTAATAACAGGATCATCGTGTGCATACTCTGCCCTTAGTTATCTCTTATAACCCTTCTTTTTTCCTGTTGATATCGAATCGGATCTATCCTTTAGTTCATTAAAGTGTTGTTCAATACACCAAAATCTTTGACTCATGTTATGCAACACCACCATTCAAACCTATGATTCGATTTGTAAGACTTCCACATCTAGAACAATGTCGAGGACGTGATCGCCTCCTAAACTGTCGTTAGTTGCCGTCTTGACAGGAGTTTGCCTTGCTTGATACCAATCTGGCGTAACATAGAAGTGCGAAGAGTAGAAATCAAATCAGTAAAAGATTCCTAGAGTACAAAGCTTACAAAGAATTGCAACTGTCAAAGAAAACTCCTCTCAACTAGGGTTTCAAAGTTTATAAAATGTTCTAAATACAAAGAGTTATAAAGGCCTATTTATACTGTTACATAAAAATCCTAAAAAGATAAATAATAAATGCAATATAGACAAATAACAAATACAAATAAATCATGTAATAAAAGCTGAAATTAATGCTAAAAATAAAAGCTGGCAGCCTATAATTAATGCTGACGGATTTAAACTCAAAAGATAAAACTATCAGAATTGTAAGATGGCTTCAAAGCCGGTGGATTTGGGTAGCTTAGTACTCTTTCTTCTCTCCTTCTTGGACTTTTGTTAAAATATATGCCTGCCATGTCATCCATATAAGTTCTTAAGTGCTTAAGGTTAGTATTTGGGGATTTAGTTTCCTACTTATCATTCCAAACCTTGAAAATAATGACATATCTTACTTAGTTTTAAATCCTCCATTTTTTAACTTTTGCTCCAACCTAATTATTTTCACTAAATGCCCCATCTTTGTTAGACTTACATCAAATGCCCCCTAATTAACAATTACCCAAGTCTTTTGGTTGCATCTAGTTTTAACCCCATTAAATTTGTAGCATACATTTGGCTTGAGTGATTATTAGGCATTATTTTTTACTAGGCTACTATAATAATTTTTTCTCTCTCTCTTTTTTTAGAGCTATAAAAGATCCTTGCCTATTAGCAAATTTCAATTATCTTTCTTTTCTAAAAACATTTTTTTGCTAAAAAGACCGACTCTTTTTTTCTTTAACTTTTCTTAAGGAATTTTAGCATCTTTATTTTTTTGAAAACTTCTTAAGGGGAAAAAGAAAAGAGCCTATTTTAAGTAAGAATTATTTGGGTAAGGGGGTCTATCTTATAGGACAAGGGAATTTGGTAAAGATTGACAATTATTGATAAGGTGACAAGTATTCACAAATTTAACAAGATTCTACTTACCAACACGACCCACAGAATGGTCAATCTGTGGGACGAAGAGAAAAAAGATGATCCTTATTATTTACAAGCTATGAATTTTTTTAACCTATAGAATGTTTATAAATTTGTTATACAACTATAGAGTACAAATTTATTTACCATTTATGGAATATTTACAACTTTGTTATTATTATTTATTTATTTTACCTATGCCATGAAATATTATCTCAATAGTTCACCAAAATGAATTTGGTTATAGATAAATATATTTTACAATGCAATTTCTTGAAAGATAATTCCAACCTTCGTCCTATTTTAGTGGATGCAAATTTGATGGGTTCTAAAGGTCCCACAGTTTAACAAATGGATGGTCACATTAAATAGAGTGAGTGGTTAATTCAATCTTGAAAGTGGATTAGCACAACTCCAAAAATCTACTGGTCATAAGGTGGGCTGAGTCTAATTATATCTAGCATGCATTTATGAACATCACCTACAAAAATCCTCCCCCACCAAATATACATGGGCCAATAAGCCTATATCTTTTATTTTAAGTTGCAAATGAGTTAGTGAATTAAATTATAAAGAGTATATACAATATTAAAGGTAACAAAATATGTAGAAGTATTATGAGAACTATTTACAAGTAATCAAGAGGGTATTAAAAAGAAATAATTTTATTTAAAAGTCTTAGGTAGCTAGTCCACTTATAAACGACATCCCTAATGGAGTCGTCATTCCATTGAGTATGAATTTAAATTTCTTTTAATTCAATTTGTACTAGACTCTAACTCATTTTATATGAATCCTTGATTAAGAATTAAAAGAAAATTTATTGTTCTTTACAAACTCAAGGAGTCACCACCCAACTAAAGTTAGGAAAAAAAAAGAAAATTAAAATCAATGGGTTAATTTATCTTAATTTAGCTATTGATCGGCAACCACCTTAAACTTTTTGAATTAAATTTTGATACTCATTATCTCTATAAATTCTAATACCGGGAGTAAATATTTATAAAGAGAAAAAATAAAGTTTTTTTAACTTTTTAAAGTTTCCTTATAGGTGTTTAAATACCTGTTAATCAAGATCACACCATCATAGTTTCTTTCTAGAAAAACTTTAATTTGTTAGTTCTTTTTAATTTTTCAAACTCTTTTCACTTTAAATTCATTAAATATTATTATATTTGAAAACTAAGTTTTGTGTGTCCTTTATTTCAAAAATCCTAAAGATATTCCTAATTTTGAAAAAAAAATTATTAATTCTTTTATTAATTTTTTTTTTTTTTTGCTAGTCATCAAAACACTTTGGAGAATAAAAGGAAAAAACTTTCTTGTTTTTATTATGTAATAATGTTTTTTATTATTTTTACAATAAATAAAAAAAAAAGAGCGAAACTTGCCTATTATGGTTGATCAGCATATTTCTAGCAACCATCATGCGGAAACTAAAGCTTTTCACAATTTCTATGATGTCTAACCAATTATCTACAGTAGATGAGCCTGATGTTTCTCACCATTTCTAAAAGTGGATTGTGAGTTATGTATGTTCTTTTTGAAAGGAGCTCTTACGACCTCTAATTATAGCTTATATGACTTAATCCAAATTAAGAATGTCAAGATTTCTCATAAAATTCATTCTCTGTTAGTGGGCAATATTAGAGTTGATTATCATGAATAATTTAATTGTCATTGATTTAATTGAATGCTTTGATAATAGTGCCTATTAATTAAATTCACTAATTTAATTTAATTCAATTATGCTCACATGTTACGTATCTTCAAATATTAAAGCAAAACCACCCTTTGGTGTTTTTAGTGTAAATATTTTTAGTGTAAATATTTTTAATATAATGTTTTTAGTATATGGGCATAAAATATTTTTCATATTCCTGAAATCATGAAAATTAAATAGGGTTTAAATATAATTAAATAAGGTTGAATAGACATAGTCATTTTCTTTTTTAGTATATGGCATAATCCTTGGTTTGAATAGAATTAAATAAGGATAGAATAGAAATAATATTTTCTGCTAAAATATTTTTTGGTATCCCTGAAATCATGAAATTCAATAGGATTTGAATAGAATTAAATAGAGAATTATGGAATTAAATAGGGAATCATGAAAATTAAATAGGGTTTAAATATAATTAAATAGGGGTTAAATAGACATAATCTTTTCCTTTCTTAGACTAAGTATGTATCTTTATATACCAATTTAAACTTTTGATATCATATTTATGCATGGCACTTACCCAATATAGAGAAATTACTTGTGGAAAATACAATTGTAATTATGATTTATAATTAATTTCCTAATTTTTATGATTAATTAAGGTTGTTCTCTTCTAACTTGTCAAAATAATATATTTATTTAATTTATATATATTAGGTTGTTTTATTTGCACACACATCACAAGTGCATCATTTGCTTATCTTGTTTAATAAATAAGGTCCAGAGAAAACTCAAAAGAACTTTCCTATCTTTACACCAGGTCGCATCTAGCAACAACCATATATTCCAAAACCACTTAATCTTTTGTATTCTAAAGAATTTTAATTTTTTAATGTCTTATTATTTTTTTAGACTAATTTTTTTGCTTCTAAAGAATTTTAATTTTTTAATGTGTTGTTATTTTTTTAAACTACTAAAAATGTGATTGGTATGTTACAAGGACACAAATATGAGGTGTTTACAAAAGTCATTGGTTACTTGCTTAGCTCATCAAAAGTAAATGATCTTGGTGCAGCATCCTTTACAGTTCTAAATCCTACAAAAGTCTTGTGCTTAAGATGATCAGTGGTAGTGTCATGCCCCAAAAGGTACTATAAACGTGATCGTCCGCCACACTTAATATTGAAGTCTAAGTATGACAACCTTAGTCATCTCGAAAGTCTTGACACAGAGTGTAAAGCGTACCTTCACAATCGTAGTGGACCAAACTTTGGATCATGCCGTTTAAGCAGTTATACACAATAGCAATTAAGAAAGTAAATCATAACAATATAATCAAGGTTCATAAAACTATTAAGGAGTCCTTACGACATTAAGGGGCATTCCCCTATTAAAAATAACTAAGTCTAATAAAGACTATAATGGAAAACTATTTAAATTTTTGAAACTCCTCTTAGAATCCATATCTACTTTTATCTTGCACTTTTATCATAAGATCTCGGCTCGAGGCATAACTAGGGTAAAATAACCTCTTGGTTCCAACCAAAGATACGAGAGCTGTAAAAAATATCTAAAAAGGTATAAGCTACTAACTTAGTGAGACTTATTTCCACAAATAAACACTCGACGTTGAATAATCAAAACAAGTTTATTTAAGCAATCATATGAGATGCACAAGCACTTGAGCAAAAAATACATATGATTTTTTGGGAATCATATGTTAAATGGATTTACCCCTCCATTCGGAGTTAGGTGTTCCAAACCGTATAGGCCGCTATTATGCAGCCTAACTCCATGATAATTCTTGTTTTTAACAACTTTTTTTTGCTAAAAAAATGTATTATAATCCAACTTATTTGTAGTTTATTTTCGAGCCGCTACCTGGCTACTAGGTATGTTTTATTCATATGTTTCTCATCGTTAGTTGATTCGGACGATGCCTCGTCTCTTTATAGAAATTATGGACTCGATGAATCTCCTTACTAAGAATTTGTCCTACCAAAGGTATAGTAATAAATGCAATGAACTCATCCAATCATATGCATGAATCAATTAATTAAATACTCCTAGCATAATTAAATATTCTTCAGGTGATTATAGAATTTGCAGACAATCATTCTTATACTAAATCAAACATTCTTTATAAACAATTCTCGCCTCGATATACTTAATCTTAATTTCAACTAAGTATGTAAAGCACATGCATTTTCTATTTTATCTTTTCCTTAATTTTAGTGCCACTATTTTACAAGTAATAAACTCACTCGGCCATTTGTGCGGATAATTCTAGTCAAGAAAATTTGGGACACGGGAACTTGGTCTCCTCGTCACTTGAACAAGAGAAATACCTAAAATGAGTATTTCTTGGAAGTTCTACTTAAACTTATAATTCTATTTTACTAAGCTCATTAAAATTCACATAGAGGGAAATTCTAATTTAAAATGGCCATAACTAGCTCATTTTAACTTGGAATTTCTCATATAATATACTGATTTGCACCTACTCAAAAAGATCTATTCGTTTTTAAGGTTATTTCCTACATACAAGGTCATTTAGGTTACTAAAAGTTATGGTACATAATCAAAACGAAAATTCCCAGATTTTACAATACAATTATCAAACTCAACTTTATTCAAAAATCATTTGGCAAAAATATAGATATGTATATGAGTGAAAAATACTTTGAATATATATATATATATATATATATAAACTCACTTTATACGCAAAATTCTAATAGTATTATCTCAACGATTGTCTTTTGTAAAACAATTCACCTTGAAGTGTTGAAACTTAAACTTAACAGATTGCTTTCAAAGTATTTTGATGAAACTTTATATTTTCTTAAGTTATTATAAATGAGTATATTTTTATTTTTTTTCTTATTTCTTTCCTAAGACAAATAAATTTTTCCTCTAACTTTAGTCTTTTACAATTTTACCTCTAGTGATAATAGAACAAAGTTTAAAAAAAAAATTTATTAAGTTGTTGATAACCTTTGGTGATTTTGACTTGCATGTATTTCCTTTTAAAGAAAAACGGTTTTGTTAAACAAGTCTTCTTATCCTTATATTTTCATCTCCTAACTTCCTCAAAAATAAATTTTATTCCCAAAACTTGGTTCTTTAAGTCTTTTACCCATTTTACTTGGAAAGAAATTATTTTTTCAAGTTGTTGATAAAATTCATTGTTTTTGAAATCACCATACTTATATTCTTTTCTATTTCTTTTGAAAATGGGTTTATCATTTACAACTTAGAAATCTTTTATTTTTCTATATGGGTTATAAAATAGTGAGGTGATTCTATCTTACTTTGACAACTAGCCTTATTCTTAATTGTTATTATAGGGTTAGTATAAATCCAACAAGTAAGCTTTTATGAAGAATTTGTTTGTCAAGGAAAAAAAAATTATGCTAAATTTTGATAAACTTTATGTAGCTTACTATAAAAGAAAATGTTTATTTTATTAATTAACTTTCTTTTATGAAATCATCATTTAAGAAAAATCTTGGTAAGTTTGAAAAGAAGTTGAAAAATAATTTTCCTATGTGTTTAGTAACAAAATCTTGATTTAGAGATAAGGTTATATATTAAAAGAGTTTAGTTTCATTTTCCTTTATTAAGATAAAGTCTACTTTCAATTTTTGTCGAGACAAGATGATTATGATGATGCATGTACATGAGCATGTAATATAAAAAATGATGAAAATATATAAGAAGCAAATTAATAATAAGCAAGATAATAATATCAAGTATTGGGAACCTTACCTTCATCAAGATAACCCAGTCAAGTATTGGGAGCCTTAACTTTATCAAGGTAACCCGATCAAGTATTGGGAGCCTTAACTTCATCAAGGCATCCCGGACTAAGTCCCAAAAAGAAAAGAAAAGGAAAAGCAATAATATGAGTAATAATAATAAAAGCAAGTTAATAAAAGTTAATGGGCATTAGGCTCTAAGAAATATATTGATATATATATATAATAATGTATATATTTATATATATGGAGAGTTAGATTAGAAACATAATAACAACAATAATATCATTAATAACAACATATATAGAAGCATAATAACAAGATAATAAAATTGGAACTTTATGTGCAAGAACAATACATGAACATGTTGTTGCTTTTACTACTCATATGAGTTTCAAGACAACATCATGGTCATGCTAGGTTACATGACGTGGGTAAACTTAGATGGTTGGAAGAAGTTTACCTAAAGTGTTTATGTAGGTGGTAAGAAATGGTAGTTGGTTTATGTGTAGAGAGGATTTTTGTAAGTGTTTGGTGAAAGAGAGTTGGAGAGATTGTGAGAGCGTTTTGTTATATGAAATGAAGGTGTGAAAAAAGGGGAGGAAGATGAGGTACTTATCGAATTTTTGGAGTGAAATTTAGATGTAATAAAATAAATTGAAAAAGAAAAGTAATTAGAGAGAGGGGATAGCGCCGGTTTGCAAGGGAAGAGAAGGAGAAAATTTATTAAATTTTGTAATTTTGTAATTTTGTAAGAAAAGTAAGTAATGTATAAGATATGATTTGATTAAAAATATAATGGAAAAGTAAAAAGTAAGAAAATAAGTATATAAATAGTAAGAATAGGTAATAAGAAAAATTAGAGATAGGTAAATAGTAATGAATAGTAGAGAAGTATAATGAATAGTAAACAAGACTAATAAGTTACCGGTAGTACAAAAAAATACGCGTATAAATTGATATATGTAATTTTTAGCCATCGAAAAATTATGAAACTGAAATTTTTGGATTTCTTATATTATTACGAGTCTAACGATATAAAAGGAATATTTTTACCATCCAATGTTCCCAAGCATGGTTTTCGAAAACTGATCTCGATCGGACCCAAAAGACACTAGAAATTGATGAATATGATATTTTTATCTTCTCTATATTATTACGAATTGTTATAAGCCATAACTTAGTTCCATTGTCTAGGGTTTGACAGCGCGGGATTACCGGACTAAACTCTAGGATTTTGTCATAGGTTTTTGTTGATTAGGGTTTCTTATTGAATTTCGATTCTGGGTTTGAACTTTAAGAATTGTCGTAAAATCTAGGGGTTTACAATCTACCCCTCTTAAAGAAAGTTTTGTCCTCAAAACTTAGCTTGCGTTCTAGATTTTTTAATCAATTCGGGTATCCTAGTCGAATTCAACTTTCGACTTCCAATATAACTTCTTCGTAAAAGGTAATTCTTCCATATTCATCATAACTTTTCAAGTTTTCGTATCATCGAAACATAGACTTTAGGGTGTCCTTGATTTATCCTCATTAGGGCTTATTTCGTATCCGTATTAGAAATCTTCGTTCCTTTATCTTGTCCAATGAATACTTGTTCCTCAAATCCTTCGAGCAACTTCTTCTAGTTGGCGAGTGGAGCAACAACATCATCATGGTTCCTTCAATTTAGGACATTAGCTACACCTAACATTCCTTTTGGGGTGTTACTTGATACTAAGGCTAGAGCCTTTTACAGCTATTGCCATTTATCTTATTGCATCCTTGATTTCTTTTGAATGCATAATCCTATGAGACTTTCTCATCTGATGTAGGTCTTGATTCTTCGTCTACGAGAACTTTTCATTCTTTTAGGTTATCTAGTTCGATAGCTTAACTACACAATCCTTTTATGGACTGCCCATAATAAATGGCTAGGCTTAAGAGATTCTTTACTTTGTTGCCATCCTTGATGATTTCCATCCTACGACCGCTTGTCTCTTGTTAGATCTACTGAAATGCTTCTTTATGATACTTCACAACTCAAGAAAGAAATCCAATCCAATTCAATTGAAAGCCATACTAATCAATTCATTTATGTGACTTATGTTCTCTTCGCATTGGCTAAATAATCCATAGATGTCTCTTAGTTTTGCTCGGGTATCTCTGGGTACGCATGAGTATTTTTCCAAGACCATACTTTTCCAACAAGGCTGGTATACTTAACCCATCAATTCCCTATGATCGATAAGTATATTTCTTAGACTGAAACTTGTAATTTCTTAACAAGTTTAGAAAATTTGCCCTTCGCATGCCCTTCGGCTTTGCTCTTAACCGTTGGTAATAGGTGCTTTGATAAATACCAGAAAGATTATTTACTACTTATGTCCAATAAAAGGAATCCTTTAGGTTCCTAGCAAGAAGGGTACTTATTCATGATCTTATTAGGTTTTTGGTGGTTGATCCATGACTTCACCAATCTTCTTCCTTTTATCAAACTAGTCATTATTCCATGCGGCATCATCCTCAGATGATCGAATCATTAATTGATCTTTCACCTTTAGTCTCTTGCTTTTGTCATTTGTGGAGTTAACTTATCGGTTATCTTTTCCGTATCCTTCATTCCTTGGATATTGACGTTGGGCAACTTAGCCTTTGATTCCTCATAATGGCATATTCGGCATTTCCTTCATCTATATCTTTATGACTCATCCCATTCTCTCCATATTCCATCAAATCATTGGCGCAATTAAACCATCTCATACCAAGAGTTACTTTGCACTTGATCACTTAGACTACTTAACGTAAGGTATGATATTCCTTTATTACTTCCTCGGTGGTTATCGAAGGTGGTGATTCTTAATAAACTTGTTCTTCAAAGATGGGTGATAAGCGAACAGGTGACTTCGGTATCAAACAGGATATAGGCAAGTCTTGCTATATACATGAACTTTTACTAACTAGGTTGGGTATGATGCTCCATCCTTATCTAGATGTTTTGAACTACATGGTTATCAAAATTCTATTGCTACGAACCTAAGCACATATAAGTATACTACAAAAAATCAACATGATAACTCAAGGTTAAGGCTAACCTATAACTAAGCCATTGTAATAGCCTTCATCCTCTTCCACGGCATAAAACCCGCATCCTTTTTCCTTGCCAATTGCTTCACACATCCATCGACCTTCCATATTGTAAATCTGGAATTCAGGCATCGAGGCTCCAGGTGAATTCCTGTTTCCATTCCCATTCCTGATCTTTATTGGAACTGGCCTTCCAAAAGTTTAGGCATGAACTTTTTTCCTTTGTGGACATTCCTTCATGAAGTACCCAACTTGTTTACACACATTGCATGTGTTGATTGACCTTTTTGGACATCCTGTCATTTTGTGGTTCGGGTCTCCACAAAAGTGACACTTTCCTTTCAATTATGGGCATCTTCCGGGGTATTGCATTTCTTTTCACTTCCAACAAATGATGGGTCTCCTTGCAAAATTTCCATCGCTTGCGCAATTTCTGAAGTTGTTGGAAAGCTTAATTTTCTTTGGTGGGTGATTACATCTCATTTCTTTTTGAAACCTTCCTATGAAAATCGGTGATTTTCCTTCGAGCCTTTTCATTTTCCCCTTCTTTGCTCATTCTGTCACGCCCCAAGGGTACCCTAGTAGTAGTAAACAATATACACTTGAATACTATTACTAGTTTACCTTTTGAGAATGACATATTTTCAATAAACATGATCTTTTAGTTGTTTTGATAAGAAGGATATATATATATATATATATATAAGACATGAATTAGCAAATAACTTCCATCCAGAGTAGTGAATATCATAATAAAAATATTACAGACTATAACTTTTCTAGAAAATCTCCAAATACATAACTAAAGTTTCTAATGCTAAATACTTGTAACTAGAAATAGAAATAAATGTCTTAACCCGAACTACTCCATAAACTTCCAACTTCTAAATTCTTACCGGGACCATGCTCCTGGAAATAATGAGCTAAGGTCGCAATGTAAACCTAAGAGAACTGTTGGAGTGTAAGCTAAACCACAGGCTTAGTGAATAACCAGAACTTACCACATATCAAACAAGTTTATTAACAATCATGCATCAATCAAGCACATGTATAAATAGAAGCCTAGATAACCCGGAATCCAAAGCACGATGAAGATTTACACTGCCTCATCGGGGTTGAAGGATCACAATCTATGGCCTACCTACCTAGGAGAGACTAAGCTTTCAGGAAAACAACAATACTCACTTTAATTATCACTTTAAATTTATCATGTCTTTAATATTCATTTCCTATTTTAGCTTTAGAAACTCCACTAAGTGTTAGTCATTTCAAGCAATACCATAAGCGGCATCCTTCATTTACCAATTAGTTCTTCTGGTAGCAACAAAAAAAAGGTAATCTTGTGATTAACTACTAGCTTCTTTGCCTGGATAAACCTAGCATTACCAGATATCCGAAATACTAACACGTAATAGGCTACTACTTACTCAATTGCTATTTTATGCAATTCATGCAATGCATGTTCAATTTCCTTTATGGAACTAGTAGTTTTATTCAAGTTTGAGGCAATCAATCAATACACAGACGGTCAACATATTACACAACGAATATAGTCATACAGAATTCTGTTATTAATATTATTAGAGTGACTTGGCAATCAATATTTCATACAATAAACAATTCCCACAAACTCATACAGCACACTCAGGTTATTATCTTTTATTAAATGTTCGCTTAGCTACAAGCACATACAATGTAATAAGACTGAGTTACTCACCTGCTCATATTGAATAGTCGCAATAATCATCAGGAAAATCCTTATGAGTACCAAGGCTACCTATTGAGATAATTAACATATTCATCAATATCACATAAACTATATGATTAAACTCCTATGAGTGTTTAAGTGTCCTATATTGATGTTGGGTTTTCATTCTATTACTATATTAGTCCTTTAATGGTTCTATGATAATCAAGTATTATTTAACATTTATTTTCATTTTGCTTGTCTTGATATTGTTTGATACTTATATACATTCATTGAGTATTCGAAAAATTGATATTTAGTTCGCTTATATTTTTATAGCTATTATTATTGCTATTTTTATATTGTTCCTTATCTGACTCATTGTAGTAACTCATATTTATTAATTATTGTTTAGAGTTATCGGGTTTCTCTTGATTTACTTGATATAATTTTCTTGTTATGTATAGATATCGCTTTATTCAAAAATTTAGCTTATTTAAATTTCCATTATTATATGTATGTCTATATGTATATAAATCAATACATACTTAATAATTACCATAATTCTATATTTAATTGTAAAATATACTAAGTTCATCCCTAATGATAACAAAATTAGTAATATTAAGATTTGCAAAAATTAAAATTAATTTCAGAAATATTAATAATCTTATCTTTGGGTCATTATACTACTACTACTACTACTACTACTACTACTACTAATAATAATAATAATAATAATAATAATAATAATTACGGCATTAATAATAATAACAAATAGTTTAATAATAATAATTATAATATTTGTAATACTCATTATATAAATAATATTAATGGTAATTGAAAAATCATACACATTAAAGTTAATACTAGTAGTAATATTAATACTTTTTGATGATATCAAAATAACCTTAAAGCTTAAATTTTGGTTTTAATATTAATATTAAGTATAGTATTATCTTAAAACAATAATTCCAGCAATATTATTAATCTAAGTACTTTTAATATTATAGGTATGGCAATAATAATAATAGTATTAATAACTATAATTGTAAAAATATCATGAACTTTAATTAATTTAGTGATAATAGTTATGTATTAGTAGTAAATTCTTATGATATTAACAATATCACTAATACATAATAACTATATCAATATTCACAAATAATATCATAATATTAAAAATCCTTAAATACTATATATTTAATAATATTGCAAATTTTAGTTCTAAACTCAATACTCAACAATTACAATTACTAAAATACTAATAATAATAACATTCCTAATAATATATATAATAATTAAATAAATAAAAATAATAATAACATTAATAATATTAATTATAATTATTATTATTATTATATTTTGTCTAAATATATTAGTTTTTTTTTTAAATTTAAATGTATTCCGAGAGATACGCGGCTTAGTACACGGCCGTATATAAGTCTTGTTTCTCTAAAATACATGTGCTCATGAACCCAGGGGAAACACAAGAAGTCTACGGTCGTACTTCAGGTCATGCTCATTTGGAACGCTGGTACTGGTCATCTTCTCCACGACGTGAAGCTCGGTTTGGCTTGTTTTCCACATTCAAATCATTCTTCATGTGTTACTAAGTGTTTATATATGTTATATATATACATATATCAACTTATAACACATCCACATGTGATTTAACACTTGTTTGATTCGTCTAAATGTGTAACTAGGGTTTTTGAACTTCTTACCTTTTTGGGACGAGTTTGTTGTTTTTTATCCTTCCTCCTAAGCTTGTTCCGACCCTAAGATGTTAGACACATAGTGTAACACATAGAAAAATAAGATAAAATGAAGATAAATAGGTCACGACATATATATAAGTTTACATCAAAGCCACAAAACAAGTTAAGTTTGGTTAAGTTTGTTTTGGGAAAGAATTGTGAAGGTTTGGAACTTCTGCAATTTTCGATAGATGCAACGCCGGCATATGGAAAAGGAACGCCGCTGGTGTAAAGGCAGCGTAGGTTGTGTACAGTATCAAATTCTTTAACGCTGGAGTCGAAAGCCGCCGGCATTGAGTTAGGTTTTACCGGCATTTGATGTTCGGAATGATGCGAAGGATTTTGTTGCACGATGAACGCCACCTCCTAGGAATTCTACGCCACCAGCATAGGAATTAAATTTGCTAGCGTATGTGCAAATTTTATAAATAGACGCGTTCGTCCGAGGGTTTTTCAACAAAAATTATTTCATCCTTTTTCCTTCATGAGAGAGAGAAGTTTGGTTATTCTTTGTGAATCTTCATCCTAAGGCGAGTTTGATCAAAGGTGAGTGATTCTAATCTATCTATAACATGTTTTTCTATAGATTTACGCATGATTTCTTAGGGTTTTGTTGTGTTCTTGAAGGAAAACGTGGGAAGGATTAAGATCTCGAGTTGAATCTGTCTCGGTTGGATAAGGAGTGAGTTTTGTGATTTAAACAAGTAAGTATAATGTTCTCATACAAGCTTTATGCGAATTTCATGCAAGTTCTAAGGACTTTGTGGTTGTTTGCATGAAGGAAACCTTAGCTTTGGGTGAGATTCGAATTTGGTAGATGTAGATTTGGTTCTTGATGATCTAAATTGGTGAGTTGTATCTCCTCTATGATGGTTTTAATCAATGTATGATTAGATGATCCTTATTCATTCTTTATGTTATGCAAATCTAGGGTTTTGGTGAAATATTAAATATTTGTGGAGTTTTGTGCGGTTCGTTGTTGTTCTTGAGGATATTTGTGGAGTTTGATCGGAGTAGACAGTGTGGATATCGGAGATTTATTGTCAGGTTAGGGTTTTTGGAGAATTCATGTCTGTTAGGATATATAATAACGTGTTTTTATCTATCGATGTATATATCTATGTTGTGACATGATATTTGGAGTTTGTGGAATTGTTGTTGGTGTTGATATAGGAATTTGTGGAGTTTGGGTTGTCTTTGTTGTTGTTGATATTGGATTTAGGATTTGAGTTGTGTGCCTGAAATTGAGAAAGGTACGACCAATCCCCGTTTGTTTTTTTTGCTTTTAAGTTTAGTATTGCTTGACTGGTTGTAGGAACAGAATTTCATAATAAACTTAATTATATTCCACTTAATAATTGTCTGTTTGATTATGCTTGGCTTTGACCAGTAAAGACCCGGTAACAGCGATATTGGTGAGATACCCTGATGATCTTGGTGTGAGGTTGTCCCGAGTGGACTCGTACCTTGCTGTATTTGGCTTATTATTATGTTTTATGAACAGTGTTTAGATCATTTTTTGTTGAAAGACTAAGTTGTAAATGAAAGTTTTTCTTTTGTAGACAATTTCAGTTGTTATGTTAGATTGTTGGCTTGTGGATATGCCAACTAAGATGTTTGCTTGATTAAACAAGAATGTTATGAAATTACCTATGTTTCCAGATTATATAGGTTGTTTTGAATATTCTATGAGATATCCTATATGTGTGTTTACAGGTGATATTTGAACAACTTTGTGGATATTAAAGCTTTAGTGTGTTCTATTTCAAGAGAGGACACGTGGCGGGTTGTAATGCCTTATTTTAGAGCGTTACACATAGTTTAAAACCGTGTTTACTCATTTTGAACAAGTTAAAACGACTTTACTTACCTTTTCTTTTCCTTCCAAGCTTTTAAGGTTGCTTTAATGGAGTTTTGGTTTGTGTTTATGTTGTGGTTGGTTTTGATGTTTGTTTTGGACGAAAATAGTGTAGTTTAGGTATTGTTTTAGCTACTAAGTTGGAGTGTTTGTTTGTTGTATATAATAGCTTTGTTTCCTTATTAATGAAGAAGTTATATATAGAGAGAGAGAAAGAGAAAGAAGAAGGAGATGGGAGGCGGCTGCTACGTGATTTTTCTTTCCCATTGATTTTGCTTCATGTCGTGCTGCATTTAATGAATTTATTGGTTGTCCAAAAGTGATTGGTTGGGGTGTGTTGAATGGTTGACTTATTTGACAAAATATAGACAATTTTCAGCTTGCACATTCCTAGGAAATCTCCACTGCAATCTTCATGCCATTTACACCGATTTTGTAGATTTATATATGAAAAATTATTATAATATTTGTTAGTTAATAATTATCTTAGTTTTAGGGTAGTTTATTAAGTTAATCGGGTATAATTATGATATTTATTCAAGAGTTTTATCTTCAAAAATTTATTTAGAGTTCTACAAATTTTCTAGATTGTCATTGAGTTCATATTTAGGTTTAAATTTTATATGATTAATTATTTTTAGAATTTTATCTCCCGCGATTAAGGTTTTCTAAGCTTATTAGGTCATTTTTGTTTTAAGCTCCAATAGCTTAAAAATATCCTAACTAAAACAATGGTGTGATCCAAATATTCATTTGGAGTCTAGATTATTAGTTATACATCTGTTTATATTTTTATTATGTATTTATAACCCTAACGGTTTATTTTTAAGTTATCGTTTCCTAACTATAAGCGTAATTTGTTATTTACTCATTATCTCTCTTAATATCTTAGCCAAGTTATCTTTATATCTTGGGTTTTCAATACCTATCATGAAATCTTATTAATAGTATTTAATACTATCTAGGAATCTTATTCATAGTTCTATTCTCAAGTCTTTATTGAGTTCAATAGAAACCATCTATATTCTATATTTATATATTTATATCTACTTCTATTTGTATGACAAGTTTCGGGGTTTAAATCACCTTTAATTATATCTTAACTTATCAGCTCAAGATACGAAATCTCGTTTTTAGTATCAATTAAAATCAAAGAAGTTTTCTATTTTAGTGTCGTGTACTAATGTGAAAATTTTTAGGGTTTACATTTTCAACCATTCGTGCCCTTTCTACTAACTTTCGAAAATATCTTATATCAAATTTCACTAGCTTGACTTGTAGGTCCTCGTCTAATTCATTCAAGAACACTTGTCTTTTCAACTCTTCGCTGTATATGTATGAGTCGGGTGCATACTGGAGTAATCTACTAAACTCATTCTCATATTGTTCCACCGTTTTTCCTCATTGAGCAATCTACAAGAAATCGACACTATACTGCACTTGAAGACTTCCAAGAAAGTAGGTCTCCAAAAACTCTTGACGAAACATTTCCCATGTGACTGGAGATATCAACTCTCGCTTCTTGGATTCCTACCAAATTCGAGCATTGAGGCAAAGCATGTAAGTACCAAAGGTGATCCTTAAAGGTTGTGGTACTTCATAGGCGTCAAAAGATCTCTCAATATGTGCTAACCAATCCTCGGCTTCCTTTAGCTTTTCAAAAGCTCCATCAAAGTATTTATTACTTTTGCTGAACTTGGGTAAGAGGTTTCTATATGGCGTGAGGAGTGGTGTTAGTAAAGGTACATTCTGGCGTTGCGCATCTTCTGGAACAGGTACTTCCATATGCACATGTGGTTCGGGTTGTGGCGGTGCCGGTGCCTGTACTAGGTTATTCTATCTATAAACTTCCATCATTTGCATGAATTGGTTAAAGGCGACTTGCATATTTGCTTGAGGTTCCACATTCAAGGGATTTTGTGGTTGTATAGCGGGTTGATTTATCTCATCTATAGGTTGGTTTGATGCGCTTTGCTCTTGGCATCTCCTTCTTCTTCCACGGCTATTTAGATTTTAGTTAGATGAGTTCGATATTTTTTTTTCAATAACTTTATTAAGTTTTATGCGGGTGTTGTCGGAAATCACGGAAATTGAACTAATATGCATAATCATAAAAGCTTGAAATAAAGAATCATGAAATAACCAAGAGAAATATAAAATCACTAAATCGAAATTTTAAAAGGATAAATTCATTTAATAAGGAAAATAGATAGCGGGTTCAACACCCTTACAATGGAAATAAAAGATTGTAAGATACAAAATGCAACAATCGATAAGGAAAAACACAACATAACATTTTCCAAACGAAAGCTGAACTATGCGATCTAATAACTTAAGCCTTGGTTACAAAATCTATTACTGGACTTATGGGGTGCTTGATCTTCATCCTAAATGTTTCTCTTCTTTCTTTCTTCCTCTTTTCCTATTTCTTCCATCCTTTTCTTTCGGCCTATGGAGATGCTGCATCACCTGAATTATGGCTTGATGATCCTCTATGCTATCTTCCTATGAATGGCCTCAAATACCTTGTTTTGTTCCTTCTCCTTTCTCTTGAGAGCTCCCTTACTTGTTCCGACACTTCACCACTGTCGTCACTTTCCAGGGTCATCACATGGTCTTACTAGGTCCTTTCTCCATTTGCTTGATGAGGGGTGGATTCTTGTGATGTGCCTCTCCTGCCAGTCGGATGCTCATTATCTATATATATATCTTTCCATACTTAGGAGTCCAAAGCTTCGGGGTCCGATTCGGTATTTCTTATCACAAGAGGATTTGTCACATCCTCATTCCTTGAAGTATCTTCTCGAATCATAGCAACTATCCGAACTCGCCTTTCTTCACTGTTTCTTGGGTAAATCATTCTCCTTTAGCCCATATTGCCACTACTTGGGTCATATCGAAATTTTATTCATTCTTCTCTTGCTCGAGTTCCTCTTCTACCTAAGGTATGTTAGGATTCTCCCCCACTGGCTCTTGTACTGGCTTTTCTTTCGGGTCTTCCTCCGGTTCCTCTTCTTCTTCTTCCGCTTCCTCCTCTTCATCGGTTCCACGTTTTCAGCCTCACCCATGGCAACGTCTACTAATATCTCATCGTTGGAGAGTTGGATCCCTGTTCTGGGCAATGATTGAGTCGGCATATTCCTTGGACCTTCGACGAGGTTTTGGTACACTCTTTGCCAGTAGAAGGCATCTTCAGAATCGACTCTATTCCAATCATTGTGGTCTCTTAGCTCATCATGAGCATACACGTACAAGGGTCCAATCAATTCCAAGTCTGAAAATCTGGAAAGGTCGGTTATCCTTCCCTTCTCAACACGAATGTAGCCTCTCGTAACATGGTGTGTCCATATGCGTACGTTGCGATTCTTTCAATGGCGTATATAACTTCTAAATCAAACCATCTTTTCCTTCTTATAGGACAATACCTTATTTTCTGAACAATACTTTTCCACTTTGTGTTCCTTAGTCCCCTTTTCCATAAGGTGAACATCTCCTTAATCGACTTGGGTCTTCCTACCAAGGCAAACTCCTCGCATAGTACTCTTAATCTTAATCGATAGTTGGTAAAGGTCCCATCGAGTCTCTTCTGGAATTCCTGAGATTCCAAAAGCATTTCTCCTAGGGTAATCTATTCAAGCAAAAAGGAAAGGAAGAGAAAATTACCAAACTTATTCTACCCATACTATCCTTTCTGATTTAGTTCTACTTATTACTTCTTAAGTCTATTCTTATTGTTATGATTAAAATTTTCTTAACCATGCTCTGATACCAACTTAAATTGTCACGTCCTAAATGGTACTCCAAACACGATAGTCCACCACACTCAATATTGAGGCTTAAGTATGACAACCTTAGTTCTTCCGAAAGCATCGATACTAAGTGTAAGGCGTACCTTCATGATCGTAGTGGACCAAACTTTGTATCATGCCGTTTAAGCAGTTATACACAATAGCAATTAAGAAAGTAAATCATAACAATATAATCAAGGTTCATAAAACTACTAAGGAGTCCTTACGACATTAAAGGGCAATCCCCTATTAAAGATAACTAAGTGTAATAAAGAGTATAATAGAAAATGATTTACACTTTTGAAACTCCTCTTAGAATCCATATCTACTTCTATCTTGCACTTTTATCCATAAGATCTCGGTTCGACGCATAAATTGGGTAAAATAACCTCTTGGTTCCAACTAAAGGTACGTGAGCTGCAAAAAATATCTAAGTAGGTATAAGCTACTAGCTTAGTGAGATTTATTTCCACAAATAAACACTCGACATCTAATAATCAAAACAAGTTTATTTAAGCAATCATATGAGATGCACAAGCACATGGGCAAAAAATACACATGATTTTCCAAGAATCATATATTGAATGGATTTACCCCTCCATTCGGGGTTAAGTGTTCCAGATCGTATAGGCCGCTATTATGCAACCTAACTCCATGATAATCCTTGTTTTTAACAACTTTTTTTTTTTTTTTTGCAAAAAAGAAATGTATTATAATCCAACTTATTTGTAGTTTATTTCCGAGCCATTACATGGCTGCCAGGTATGCTTTTTTCAGATGTTTCTCATCGTTAGTTGATTCGGATGATGCCTTGTCACTTTATAGAAATTACGGACTCGATGAATCTCCTTACTAAGCCTTTGTCCCACCAAAAGTATAGTAGTAAATGCAATGAACTTATCCAATAATATGCATGAATCAATTTAATTAAATACTCATGGCATAATTATATATTCTTCGGGTGATTATAGAATTTGTAGGCAATTATTCTTATACTAAATCAAACATTTTTGTAAAAAATTCCCGCCTCAATATACTTAATCTTAATTTCAACTAAATATGTAAAGCACATGCATTTTCCATTTTATCTTTTCCTTAATTATGGTGCCACTATTTTACAAGTAAAATCATAAGTGCAAATATGTAATAAATAAACTCACTCGGTCATTTGTGCAGATACTTCAAGTCAAGGAAATCCTCTGGACATGGGAACTTGGTTTCATTTAATAATATATTGATTTGTACCCACTCAAAAATATCTATTCATTTTTAAGGTTATTTCCTACATACAAGGTCATTTGGGTTGCTAAAAGTTATGGTACATAATCAAAACGAAAATTCCTAGATTTTGCAAAACTATTTTCAAACTCAACTTTATTCAAAAATCCTTTGGCAAAAATATAAACATGTATATGAGTGAAAAATCCTTTGAATATATATATATATATATATATATATATATACTCACTTTATACACAAAATTCTAATGATATTATCTCAATGATTGTCTTTTGTAAAACAAGTCACCTTGAAGTGTTGAAACTTAAACTTAACAGATTGCTTTCAAAGTATTTTGAGGAAATTTTATATTTTCTTAGGTTATTATAAATGAGTATATTTTTATTTTTTTCTCATTTCTTTTCTAAGACAAATAAATTTTTCCTCTAACTTTGGTCATTTACAATTTTACCTCTAGTGATAACAGAACAAAGTTTTCAAGAAAAAAATTTATTAAGTTGTTGATAACCTTTAGTGATTTTGACTTGTATGTATTTCCTTTTAAAGGAAAGTGGTTTTGTTAAACAAGTCTTCTTATCCTTACATTTTCATCTCCTAACTTCCTCAAAAATAAATTTTATTTCCAAAACTTGGTTCTTTAAGACTTTTACCCATTTTACTTGGAAAGAAATTATTTTTTTAAGTTGTTGATAAAATTCATTGTTTTTGAAATCACCATACTTATATTCTTTTCTATTTCTTTTGAAAATGGGTTTATCATTTACAACTTAGAAATCTTTTATTTTTCTATATGGGTTATAAAATAGTGAGGTGATTCTATCTTACTTTGAAAACTAGCCTTGCTCCTAATTTTTATTATGGAGTTATTATAAATCCTACAAGTAAGCTTCTATGAAGAATTTGTTTGTCAAGGAAAAAAAAATTATGCTAAAGTTTGATAAACTTTATGTAGCTTATTATAAAAGAAAATGTTTATTTTATTAGTTAAATTTCTTTTATGAAATCGTATTTGTTGTTATTTAAGAAAAATCTTGGTAGTTTGAAAAGAAGTTGAAAAATAATTTTCCTATGTGTTTGGTAACAAAATCTTGATCTAGAGATAAGGTTATATATTAAAAGAGTTTAGTTTCATTTTCCTTCATTAAGGTAAAGTCTACTTTAAATTTTTGTTGATACAAGATCATCATGATAATGCATTACATGAGCATTCAATATGAAAAATGATGAAAATATATAAGAAGCAAATTAATAATAAGCAAGATAATAATATCAAGTATTGGAAACCTTAGTTTCATCAAAGTAACCCGGTCAGGCATTGGGAGCCTTAGATTCATCAAGGCAACCTGATCAAGTATTGGGAGCCTTAGCTTCATCAAGGCATCCTCGGACTAAGTCCCAAAAAGAAAAAGAAAAAGAAAAGCAATAATATGAGTAATAATAATAATAGAAGCAAGTTAATAAAAGTTAGTGGGCATTAGGCTCTAAGAAATTTATAGATATATATATAGAGAGAGTTAGATCAGAAACATAATAACAACAATAATATCATTAATAACAACATATATAGAAGCATAACAACAAGATAGTAAAATTGGAACTTTATGTGCAAGAACAAAACATAAACATGTTGTTGCTTTTACACTCATATGAGTTTCAAAACAACATCATAGTCATGATAAGTTACATGACACGAGTAAACTTAAATGGTTGGAAGAAGTTTACCTAAAGTGTTTATGTGGGTAGTAAGAAATGGTAGTTGGTTTGTGTGTAGAGGAGGATTTTTGTAAGTGTTTGGTGAACGAGAGTTTTGATAGAGAAGAATTTTGTGGAGAGATTTTAAGAGAGTTTTGTTATATGAAATGAAAGTATGAAAGAAGTGGAGGAAAGGGTATATTTACCAAATTTTTGGAGTGACATTTAGATGTAATAAAATAAATTTAAAAAGAAAAGTAATTAGAGGGGGGTAGCGCCGGTTTGCAAGGGGAGAGAGGGAGAAAAAGTATTAAATTTTGTAATTTTGCAAGAAAAGTAAGTAATGTGTAAGATATGATTTGATTAGAAATGTATTATAAAAGTAAAAAGTAAGAAAATATGTATATATATAGTAAGAATAGGTAATAAGAAAAAGTAGAGATAGGTGAATAGTAATGAATAGTAGAGAAGTACAATGAATAGTAAACAAGACTAATAAGTTACCGGTAGTAACGAAAATATGCGCATAAATGCGATATATGTAATTTTTAGCTACTGAAAAATTACGAAACTGATATTTTTGGATTTCTTATATTATTACGAGTCTAGCGGTATAAACGAATATTTTTATCATTTGATGTTCCCGTGCATAGTTTTCGAAAACTGATCTTGTTCGGATCCAAAAGATACTAGAAATTGGCGAATTTGATATTTTGATACTTCGCTATATTATTACGAATTGTTATAAGCCATTAACTTAATTTCATTGTCTAGGGTTTGAGAGTGCGGGATTGCCAAATCTAAACTCCAAGGTTTTGTTATAACTTTTGTCATAGGTTTTTGTTGACTAGGGTTTCTGGTTGAATTCCAATTCTAGGGTTTGAACTTTAAGAATCGTTGTAAAATCTAGGGGTTTACAGGTAGTGGTAGGCACGATGTCTTTTTTTTTTTCATCCCAAACCAAACCATTAAGTAAATATTTGGTTTGATTAGAAATTTTTCAAATGATTAAACAATGGTTTGCTCGGTTCGGTTCAAATTACAGATTAAACCAAAATTCTAATTACATACTTTCTTTATTCTATTTTTTTTACATTAGGTTGGATATTCAAATATTTAAATTACTTTATAAAACTTATATTGCAACACAACAAAATACTTTATAAATCCACCATATTTATAATTCATAATTCTCCATTAAATCATTAAGTCATAATCAGTTATCCACCAACAAAATACATTCACTGACTAATACATAATAATTCATAGTTTATAATTTTTCACAAACCAAAAGTCAATTATCTACACAATAAATTTGGCAAAAAAAAATCTACCGACAAAAGTCATCCACGAGTAAAAGTGATCCATTAGCAAACAAAATACATTGAATAATCAATACAAATTTAAGTTATAATTAAATAAACAATTCCATACTCCATAAAGTTAAAGTTATTGAAAAAATAAACAACATTACATCATCAAGGAAAGAATATATATTATAAACCTAAAAAAACAATTTTAAAAAGGAGCAAGTTAATATTAATTAATATTCATCAAATAATAGATATTATGTTGAAACCATAAGAAGGTATATGACATTTTATCCATCATTTAAAAATAAAATATATATATATATGGTTATAACTAAGGGTTAATGACAAAATTGGTACTTAGACTTTCACAAAATGTTCAATTAAGTACTTAAAGTTTCATTTTGAACAATTTAGTATATAAATAAAGTTTTCATGGGCTTTTCTTTATACCTGAAGTTTGATTTTGACAATTTTGATACTTAAACAATGTGTTCACGAATTTTTTTCATACATGAAATAAGTTTAATAAGGTATGAAAAAATCCGTGAAAACTTTATTCAGTACCAAAATTATGAAAACTAAACTTTAGATAGGAAAAATATTCGCAAAAACTTTCTTTAGGTACCACAAAACTTCATATTTCTAATTAAACATTTTGCGAAAATTTTAGTACCATTTTCGACATTATCCCTATAAGTAAAATACTATTGTATTTTTCTAAATGGTACAGTTCTGATCGGTTTTATGGATTGGTTTGGTTTATCCCTCCAAACCATCTATAAATTTACGGATTGGTTTGGATTAAAAATTTTCAAACCAAATTGTTTAAAAAACCATATTTTCAATTTAATTTGGTTCTGAAATAACCTAAATCAAATCTACTAAATTAATTTATATATGTTTGATTGTTGATTTCCATGACTTAAATTATAATAATCAAGTTATGACAAATTGATTTGATGATATGATAAATTATTAATATAGGAATGTCTTATAATTTAATTGTATGGATGTTAGTGCAAATATGTAAGTGTAATAATATATGTGTGTTAATTTATGCATTAAAATCAATGTCCTTTAATTTTAAACCCAAGCCCAACTTTAATAAAACTAAACCTAATCTTACAGACATACACAAACCAAGCCCATGATCATGCACCTTCTATAGAATTCCAAATACCTCAAAAGTCAAAAATATCATAAAAATATCAATCCAAAATAGACCCCAAATCCATCATCATCATCTCTCTCTCTCTCTATCTCTCTCTCTCTCTCCCCATCTTCATCATCTTCTTAACTACAACAAACCCAAATTTCACCTTAAAATCTCATCTAAATCTTGCCCCACTAATTTCTAAGTAAAGAAGCTAGATAAGGAGCAAGTAGAAGTAAGAATTAAACCATGAAAGTGGAAGAAAAACTTGGTTAGTCCCAGTAGCCATAAAAGCAAGTAAAGTTGAATTCTTGCATGTTTTGTGTACTTATAGTTTCTAGTTGTTGTTAATATTGAATAGGAGTAGAATTTTGATGTTTTAGACAAGTTGATGATTTGCTAACATGTAAATTAGAATAGAAATGCAAATAGGCATATGTACCTTAGATGTTCGATGAAATAAAATATGAAGTTTATGGTGATATGATGTATGTATTGATGTTATTAGTGATAAATGAGTAGAACTTGAATGATTAGGGTAATAATAGAGTTCTACAATCATAAATGATGGATTTAAGTTTTAGGTTAGGATTATTTTGTATATACATGTGACATGGGCATATGAGTGCAAGAGAACTTGATGATTTTTTATATTGTGTTTATAAGTTAGTTTTGACATGTTGTTACAAACACAAAAGAGCTTAGTAAAGAGTTAGAAGATATAAAACTTCGAAATTTTTGGAACAAGCATCAAAGGATTAATGCCCTATTCAAAACGAGCGTGTTTGAGGTCGTTATATCCTTGGCAAGCTATTTTCCTGATGATCACGGCTGTGACAAGGCCTATGATCTTCTCTAAGTAGTTTTTAAAATGTGAAACAACCTTGATAGCAACCGTTACCAAGCTCGTTATCTCCTCTAAGTGTTTTTAAAACATAATACACCCTACGCTAAGATCGTTACAAGGGTCGCTATCTTCTCTTTATGATTTTTAAAACTTAATACGGCTAAGATCACGACTGTGATGTAGGGCGTGATCTTCTCAAGGACCTTTAAAAGAAATCCTTTTATAAGTTATTACGGCTTAATTTGTAATACGGCCTACATAATGGCCGTGACAGGGGACATTATCCCTTAATATGGGCATGACAAGGCCAATGAGATCATCACGGTTCAAGATCATAGCCGTCATGGTGCCTGTGATAGACATCACGGCCTTTTGTCACAGCCATGATAGTTCCTTTAGTACTGTTCATATAAAAAAAATCAATAAATATAATAATAGATAGATGAATAAGGAAATATGATCAATATAATTGTACTTGTATGAGTAAGATTTTTGTGTGATGATTTGAATCTTATTTAAGTCTAAAGAATATCTAATGACATAATATTTCATTGTGGATTAACATGTTTCATATGAAATGATTTTCTTTGACAGATCCACATACCTAATTGAGTTTGAATATAGGTATTTCATCTAATAAATCATATTAGGGTTAATGTTAAATTTGATACCTCATCTTTACCCAAAAATTCAATTAGTTACCTGAACTTTAGAAGATACAATTTTAATACCTGAACAAATTTTATGTGGCTATTTTTGGTACCTTGTAAAGGGTGTTAATAACGTTACTGACGTGAATGTATGAACGAATCACATCGTGACAAGTGGAATTTAATATTTTTTATTATGATGTGGCAATTTACTTTTTTTTTCATTTTAATTAATTTTCTTTTATTTTCTTATAATTAATATAATTTTATTTTTGAAAAAAAAATTTAATTACAATCACAAATCCCAACCCATTAATTTTAGCCTAATATTATTCTTAGGCCTTCTACCAATTTAGACATTTAGAGCACACTTTTTAGGCTTGATAATATATATAGAAGACTTGATCCTAGTACTTTATCAATGTGGGACATAACCAATATGCCAACTTTCAGGTTGGGAGATCTCAACACAACGGCAACGGCGACCTCATCAAAATCATAGTTAAATCTCTTTTCATGGACTTGCTTTTCAACTTCCTTCAATAACGTGGACTTTCCCACACCAGATGCAGCCTAAATCCCAACAATTATAGTAGTAGGATCCAACAAAGCTTTCTTGATTTTTTCCAGAACAAAAGCCCTTGATTGCAGGATGATGTGTTGACTCCTGCCTGATGCATCTATGCTCGTGATGATCCCTGGTTGTGCATTTCATTACGAGATGGTTTCACCGAATTCAATCCTTTTTCTTAGGAGTTCGTCAATGGCTTACCTTTATCCTTAGCGTGTTTAGCAATACTATAATGAGTAGAGGGATTTAGAACGACTCTACGGAAGCAACCTTTCTTGGAAATCATATGCTTTTCCAAGACTTCTTTTGCTTCTTGAATTAGCTTATTTACCTGTTCTAACCAGTTTATCACATCGTTCTTAATGTTTTTTGCATTTCGGATGGCTGCAACAACCTAATACACAACCATTTCTCTTGAGACCCAAATTCTGGAATTAAGAGAAAGCCATTTCAAAACGCTTGCTCTGTTTTTTAATGTACAAAACAGAGTTGCTCCATCATCAACATAGGTCCTGCTACCTATGCTGTAATCTTGTCAGGAAGTGTCATGGTTTATTTATTTAACTGAAATGAAAATACGACACCTCCACTCCATCGAATGGAACATGAAAAGCTCCGACTTTTATGGAATTTAGATGAAATTCTAGCTCCATCCATGATTACCTTCTTCTAGCTTAAAGGTTACTACTGCTATTCTTGACATGGACGATGACTGCTCAACATGAACTGGTTGGCAATGGGCGATAATGGCTAATGTCCTACGTTGACTGTTCTTGACATGGAACTTGATGGTAGTAGGCCGAGGTGGCCAATGTGCTAAGAATAAAGAGAATGAGACCCGTTGGATGCATGGACTTTGAGGGGTTATTTTACTTGTTATAGATTAATATAAAATAATATTAATTACAACAAAAGAAAATTAATTAAAACAAAAAATAAAAAAATAGTAAATTGCCACATATAATAAAAAAATGTTAATTGGCCACCAAAATGACACGTGTCATGATGTGATTTGTCCATACGTCCACATCAGAAACGTTGTTAATGCCATTAACCAAGGTACCAAAAATAGCCACTTAAAGTTCGTTTAAGTATTAAAATTGAACTTTCTAAAGTTCAAGTAACTAACTGAATTTTCGAGCAAAGTAGAGGTACCAAATTTGACATTAACCCATCATATTATCCAGATACGCAATAACTTTTTTGTTAAGTTCTAGGTCAGACATTATCAAATCAACTATAACTAAAGATTGGCTTAAATCTTTATATGAATTGCTTGTGTGTGTGCTGTTGAATCCAGTCTAGGGAGCGACGACTTGTTAACGAGGTTAACATGGTAATTAGATGCTTCGACTACCCCTGTCATGATGCAATGACTTTCATAAGTGGCCGAACGGTTTATCGATAGAAAGAATGGTATCGATTTATCATTTGCTTATTCTTTGAAGAAACAATATGATTTAGTTCACGTTTATGTGGATGATTGAAGTAAGTGACATTATTGATTAAGTTAAGTAAAGTTGAGTAATGGCTGTGAATTCTAGATAAGATTATGATTTTGTAAAGTTATGTAGGAGATACAAATATCCAGACTGCTTATATCAACCTCCTAAGTAATTATTGTTACTCAAGACCCCTAGATTTCTAAGGATTGAAATCGAAGTTTGAATACTCCATTGTTGAGTTGCTTTATTTAAACAAAGATACTTAATCATATTGCTTCTTGCATTGCATTAATTAGGATTGCGTGCCACTTTGTTTTTGTTTGTGTTACTGTGTAGTAGGCCCCTGTCTCACTTTTCCTTCTACAAGTAATGATGATAATGAGTATTACGACAACTTAGGTTATGGTACGGACTGGGAAACATTCCTGGACAAGTGGAATGACTAAAGTGATGGATCATTCCAATTCGTATTTCAATAGGTTGATCAAGCAATTCCATAAACCTCCTCTTTTTTGAACAACCTTACGTATAATGTCTCTATATATTGTACATGGTTAAGGACTTAACATGTGCTTATTCCATAAAATACAAGTCCGATCTTTAGAGGTTTAGTTCGGTCGGTTTATTTTTTCCACCCGCAATTAGCAGATGAGTCTTCTATCAACAGTGAAACGTACTATGGCATCACGCGAAACCAGAGGACCATCTCGGTTTGCCAACTAGACAACAGTCTCACTAGGGATTCCCGGAATGAAAAAGGTGATAGCCGGTAGGAGTTGTTGGCTGGCAGGTGTTAAAATTTAGGTCAAAGACATGTTTAATTACCTTTGAGAATTCGCTAAAGATCTAAATGTTGCAACGAGAAACAAGAAGAAGACAACAGCCATGACAACAAAACACCAATGATTCCTGCATGAATCACGTCTACTACTTTTTTCAATATATATATATATATATATATATGTATATCAAAGTATAAATTACACAAAACAAATTATCAAAACACTCTTTTACACATATATCATCTCTCAAGTACGATGTATAGCGATATATAAAGTACAGCAATATGATACACCCACACGGGCCTTGGACTCTCACGTGCGAATATTTAAAAGAAAACCCTAAATTGCTCTATCACTCTCTCTCTCTCCGACACACTCGAGGTAATGTTCTTTCTCTCGTTTCTTTTCTTTACAGAGTAAAAACTAGGGTTTCCTTTTCTAATGTTTTCGAATGTTCAAATGATCAGATCTCTATAGACTCCTATTCTAATACTTGATGTATTTTGCGAGGTGGATAGTGTTGGATAATATCTGGAATTCGAGCTTCCAGTAGGCTCCTTGCTCAGATCTAAGTTGGGTAAAACTGATACCCTGCTCTGTTCTATTATCTGTCATTTATATGTTTCCACGAGATTCTTATAGTCTGTTTTTACATCCTTTTGCCAGCTGTGTTTGCTATCTAATTCTACGGCTACAAAAGACAGCTACTACATGTGTTGCTTAGCTGTTAACTTTCTAAACTGTTACATGAAACAAACTTGCTAGATATTTCAACTAATACAACTATATGTTTCTATGTTACTTAAAACATATGTATTCTGTTTTTTATTTCGTGATATAATCTTGTAAGTGTATTGGTGTTCTTCTGGTCCTGTGACTTCGTGTCATAACATGTTCCTCCTGCTCTGGAAAAACCACCTTGTCCTCAAGGTGATATTCGGGATAATCTCTGTGGAAATCACCGAGATCTATCCATGAAGCATCTTCAATAGGTAGAGACTCCCATTGGACCAACAATTGTTTAAAAATTTGGCCTTGTCGATGGATAGAGCGAACATCCAACACAGCTAATGGTCTGACAATTGGAAAATTGTCATGAGATTCCCCTAGTAAATGTACTATAGTAGAATGAGTACCCTCGGCTTTCCTTAGTAATGAGACATGAAAAATAGGATGAATTGTGGAATGTTGTGGTAATTGCAAACGATATGCCACATTACCCACTCTTTTAAGAATCTGATAAGGCCCAAAATAACGTCGTGAAAGCTTAAAAGAGAGTCTATTGGCAAGAGAAGTTTGCCTATAGGGTTGTAGCTTCACGTACACCCAAACACCTACTTCAAATGTCTTGTCTGTTTTGTGCTTGTCTGACAATTGTTTCATGCGCAATTGTGCATGACTTCAATTGGATTTCAAGCACCTCAATAACTCATCTCGATTCTTCAACTCATGATCCACTGCATCCATATGAGATTGTCCTTGAACATATTTGGGTATAGTGGTTTGGTGTTCTGCCATATAAAGTTTGGAATGGGGTCATCTGTGTACTAGTATGATAACTAATATTAAAGCAATACTCAGCCCATGTAAGGAATTTAGGCCATTCCTTCGGACAATCCATAACATAAACTCTTAAATACTGTTCCAAACATCGATTCATGACTTCAGTTTGACCATCTGATTGAGGATGGTAAGCTGAACTCATTTTCAAAGTTGTCCCACTGAGTTTAAATAACTCAGTCCAAAAGTGGCTCATAAAGACTCTGTCCCTATCCGAAACAATTGTCTTTGGAATTCCATGTAATTTGACAATTGTATTCACGAACAAGCTGGCTACTGATGTAGCAGTCTAATGAGCTATAGACTCCCAAAATGAGAATATTTGGAAAGCCTATCTACGACCACCATAATAACCGAATATCCACAGATAAAGGAAGGCCAGTGATAAAATCCATCAAAATCCTCAAAAACTTCTTGAGGAATGGGAAGTGGTTGTAATAACCCCTGGGGATGTGTGGTCAAATGTTTTATCTGTTGACACACATGGCAACACTTCACAAAAGTTTCTACATCCCTCTTCATATTAGGCCAAAAGAAAGATTCCGAAAGCCTTTTAAAATATTTCAATATGCCTAAATGACCTCCCATGTGAGCTGAATGAAATTCTAATATCGGTGAATTGATAATAGAAGAATGAGGAGGGATAAAAATTTTGGTTCCCAAAAAGAGTAAATCATCTTTGACCACTAAAGGCCACTATAAAGAAACTCCAGCTTCACAATCTGATAGTAATTTTTGCCATTCCTTATTTGTTTTGAACTCTATCTTAATTAGTGTGACAAAGTCAAAGGAAGGCAATGATAGTGAAAGTAACTGGGCTGTGGGATCAAAGCTACGCGATAAAGCGTCAGCTACCACATTTTCAGAGCCCGGTTTATATAAAATTTCATAATCATATCTCAAAAGTTTCACCAAATATTGTTGCTGTTCAGGAGTCTGAGTGGTCTGAAACAAAATTTCTTTGAGACTCTTTTGATCTGTTCAAATAATGAAATGCCATCCCAACAAATAATGTCTCCACTTTTTAACAGCCTCAACTAAAGCCACCAATTCACAAACATAGGTACTTGCTTTCTGCATCCGCATGGAGAATTTCTTCCTAAAGAAAGCAATAGGATGAGAGTTTTGATGTAACACAGCACCCATACCAGCTCCTGAGGCATCAGTGTCTACTATAAAAGTCTGAGTGAAATCAGGTAGAGCTAAAACCGGAGTAGTCATTAAAGCCTTTTTCAAGGCTAGAAAGGCTGATGCAGCCTGAGAATCCCAAAGATAAGCATCTTTTTTTAATAGATTGGTGAAAGGAGCAGCAATACTAGCATAATGTTGAACAAATCTTCTATAATAACCAGTGAGCCCCAAAAATCCTCGTAATTGTGATGAATTAATTGGAATAGGCCAAGTTTGGATTGCCTGAACCTTAGAAGGATCAGGAGAGACTCCTTCAGCAGAAACAAAATGGCCTAAATAATCAATTTTAGTTTGACCAAAAAGACATTTGGACCGTTTCAAAAAAAACTGATGTTCTTTGAGACAACACAAAGTAGTCTCCAAGTGAAACAAATGATCATCAATAGATTTGCTGTAGATGAGAATATCACAAAAAAAAAACAATGATGAATTTTCTCAAATATGGTCAAAAAATATTATTCATCACAGACTGAAATGTTGATGGAGCATTGGATAAGCCGAAAGGCATAACCAAAAATTCATAATGGCCTTCGTGAGTACGAAAGGCTGTTTTATGAATATCTTCTGGAAACATGCGAATCTGGTGATAACCAGCACGCAGATCTAACTTGGAAAATATAATTGCTCCAAACAATTCATCCAAAAGTTCATCAATAGTGGGTATAGGAAATTTATCCCAAATAGTGACCTGGTTTAAAGCTCTATAATGGACACAAAATTGCCAAGACCCATCTTTCTTCTTCACCAACAGAACTGGTGATGAAAACGGACTATTACTAGGCCGTAAAATACCAGAATCGAGCATTTCCTGAACCAACTTCTCAATTTCCCCCTTCTGAAAATACGGATAACGATAGGGCCTAACATTAATGGGTTGTGAATCATTCTTCAAATGAATATGATGTTGAACATCTCTGAGAGGGGGCAATGATGATGGAGTCTCAAAAACACTCTGAAATCTGCCCAAGAGCTCTTCAATAGAGTTATTGTAGGTGGTATCAATGAGTGAATGATCTGTCTGAGCCACCAAACTAAATAATCCAGCAATCTGATCAGCTTTGATCAATTTGCGTAATTGAAGAGACTCAATACGTTGGGGTAATCGAGAAGAAATGCCCTGTAAGCAAATGTGATGTCCATTTAACATGAAATCCATAGTAAGATGGGCATAATCCATAGTGACAGGCCCTAAAGTTTGTAGCCACTGAATTCCCAAGACTAAATCTGCTCCTTGAATAGGTAAAACATAAAGATCAACATTAATCTGAGTTTCACCCAAAAGTAAGGGAACTTTCTCACAAAACCCTAAACATGTCAAATATTCCCCATTACCAATCATTACTTTAAATGAGGAAATAGCTAGAATAGGCAAATGTAATTGTTGTGCAATGTGTTCCTGAATAAAATTGTGAGTACTTCCAGAATCCACCAAAATGGAAACTGGTTGTCCTCCAATATGTCCTTCCAATCGAAGGGTACAAAGAGCTTGTGTACCAGAAAGAGCATAATAACTGATCTCAATAGGAATTTCCTGAGATTCCTGAGTATCAACATGCAATGGTGTATCCACCTGTTTCGTCTCATCAATATCATCATTAGGCTGAATTATCATAAGAAATTTAGCCTTACAAATATGATCTTTATTAAATTTCTCATCACAATTGAAACAAAGACCCTTTTTCTCGACGTACTGCCATCTCAGTAGGAGTCAAACGTTTAAAGGGTAATGATTTCTTTGGAATTGAAGTGAAAACAGTGGGTTGAGAAGATGAATTTAAGGTAGATTTGGTAGGAAAAATTTTAGGTTTGAGTGAAGTCTGTGGAGTATATGTAGAAGAAATACTGGTTTTTGAAAAAGTAGTATGTGGTGAAAGGGTAGAAAATGATGTAGGGTAAGGAAAAGTGTGTAAAAACTTATATTCAAAAATCTTGGCTAGACTCATAGCTTGAATTAGACCAGTAGGTTGAGAAGCTAAAACTTCTTGCTGAATAAGAGGTTTTAATCCTGAAATGAAACAGCTCATTAAGAAACTTTCAAATAAACCAATAACCTGATTAGATAGAGATTCAAAAGCATGTTGATATTCAGCCATTGTTCCAGATTGCATTAATTTGGAAAGCTTTCCTTGCGATCCTCATACATAGAAGGACCAGAACGTTGTTCCATGGCTTTAAGAAAAACAGGCCAAGTGGACAATAAACCACTCCGATATAACCACTGATACCAATCAGCCGCAGCATCGTCCATTGCAAAATATGCAATTTTCAAACGTTATGAGTCAGGAACATTGTGTAGATCAAAAAATTGATTGGCTCGGAAAATCCATGAGATAGGATTGTCCCCTAAAAACTTGGGTAAATCCAATTTCATATTTCTCATGTAGAGAAAAGGAGACTCCCCATTACTTAAATGTCTCGATGGAGAAAATGATGAATGATCCTGAGAACCAGAATTTGGATTAGATTGATTCTCCATTTGCAATTTCACAAATTGCAAAACTTGAGTCATATCTGCCAATAGTCGATCAGTTTTAGACTCAAGTGAAGTGATCTTAGTGGCATGAGATTGAAGATCATCTTTAAACTGAGAAATACTTTTAGTGCCGTCTGCCATGACAACAATGGCAGCAATCAAATCAATGAAAGCACCAATGATACACCCATACGGGCCTTGGACTCTCACGTGCGAATATTTAAAAGAAAACCCTAAATTGCTCTATCACTCTCTCTCTCTCCGACACACTCGAGGTAATGTTCTTTCTCTCGTTTCTTTTCTTTACAGAGTAAAAACTAGGGTTTCCTTTTCTAATGTTTTCGAATGTTCAAATGATCAGATCTCTATAGACTCCTGTTCTAATACTTCCGTTGATGTATTTTGCGAGGTGGATAGTGTTGGATAATATCTGGAATTCGAGCTTCCAGTAGGCTCCTTGCTCAGATCTAAGTTGGGTAAAACTGATACCCTGCTCTGTTCTATTATCTGTCATTTATATGTTTCCACGAGATTCTTACAGTCTGTTTTTACATCCTTTTGCCAGCTATGTTTGCTATCTATTTCTACGATTACAAAAGACAGCTACTACATGTGTTGCTTAGCTGTTAACTTTCTAAACTGTTACATGAAACAAACTTGCTAGATATTTCAACCAATACAACTGTATGTTGCTATGTTACTTAAAACAGATGTATTCTGTTTTTTATTTCGTGATATAATCTTGTAAGTGTATTGGTGTTCTTCTGGTCCTGTGACTTCGTCATAACACAATACTAATGTGTATCGCATCTTGCAAGTGCGAGACAAGCATGCATCGCATGTTGTGGGAGCAATTCATGCATGTATTACATATTGCTAGTGCGATCTATGTATTATATTTATAAGAGTGTCACACTTGTAATATGCGATAAAAAAAATTCAAATATTGCACCACCAATATGCGATACAACAATAGTATTTATATAATTAATTTTGTCTAATTTGTAAATATGTAATTGTTTTAGCCCATTGATGAACAAAAAAAATTTCTCAAATCTTTCTCTCATGGGATAAGAATACTATGTTGGGTGTCTTCAGGAACCAACTATGCCAATCAAGTTGAAGGCAAAGGATTGTATGTAGACATGCAAACATTCTTGTCCTTAAGCCATTTTGGCAGCAGAAAACGACTTCAATGACGCGTCCACCGCGATAAATCAAAGTAAATGGATTCTACCCATTGTTTGGTCTTCTCTCTATTTTTCCACCGACATAACTTTACAGGTTTCTCTATTATTTAAAAGTGGAAATATTGTAGAACAAGAAAGAGAAAGGAACCTTCCACCCATATAACTCGAAATTTCAGCTGCAAAAAGAACTAGGGAAACACCATAATAAATGGGGTAAGTGTTATATTTGTTGCCTAAATTTTATAAATAATATGCAATCAACTATCTGAAATTTAAAAAAATGTTAATTTGCTATCTAAAGTTTAAAAATGCAAAGTGGATAAATTTAGGTAATACATTGACACTTTTTAACTTCCCGTAGTTAATTAATGGCTTTATAAGTTAGTAACATCTTTCTTAATCTCTCAAATAAAATATAGCAAGTTTGAATTCCCCGTTCCCATTGTAATGATAAAAAAAATGAAAAAAACTTCAAAGAGTTAATTACACAAATCGATAAAATTTGGATATCAAATGTGATATTCACCATCATAAATTTACATAATTACTTCTAGAAAACAAATTTAAAACTATCCTTATCTAATTAATTATTTATTTATTTATTTACAAAATAAAAGACTCCACTAATAAAGAGAACAAAAAGTTCATTGAAAGGTGAAGATGTAAAAGCCAATTTGCTAAGCTATAGAACAAAGTCACAAGTAGCTCTTTAACAATATTTTAAACGCTTGTCTTCCAGAATGACTTAATACAGTCGTTTATGATAAAGCTCACAGCCACAGCCTTAGGAGCTAACTTTACTAGGCGATCATGACCTTTCGGCAGTAAATCAATGGAATTCTATAACATAATTGAAATCATATATGAGAATGGAGCATAAGCCTGAGCTCGACACTTTTCTGCCCAGTTGATGGTTTATAAATCAACAGAATAGAGTTTTCTCAACTATTTCAATCCCCATTATTACATGATGAGATAGTTCTATCGCTGCATAAGAAACAGGAAATAGCAAACTCAAAAATTGAAATCGACTAGGGTCGCACTTGCAGTTATACATTTATCTATGCGATGGCAAAACAGAAGATTTTCTCCCTAATTGAATAGATGACATGATAGAAACTTGTTCCAAGGCCCTAGGTACAAGACCAAATGAATCTCAACAAACAATGCAGGGACCAGGGGAACTTAAATTGCACTCAGAAAGGAAGCAGGGGGAGGTGGTGTTGGGATGTCTACAGTCCCTTCAAGCATTAGCAGAACCTTTCTCATTGAAGGACGTAGTGTTGGATCTTCGAGAGTGCACCAAAGTCCTACCTTAACCATCCTTTCTAATTGCCTTTTGTCGACGAGATCATGTTCATGATTCACTAATTTATTCAGCTCGCCTGCTTCAAAGCACTTGTACACCCATTCCTCAATAATGCATTCTTCTTCGGGAAGTTCCCAGTTTACACAATGACGAGAGCATATGATCTCCATCAATACAATTCCAAAACTGTAGACATCCGCCTTTACTGTAATAGGCATTTTCTTATACCATTCTGGTGCAACATACCCTTTTGTTCCCCTTATTCCAGTTGTAGTGTTGGTTTGATTAGCCTTCAGCAGCTTTGACAGCCCAAAATCGGATATCTTTGCACACCCATGTTCATCAATGAGTATATTTTGAGGCTTAATATCACAATGAATGATTTGCATCTCACACTCTTCATGTAGATAGAGAAGCCCTCTAGCTATGTTACGGGCAATTCCTATCTTTTCTTCCCAACAAAGTTGTTTTTCTGCTGTGAAAAGAATATCAGCAAGAGAACCATTGCTCATGAATTCATAAACCAAAAGCCTCTGAGATCCTTCAAAACAGAATCCGATCAGGCACATGAGATTTCTATGGTGCGTTCTCCCTATAATTTTCACTTCATTTTGGAATTCTCTTTCACCATCTGATAACAACCCCTCTAATTTCTTGACAGCTACAGTCCCTAAACAATCCAAAAGCGTACCTCTGTAGACTCTTCCAAATGCTCCTCTGCCGATCTCTTCTGCAAAGTCATTGGTCACTTGCTTCAGCTCATCAAAAGTAAATGATCTAGGTGCAGTTTCCTTTACGGTTCCCATGTTTTCATTTTTTGGAATGGCTTTATATGCCGATGTGCTAATCCTATAGACAAGAACCACAGATACCAAGATCATCACAAGTCCGCAAGCACCAATTGCAATACTTATGGCTAAAACATCCCTTCGAATTTCTTTTCTTCCCTCTCTTTGAAGCATGCCATCAGTGGCATTACCACCACTGGAAACAGCAACTTTAACATAAACAATATTTGAATCTTCAAGGTCTCTCCGACCATATCGGAGAGGAAGTCTCTGCTTCTTGCAGGTTCCATCTTTATATGACACAGCTTCGCAATTACAATCCTGCAAACATGATGTCTGGCATTGGTCATTCGTAGGTAATGACAAGCTAATATAATTATTATCTTCCCATCTAGTGTTGGGAACCGGTCGCATAGTGTAGCTACCGTTCCCCTCTGAATCCTTGCAACTCTGTGGTGTGAAACTCCTTTCACACCCTGAAGTCCAATTGCCCGGGTTCACAGCTTCAAATCCCGGAAGGCACCTACAAGTAGCATCCTGATCCATATTAATGCAAAATCCATTAATACCACATCTGCCCTTGGGATCACACCTATCATTGGAAGAATTCCATAGGATTGACCAGACTTTATTCGCTGTTAAGTTGTATGAATACAATCTGAAAAGGCCGTCGACATCTAGTCTCATAAGTAAAATATGTGATTTCCCAGGGATTCCTCCTTCTGTAAGGTTTTTTATGTACTTCCCCGTGGTGTTTATCAAGAACAAAGACCCGCCATTGTCAAGGCCAAGAGTAATATTACCTCCTGATCCATCTGTCCCCGATGACCAATAAGCATAATTGCCTGTGTCTAGGGTGTTAATTGGGTATTGCACGAGATTGCCATCGGTTTGCATCTTGAGGCGAAATATTCCTGTGGATGGATCGGTATCGGAAACACTAGAAAACAACTCTTTCCCTGCTGGAAGACGTTGTCCTGCTAAAAGGGTATTTGTTGGTGTGTCGAAACTTTGCCATACTGTATCTCGACCAGAATTGTAGATCACAAAGTTGCCTGAATCAAGCATCGAGGCAAAAGCAGCAGATTCTAGAGGAGAAGCAATGGTTGTGTCTTGTGCCTGAGATGATTGGAGGATGAGTCTTCCATCAACGGTGAAACGCAACGTGGCATCACGCGAAACCGGAGGACTGTCACGGTTTGCCAACCAAACAACAGTCCCATTGGGGATTCCTGCAATGAAAACTCCAACCGTGTAGCCATTTCCTTTTGGAATAAACCCAAAAGCGTAGAGACCAGAAGGTGATAGCCAGTAGGAGTTGTTGGCAGGCGTTAAAGTTGAGGTGAAAGAGATGTTTGATTGCCTTTGAGAATCTGCTACAGATCCAAATGTTGCTACAAGAAAGAAGAACAAAACAGCACCCATCACAACAAAACACAAATCTTTCCCTCTCAGTATAAGAATACTATGTTGGGTGTTTTCAAGAACCAACTATGTCAATCAAGTTGAAGGCAAAAGATTATATATATCCAAACTGTCCTTGTCCTCTAAGCGGGGTTGGAAGCAGAAAACGACTTCACTGACCCGTCCACGGCGATAAATCAAAGTCAATGGAGGTAACCCCTTTTTTTTAAGTCCTTTTCCAATCTTTGGAAGTAACAGTCAAAGTAGCTTAATTGATGGGTTGCAGTTGACTTGGAGACGACCCATTTTTTGGTCAGCTTTTTAGTTACCCATTGAAATGATTTTAACAAGTTAGTCTATTGTCTTGTGTTTTTTTACATTATTACATAGTACATCTATCATTTGAAAATGGAGATAATAAGAGGAAGTAACTTCCTTTGCAAATCTTGAATCATGTTTAATTTATAAAAAAATTATGTCGTGTCTCACTATGGATTGCTTCAACTACAATTTTTTTTGTACTTTTTCTAGTTGTATTGCTTCATTACTGGTTATGAACTTATTTTTGTACGATATGCTTATTTCGGGCATAACATCGGTCGACCCTGCTTAAATAACTGTATATAAGTGAAATTTACCTTAAATAGATTATATCATAATTAATCAAACAAACAGCAGAAATCATTTATACCAAGTGTAATTGATAGATAGAAATTCTCTTTATATAATTTCGAATAAAAGCAATCTATTCAATCAACTTTCGGTTAGCTAAAAAAAATAAAATAAATATAGAGGAAAAAATCAACGTTTCTAGAAGTTTCAGAATTCAGGCCGACGTGTTTGGATGTGCCTAGTGGACTTCGGGGGAGAAAAGGACTTAAGAGACCAGGTATTATGTTTATGCAAAGGTTGACGCGACTAGCGCGTTGTTGGTGGATAATATAATCCATCGTCAAAATTTTAATTGATTTAATTTGATTTCTTGTTTTTTTGGTTAATCTATTGCTATTATTAAGAGAATCTCCTAAGTTCGTGTCAAAAAATTAGGATAATAACCGACTTTATTTTATCATTTTTTATATTTATCTTTTTTTTCTTATTTAGCAATTACTGATTTTAAATACTCCACTATCTTTTTCTCTCCTCTTTGTTATCCATTGAAATGCTCTATTCTTCATAAGTATCCTTCTCAATTTTTTAATTTTGGCATCAGGGTTCTACTTGTTTCTGATGGTTTGTTCATTTCTACAAGAAATGTACGATTTTTAAGCTTTTTTTTTTTACAAATCAATCCAAACGAATTTGAGCAAAGGCAAAGTCTATTATGTTGTTTCACCATGGTATTTGGTTCATATATATGTTGTTTCATCAAGGTATTTGGTTTGTATATGTTGTTGATTCATGAATCTTATGAATTCATGCATTGTTTGGTTGTCAATGTATGTTCTAAGCGTTATTGATTCTGATACCACAACCCCACAAGTTTCTACTTATTTGTGATGGGTTCGTTCATTTCCATAGGGAAGGTATGATTTTAGGCTTTTTTTTTCACAAATCAATCTGAACGCAATTTGAGAAAAGACAAAGTCTATTATGTTGTTTCATCGAGTTATTTGGTTTGTATATATGTTGTTTCACCGAGACATTTGATTTGCATATGTTGTTGATTTATGAATCTTATGAATTCATGCATAGTTTGGTTGTCAAGGTATCTTATGGGCATTGTTGATTTTGATTCTACAACCCTACAACCCCACAAGGTTCTACTTATTTCTAATGGATTTGTTCATTTCTACAAGGAAGGTATGATTTTTAGACTTTTTTTTTCACAAATCAATTCTAACATAATTTGAGCGAAGGCAAAGTCTATTACATTGTTTCACCGAGGTACTTGGTTTGTATATGTTGTTGATTAAGGTTTGTTTGTTTTGCCAACATGCAACAGCATGCAACGTTTTCAAACAGACCATTTGTTAAAAAACAAATACAAATGAAAAACGATGTTTTTACTCATAAACAGATAAAACAAACTAAATATAGATAAGATACATATAAGATTTGGATACAGATCAGATACAAATATAGATAAAAAAAACTATGTTTTTGCTGATAAATAAATCAAACAGACCAGACACAGATAAGATACAAATGCAAACCAGATTTAGATGAAAATTAGACAATCCAAATAGACCCTTGTGAATCTTACGACTTCATGCATAGTTTGGTTGTCAATCTTCTAGGTGCTGTTGATTCTAATTCCACAACCCCACATATTAAAAAGATTGTACTTTTATTTAAAAATGCCTAGCATTCATATCTTTACCTATCTACGTTTGAAAAAACAAAAGTTTCAACATCCAATCAATATAGCCACTAAAAGAATAAATTTCATCGCAAATACCAAATAATAATTTCTTGGCTAATTTGGTTTTAGATGGTCATCAAAGATAAACAACTACCTTTTCACATTTTGTCTCTTTTTATTTTTGTTCTTGTCTTACATTATAAACCATATAAAACTAACAAACAAGACCAATATCATATTTTATTCCACGATTCAGAGATATCAAAATACTACATAAATTTAATTAAAAAAATGTTGACATGAACACAAGTATGGAGAAAGTTTCATTAAATAAAACAAAAGAAGAAGAAGAACTTACCAATCCATTCAAGTTAGTGAAAATCCAAGGGGTGAAAATTAACTATAAAAATATATAGCATTTATAGCATCTAGGTTGTTTAAGTGTGAAAGAATTGACAAGGTGATTGAAATTTGAGTAAAGATTGACACCCGAGTTCTATTTACTTTGATAAATTAGCTAATGCGTTTGTTCATTTCTAGTAAATACACGATTCCAGGTGAAAGCAAGGTCTATTGTGTTGTTTCATCAAGGAATTTGGTTTGTAAATATTATTCATCTACGAATTTTATGAATTCTTGCATAGTTTGGTTGTCAATATTCTGACTGTTGTTTATTCTAATCATAGAATAAAGTTGTGAGAAGGTTGTTTCGTTGTGAAAGAATTGAAAAGGTGATTGAAATTTGAGTAAAGATTGTATTTTCTGGACTTTTAAGAAAAAAAATCTTAAAGTCTAGTGTGCCTATGTGTTAGCCCATTGATCATGTACTATGAACTGAAGGAATATTGAATTAGGTGGTGATGGAGACAATTGGCATGTGGTTTTAAGCAAATGTGGACTAGAGGGTTCTAAGTTATTTTAGTCATTTAGAAAGGTACAATCGTCAACAAGGTGAATGTCAGTGGCTTTAATAGTTTACTATTTTAGATTACACATGTCCTTTATCCTATGTAACAAGTATTTTATGCATACATTTAACTCAATGTTTGGATTTTTCAACACTGAGTAAAGGTTTAGGGATTGACAATTCATGTAACATTTCATAAAACCAGTGGCATTCCACTCGAGCCGTGTGTATATCTGTTGATCTTCAAATGTGATACCCATTGTCATCTTTAGGAGAGGTTATACTTCAGTATAGGAAAGTTGTTAAATGCATCTTTACTACATGGATGTTTGCTTGTTTTGGTTTAAAGTATTTTGTTTGAGAAGTTATATAAATATAAAAGGACAGATGTCTTATAAACAATAAGTATCACACATGTTTTTGAGGATTTCTTTTTTATTTTTTTATTTCTAAGTCGTTGCCTTTTTTCATCATTCTAAAGTTATATCCGTCTTTTATGAAGACGTATATAACTTTAGAATGATGGATTTTCTAATTAATCCATAAACATATGATTTCCAAAACTCATGTAAATTACAAGTTGTTTTGTTTTTTCGGTACTTCTTTATATTCACACACACACACACACCATATATATATATATATATATATTGATGAAATTGCCATTCAATTAAAGAATTTAAAAAAAAAAAAAAACGTTACTATGACTTCTCTATATTTTCATTTATTTATTTATTTTGCCAAAGTGTTACTTCAAGCTTGATGTTTTAGGTTTCAAAATTGTGCAAGTAGCTACTATAATAAAAGGAAAAAGCTAGCAAATTATTCTTATTTGCATCATCATCATGATATAATGTGTTGGATTTGATGATCATTATTTTTTGTTGTAAATTTGCTTTCGTGTTTCCACAGATTAGACAAAGAAATGAATTAGAAGAGGAGAAAAAGATCAAAGCATTTAGACAAATTTTAATTAGAAGAGTGAAGCAAATGGAATTATTTCAAGGTCTCATTGACATAAGTTTAAGAAGTCATGAGTGACGTCTTTCTTTTTACTCTTATAAATAATTGAGGTTAGTTTTAGAAAAGGAGCTATAAAGCATTACAATAGCCTCATTGGTATCACTGCAAAGTAGTAAATTATGATGTAATTGAAGATTTTGTATTTGGATAATACTTTTACTTATAGAGATTGAAGGAACACTATTTGAAACTAGCTCATATTTATCTTGATATTCAGATCACCAGAGTGATCTAACTAGGAAATGCTTAAAAAAAACAAAAATTTCTTATCATATTTATTCTTTCTAGATTAGTTTGTTTGAAGAAAGACTAAAAATAAATATATAAATAGTGGAATATATGAAATTTTCTATATGTTATTTTTGTTGACCATTTTGATTGTATAATATTTATTTATCTGTTCTACACGTGTCAGTTAAGTAATACACTTCAGTTAAGTAGTTAGTTTTTGCTCTTCGTATATATATGTGCACTGTTGTACTTGAGTTAGATATTTTTAACGAAATAACAAACTTTCTTTACACATAACTTTCTTTTTGCTCTGTTCCTATCTTCTTCGATATTCTCTTCGTATCAGGTAAGTTTTCCACTTCATTTTCTTTTGAGTTCAAGATGGTAATGGAGCCCTAGGTTAGGGTTTTATATTACTTTCATCTTTGTTTTCTTTGTTGTAAATGGATAATTTGAAAGTAATGAATATGACTACTAATATAGATCAGTTTTGTAGTAATCCGCTTTATTTTTTAGGATTAGATAATCCAGGCACTGTTATTATGAATGTTATGTTTTGTGGAACAAATTTTTTGAGTTGGAGTGGGTCAATTAAATTTGCTTTAGGAGCAAAATCTAAGATAGGATTCATAGATGGTTCATGTGTATGTCCTGATGTTGATCATGTGAATGAACAATGAAGGATAAGATGTGATTTTATAGTTCAGTGTTAGATTCTTAATTCTATGGCAAAGGATTTATCTGAGGGATTCATATATGCTTCATCGGTTCATGAACTTTGTAATGATATATGTGAGCATTTTGGATTCATGAACGGACATCTCTTGTTTCAATTGCAAAATGAAATTGTTAATTTCAAGCAAGAAGGAGCTAGTATCACAATATGTTTTAACAAATTGAAGCGGTTATGGGATGAGCTTAATGATTTGTGTGCCCTACCTTATTACTCATGTGGAGTAATGGAACATTATAGATGTGAAGTTTTCCAAAAGTTTTTAGAATTGGATAGTCAAAATAAATTGATTCAATTTATTATGGGTGAAAATGAAGAATATGAAAATATAAGAAATCAAATATTGTCCATGGACCCTTTGCCTCTATTAATAAGGCTTATTACCTAGTTTTTCAAAATCAAAAATAGAAACTAATCACTTGTCAATCAAACTCCAATCATCAAAATAGCATTTACATGTTGAGAATGCAAAAATCAGCAAGTTCTAATTTTTGAAGAGATAAGAGATGGAAAGTTATTCAAGGAAATGTAGTTTGTACACATGGTAAAAAGGTAATTCATAGCATTGAAAATTGTTGGTTTTCTTGATTGGTACAAAACACCAAAGGAAAGAAGGAATAGTAGAGTTGTTGCACATGTGGATGCTAGGAATCAGGACACTCCTCTTGATGATACAACTAGGAGTAAAGTGTATCGGTTGAAATCTAAAGATGATGACCAATTCATTTTGAGAATTTACAACCAGGTTGTTAAGATATTAAAGGAGAAGCAATCGGATGGTATGATGCATGCTTTTATGTTGACCTTCTCAAGTAAATGGTCTTTTATTGCTTCTTATATGAATTCTTTAAGTAAAGAGTGTTCTTAAATTGTAGATTTTGGTGCCTCAGATCATATCACATCAAATCATGACCTGTTAAGCCACATATACACTTTACCTAAACCTATGCATTTGAGATTACCTTATGGTAGCATGAAATCTGTTACTAAAGCAGAACAAATTCAATTAAACAAAGACATCACTTTATTTGATGTCTTGCCGGTTCCTATTTTTTCTTGCAACCTTCTTTTAGTTACTAAACTTTTGTCTCATACAAAATATAATGCCTTCTTTCTTGCTAATAAATGTCTTTTTTAGGAACCGAACCTTAAAAAAGATGTCTTGGTGACAAAAACTTACAATGTTAAGAATAATCGAGGTACGTGAAAATTATAAATTTTAGAAGTTTAGTGAAGGTTTTTGATATATTAATAATCAATAATGGAAAGTTTTAGAAAAAAAATAAAATAAAACAAAATATACGAAGAAACGAGATGGAAGAGGAACAGGAATAGGAAAGTGGATGTCTCCGAGGCATATATATATAAAAGAGGTCTTGTCCTCAAGAAATCAAAACTTAGGGAATACGGTTTGACAAAGGTAATTCCTTCTAAAGGAATTAACTTGGAGAGCAAGTGAACTAGGAATAAAGAATTTAGATATTATACGGGTTTGATAACATGTACTATAAATACTTATTTAATAATAATTTTGGATGCAATCTTATGTACCTATTATATCTAATACTCAAAATACTATGATATACTTAAAATATTTAGTTTAAGGCTTTTATTTTTCAATTATAATATCCATTATCGTAAACTATTTTCTCGTTAAGGGTTTAAGTTATTGGTGTTTTAATATTTTATGTTTTAATTAATAATTAAATTATCTTTAATTTGACTTTATATATTTTATTATTATAAAATTACAAGGCTTCGCATACGTCATAGCAACATCCCAAAGGACGATTTAAAGACGTCCAAGTATTGGTGTTCTCCTAATTAGAGCTACCGAGTCTTAAAATTTATAAACCTATATTCTATCACTCACTCGGTTTGACAAGCAAGTGTACCTATCATTTATTAGTATTGAAGAGTATAAGGTCGTCTCCATTAGAAACATTTTCAAGCATTAGTACTTTCTAATCCTCCTATTATATGGTAGATCAATTAAAAGAATGGCTAAATTATTACTACTAATCTAATACTAGAAATTACACTAGTTATACTACTTAATACAACATAATAACATGATACAACATTAACAATCAAATTTTTTCGTCTCCTTAGCATGAATTCCAACCAAGAGTTTTTTAATCATTAATTCTCTACAGAAATGCATTATCTATATGAATATTGTTCTCACAAATCATTCATACCTAACCATAAATGTGTTTAATTGGCATCTCTTCCTAATTTAATAGCCACTTAATGATTGCATTAAGGACTATGTTATACTAAATTCCTTAGAGAAAATGCAGAAAATCTCACCATAATATCTCTATCACTATGAGCAATTAGTCAGTAAATTAGATCTATTCAATGAAACCATCTCTTAATATGTTCCAAAGAAATCTAAGTAAGAACCTTGTTGCGCATACACAAATTCCTAGATTCATTCAATTCAACTTACTGGACTAATTAAAACTAGATAAATTATGCATTTAAGAACCATTTATGTTATCAATGAACAAATTCTATTCTCTACTCATACACAGTGATAAAATAAGAAATAAACAAGATTAGTGATAACAGAAACATAGACATGATAAAAGAGAAGAGAGCAGAGAAAATAAAACCCCTTTATTGGATTTAGATGAAAATTGAAGTCTTGTAACACGAACACATGAACAACAACATAGTTCCTTCGACTTTCTCAAGTTTTTTAGGAAACAACCAACAAACTATAGACACACATGCACACTCATTCCCTCCCTTATGCATGGAAAAGAAGATATCCACATTGTATCCTAATATAAATTATTACAATGAGTGAATTAATTGATGGAAAAATCCCCCTATATTATTTTTAATGAATGGGTATGTTGTCTTTTATACCCTTAGACATTTCCCTAAAGATTACAAACGAAATCTGCGTCTATTCACAAGTAAAACCTATTAATTATACTGTTTAGGGAAAAGTCAAGAGAGTATGTTTTCGAATCACACTGAGAATCATGCCCTTAACTCTGCCCTTGGTAAAGTCTGGTCATTTGAAATTTATGAATTATGCCTGTGATTCTGATCGTGGTAGCCACTAATCTTGAATTCTTTAGGAATCACGCTTGTGAACTTGCTTTTAAAAGCCTTAGAAGTTGGATTTTCACAAGTCATAGGCATGAACTTGCCCGTTAGAAGCTTCTAGAGTTGAATTTCTCATTTTTACGTCTGTGATTGGTTTCCATGTTAGTCTATCTTCACTCCGTTAGATAAGTCTTAGTGAAATTCTCCCTGAATTCTTTTAAATGTCTCCAATATGCTCGAATTTGACTTGAAATGAATATATATCCTAACTAAGTACCAATTCTCCTATAAGTCATGTCAATAAAACTATAAATTGGACTTAATTAGTTATCAAGAACAAGGATAAATCATGCCTATCAAATATCTACCAAAATCTAAATTTTTACCATTACCAAGAGCTCATTTTAACGCTCTAATTACATCAGCCCAAAATTTATACAAATTTCTCTATAAGTGGAACCATAGGATAGATGAAGAGATGTGAGGATCTTACCAGCTACTATAAATTTGGAGCGCACCACTTTCACCCATAGAGCATTTGGATCGGTGAGACTTACTCAGCTAGGCTTCATGAGAAATGCAACAATGTCAAGCATCTTTCTAATGCTTAACCATTCCATACCTTTCATTTGGAAAATAGTTTTCCAAGCAACAAAGTTCAGTCAATCGTTGCCTCTCATATTTCCCTATAGAAACCTCCTACAAACTTTGTCGATACTATCACATATTCTCTTAGAACAAAGGTTGTTTGCATCATCTATTAAGGAAAGATTGATAAAGTCGATTTGCACAAAGTGGAATGACTAGCTAAAGAGATCTTATGCCTGTGATGATTCCAATTATGAGCTTTATCACTAACCTTCTTGAGAATTATGTTATATGTTCCCTTGATCACCTTCTTATGAATGAGTAGGACACCAAGGTACTTGCCAAAGTCTATGTCATAGCAAATCCCAATTTTATACTAAGAGTAGTAGCTAAATGGGTATCAACATTTATGGAGGAAAATAATTGTGACTTATCCTTACAAATCTTATGTCGAAAATAGTCACAAGATTCATTTAGAATATGAGTAAAAGTATCCACCCATCTTTTCGAGACCTATACTTCTTGATCACTGAAATTAGGGGCAATCCAAATATCATTCTCAATAGCAAAAATTGATCGACTGAGATAACTATTCCACGCACCTAATGAACATGTGAGAAGACACTAGATCTCACTGACAAACTCTCCTAGAGGGAGAAAAATTCCTCAAAGATATCACCATTCTACATAATATGAAAAGAACAAGATGCAAGCTACTCAAAATCATATCTAATAGGATGTGAGGGATTCGAACATACTTTAAAGTATATTTAATGAAGTTCCAACTCAATAAACCATATGCTTTCTCCAAATCGATTTTCCACAGTAAACTAGCCCTTCTTCCCCTTCACAAACCTCATAGAATGCAAGAGTTCCTGGGCTATTATGATGTTATTAGTAACATGTCTTCCAGCCATAAGACTTATTTGAGCTAGATTGATAAGAATAGAAATCATCATGGTAATCTATTTGCCACCAGTTTGGTTATAATCTTATAGTTCATTGTATGTAAACCAATTAGCCAAAATTGACTAAACTTTTCTAACCGATCTACCTTTGGAATGAGATTGACTAAGGATTGATTAATCTTATTACCAATCACCTTTAAATCAAAAGTATTCTTCACCATACTACAAACAGAAGTACTAACTACATTGCAATGCTTTTGATAGAATAAAGCAATAACCCTATCAACACCTAGAGCTTTTATTAGCGACATGTCAAACGGCACCATTATGATTTCATCGCCAGACACATCTTTCCCAGTGAAGCAAACATATCATCTGAAAAGGACAAGAGACAAGCTACGATATGATACTGAAGAACATTGGAGGAATCTCCATTATAAGCATCCTTATAAAAGCCATACTGCTATCCTTACACCAAACTACATTAGAAAGGTAAAAGCTAGACACATGCTTCTTCCTCATCATGGAATTCACGTTAGCATGGAAAAAGAAGAATTTCTATCCCCTAATATGATATAATCCATATTAGCCATTTTCTAGCAAAGAAGTTCTTCCTAAGTCAAAACATGTTCAAGCTCATCGCAAAGTGAAACATCTCTCACAGATTTCTAGAGGTATGTCTTTTAAGAGCTTTTTGTATTCCTATTAACCAAGCCAACAATCTTCTTTTCTTTTGAAATATGTTGCCAAAAGAGTCCATGTTCTAGTTATCCACCAAAGATGGGAAAGTAAAGATAGACTCATGCATCCAAAAATCACTCCTCTAACTAGATCTCAAAAAGTCCAACCATCAAGGATGAGACTCTCAAGTAGCCAAGTATTTGAAACGCTTTTCTCTACTACCGACAACAACTAAGCATTCAACATTACAAAGAAGAGGATAGTGATCAAAGTATACTTTCACTAGATGATTCACTATCGATAGTAGAAAAAACTCAAACCACAGTCTACTCCCAAAGGCTCTGTCTAACCTTTCATAATACATGCCTCTAGGCCACATGATTTTTTTCCCCACATAAGGAACTTCAAGTGTAGCAAAAAAAAAAAAAAAACAAAGAACTTCAAGCAACCTCATTTTTTATAGCCATCCTCTATACCTTTTACATACTACAATAGGTTGTGATCTTATCACCCATTCTCAATGAAGCATTGAAGTCTCTAGTAGTAAGTCAGGGCTTAGCAGAACTCAAGGTAATGTAATCTAAATCTCCCTTAAGCTGCCAGAGAATCATTGAATTTTGACTGTGATAAACTACAGTAAACAAAAAAGCTCTATCAATAGCTAGAGTAACTCTCATGTGAACAAAAACTCAATAACTTCTCAGGACCACAACATCAAACTCTGTTTTCCAAAACACCTAAGTCCTTCGTGAAAATCCCAAAGCTTTAATATGATGAGATTGCTCAAGTCCCAGTTTCTTACTAAAAAAAACCCCAAAATGCTCTTTCGGATAAAGAATTATCTCTTTGGGTTATTGTCTAGCTTTGTCGCATCTGATGAAGAAGTAGCAAAAATGTTATTTGTTAGGTCCATAAGCAACTCGATCTTCTTGTCCCATCTTCTTTACCTTTGTTATCTTGAGCGTGCTGCCAACCATCCACCCCCCCCCCCCCCCCCCCAAAAAAAAAAAAAAAGAAAAGAATTTTGTGTACAATAATAAAGAGAAATGGTTAGAAAAATATAATAGATATTACATACATAATGTTCATAATGGAGTAATAGCATAATGGTATAGGGCGTGTTTTACATTCCATAAGTTGTTGGATCGAATCTTGTATGCCTCATGTTTTGCTTTCTTATTTTTGGATTTTACTATGCATCACAATAAAGGCACTAAAAGCGCCTGTACTATTACGATTTGGCAATTTGATACCTAATGCTTGATTTTTGACAAAAAAGTACCCATACTTTCAAAATTAAAGTATTAGAAATCTTTGCCTATTCCCTCCTTCCTTTTCTAATGATAGAACCTATGGCCCAATGACATGATCGGATTCCAGCAACTTGTCTTAGTTTTCACCACAAGTAGCAACCGTAGATTCTACATTTTGTTGAGGAGGATATTAGCACACATCTGATTCATGTTCATACTCGCATGTAACAAATAGAGGGCAAATATTCACTTTCAATGTTTTGAATTCGACCATCAATAACAATCAATGCAACCAATGGCCTACTCAAATCGAGCACCACCGCCATTCAAGCAAACTTCCCACTTTTAGATGTCATTGTGTTATAATCAATCTCAATAAACTTCCCTAAAGTTTCTTCTACGGCTTTGAGAACATTCTCATGGTAATATTAAATGGGCATGCCAAGAAACCATACCCAAGTTGCAATAGCATAAAGATTATCATCCTTGGTACTAAAGGTAGGATACCGTGGCTGAAAAGTTAGATAATGACCTATGATAGTCTACTTTCCATTAAGACTTAGGAGTAGCATTTATATAATCTTTTGCTAATGACAAACAGACCATATAATAGTCATTATCAATATCCACGATCTTCACATCACCAGCAAGTTGCCAAAGAGTTACAATTCCTTTATACGAAACAATACTCTTACAGAGAAGTTTGATAATAACAGTTTGTTTCATTGATTATGATGTAAGGGTTTTCACCATATCAGAAAACATAATGGATAGAGGATCCACCTTCAAATCAACCACCATATCATTTACAACAATCTCAATCTCCACTTTTAAAAGATCTTCCTCTGTCATGGTATCATCATGATTTAACAACATATCCTTAAAGGATTTACTATGTTGAACTTTATGTTCACGAATGATTTTGATGAGAATAATTATTACACAATTAATTATTTAAATATCCTTAATTGTTCAAATACGTAAAATATTTATATATATATATATATATGCTTTGTATTTGTTTTGCTATTGTCCAAGTTCTAACAGAGCAATAAGTTGAAGAAAAATCAAGACAAAGCTATCGAGCCTAGTAGAAAAAAGGTGGAGGCACTATTCATCAGATAAAAACAAAAGACTGTTTTGGGCAAAACTATGAAGTCAAGTGCTAAAGTTTTAGGTAAAACTATGAAGTCAATAATTGAATTTTTGGGCAAAATAGTGAAGTCAAGGACTGGAGTTTTGGGCAAACTTTATAAAGTCAAGGACTGAAGTTTAGGCCTCAACCTGAGGTCTCGATTTCATAATTTTGTCCTTGACTTTAGAAAGTTTACCCTTAGGTAAAATTTATAAAGTCGAGGGCTGAAGTTTAGGCCTCAACTTCATAAATTTGGCTTTAGGCAAAATTTATGAAATTAAGGGCTGAAGCTTAGGCCTCAACCTTAAACCTCGACTTCATAAAGTTTATCCTCGACTTTAGAAAGAAAAGGGCTGTTGGAATGCATTTAATGCATGTGTCAGACACATTTAATGCTTTTTCTTTACTTTTGATTTTTACACGTTTTTAAAACGTTAAGTTCATTAAACACAAGTATGGGTTGCTATAAACTTTTTTATAACGAGCAAATTTTTATCAAGAGCTATAATATAATTTTCCTCCTCTCTTTGAAAAAGTATGAGATATTAGAATTTTTGAACGCACTGTAAAAACGAAAACAACGTTCTGTAAAGTTTTTTTTTTTTTTACTTCTGTTTTTGTTCTCATTCTCGTTAATTTGAAGTTTTTTTCAAGAGACAATTAGTGCTCTGTTTCAAAATTGGTGATACACTCTAAACGAAAGTTTTTTAGCATTGTTTAAGATTTAAAAACGTTATTTATCTACTCGTTTAAGGAGCTCCGTTTGTAAAAGGAATTTGTAAAATTTCTAAAGTATTTTCTCTTGTAAATCTGCTCAAATAAAAATGTTTCTTTGTAAAAAAAATTTGTATATTTCATTAAGAGCTTTTTAGTTTGTAAATCTACTCATATAGGAGCTGTTTATAAAAAGCCCTCAAAGAAGGCATTTGTAAAAGAAGTCCTCGTAGATGTAAAGTTAAAAGTCCTCAGTGGGAGACATTGAGAAAAGTCCTCAATGGAGGCAAAGTGAAGTCCTCATGTGAAGCATTGAGAAAAGTCCTCAGTGGGAGGCATTTGAAGTTTGGTCTAGAGTTACCAGCATCGTCCTAATTGGGATTAGGCGGAAGTCCTCAGTGGGAGGCATTTGAAGTCTGGTCGTGTGTTACCAGCACAACACTTGATTTATTAAGTGGAAATCCTTTGTAAAAGGCAATTGTAAAAGTCCTATTGTAATGAGCATTGTTGTAATTCCTCGTTTAAGAGGTGTATTGATTTTGGAATAATCAATATAGTGGTAAAAGTCCTCTTTGAGGCATTTGTACCATGGAGTAGGCAATGGGCCGAACTCCACATTAAATCCTTGTGTTGCTTCTCTTTCTCTCTCTCAAAGCTTCCTTATCTCTGCTTATTTATTAATCAGTTTTAATTAGTTTATTCTATTGCATTTGTTTGTTTTAATTAACTCTTCTTATCTTAGTTAATTAATCTGTTTGATAAAACAAAATTTGTAATACTTAATTCACCCCCCCCCCCCCCCCCCCCCCTCTCTCTCTTAAGTATTCCTTGTGTATTATTTCTAACAATTGGTATCAAGCCTGGTTCTTGTGGTTGATTGCTTAAACACAAAAGAGAAAAGATCATGGCTTCTAATACACGGATTCTTGAGGGTCAGGCTATAAATAGGCCACCGCTTCTTAGTGGGGGTAATTACCCTTATTGGAAGTGTAGAATGAATATATTTTTGAAAGCTCAACATAGATTAATATGGAGAGTAGTTGAAAAAGGACCTTTTACAATTGAAAATAAAAATGAAGATCAATATTCAGAAGATGATTGGAAAAAACTGGATTATAATGAAGCTGCCATGAATATTCTTCATTGTGGATTGAATGAAAGTGATTTCAATAGAGTTTGTACTTGTAAATCTGCTAAAGAAATCTGGGATGAACTTGAAGTAACTTATGAAGGAACTTCAAGGATCAAAGACACTAAAATAAGCTTGTTGGTTGGTCAATTTGAAAGTTTTAAGATGCTGCTGGTGAAACAATTGATCAAATGAATGATAGATTCATTAATATCATTAATCCTTTGAGTGTTTTGGGCAAGAGCTTTACTAATGTTGAAATAAATTCAAAATTGCTAGATCATTGCCAAGGGAATGGGAAGCAAAACGGAGCAATAGAGGAAGCCAGGGATCTTAGCACACTGACAAAAGAAGAGCTTCTTGGTGCACTCAAGACTCATGAGCTCATCAAGAATCAAAGTGAAGAATCCCAAAAGAAGGCTATTGCTCTGAAGGCAACCAACAATGATTCTGATAAGGAGGAGATAAATGAGGATGTTGTGTTGTTTGCAAAGAATTTCAACAAATTTATGAAGGCTGGCAGCTCCTCAAAGTTTAGAAAGGAAAGGAAGGATGTTGTGTGCTATAAGTGCCAGAAACCAGGACACATCCAACCAAAATCCTCTCCTCAAGAAAGCACAAAAAAGATCCAAGAGGGAAGCACTTATTGCTACTTGGAGTGATGAAGAGTCATCAGATTCTGATGAAGAAGAGTTATGCTTCATGGTGATCCATGATGAGGTAAATAATCCTTCATCTTCCTGCTCTAATGATGAATTGCTTGACATGTATAAAAAAGTTTGTAAAAAGCTTAAAAAATCTGAAGAAGATAATAAACAACTTAAAAATCTGATGCAAAATGCTTTAGTTAGATTAGAAGAGTTTCAAGATGAAATTAATGAGCTTAAAACTGAAAATGAAGAAAAAGATGAAATAATAACAGCTCTAGGTTCTGAAAGAGACAGCTTGCATGAAAATCTTAGTAGCATGAATCTGAAAATTAATGAAATTAGAAATAAAAATAAGAAACTAAAAACAAAATAAAATTCTGGTTGAACAAATGATAAATTAAAAATTGAAAATGATCTTTTAGATTTAGAAATTAAAACTATAAAAGATGATAATAAACCTGCATCTACTAGTAACAACATCAATAACAATGAACTTCTGAAAGAGCTAGATGAGCTAAGAACAAAAAATATAAATCTGAAATCTAGCTTAGATGATTCGAAAGCTGTCATAGCTAAATTCACACAAGGAGAGAAAAATTTAAATACTCTCCTTGGTGAGCAAAAATCTGATCATAACAAATATGGAATTGGCTATGATAGGCACAGGAATTATAAGTCTCATAAGACTCGGTTTGTAAAAGCCACTTATGGCACTTGTAATTATTGTGGCAAGTCTGGCCATATTGCACACAAGTGTGCAATAAGGAAGGCTTTGCTCTCGGGTCATAAAAGCAAGTATGTTTGGGTGGCTAAGAAAGAAGTTTTATCTGTTTCTAACCCAAGAGGACCCAAATAGAAATGGGTACCAAAGAAATAATAACTTGCTTTGCAGGGATCCTCAAGTGGCAGCAACAAATGGTACTTGGACAGTGGATGCTCTAGGCACATGACCGAAGTTGCTTCCAAATTTTCAAAGCTGGACTTGATGGATCAAGGGAGTGTTACCTTTGGTGATGATAGAAAATCGACTGTTTTGGGTAAAGGTAGCATTATCCTTAATAAAGATCTTGTTATTAATGATGTGTTGTTGGTAGATAATCTAAAACATAATCTGCTTAGTATAAGTCAACTTTGTGATAATGGTTTTAAAGTAACATTTTATGCCAAAAGATGTACTATAGAAAGAATTGATAATAACCAAGTATGCTTTGAAGGATATAGACATAAAAATATTTACAAAATTAATTTAGATGATTTTAAATCATCAAGTCAAACATGTCTATATTCTCAAAATGACAATAGTTGGTTATGGCATAGAAAATTGGGACATGCTAACATGAAATTAATTTCAAAACTTGCAAAAAAAATCTTGTCAAAGGTTTACCAAGTTTAAATTTTCAAAATGACAAGATTTGTCAAGCATGTCAACAAGGAAAGCAAACTAAGACTTCTTTTAAGGCTAAGGATGCAGTTTCCACTTCTAGGCCATTGCAACTGTTACATATGGATCTTTTTGGTCCTACTCAAACTTTGAGTTTAGGAGGAAAAAGATACACTTTGGTTATTGTTGATGACTTCTCTAGATTTTCATGGACTTTCTTTCTTGCCTAAAGACGAAACCAATGATGTCTTTTTTAGATTTTGCAAGAAAGTCCAAAATGAAAAAGGTCTTAATATAGCTTCAATAAGAAGTGATCATGGGGAGAGTTTGAAAATCTTGAAATGAATAATTTTTGTGAAAAATATGGTATTGAACACACTTTTTCAGCACCTAGAACCCCACAACAGAATGGTGTAGCCGAAAGAAAGAATAGAACTTTAATAGAAATGGCTAGAACCATGTTGTGTGAAAATAATTTGCCAAAATATTTTTGGGCTGAAGCTGTCAATACCGCTTGCTATATTTCAAAAAATTTTTATTAGACCAATCATAAAGAAAACCCCTATGAGATATGGAAAGGAAAAAGACCAAACATTTCTTATTTTCATCCCTTTGGCACAAAGTGTTATATCTTAATAAATGGAAAAGAATTCTAGGAAAATTTGATGCTAAATCTGATATAGGAATCTTTCTAGGATATTCTTCATCTAGTAAAGCATATAGGGTATATAATAAAAGAACTTCGTTGTAGAAGAATCTATACATGTTGTTTTTTATGATTGTTTGACTCCTATAAATGTTAATAATGATGTTGATGATGTTTGTGATAGAATAAATGATCTTTCATGTTCTGATGTTGAAAATTCTGGTATTGTTTCTGCTGTTGAAAAATCTGCTGCTGTTGATGATGTGCATGAGCATGTTAGTAATCTACCTAGGGAATGGAAATATGCTAGTTCACATCCAAAAGACTTAATAATAGGTGAAACTTCAAATAGGGTACAAACTAGATCATCTCTTAGAAACACAACCAATCTAGTTTTTCTATCAAAACATGAACCTAAAACCTTGGAAGAAGCTTTAGAAGATGAGTTTTGGATTCAAGCCATGCAAGAAGAACTAAACCAATTCACTAGAAGTGAGGTTTGGAATCTTGTTGCAAGGCTTGAAAATAAAACTGTCATAGGAACAAAATGGGTTTTTAGAAATAAAATGGATGAATCTGGAATAGTAACTAGGAATAAGCTAGTGTTAGTTGCTAAAGGCTATACACAAGAAGAGGATAGATTTTGATGAGACTTTTGCCCGGTTGCAAGACTAGAATCTATAAGAATGCTTTTGGCATATGCTGCTCACAAAGATTTTATCCTTTATCAAATGGATGTCAAAAGTGCTTTTCTAAATGGTTTCATAAAAGAAGAGGTCTATGAGAGCAACCACCGGGTTTTGAAAATAATGAATTTCCAATCATGTTTTTAAATTGAACAAAGCTCTTTATGGTCTCAAGCAAGCTCCTAGAGCTTGGTATGAAAGACTTAGTAGCTTTTTGATAAATAATGGATTTTCAAGAGGAAAAATTGATACAACTCTTTTATCAAAAATCACAATTCTGATACATTAATCGTACAGATTTATGTAGATGACATTGTGTTTGGTGCTACTAATTCTTCACTTATAAAAGTTTTTGTTGAGTCCATGCAAAAAGAATTTGAAATGAGTATGATGGGAGAACTCACTTATTTTCTTGGGCTTCAAATTAAGCAATCAAAATCTGGAACCTTTATTAATCAATCTAAATACACTAAAGATTTGTTAAAAAGGTTTAAAATGGATAGTTGTAAGTCTAAACCTACACCTATGAGCACTAGTGTAAAACTAGACAAAGATGAAAAAGGTAAAAATGTTTGTGAAAAGATGTATAGATGCATGATAGGTAGTTTGTTATATTTAACAGCTTCTAGATGATATCATGTTTTCTGTATGTGTATGTGCACGATTTCAATCTTGCCCAAAAGAATCTCACTTGGTGCAGTCAAACGCATCTTCAAGTACCTTGTGGGCACTATTGAAATTGGCTTGTGGTATCCCAAACATACTTCTTTTGAACTTGTTGGGTACTCTGATGCTGACTTTGCTGGTAGCAAAGTAGATCGGAAAAGCACAAGTGGCACATGCCATTTTCTTGGTAATTCTTTAATATCTTGGCACTCAAAGAAGCAAAATTCTATTGCATTATCAACTGCTGAAGCTGAATATATAGCTGCTGGCAGTTGTTGTGCACAAATTTTATGGATGAAACAAACTTTATTAGACTTTGGTTTAAAATTTGAAAGTGTACCAATTCGGTGTGATAATACAAGTGCTATAAATTTGACTAAAAATCCCATTCAACACTCAAGAACCAAGCATATTGAGATTAGACATCATTTCATTCGTGATCATGTTCTAAACAAGGACATTTGCTTGGAATTTGTTGATACAAACCATCAACTTGCTGATATTTTTACTAAACCCTTGAGTGAAGAAGTTTTGCACTTTAAGAGGAGAATTGGCATGTTAAAGATTGATGAGTGCTAAAATATTTTTGAATCAGGAACTTCCTTGAAAATTTGATCTTAAGTCTCTTAGCTGATAAATATTGCAAACTTTAGACTAGAGTCTGCACTTGCATGCATGTTTCTGTTTGTGTTTGTGCTTGTATGTCAATGTTTGCCTTCTGTAATTTTCTATTGTTATGAATTTGTTTATATTCTTCTACACTTTGTTTTAATTTTTCTTTAAAAAAATTAAATTAAACAAAGGTTGTTTGAACCAGGGGGAGACACCTTTTTTTTAAGAAAATTTCATTTTCTCTATCTCGGTTTTTCATAAGAAAAAAAGAAGAAGCAAAGTTTGTTTTAAAAAAGGGGAGAAAATTGATTTTGTTAATATTTTTTTTAACAAAGTCTGTATTTTTCTTTTTTTTTTTTTCTTTTTGATGAGAAAGAGGGAAAAGTATTTGCACAATTAAGAATTTTTTTAGAATTGATTGTGCATATTTATTCTCATAAAAAAGGGGGAGATTATTGAACTTTATATTCACGAATAATTTTGATGAGAATAATTATTACACAATTAATTATTTAAATATCCTTAATTGTTCAAATACGTAAAATATTTATATATATATATATGCTTTGTATTTGTTCTGCTATTGTTTAAGTTTTAACAGAGCAAAGTTGAAGAAAAATCAAGACAAAGCTATCGACCCAGTAGAAGAAACGTGGAGGCACTATTCATCAGATAAAGACAAAAACGGAGTTTTGGCCAAAACTATGAAGTCAAGTGTTGAAGTTTTGGGCAAAACTATGAAGTCAAGTGTTAAAGTTTTGGGCAAAACTATGAAGTCAATAACTAAAGTTTTGGGCAAATCGTAAAGTCAAGGGCTGGAGTTTTTAGTAAAATTTATAAAATTAAGGGTTGAAGTTTAGGTCTCGACCTCAAACCTCGACTTCATAATTTTGCCTTCGACTTTAGAAAGTTTGCCTTTGGGTAAAATTTATAAAGTCGAGGCTGAAATTTAGACTTAAACCTTAGACCTCGACTTCATAAATTTGGCCTTAAGCAAAATTTATGAAGTCAGGGATGAAGCTTAGGCCTCAACCTCAGACCTCGACTTCAGAAAATTTGCCCTCGACTTTAAAAAGAAAAGAGCTGTTTGAATGCATTTAATGCATGTGTCAGATACAGTTAATGCTCTTTCTCTGCTTTTGATTTTTACACGTTTTTAAAACGTTAAGTTCATTAAACACAAGTATGGGTTGTCAGAAACTTTTTGATAACGGGCAAATTTTTATCAAGAGCTATAAATGTAATTTTTCTCTTCTCTTTGAAAAGGTATGAGATATTAGAATTTTTTAACATATAGTAAAAACGAAAACAACGTTTCGTAGAGTTTTTTTTTTTTTGTTACTTCTGTTTTTGTTCTCGTTCTCGTTAATTTGAAAATTTTTTCAAGAGAACAATTAGTGCTCTATTTCAAAATTGGTGATACACTCTAAACGAGAGTTTTTTAGCATTGTTTAAGATTTAAAAAAGTTATTTATCTGCTCGTTTAAGGAGCTCAGTTTGAAAAAGGAATTTGTAAAATTACTAAAGTATTTTCTGTTATAAATCTACTCAAATAGAAGCATTTCTTTGCAAAGGAAATTTGTATATTTTCTTAAGAGCTTTTCATTTTGTAAATCTACTCATATAGGAGTTGTTTGTAAAAAGTCCTCAAAGAGGCTTTTGTAAAATAAGTCCTCGTAGAGGCAAAATTAAAAGTCCTCAGTGAGAGGCATTGAGAAAAGTCCTCATTGAGGTAAAGTGAAGTTCTCGTGTGAGGCATTGAGAAAAGTCATCGTGTGAGGTATTGAGAGAAGTTCTCAATGCGAGGCATTTAAAGTTTGGTCTGGAGTTACCAGCATCGTCCTAATTGCGATTAGGCGGAAGTCCTCAATGGAGGCATTTGAAGTCTGGTCGTGTGTTACCAACACAACATTTGATTTATCAAGTGAAAGTCCTTTGTGAAAGGCAATTGTAAAAGTCCTATTGTAATAGGCATTGTTGTAATTCCTTGTCTAAGAGGTGTATTGATTTTGGAATAATCAAATAGTGGTAAAAGCCCTCTTTGAGTCATTTGCACCATGGAGAGTAAGTAGTGGGTCGAACTTCACGTTAAATCCTTGTGTTGCTTCTCTTTCTCTCTCTTAAAGCTTCCTTATCTCTGCTTTTTTATTAATCAGTTTTAATTAGTTTATTCCGTTGCATTTGTTTGTTTAATTTAACTCATCTTATCTTAGTTAATTAATCTGGTTTAATAAAACAGAAAAATTTGTAATACTTAATTCCCCCCCACCCCACCCCCACCCCCCCCCCCCCCCCCCCCCCCCCCCCCGGCGGTAAGTATTTCTTATATATTATTTCTAACATACTAAAACCACCATACCCTTAGTCTCCAGCTTCATTTTCTTGTTGATTTTTCACCTTCTTCGTCAACATATCCTCATCATCAAATAAAGATGGTGGTGATCATTTCTCAAGATCACCAAAGAGAGAACAGCCATTTTAGGCTCTCTATAAAGGACATAGGACTTTTTTTATTATTATTGAAAAGAGTGTTTTTGGTATTACGAAAAAAGTAAAAGGTTGAAGTTTCGTTCTTTATGAAGATATGGTTACATTCTACATAACTGAATTAGTGTTATGCCTATTTGGTAGGTTATGTATATTCTATTAGGTTTAATGTAGTAATTGGTACATGAACTTTACCAAGATCAACAATCACCTGTATGATCTTTGTTTGATCAATTTAACACCCAATTACACTTTTCACACTTGCTAATACTACTTTTGTTAGATTCTCTAACTTTGTCTATCCAGCTGGATGATTCACCCACTCATGCATTCGCACATGTCACTTGATTCACCAAGAAATATCCACGTCCCAAGATACAATAAAAATCCATATGAAGTATAAAAAAAAAAAAAAGCATCATTGTCTCTAACTACAACACTAAACCACCATTTTCAAATCCATCAATCTCGTCTACACCTTCTCAACTACCAAAAGCCAAATCCTTTTTAGCAATAGACCTCCACACCCCACACCCCCCCCCGGTCGAGCCAACTTTGCCGTTAAAACCATCAACCACCAAAACCCATTTTAGCCAACACCATTGGCAACCTAAACTGAACCAACACTGGCCTTTGCCAACCCAAACCGAACCATCATCGAGGTCGTGGTATTCTCATCGATGTTCTCAATAGGGTCATGGTGCCCTCACCATATGGAACTATTGGGAGCCTGGTGTTGAATTGACTAGAGTTGGTGTTTGTGGCCAGATCTAGGTGTTGAACCTGTGTGAGGATGTTCGTATTGTTAATTGTTATGGTTGGTTGGCGGTGATTTGCTGTTGGTCGAAGAAGAAGATGAGTAAGGGTTGCTTTGTTCTATACAAGTACCTGAAGGTGGATCCAAAGCCGTCTCAGGGTTTTTCCATAGCAGTATGCTATTCTTTCGGTTCTTGGTCTGCTACTGTCATGAAAATTTTCGAAGTGTTGGATTTTAATTTGCTTTAGTGGGTTAAATGAATTTGATTTTCATAGAGACAGAAATGAAGAAGTGGTGATTTGAAATATGTTTCCCTATTGGTTTGATTGTTGAAATCATGGTTGTTTTAATATTTTAGCTCAACTTGATCCATGTTTTTTTTTTTAAAAAAAGAATGATGATCTTGTGCTGTAGTTTTAAGAGTGTTTTTTTTTTTTTCTACTTTAATATTTTAGTGCAGGTTTTCATGATCTTGAAACATGATTCTTTTTTTTAGGCTAGTGGACACGTGTTAAGTGTCATTGGCTTAAATGATGTTAATAGAACTAATTGAGATAGTATTGGAAAGTAAAAAGTAAGATTGATTATTTAAAATACTCAATAGTTAATTGTTGATTTTGACAGTAATTGTGACATTAGCCAAAATAATTACTTGTAAACTATTGAATCTTGTAAATGAATTCATCCATTTGTCCTTCTCTATAATTTTATTCTTTTAGGGAAAGTTCATATATCTAGGAAAGTTAAGGAAGATAATAACTAGCAACACAAAATTTAATAGGCGGCAACTAAAAAGTCAAATTAATAACTACAAAATCATCCTAACTTCAAGTAACAAATTTTGATTTGAACATTCTAAACTAAAATGAAAATGCTACCGATGTGTCATAGACCATATGGATTCTATGTCATTTAAAAGTTTATTGTCTTTATAAAATAAGTTTTTTCCTTATCAAAGTTATTATTGGCTTTTTTGCTTTGATGAAATGATTCCGGAATAAATTAGTTATTCCTCATGCCATTGAAACATGTGACTTTAATAGTAAAACCATAAGGTAAGAAATAACTTTATTCTATATTATCTCTTTCATTATATGGAATAATAATGAATTAAAATTAGTATGTTGGTTGAATGATGATCATGTTTTGTTGATTATGGATATGAGATATCGACTCAGCACATAGATACATATAAGAGCATGTTGTATTGGAAAGACCAACTATAAAAATACTCTATGGATTAATCTAATAAATATTTCTCATTATAGTGTTATTTTAGTTCTTTGACTTAATGGCACCATGGATTCCTACATAGCAAGTTCCTTGTTTTAACACAGTTCTTCATCATTTTTAATCAAGTGACTATAAGATTGTATTTGAATACAGAATAAGTTATGTGGAGGAATGTGAGCGCTCGTGAAGGATTTGTACCTCTCATTAATTTGAGAGAGTATATTTTAGGCCTTTTTATGAGCAAAATCGAGAAATACATGGCCATGCTCGAATGATCTGATAAGGAGTTATCAATGTCACTCGTCTAAGTCAATCAGACTCTGGAATCAAGAAATATGTAATTGAATAATATAAGAGTGTATTGATTTATGCCTTAGGTTTAATCATAAGATGTCGTGTGACAAATGAACTAAATAACTGACTGTTTAATGAGTAGAGTCAAATCACCGATCTTTACTTAATTTGGATAGGCATAATGTCTTGCTAGAGACCAATTATATCTTGTAGACCTAAGAGTATTTAGGGCATACAACTAATATTAAGTGAACCTACGGGGTCCACACAAAGAATGAATCAATCAGATCATGGGTTATATTAATAAGCCTATCAAAGATTGTCTAATTATCTATTAATCATAATAAGATTAAGATTAACAAATAATTATTAAATTAAAAAATCATTATTTTAGTAGACGTGTGTCTTTTGTAAAACCTAATGAGATTAGGGCAGGGTAAACCATGATATTGTATCTTATAAATAGAACACGATGGTCTCCTTTAGGTTTAACGATGCCTTGCCATTGTATTAGAATTTATAGAGAAAGTTTATAAAAGAAAAAGAAAACATGAGACACCCTTTTTCGTATGTTTTTCCCAATATCATCCTAACGTGCTAACACACACACATCAAATCCGATTAGAAATTCGTTCGTGTGGATACTGTAAAGGGGATTGCAGGTCCTGGTTCTTAGAGATCTAATTTGCCAATTCATTTAGATTTACAAATTAAGGCATAATTTTCGAAATTATCTCATTTTATTTTAATTTAATCAAAACACATGAATCCTGTTCTAAGGTTTTTATTAGTTTTTTGCTGTGATATTTAAAAGTAAATCGATTAAAACCCTACACAAAACTACTGCTTAATCAATTTGTTGTATAGGAAATATGAATTTTCTTTTCATTTTCCCTTAGAGTTGGAATAAAAAGACAAAAAAAAATCCTTAAATTAGAGAGGGCATTTTTTTTAAAAATTGATAGTTTTCATGTTATCCTTTTATTAATAAGTAGTAACCAAATTTTTTTTTTTTTGGCAACCCATATAGGGAAAATAATTGTTCTATTATGGCTTTTTTATTCCAAAAAAAGAAGAAAGAGATATTCAAACAAGTTGGCGAGGTTTATTGAAAAAGCAGACATCCATCATATCAAACAATCCATTATAAACAACATAGGATGATCTATTTGATTCAACTCAATTAAACTGATTTAGCTTTAAAAACGGTCCAATTCAACTGTAATTTAATCCTAGTTCAATTTGATTTTATCTATTAGTCTTTATTATCCATTCATTTTGCTACAATTATAATTTTATTACAGCTTTATTTCTTATGAATAACTACTACAATGTTTAGTTAACGGTAAAACATCGAATAATCATTATTTACTTAAACTTATAAATGACAATTTAATATTGAAATTATCTTTTTTTTCCTAAAATATTCCTATTTAGACAATCGGCGAATGAAAATTTTATTATAACTGTATCTAATTCCTCAATAATAATACTTCCATTACAATATTATTTATCCAACAAAGTAAACGAGTTGTCAGCATAGTCCTTCAAACCTCCAAATCAATTTGAAAACATTAATTATAAATTTACATCAATTAAAATTCCAAGATTATCATATGTTAGCCACCAATTTAAAAAATTACAAAAATACGGTTTGGATAAAAATAATTGCTAAATCATCATTACTCTATCCCATGTAAATAATATAAAATTTGTATCTATATCGCATGACTAACATGCGATATATATAAAACTATTCAGACGTGTATTGCATGTTTGTCATATAATACACATACAAAGTTATATCATATGATCAATACATAATATAATCCGTATTAAATTTTTGGCTCAGTATATTACTATGTCATATCTTGGTGATGTGATATACAAATAAAATAGTGTACCTCATTTCCAAGATAGATATATCATTAATAATTTGATAAGAATCTGACACATGTTTGACACTAAAAATCCGTAATATAGATCTACTTTTGTTAATTTGTCCATGGCATAAAAGAGGATGGTTTTAAGCCAGGATTCTTATGATTTAAACAAAGCTCCGTTCTTCCAATAACCTCCACTAAGATTCATCCACGTGGAAGACCGAATCAAACACATGTTGCACGGACAGTGTACGTTAAAGATCTGTACGAGATTCAAAAGATTGTTTCCTGGTACGAAGGCCTAGGCCTCATCCTCGTACTAGATAAGTATAAATACACGCCGAATTTCAACTGGTCAGGTTTGGTTTAGCTGTTGGTTTTTATATTTTTAAGGGAGAGAAAACAAACAGAGAGAGAGAGAGATATTGAATATGGAATAATAAAAGCTAACAAGACAATGGTACCTTCGGTGGTAAAGTGTGGTGGCTCCTGATTTGATCTCTGGCGACACTTCTTTTGGATTTATTATGAGTGTCTTTCTTCATTGATTATTTTCTGGATTAGGGTTAGCTTTAAGATTCGACTTTCCAGCTTGCCTATTCCAATTTCAACCCCCCACCAAAAAGTCTAATATTTTCTGTTACATGGTAAGACCCAATTCTCAATTTTTTGTTAATTAATGATTTTTTATTCATTTTTCTTCTTATGGGATTTGTTTATTTTGATGGGTTTATGTGATTCCAATTGTGTGATATGTTCTTTTTGATGATTTTGTCTTTAAGGGTATATGGGTGGTTCTTTCTGATAACAGCATTGCAATTGTGATTTGATCATGTTGATTTTTTTTTCAATAATCATCATTGTTGCTATTTTTTACATGTTTTGTGTTCCTTTTTCGTTCATTGTAAAAGTTGAAATCATGAAACCTGGTTGTTTTTACAATTAATTTTGATATGTAATTTATGTTTGTGCGTGTTTGTTGTGTGACATTATGCATTAGGGATGTAATTGTGATTAATTATGAGAGTCAAGTGATGATATTGGGAATCTTATCTGGCTTATACAAATAATGGGAAAATTGGGATGTCTGCAAACAGTGCAATGAGCTTTGCTGGTTTGGATGGCACTGATGAGAGTGCAGCTCTCTCGGAACCTCCTGATCCTGATGTAGTTGAGACTGATCCAACTTGCCGATATATTCGGGTATTGCCAGCTTTGTGTTTTCATTGTTCTTTTTGGATGATTGGGCACTTGTTTTATACAGTTTTATCTGGGTTGCTGTTTTCTTGTTAAATAAGATTTATGATAGCTTAAAAGGAAAGTTGCGAACTAAGTTTTTATGTTCATGCATTCTTAAATGCGATAAATTCTTTAATTCATAATTAACTGTTATTCTGGTGAATTTTGACAGTATAGAGATGTGCTCGGCAAAGGTGCTTTCAAGACTGTGTATCCTTTTAATACCAAATACCAAATGAACTGTCCTTGTCATGCTCCAAATCATAAAAAGTATTCACCATGATGGATTCATTCTGTCAAATGAATCTAAAGGAAACATTTGCTTTAAGGGTTTGTAGTTGAAATTCTTAGTTGTATATCCCTAGCTTACAAGACTTTTTTTTTTTTCCTTTCCTGTCGCATTACATCTCTCTCCTCTCCATCTCAAGTTACAGGGTTACTCTTTCGGGTACTCATTCAAGATTGTTGATTCGCATCATTACTTAATAAAATCTGGAAAATTATCTTCAAGTATTAAAGTTAAAGAGAAATTGCAACACCCTTCAGTGATGTCATCCAAAATACTGTGTCAAATCTGACTAGGTTAACTTCTTATTCTTTGCATTTCTTTTTAAGAGGAGCATTTGAATTTAAGGCAGTTGGAGGGGAGAAGTGATATAGTCATTTCATGGCAGGAAGTGTCAGGATAGTGATTGCCTCAACTTGTTTACTTGGGGACTTTGAATTGAGCAATTTTAAAATTTCAGGATTCACATTAACATTCAATGTGATAATTTCTCTGGTTATACTGTGGACATATTATTGATTTAATTGCAGTACCTTGATTACAGTATTTCATAAACTTAGCAGCCTGTAAGATCACACTTGAAGAACCAGTTGAATTTTATGTACTTGTACTTGTTCGTCTAGTCGTTTGATGAATTTTAAGAACCTCACTCTGATTTGTTTAATGCTGATATAAGAATGAATCTTAACCTTTGGAAAATGGGACTTGAATTTCGGGTGGGATGGATACTCATGTGGTTAGCCATAGAATCTTTATAGTTTTGAAAATCATATCCAGATTGAAACTCACTACACTCTGAGAATGCCCTTCGCTCCCTTAACCTGCAACTCTAATAGTTACAAAGCATTTGATGAAGTAAATGGAATTGAGGTGGCATGGAACCAAGTTCGGATTGATGAGGTATTACAGTCCCCAGATGACTTGGAAAGGCTATACTCTGAAGTCCATCTACTGAAATCCTTGAAGCACAACAACATAATAAAGTTTTACAATTCTTGGATTGATGACAAGAATAAGACTGTCAATATCATTACTGAGTTGTTCACTTCTGGCAGCCTCAGACAGTAAGTTCTCTTTTTCTGACTTAGTAGCAGCAGAAGCTTAATTATTACATTAATATTAATATTATCCCTATCATTAGTGGCTGTGATTTATGATTAGGTACCGTAAGAAACACAGGAAAATTGAGATGAAGGCTGTGAAGGGATGGGCACGGCAGATATTGACGGGTTTGAGTTACCTTCACAGCCACAACCCTCCTATTATACACAGAGATCTAAAGTGTGATAACATATTTATTAATGGTCACCAAGGAGAAGTTAAAATTGGAGATCTTGGGCTAGCCACTGTAATGCAGCAAGCTAATGCCAAAAGTGTCATCGGTATATTAATTTCATTGTTCTAATTTGTTATGGCTGCTTTTAATTTAACTATTGTTTTTATTAATGCATGTGCTGATTGTAATTGTGCTTTTGCATGGTCCTGTTTGTAAAGGCTTGAAAGTGCTTTTTGGTGCAAGTGCGTCCTTTATTTTGAGTTATAATCTCTTCAATATTCTTATACTATGGACTGTGCTTGTATAGGAACACCAGAGTTTATGGCACCTGAACTGTATGATGAGAATTACAATGAATTGGCTGATATATACTCCTTTGGAATGTGCTTGCTTGAGGTGGTTACTTTTGAATATCCCTATAGTGAATGTAGAAACTCAGCTCAGATATATAAGAAGGTTTCGTCTGTAAGTTTCTCAAGTATTTGTTATCATTCTTCTTTTATTTAAAAATAATAATAAATAAGTAGGTAAGTAAATGAATAAATAAAATTTTGTTTGGAATAATTTCAGTTGATAGTCAAGATAATCATCCAATTACCCTCTCTATATAGGGCATAAAGCCAGCTGCACTCTCAAAGGTGAGAGATCCTGATTTCAAGTCATTTATTGAGAAGTGCTTACTCCCTGCTTCTCAAAGATCATCGGCTAAAGAGCTGTTAATGTACCCCTTTCTTCAAATAAATGGATCAATCAAAAATCGTCCCTTGCCACTTCCTGATATTGTCATGCCCAGAATAGGAGCTTTTGGAGATCGTTGTCTGATGTCAGAAGGACCAACTACTATGCGGAGTAAACCATTCCCAGCGGAAGTCGAGGAAGGGGAGCTGCCAATAATCAATTCCTTTGATAATCTTAATGATAATGAATCTAATTCGTTTTGCGTGGAGATCCAAAGAAAGAAAAGAGACAAATCCTTCTTGTTAAAGGGTGAGGTGAATGATGAGAATTCTGTATCTTTGATATTGAGGATTGCTGATAAAAATGGTGGGTATGACATTTTGTGTGAATTTTACCTTATTTCCTTGGTTTTGCAATGAAGATATTGATGTCATCTTATATGTGCAGGTCGCGCTAGGAACATTCATTTTCTTTTCTTCCTTGATACGGATACAGCTAGTTCAGTTTCAAGCGAAATGGTTGAGCAACTTGAGCTAGAAGAACATAATGTTATGTTTATAGCAGAATTAATTGATTTGTTGTTAATAAACTTAGTAAAAAAGTGGGAACCATGTGTTCCCGTTAGTCATTTAATAAGAGATGAATATCAAAATAATGCCCTTTCACCAGAATGCACACCAAGTTCTTCTCAGTCACTTGACTGTGCATGTGAAGTAAGTCAGCCTGCAAGTCTAGTTTTGTCTGAAATTGCATCTCATGCTCAAAGTCTAGAGAATTCACATCTTGTGGAAGATGAGGATTCTGAGATGTATGTTTCTGCGACCTCTAACGATTGGAGTGACTGGTGCCATATGGATTTGAGGTCAGGCAGTATGACATCTTCAGATGATGGTATGAAAGTGGCGGACATGATAGAAAGTGGTTATCAGCGGGAGTTTTTTCAATTTACTGAGGAGTACAATACAGAACTCAGAGCAGAACTGGAGGCAATTGAAAGGGAATATCAGGAAGCTTTGGAACAGATCACTAGAAGAAGAGAGGAAGCCCTCATAGAGTCCAAGAAAAGGTTGTCTCATAAACAAATGATGCTATCATAAGAAAGGTGCTAATGTTTTTTTTTTTTTTTTTTTTATCAAGTGCCTCTTTTGTAAAGATTAATTAGCTTAGAATTTCCTTTGTTATCCTCTCAACACTTTTATGAGTGTTCCCTCTTTTGAGGATTCAACTTCTATTACTGCCCTTTATCTATGAGAAAAGTGTACAGAGTTCTTTTGTGTTCTTGGATAGTTTCTCTGTCAAGTCATTGCTTATAAACTATATAGTCTTGGTCAATCATTAACATAGGAATGCATTACCTCCTTGGAGAACAGATGAAGGAATGCGATGATATAATAAACTTAAAACCAATGTTTACTGTTGTAACAACAAGCTTTGACCTATCAGATGAATCTGCAATGAATTCCTGCTTTTAGATTAATTGCTGATGGAATATTTGTGCTTCCAAATTCTTCATATTTCACAATTTGTATACATAAAAATGGGGTTTAAAAAGGTCCTAAAATGCCTACCCTCTTAATCTTTTTGATTTTATACTTTTGGAACGTTTGCTATTAGGGAATAGGGTTTTAATGGAATTGCACTTTCTAATGTCCTGAAGCAATGGAATTGGTGGTAAGGCAAAATCACAATTTCGATTCTCCTGTAGTTATTTACTTCAATTGTATTCCTTTTATACCATGTAATTATCATTTATATTTAATATCAAGAGTATTTTTATATTTATTATTATGTGGATAAATCCAAACTTTCGAACGACATACGTGTTTTCACTTAAAAGTTAGAAATAGGCTTATTAGAACCAATAGGTCTAGATAATGCAAGAGGGTAGTCTTTTTAGTTTTTTTTTTTTTTTAATTATATCATAATTATGAAAATACATTAGGATAAAAATAATTCCAATCCTATGCAACTTGAATTTGTCTTTTAAAGAAGCGGTATAGTAATTGGTTGGAGTTTCGTACAAGTATAGTGATCTTAACTCTTAAAGAGACAAAACTGATTGTAAAATAATTAGTCATTTCATATGGACTTTAGATTTTACATTTTCTTTTAAGAGTTAATATCACAAATGGTGTAGATTGTTTGTCGTTGGAAACTCATGCAAAATTTTGAACTTGGTTTGCACTATTAATTAATAAATGCAATGTAATAAAACAACAATAAATAAAAACTAGAAAGTAAACGAAGCTCAAGATTGATTTTATAGAAGTTCTTCCTTGTGAGTCAGTTTTCACTCTTCTCTTCCAACTTTGCTGCTGAGATCTAGTTATTCAGTCATTCCACTAATCCAATAATTAATTGAAAGATTACAAGCATCTAGAGCTGGGCATAAGGATCGTGGCCCGCAGGCCTACCCACTCAAAAAAGCTGGCTGCGACCAATTTTTTTTTACCGGTTTAAATGCGGGCCAAATTGGCCCGGTCTGTTTACCCCGAGGGTTGGCCCATGACGAGCCAAGAGTTAAAAAAAGAAGAAGAAAAAAATAGAGGAAAAATATAAGAACAATAATAATACAATAACATATTTGTGACTACTTAGGATATATTATAGAAAAAAATAGAGTAATATATGAATCATAAGCATTATAACATTTTTTTAAATATATATTTATTGAATTTAAATGTAATATGATATCTAATAAATTATTTAAAAAACTTATTTTCATTTATAAGTTATTAAAATGGTAACAAAAAATATTTTTTAATATATATAAAAACTTAAAATGTATAAATATTCTAATTTTTAGATAAACTAACATAAAAAAATAAAATAAAAAATAAAAATTCATTTGGCCCTCGGGCCAGCCCATTTAGCCCAAGGGCCGGGTCCTGGTAGAGAAATTTTGGCCCATTTAAAAGCGGGCCAAAATGATCTGGTTCATTTAACCCGCGGGTCAATGCGAGTCGGCTCGACCCGCCAAGCCTGTTTGCCTACTTCTACGAGCATTAATATGATCTTGCTTTGTCCCACAAGCCTCAAACCTAGGCTAATCACATAATTACAAGATACTATACCAATTCTCTCAACTTAACTCTCAAAACAAAGAATAATGATGGTTTAGAAAGAGATACAATGGGTTCTCACAATTTCAAGAGCAAACCATAATGTAAAAAATAATGCAAGCAACTTCTGACGAAAGGTCTGAAGAAACCTCTAGCAAATTAGCAATATTAAACTTGAAATTGAGAGCATGGGTATATTGAAAGGTTTGAACTCCGTCTTCTTATATACTCTTTGTGTGGTGTCCTTCTTGAAAGAATCTCGGTTATTTCTACAAAATCTCTCTAGAAAGTTTAACACTTTATTTTCTCAAAATTTGAAAGTTCGAATGCTCAAGAGTATCCACAAAATCCACTTGAGTTTATCTTGTTGCTTTGAAGGAATAATACTATCCATTCTTTGATTCATTGTTGTCGTTGCTTAATTTAATTTTAAAAATTAAAAGCTCATGAAAATATCTAAATATGTTGTTATCTGCAGGTTGAAATGCTCCACAAAATATGGAAATAATCCATTAACAATATCTCATCTTCTTTCGCATATCTTATCATCTTCATGCTATCAACTAGCTCATTAAAGATAAATTTTATTTTCAATCTATGTCTTCGATCAGTTCATATGATGCCTTCATGTTTGAAAATTCTTCAATTATGTATATGAAAATCTGGAAAGTAATTTTTCTTGTGATGAATCTCAGGTTTCGAGTTCATGAAATATCTTATCCCCATGGATTTGATAACCTTATTGAGTGGAATGCATTAAACGTATTATCCAAATACATCTAATAAGTTGAGCTGAGTCATCATTAACAGATACTTGTTCTGTCAACGAAATAAAATTATCTTGATTATTATGTAAAACTTTATAGCTTGTTGCAAGTCTCTTGTAAAAGTTCTAACATATGTTCTAACATAACTTCTAATAAAGATTCTCACAAAGCTTCTGATTTATATTTTAAACAAAAACCGCACTTAATAAAATTGATTAGATATCTTTAATTCTTTTCTGTTATCATCAAACTATTAAGGGATTATTCTAACAAAATGTGCAATTAGGTATTCAAACTTTGAAATTGTTCAATTTATTATCCGAAATAACTTTTTTATATGTGCCAATAGTATCTTCATCAAGTTCTTTTGGATACTAAATTGAATTTAAAATTCATATACTAAATTGATCATTTTCAAAGTTTAAGTATTTAATTACATATTTTGTCAAACTTCAGATACCATTCGTGACATTATCCTTCTTGTAATCAGTCGTAGTTCTTATGGCTTGTTTTGTATAAAATCATGGGTTGTGTTAGTTTGCCAGATGAGTTGTCTAGTCAAATTAAGGCTTTCACAAAGAATAAGTAAAAACTTAATTATATTATTAAACTATGTTGTATAAAAGGAAAAAAAAGTTTTAGAATATGAACTTTGACGATATAGACAATTAGATACCTGAAGTTTTAAAAGGTAAGATTTCATGTCCAATTAAACATTTCATACATCTTTTCACTATCTCCACTCTTTTATTATTTCTTAAAGTGGTTGATACATATTAGACAATGATTGAGTGGGTAGTATTTAAGGGAACAAAAAGTTCAATTAAGTATGAAATTGGACTTTTTAAAAGTTCAGATACCTAAATATTCATTTCATCAAAGTTCAAGTATCAAGAGAAGTATTTTTCCTATATAAAATCACATATGTTGGTTTGATAATATTATTACAAAAACAAAAAGACTGTTTTAATGAAATACCCCAACTCTTCACCTAAAATAGAAATTGGTTTTAGACAGATTTAAATGACTAAAATGAATTATAGGATTTAAATAGACAAGTTGATATAATTTAATTAGCTAATAATTAAGTTGGTTTGAAATTTGAGTTTCAAATTCCCTAAACATGTCATCAAAGTGTTTAGAGAATTCCTAAATCATTGATTCTTAGCCTAAACACTAATTCCTAAATCTCAGTAAAATTTGAGTTCATTTGCTTGAATAAAAATATCAATTCTTAAACCCGAACTCAAATTAAATATCTTTTATCTAAAATAAATTCTCAAATTAAGTTCTTATTGCAAGTTCTTAATTTCTAACATATTGGTTCCGAAACAAACTTCTAAATACTTCTGGAACTATAGATATTGATCTGATAGTTCTAAACCTATACCTTATTTCTAAAATATATAAATTTAGTTTTATCTTATTCTTTTTCTTTTCTTTTCTCCATCTGCCTTTTTGGCTTTTCCCTTTTCAATTTTTTTTACGTTTCTTTCTTCTTCTTCTTCTTCTTTCTTTCTTCCTTTCTTTCTCCAAATCCCACACATAAATCTCAAACTCAATAAGAGGAAAGGAGGAATCAAGTAGAATTAGCTTCTCTAAGAAGAAGGAGAAGGAATTGCATGAGTAGGCTCAAAAAGCTAAGTTTTCGTTTTCTATTTCTCTTTGTTTTTACTTGTTATTTGCATTTGTGATTGATGAGTTAATGTTGAATTGGATTGAGAGTGCTGTTTATTTAAGTATTTGTTGATATATGCTTGTTGGAGGTCGGGTTGTGAAGGAGGAAGAAGATGATGAATAGTAGTTATAGAAGTTGATGAAGTTTGAGATGTTTGATGTGGTGAATGTGAAGTTTATGCATGTTTGAGTGTGTTAGAATAGATGTAAGGTGTAGTATGATGGTTGTAAAGTGTTTTGGAGAAGGTTTGAAGTGTAAAAATTTTGTAAAATTAGTGTTTGAAACAAGGAATTTCGTAAATATGTCAATACACCTGTCAAAACGCCCCGTTGCCAAGGGTGTAGTGCTCTCGGATCAAAAAATTTCATTTCCCCTGAGTCAAAACGGCCTTCAAAACGCCCCGTTGCCAAGGGTGTAGCGCTCGCGGATTTCTTCCCTGACGCGACACTGTTTTGTAAATTGGTTATAACTTTTTCATACGACCTCCGATTGAGGTGATTCAAGTTGCGTTGGAAAGATTAAAAAGAGATCTACAATTTTTATGTTTTGAGTTTTTATAAATTCGGAAATTATCAATGCTTAAATTTTAGTTCTTTCCAGCCTTTTTATTTTTCAAACAAAGTCAAAAACTTGTTTTGTTTGTTAAATGTGTTTTTGCTTAGGAAATAGATCTTTTGAGCTAAAATGAGATAGATAAGTGATATTTGATGTGTAATGATGATTGAGGGATATAATTAAGCATGATTTAGATAGATTTATAAATTCAACAAATAATTGAATTTCTATGAGTATTAAACTAAAAGTAGTTATGTTGTATATATGATTTCCATTGCTTGATTTATGATGTTGAGATGACTTAATGAAACTAAATGATCTTGGTAAGTATATAAATGATGACTTATGTATCTATATGAATTTTATTTGAATTTCCTTCATGCTAAGTTTAAGATTTGTTTATTATTTGTTCTTATGATTAGCTTGAACTTAAATGAACTTAGTTAATAAGCCTAGGTTCAACTTGACTAAATGAACTTGAATGAACTAAAATGGATTAGATTGTTTAACTTTGATGAATTTGGCTAGGTTTAAGCTAACTTGGGATTAAGTGACTAGATCTTAGATGTATAATGAATTAGTAATTAATCTAAGTCCAATTTGACTTAATGAACTTTACTAAGCTAAAATGAATTAGATTGTCTATGTTTAATCAACTTGACTTAGTAAATGAATCAAATGACTAATTTTAATCAATTTGACTAAGGTTAAGCTAAAATGGGTTAGTAACAAATAATTGGATTAAATGAATGTGTTAGGATGATCTTTGAATAATATGGTGAATATGTTGTTTCAAATGTGTGTTTACTTGGAAAATGAATGTTTTTGGTTTATGAATTCTTTGTTAATGCTTTTGTAATAAAACACTATAAATAAAGAGAAAAGAAATACTTTGACAGACAAAGGAGAACTGTCCATATTTTGGCGGGGCGATCTTCGCAGCCATAGTGGGGTTCCACATTAGTGTCTGATCAAATAGGATTTAATAAAATGAGTTTGAGATAAATGGATAAATAGCTTAAGTTCTTATATGATTTTGGTGAAGTAAATGGTTAGTTTAGTTTAGTTTCTTATATGAATTCTTTCCTTAACAGAAGTGGATATCTGATTTATCTTCTGAAATTCCTTCCAAGGCTATGTTTGGATATCATATTCAAGGTACGCAGTAACTTGCGTGATGATTGATAAGATAGGCATCCTAAATGGGTTAAGAACTTAAAGACGGCTTTATAATTGATGAGTGTTGGTTGTGTTTTACGTTGTTGAATCCGGTCCGAGGAGCGACAACTTGTCATGATGCAATGATAATGTTAGAATAAATGCTTAGGCCACTTATCATGATGCAATGATATGGCTCGACGGGTTGTCATGATGCAATGACAATATTATAATAGGCGCTTAGGCCAATAGTCATGATGCAATGACTAGGCTCGGCGGGTAATCGATAAGGAATGTGGTAACTGCGTAACGTTTACTTATTCTTGAGAGGAAGTAATATGATTTGATTCAATGTTTATGGGAGCATGTGAATTAAATTATATTATGGATTAAGTTAAGTGAAGTTAAGTAGCGACTATGAGTCCTGGATTAGATTACTGTTTCTTTTTCAGTGTAACGTTATCTAGGAGATATAAGTATTCGAGCTGCTTATATCAACCTCCTGAGCGTCGTGAGCGTTACTCAGGATCCCCAGATTTCCATTGGCTTGTTCCGGAGTGTGAGTGCTCCATTGTTGATTTGTTTATTTTAAAGAAATGATAATAACTTGTTGATTGTGCACTGCATTTAGTTAAGCTCATGTGTCACTCCGTGTGTGATTGTGTTGCTGTGTACTGAGCTTCGGCTCATTCTTGTTGTTGTTATTCTTTTTACAGGTATTGTTGTTGTTGATGTTGATGATGATGAGGATGGTGATGGTGATGGTGATGTTGATTGATGTGATGGTGTTTGTCCCGGGTTTTGGGCGATTATGAAGATTTGGGGAGATGAGTGAAATGTAATAGGACCGAGATATATTTGTATTTTGTTTCTTCTTTGCTTTGTTTTATAGATACTGGATTCATTTATAAATTTGTATTTTTATTTAAGGGTTTGTTAGTGCCCAAGTTTTGTAAATAAGCTTTTCTAAATATTTATCAAAGTGAAAGTTTTTCCACTTGTAATAGTGGAAGTTTGAAATGCTTTTATGTAGAAACATTTTTATTAAAGTTTATTTTTCCGCTGCTAAATCCAGTTGTTGTCAGAATCTAACTAAATGATTTCATAATCTAAAATCGGATAGCAATGTTCAACATAAACACCTTCTTTTAAGACAACCTTACATGTAATTCGTAAGAGTTATACGTGGTTGGGGACTTAGTGTGCTTAATTTGAGAATTGAGCATGTCGGGTCTTTACATTTAAGATACCCAAATTTATGCTGTTTTATTTTAAGATTTATATGTTTGTTATTTTTTCATTTGAGCTACCTCGTAAGAAAAAAAAGTTGTTACTTTATATTAATTTAAATATTTTAATTTCCGAATGAAAAAAATCGGAAACATCTATCTGAAAGGAAAAACTGCATAAAATTTAGATTTTTTAATATACCTTTTTTTTTATGTATATATAAGGTTGGAGCTATTTTAACTAGTAACTGTACCACTATTTAGAGAGTCATTTATAGTAAAATATCTCGTAAGATCACTAATTAAAAAAAAATGAAAATTTATCTGAAGTCTATGAAAAGTATAGTCATTTCACTGCTGGCGCCGCCTGTTAAAAACGAGTCTGACACCTAACGGGTGAAAAAACAAAATACAATATATAAAGTAATAGGAAAAAAAAAAGGATAAATCACAAGTATGCGTTGATGTAGAAAAGCAAAATATAATATATTAAGCAAACGGTGGATAATAACCTTTCAATAGCTAACCCTATAATTATTCAAATTATGTTGGGCTTGGGGAATGATTAGGTATCAACACTTCATATAGAATAACTAATATATAAAAGATATGGATTTTAGCCATTTTAGGTGTAATAATCCAAATTCATACAATTCTGAAATAATAATCATTAAGAAAAAAATGTAAAATTATTGAAAAAAAGTTTTAAGGAAAATCATGGAAGACATTCCAAATTTCTCGTAATTTAAATATATTAAAATTTAAATAATTTGATGATCATTTAAAAATTTGAATTATTATGTTTTAAGATAAAATTCCATAAAATTAACAAAGACGAAATTAAAATATATATAGATACAAATAAATAAAAATGAGATTCGAGTTAGTAATAATAATAACCAAAGTTATAAAACAAAATATTTCGAATAATTATGAAAATAAATGACGAGTAAATAAATAATTATAAAAGAATACTACTAAATTTATATAACTTGAATCTAAGAAGTTTTATAAATATACAAATATAGCAACAAACCCCAAATTAATATGGCAAGAAAGTACAACTTAAGTGAAAAATATTAGATAGATTGGATAATGAATATAGAAATATAAGATATTAATCCAGTAAATAATAAATTATCCGATAATTCAGAATTGCTATGAAAGTAGAAACAATATTAAATTCCAATCTTTTATCTATTTCAATTATCCATTTCATAAACCAAATTTCTTTAATCATTTTGTTTATAGAATTTGAACTCTATTTCTCTTTTAACTTGTTTACTTACTTTGATTATTTTCCCATCAAGCCTGATTTCACTATTTTATCAACCGATTTTTATTTGACTATCCATTTCTCTTGATCAACAAACGATATAAGACTTTCCTGAGTTCAATATTTAGATTTCTAAAATACTCAAAGGTAGTCTCTAAAATCTAAATTCTATACGTTCAATCTTCATGAATTTTGATATTACCTACTTATCTAAAAATATTAGTTTCTAAGCCCAAACTTAACAAAATATCAAGTTTTACAAAATTAAATTTATAAACTTGGTTTGTAAGTCAAGTTAGTGATTTTACTTATTTATACTCTAAAATTTTCTTCTAATTGTTTTAATGCTCAAGATAATGATATGACAAGTTTAAATCAAAGTCTTTAATCTTAAATATCCCTAATTAACTTTATGTCTATCCTATTTAATCCCTCTCTCTCTCCATTTGCTGTCACAATTTCTTCCTTTCCTTCTTTCTTTCCTTTTATACGTTTCTTATCTCCCTCTCTATTTCTCTTCTCATTCAACTCCAATTTCAACTCAAAGTCTCAATTTCAAAGGAGATTAAAAAGGAATGAGGATAGTAAACAAGATGAAAATGAAGACTAAGTAGGTGGAAGCTTCATCAGACAAGAAGTGGTAGTAGTAGTAATGAAGAAAAGAAAATTGAAATTCCTCAAACATGTAAGTATGATGTTGTCTTTTGTTTTTAGTTGTTGTGATTGCTGTTATATGATGATTTAATCTTAGTTATGAGTAAAGCTTGAGTTGAAACTTGTAAACTTGTGATATATGAGTGTATGTTTAAACTTAAGCTTGTTTGGCCATGAATGGATCAAAGGAGTTGATGACATTAATTGATGAAATGGGAAGTAGAAATGTGTATAGAAGTGTTATAGGTTGTGTTGCTAAGTTGATACGGTGTTGTGGATGGTGTTTGATGGATAAAACAAGTAGTTAAAATAGAGTAAAATGGAGCAAAGAAAAACATGGGACGCGATTTGGACCCATAAGGGGTGTGGTAGCCACTGTCCCCTTGCTAAACACATATGGGGCATGGCAAGAGGAGTGGTGGCCACCACCACCTTTGATATGGGGCATCGTAAGGTGTCACGCCCCAAAGGATACTCTAAGCGTAACAGTCCGCCGCACTCAACATTTAAACTCAAGTATGGCAACCTTAGTCATCACATGAGTTTAGATACCGGGTGCAAGGCTAACTCTCACAAAGTAGGAACCTTACTTTGAATCGAAATAGTTCAAGAAGACATTCATAAGCAATAAGAACATAATCATTTCATAAATTATCAAAGTATATCTATTACAAAAGATCATAGGGGCATTCCCCCGATAAATAAATCTGAGTCCTCAAGGTCTCATTACAAATTTATAATCTAAAGAGATTCAAATAGAAGTCTATGCCTAAATCTAGGTCCTGACTTCTCCAAAAGAAGCTCCTTAGGGATCCAAGTAAGTACTTGAGTGAAATGGCCTCTCGGGGCAAGCCAAAGGTAATCATACTGCAGCAAAAAGCTATAGGGGTATAAGCTTACGGGCTTAGTGAGATTCCACCTCAAAAATTATATACTAAGCAACAATTTTAAAAACGAGTTCATTATCAAACATATGAAATGCACAAGCAAGTGATCAAACAAGCATATGACTTTCCGGTAGCCATATGTGAATGGATTTACGCCCTCCATTCGGGGTTGGGTGGTCCATAGACATGTGACCAAAATATCCAAATTCTTTCTCTTATGGTGATTCAGGTACCTACCGTTAGTAATAAAGTGTCTCCCACACTTTTAAATATTCAATAATTTCAAGCACTCCCATGCCCCAGGCGTTTTTTTATGCCCTCGATGATTTTTCAGGCCTCCCAATCATGCTATTATGTCTTCTCCCCACAAAGACAAAATAACAAATGCAATGTGACTCACTACGTGGGATGCATGATTATTGTAGTTATTTATTCATGACATATAGATTTAAGCAATTTAGAGGTGATCATAGAGGTTGCAGACACTCATATTTTATTCTACATCATACAAATATCTTAAGCACTTCCCATTTCGATATTCTTATCATTCATTCAAGGAAGAAATTCCATAGGCAAACATAGTTTTTATCTTGACCTAATTCTAATGCTACTAACAATTACAAGCACAAGCATAAGTATGTAATTAAAGAGAGAATACTCACTTGGCCATAGCTCACAACTACTAATCGTAGTAGTCTTCCGGTAGGTCGATACCTCCACCGAAGTCACCTAAGAAAAGGAATACCCGTAATGAGTATTTTTGTGTAGTCGAATCGTAACTATGTGACTCTATTTTACTAAGTTCGTCAATTTCCGCCTAGAAGGAAATTCCAACTTAAAATAGCCATAACTTGATCATTTTAACTCGGAATTTCGCATATAATATACCGATTTATACCTATTCGATGAGAGCTATCTATTTGTATGGTTATATTCATCAAAAAAGGTCGAAAAGGTGGCAAAAAGAAGGGTTCAGTAGGTCTGCACGAAATTTCTTCTTCAAAACAAAATCAATTCTAATTCATACTTTATCAAAAAGCTTTGATAGATACTTAGCTATCAATATACTTTGAGAAATTCTTTTAGATAATCATATAACTCATTCATTAAGTATGATTCATGGATGACAATTATTTATTTCATTATGGTCTTGATCATATTTTTAGAAGTTTTGGAAAACATAGTTTTATTCTTAATTTTTGAGAAATGGTCTTTTTGGTTTTATATCATTTAAAAGACTTTTCTCTTTACATCTATCTTATGGTTTTTCTTTGTTCAAGATTTGATTTCCAAAAATCACTTTCATTATTTTTAACTTATGGTTTTGAAAGTGGATTCTTGAGTTAAAAACTTGTTTTACTTCTTTCCAAAAGAGTTGGTAAATTTCTTGAATGATTTTTGTTGAGAAAAGTTTTTGTAAAGATCAACCTATTCTATTGTTCTCAAGACAAAAATCTTCATTTTCATTTTGCCTAATTTTTTTTTTTTTGAGATAAAACCTTTTTGTTTGAAAATGTGAGTTGAGTTCCTTTAACTTTATTAAATATCTTTGTAAGATCTCTTTGGTTTTGTTTTTGAAAATATACTTGTTTTACCAGATCTTTTATTTTGAAAAACTATTTTTGAAAACTCTTTTCTTTGAAATGCCACGGTTTTTTTTTTTTTTTTTGTAAACTAGAAAATTGTTGCTTTTGTCAAAACTAGTTTCTCAAACTCCTTTGTGGAAAAACAACTCCTTTAATAACTTTTGATGAGTAAAAATCCTTTCCTTTGGTTTTTCTAAGAACTTCCTTTTTATTTGTAGCTAACTATTTATTTTCAAAATTTGCTTCATAAGTTTGGTTACCATTCGTTATTATAACATTTTACCCATGAATCATTCTAGTTTATGAGCATAAACAAATAAACAACATAAAAGAGATATATGAATAAGGACATATAATAATATACATATATATATATATATTATCAAGTATTGGGAGATCTAATCTCCCGGGACAAAGAATAAATTCCGTCCCAAAACATAAATAACAAGAAGTTGTTTTGACTTGATGAGGACAAATCTAAGACTAGAAAGACTAGTCTTAAATTACTGGGAAAGCAAGTAAATAAATTGCATAAAGTAAATAAATAACAAGATTAAAGTATAAAGCAAGTAATAAATGACAAAATATATATAAACATGAGAGTAGTTCCATGAACAAGAACCAAACATGATCTTAATGTGGTTTTCTTTAGTTTTTCAACCTAAGAAACAACATTAAAACCATATAAGGTTACTTGACATGAAAAAAAAATTAGAATAGAAGTTCTTCATTACCTAAATGGGTAAGAAGAAAGAAAGATTATTTTCCTTGAAGGCTTTTGGTAGTAATTGGTGATGAAGCTTGAAAGGAAAATTATTTTGGTAATAAAAGAAAAGAGTTTCTTCTTACAAGAAATGAGTTATTGCAAGAGTTTAGAGAGGAGTTTTTTTGGAGAGGATTTTGGCATAAATCCTTTACTTTGGAATGATGTGAAGAAATGAGAAGAGGGGAGGTGCTATTTATAGAGTTTTGTGAAGGAATTAAGAGTGAATTAAATAAAAGAAAAATAAAATAAAATAGATGTGATAGAGAGGGTGAGTTTGTACAAATTTATTAATTTTGTGTAAGAAGAAGTGATATTTTGTAATAAAGGTATGAGTAGATTTTTATAGGGAAAGAAAACATGAATAGTGTGAATTGTGTCATTTGTAAGAGTGATTAGAAATAAAGTAGAGAGAGTGAATAGTGTAGAATAGTGTCCTAGTGTACCTTGAATAGTGTAGAAGACAAATTAATTACCGGTAGTAAACAAAATACGAATGAAATCGCTATATCGATGTTTTTAGTTACCGAAAAATTATGAAATTGATATTTTTGGAAATCTTATGAAATTACGATTCTAATGGTATTAACGGTTTATTTTTGGTACTTCGGGCCTCGGGACACGTTTTCGAAGTCTGTGTCCGATCGGGTCCGGAATAGGCCAAAAACTTTCCAATCTGATATTTTTAAGAATCTTTAAATTATTACGGACCTAACTAAACCATTTACTTATATTTCGATGTCTGGGTTTAAGAATACGGTGTTGCCGGATCTAAACTACTAGTATTTCCTTAAGGGTTTTAGTGTCTTAGGGTTTCTGGTTAAACTTCCGATTTAAGGTTTTCGACTAAAAGATATACTAAAAGCCAGGGGTTTACATAAGGAGCATGGTAGCCACCACTACCCTTGATACGTCCCATAAGGAGCCAGGGGCCATCTTGTCCTTTTTTTTATCTACTTAACTTAAATCAATCATAACTTTCTCATTCAAACTCAAAATGAAGTGATTCAAAAGGCTACGAAAAGCTTAAAAAGAGCTCTATAATTTCATGATTTAAGTATTTTGAAATTATAAAAGTATTAAGGCCTAAATTTTAATTAATTTTAGTTGCTACATATTCCAAATGAAGTTAAAAATTTGTGTTTGCTTTTTAAATGTGTGCAGTTGAGTATAAAATGAACTTAGCTAATAACCCTAGATTTAACTTAACTAAATGAACTTAAATGAATCAAAATGAATTAAATTGATTAAGTTTAATCAACTTTGTTACGATTAAGTCAACATAGACTTAAGTTAATATGGATCTAGTAACTAAATGAGACTTAATATGGTTTATGCATATCAAATGAATTAGTTAATGGACTCGAGTTAACTTGATTCTTAGAAATGAAATGAAATAGTAATATAAATAAAGTTAGTTGATCTAATGAGCTTCGCTAAGATAAAATGAGTTAGATAATTAAGTTAGGTTAACATGAATCCTTTGAGTAAATGATTTATATGCGATTGTAATATACTATACCTCAAGCGACAAGGAGGATATGTTGTTTCAAATATAAGATTGTTGTGAAATGAGTGCTTTGTATATGAATACTTTGATGGTGTTTTTGTAGCAAAAGACTATAAACAAAGAAAAAATAAATGATTTGACAGACAATGGAGAACTGTCCGTATCCTAGCACAACGAACTTTGTAGCCATTGTGGGGTTCCTACTTAGTGTTTGATTAAATAGGATCTTAAAATGAATCTAAGATCCTGAATTGATGTTTGTTTTAGTTATATATTCTCTTCTATAACCTTTGGCCGACTTTCTATTCTTGTTTGGATTTCATACGAAGGATGATGATGATTTGGTGTTGATGCTAATGTTGTTGATGATTAGATGGTTGTTGGGGGTGATGCTTTGATTTTCCTAGAGGACTATTAAGATTTAGCTTGGATGCTAGGTGGGTGACAACAACTCATCACATTGCTTGTGGTTGTAACATAGTTGCACTTAAGTTAATACTAATATAACTGATTATGCATGGGGTTTGGGAATTTGTTTGTTGTTTGGTGATTGGATTGAGTGATAACCTTTGTTTTATATGATTTGTGCATTATGTATGTTGAGTGTTCGAAATTTATATGGTCATTAACTAATATGATATAAATCATAGTTGACCCTAATTGAGTTGGACATGTATTGCATAACATCATTCATGCATTGATAGGGGTTCACGTCACGTATTAATATTCCGATTATATAGTAATGCTTGATATGAGGCCAGTGAGTATGCATGAAGGCTACTAGTAGGGTTGTCAGCTTCGCGGAAACTGAGCAGGTACAGGAAGTCATCGTCTGTGTTGGAGTCGGCTTAAGGGATTAATACTTAAGGAAGGTTTTGTGGTTCTAAGGAAGTTGGATGTTCTCCAAAAGACTGCTTGTATCCCATGGGGCTCTGGTATGGGCTATTCCCCCAATAGGGTTAGGTGAGGAGACATGGCTTTAAAAGAAGATTGATTAGTGAAGTAAATATTTTGGTTTTATGCACGAAATTATTTCAAGAATAAGGCCTCGCTCCTTAGTCTTGTATAGGCAGTAGATAGAGGCTATGTTTCAATAAAACGAGTTTCAAAGAAAATTCTCCATCCTTAGCTAAGTCCAAGGGAAAGTTAGCGATTATTTTTCAATAAAAAGTATTTAAAGATAAAATCCTCCCTTCTTGGTGATATCTAAGGGGCAGTTGACGGTTATATCTTTGGTATAAAAGAAATGATTTTTGTGCTAAGAAGAATATGAGATGAAGGCTCAAGATTAAGCAGCACCCTCTTCCTTAGTTCACAGTTCTCCTGGGCATGAATGGCTTGTATTTAGCCCTTCAACCCCTAAGAGAGGACGTAAATCTCTATCGGTTTGGATTTCGGTTATTCAAACTGTGCATATCATATGGTTGAGTGCTCATTCCATATGTTTGTTAAATAAAAACTTGATTGACATTTGTTTGTTATGTGATTTGATTTTGTTATCCACTAAGCTATAGTTGAGCTCACACCCCCACAGTTTTGGTGCAGGAATAACTGAAGCATTGGTTTTGGGATAGGTTGGTGTGGAGAAAAACCCTTGAAGATAAAGGACAGTTTGTTATGAGAAATAGATAGGTGATATAGTTTGTTGAGGTTCTATTTTTTCGTATAATATAAACTTTGTTTAAGGATTAAAAATGCAATGTTGTAGTTTCAAGTTTGTAAAACATGAATGATTTATTCTATTTTACTATTTGATAGGGGATACCGATTCTTTGCAGTTCTAGTGGATTGTAGGAAATCAGATTTCCTTTATTTATCATAGACATAATTTCATACTAGATGTTTACATAGTAATTATTTAGGTAGAACCTTGCGAACTCTAACTTGTAAGATAGTTCTTGTATTATGGGTGCACACATGATATGATAATTTTAGGTTATCCACTTAGGCTCGTTTTTAGGGTGTGACATTAGGTATGGCAAGCATATATAAATTTAGTTCAATGAAAAAATTAATACACATGATTACTAGTGAATACGTTGCGACAAGTTCAATGGTCATTAGAATATCTTCAGTAAACTTTTTTATTAATATATCTTATGGATTTTTATAAATGTGAGTCATTATTATAGCTTCATAGCTTGTTTATTTAAACACAATGAAATAAGGATAAGTTTCATTAGTAATAGTGACCCTTTTATTATAATAGAATTATACCTAAAAAGAATTCATACTATAAAAACACTAACCTTTTTTTGAAAAGTTTTACCATTGTAGTAGAACCAATTCTCTACTATCTTATTTAACAAATGTATCTTTTCTCTCTTTTTTCACCTTTTTCTTGCTGCTTCTTCTTCACATACATTTTGTTTATATTTTTATATGAAAAGTTTGGCATAATGTATTTACACAAAAGGTTGGTAATGCATTGTCCATTTAAGACCACATTCTACACAAAATTTTCTAAAAGCAAAAACGTAAAAAATCTTTTAAGCACAATTTTATAAAGAGTGAAATATAAATACATTCATGTGTTTGTTTCTTCCATGTTAGAGTTTTAATTTAAAAAATTTACAACTATATCTCAAGATTTTTTTTAAGGGAATTAAAGAAAAAAATAATAACTTTTTCCAAAAAAGTTACATAAATTCTGCTAGATGAGAAAAAATTTCAAAAATAGGCAATTTAAACTCGTTTCTTAAAGAGATGGGCCATAAAATTTGACGTTGTTTCTTCAAGAAACAAGGTTCATGTAAAATATATCAATCTCATCTCTTGAATAGACGAGGTTGTTTAATAGACGAGTTTAACTTGTTTAATTTTATGATTAATTTCATCTTAGTAGTATTTTTGTAATTTAAAAACAAATATGTATATTAGTTTCCTTTTCCCGTTTTTTTAAGTGCATTTAAATCTTGTTTTTTTTTTTGAGTAAATTAATAGAAATACACTAAAATTAAAGAATTTGCATATATTTGCCAAACAATAATAGTTTCAACTTTTTTTTTTTTTATCAATCAATTCGTTTTGCCAGTCAAAATAATTTGGAGTTTAAAGCACAACTTGAAAAATAGAAACTATATATCCGTAAATAATATATAAAAATATATTTCTAATTTGCCTCTTTTATAAACGCAATTAAAGACAAGAAGACATTTTATTTTCAAAATATAATTATACTGAAAAAGGCAGTTTTCTTGAGACATAATATATATATATATATATATATATTATGTCAATTCATCCAATCAATAATTGTAATTATTTAATTTTTAAAATATGTTATAATAATGTTATTTTTATTTCTTATAAATTTAATTAACTCCCTAGTGGAAGGGGAAAGCAAAAGCAATCTGGCGGGAAAGTTCAGTGCAGCAAAAATTTCCATACTCAAATTCGACCAAAGAGCCCCTAGGAAATCAGATTCAACCTACATCTCAAGTTTATGGTTTCTCAACCCTAACCCTAGAAACTCCGTCACCAGTAAAGTGAAAAATGCGGCGAGAGGACGCTCAACTCAACGCGGCGAAGCGCTCGCACCGGACAGCGAAGGAGGAGGGGAACCGTCAGGAGGAAGCTCGGTGGGCCAATGTGATCGGCGACATTCTAAAGAACAGGGGAGAGTACGTCGAAGCTCTCAAATGGTTGAGAATCGATTACGAAGTCACTTCTAAGTATTTGCCGGAGAAGCATTTGTTACCCACGTGCCAGTCTCTCGGTGAGGTTTATCTCCGGCTCGAGTACTTCAAAGACGCTCTAATTTATCAGGTAGAAAAATTTCGTGATTATTTATTTTTATTTGAATCTGTTTTATGATAGTCTGGTGGGTGAATCTTGGTTGAAATTGGAATTGAAGTTGTGGGAATGGAGTTGCGATCATTTGGCGCGAATTTGAAGCAAGTGTTAGGTTGGTAGTATAAGATCATAGACTGTAAGATTTAGGGTTATCAAGGATTGATTTATGGATATTCTTTGCATATAAATACATATAACAATAGAATCTCTTTGTTTTAACATCTCAAGACATCCCATTATATGTAACACTAACACTAGAGCACATGAAGCTTGTCATTATAAATTAGAAGTGAGATCATTCGATAATACAATCTAGTTTAGCGGGCACACCACACAAATGCTATCATCCTCGTAGTCACAAGTCCAATTACCTTGCCACAAACGAAGTAATCTCATGATGGAGGAAGTCTAATCACATGGGACCATCAGAGCTCGGAGACAATATGGGTTTTAAACACTTGGTAATATGTTAGAAAGATCAAAGTTCATCGAAGTAACTCCACCTGAAAATTGGCTTTCTTCCTCCCTCTAGACTGCTACATGCATATATGTTTCACAAGCTTATGGAATAATGGCCTGGAGGCTCACTTATCCTGTCAAAATTTTCTGGGATCCTCCTAGATTTGTCACCTTCATGTGCTATGTTCGGGAACAGGAAACAAAATGAAAGTTTCTTTTTTAATCATTTAGTAGTTTTGGAATTAAAGCAAAGACATATTTTCAATTTGCTATGCGTTTTTAAGATCATAAAAGAGTGCAAATTGGATAGGAGACAAAAAAGTCTGGTTTCCAAGAATAGAAGCTCTGGGGAGGGTACCGTTGGCTGAAGTAATGCATTGGCATAATTTGGTGTATGAGGAGCATGCAACAGTTCCACTACGTTTTGAATCGTGTCCTTTATTTATATTGCCATAGAGACAATTATGTATCTGATCTACAATGGGTTATGAAATGATGAGTGGGAGTTTTTGGAGAACCATTATGCATTGGATCTGTGGTTTTTATCCAGTTTTACTTTTTGTTTGCAGAAAAAGCATCTTGAGCTTGCAAAGGACTCCAATGACCTAGTTGAGCAGCAACGAGCAAGTACTCAACTTGGTCGTACCTATCATGAATTGCTCATGAGATCTGCAAATGATCATTATTCTATTCGGAATGCTAAGAAATACTTTAAATCATCCATGAAACTAGCTAAGACTCTTAAGGAGAACCCGCCTTTTGGTACTAGTTCTTTTCTAAAGGAGTACATTGATGCACATAACAACATTGGTATGCTTGAAATTGATCTGGACAATTTGGAAGAGGCCCAAAAAATACTAGAAAGAGGATTGGAGATATGTGATGAAGAAGAGGTCGCGGAGTATGATGATGCACGCAGCCGATTGCATCACAATCTTGGTAATGTTTATATGGAGCTGAGAATGTGGGACAAGGCTGTTTGCCATATTGAGAAAGATATCATAATCTGTAAAAATATTGGACATTGCCAAGGGGAGGCAAAAGGTTATATTAATCTTGGTGAATATCATTATAGACAGCAGAGATATGATGAGGCAATACTTTGCTATCAAAAGGCATTTGACCTGGCAAAGTCTATGGAAGACGAGGATTCTTTGGTAGAGCAAATTTGTCAAAACATTGATACTGTAAAACAGGCTGCTGAGTTGATGAAGGAGTTGAGGGATGAAGAGCAGAATTTGAAGAAGCTGGCCAGAGGTCTTGCAACGGCTAAGGGCACCTCAGGCGAGAGGAAATTCCTCCTTCAGCAGAATAAATCTCTCGATTGTCTGATTGAAAAGTCAAGCATCTTAGCAGCCTGGCTGAAGGTAAGTCATGTATAAACCATAAAGTTTGCTTACTTTTTTAAGCTATTCCCACAGCTAGCTCATCCTTTACTGTATAAAGTTGAAACATTCAGATATATTTGGGAGGAGCTAAAACTGAGATTGATTGTTCTGATGGTACTTACAGAAGACCTCACTTCCTCCTCCCCTTTATCACAAACACAAATTAAAGCATATATATTAGACTGTGCTGGCAAATATGAGAAATGCCAAATGCATTATAATTCTTCATGTCGTAATTTTTTGCAATATCTATGAAATTAAGGAATTTTGTCCCCGTTTCAAGCCTTGTTGCTGATATAATCAGACAATTATGTAGAGAAAAAGAAGAATGCATGTAACCTGATATTGAATGAGACTTGTTGCTTTCTGCATCCAGTTGTTTTCTGCAATGGTCCCAGCGAAGACTGTTGGCATAAGGTAGAACATACACAATATGAAACGGAAGAGGGTGCCATATATTTCTTAGTAAAACTTGATAGTAAAATATGGAAAGGTTTATCAATTATTTGCAATGGGTCCAGAAATACTGGTGTTAATTTAGTGCATTCTATTGTTAAGAGAATTTTTCTGTCTAGTAAATCAAATGATATGAAAAATAATAAAGATACTGCACTGCATAATGTTATCAATATTTGCAGTGGGTCCATCAATACTAGTCTTTTCTGTACACCAATGATGTTGTAGACCATTGTTAATTCTACTATCATTAAAAATGGTCAAATTTCTTTTATGCGGTTTAAGTACCACTATAGAATTTTGAGATGCAATTTTTAATGCTTAGACTTTTTTTTGAAATTTGAATTCCATTTATGAGTCAGAAAATTGATATTTTTCTGTACAAATAATTGATATTTTCTTGTACAAATAAGCCATAAAATGATTCTTTCATTTTTCATACTGGAATGACTGGGTTAGGCGTGAGAGCTTTTTAAACTTGTAGATGTGTTACTGTTTTAAATCTCTGTGGAAGAAGTTTTCATTATCAACTGCACTAGTATCGCTTTTGCTTGGATTTAGACCATCTGGCTACATGATTGTAGTGTTCTAGAGCAATCCGCATTCAGTTCTCTTTTGTTGGATATATTTCAATTAGGAACAAAGTATGAAAGAATTGTCTGTGGACTTGCATAGCGTCTTATCTTAAAAGCTTTCTGCAAACTGATGCTTCAGAATCTATTGGGGAATATCTAGCTGATGCTTTTTTTAGTGCTAGTGAGTGGAAACACTTCCATTTTTTTTTGGATTTATTATGAGACAAGATAAAACTTTGGGGGGAAAAATGTTTAAAACAATTGCAATAATTTTCTGAGACTGGAAAGCAGTTTTCTCAGTGTCATATACAAAAAGAAAGGGGAAAAACACACACACACAACAAGCAAAATCAAGAAGAAATATTACTAGAAGTCGCTAATCTTAGTGAATTGTTTACGTGATTGCTCAGCATCTTGAATTTGCTAAGCGGAAGAAAAAAGTCGCCACTGAGCTCTGTGACAGGGAAAAGCTGAGTGACTCGTACCTTGTGATTGGAGAATCTTACCATAAGCTCAGAAATTTCAGCAAAGCCCTCAAATGGTACAACAGGAGTTGGGAAAATTACAAGTCCCTTGGCAACAAGGAGGTTAGTTTCGTGCAACTACTTGGATATTGTAATATGTTTATTTGCTACATCTATATTATTAGTGTAATAGAGATGGTATAATCTGTCTTGTATAAAACAAGGAATACGGAAACTCCTTACTCAAAAAAAGGAAAAAAAACAGAGTATGGAAACTTTTCACCTGCTTAACATCTATTCTCATGTGCCCACAAGCAGCTAATACTATTTCTTATTTACCAAAAACTAACATCTTTCTTATTAAAGTGGACATAAAAATCCTTTTTTCCTAGAATATTACAATTGATCCTCATTTATACATGTTCTGCACATTTTATCGGATGGAAGAATCTCGTACTGTGTATATACTGCTTCAGGGCCAAGCACTGGTGAAGATCAATATAGGAGATGTCTTGGACTGTGAAGGAAATTGGAATGGAGCACTCAATGCTTTTGAAGAGGGTTACAGGTAAACAATGTAGAATTTTGTCTACAATAGAACAATGGCGGCACTAACTTGATGCTTTGTAACATATGATCCTTTATACTCTCTTCTTGCACAATTAGTGCCACTAATCATTCCTTGTGAATGCGAACAGTTCCAGAAAACATACTTTTCTGTGTGTTTATGACATTTATAAAGGCTTAAGTAATACCACAAACATGTTTTCATATTGAATTTGCTTATCAGATGGACAGTTCTGCTGTATGAAGCAAAATACTTTTGACTAATGAAAGAAAATAAGAAGCATACAAATTCTTTTATCACAAATGCAAAAATTGTTATAGCATTAATATGAGTTATTCAAAAAACAGACAAACATTGTTATATCATTAAGGATAGGCAGCAGCAGGCCACAAGGTGATACTTGGGAATTTATTTCTGCAGAATCTGTGAATGGTAATCCTGGCTTAGAAGGGCTGGACAAGCTAGTTTCAAAAGCTAACCCTTTAAGAGCTCTTTCCTTAGAAGAAGGCTATAATTCTTTTCATGGTTACAATCTGGATGTGACTTGGCTTTCCCTTAGTTTTGTGTAATGCCTTTATTTAGTGATTGATGGTTGAGGAATGTTTATACGCTATAAATAAGTTGGTTTCTTGGGAAATCTTGGACCATGATTGCTTCTATTTTGTAACTGTGTGGAAGAGTCCCGTGACCTTCTGCTCTGCGCTGTTTTTGTAATTGGTCTGGTCTGGTCTTCAGGAGCCCCTTGGTCTCCTGCAGTACTCTCCAAGCCTTTGAATCTCCAATCTTTTGTAAATTGCGGAAATCTGTTTTCTTACAAGTGGAAGAAGGCACTTGCTGCTACTATTCATTTTGTTTGGAAGGAAAGGAATACTAAGAGATTCAATTTGTTGAACTTAAATTTGAATTGTATTCTTATAAGAGTTATTTTTAATTCTAGAAAGCCATTGTCGTATGTTTTGTCCAATTGATACCTAGATACATCTTCTTTTGTTTGGGGTATCTATCTATGCACCTTCCTTGTTCACATGGTATCTCTCCTTGATTTTTGTATAGGGGTTTTACTCTCTTCTTATTTTATTAATGACAAATGCAAAAATTTTGAATTTACCAAAAAAGAAAGGTACATGAAGAGCATTAACTTGGGCTTTGTTCCTAATATTAAGCTTTCAGTCAATATGTGCCTTTAGTACATTGATTGGTGTCTAGAATTGTCATAAATTAGTGGTACTGTTGTCAAATGCAAAAATCTAAAATGTCATGAATGAGAGGGCTTATATTAAGAAACCTCGTTGAATATATGTGCCTTATTGAAGTTGTTCTAATGCGTTTTCTCGAAGCAGCAGTGAACTGCTCCTTTTCCAATTCTCTCTAACTTGGTGATATGGCTTGCATATTGATTTGCAGGATTGCAGTGGATGCTAAACTTGTTGATATACAACTGAAAGCCTTAGAGAACATGCATTACAGCCACATGATCAGATTTGACAATATTGAAGAGGCAAGGTAAAGATGCAGTCACAAGACAACCCACTCAATAATCTTGGCACTACTGATAAAGTAGAAAAAAAGGGTTGAATAATTGGTGGAAGGTGTTAGATTTAAATCAATGACCATTTGATCTAAAACCTTAGATTTATAAATTCTGTTTGTATCACTTCACATTCTGCTGTACTTGGAGGTTGAAACTTTTGACATGAAGTCTATCAAGCGTAATTAGTGTGGGTGAAATGGTTGCATAAGGATTTGGTGTAAAAGCTGAAGCTTGTAGGTTTCATTTTCTTTTTATTTTTATAATTTATCAGAAGAGATGGGATCCATTTATAGATAATTGCCTCTGCTAATTATAGGAGGTTGCAGCTTCTAATTGACAAATTAAATCAATCTAAAGAGATACAGCTTGAAAAGCAGAATATAGAGCAAGATTGCTGCTCTGAGACTGACACAGAAGGAGATGATCATTTGCCAAAGCCTGTATCTGATGCCTGCAGTTTGCCAACAAGTATGTCCAGTTCATCTAGATCAAATATATGCAAGAGTGTGGAAGAGTTAAATGATGATATTCCTCTGATTTCATTCATCCACTCTAAGAAAACACCAAAGTTGAAAGCGGCAACTTTTACAGTGAAGCCAAATGATCCTATGAAGCACTTGTTGGGATCACCGGCTTCTACAAGATCATCTGGGCCCCAGACAGTTGCTGGCCGTAAGCGTATCCGGGTAGTTCTCTCTGATGATGAAGAAGAGATGGGTGAGAGGATGGAAGGCTTCTGGGGAACAAATAACAACTGTACTGTTGAGAGGATTGCTACTTCTGATGAAAGTAGGTATAGCTTTAAATTACTTCTATATCTTGCATTATTAGCATAACTGAAATCAACTCTTTTCTCTAACCATGTTTAGCCAAGAATGGAGGAACTCCTGCAACCTCTGCTTTACAGTATCAGGTGATTTTTGGACTACCTAGATTTTATTTTTCATTTTAGTGCTGTCACTTATAAGTTATACTTTTCTCTTGCCAGGATGTTGCAGCAGTTCGGTCCAATTGTGCTGTCAGCCCTGTTATTCCTCCCAATATTGAAGAAAGCATTTGTTCATACCGGACCAAGAGTCTGGAGGGACCTGTGCATGGAGCTAGAAATGATGATAGATCATTAAGTAATGATGAAGCTGTTGCATATGATTTTTCAACTGGTGGCTCAAAATGTGACATTGGTGCCTCTAGAAACCCTTCTAGTAAACATGCTGTTGTCTGTTTGGACTTGGATTCTGCTAAGAATAAATCTAAAGTAAGTTTGTAATTTGTATAGCTTAGATTTTATGAATATTTGGTACCATAAATTCTTAGCATTTACAAGAGGTTGAATATGGTGGTCATCTTGATAGGGAATTCAATTATTGAGGACAAAGGTTTTTCTTGGATTTTGACAACTTGAATTTCTGAAATCTCTTTCTGAAGGATATAGAATTCACATGCATAATTTGCATATGATCATCATGATATGTTGAACGTGTAACCTCATCATGTTTTTTATTTTTATATAAATGCAGGAATATATAACATTCAAGATTGACAATGACTTGATAAGTTTAGAGGCTGGCGCTTTTGCCTCTGGTGATAATAATGTTGATTCTATGAAGGCTGAGTTGGCATGTTCATATTATTTGCAGCTTCCAGTTGAGAAAAGATCAAAGGGTATGCACCTAGACTTAGATTGTTATTGACTACAATAACGTTTTCACACACAGCAAATTTAGTTGAATATAACCTCATTTCAGAAAATCAAGGTTCAAAGTTGGAGAGGTGCTAATTTGCACCTATTACTTTTAGATCTATTTATGCCTATATGCTCATGCATGGATTGTCTGAAATTGAAAATAAAAACTCCTACAATATCTACTAGCTTAAGTTTTACAATAACTTGAGTTTTTCAATTTTTCTATATTTTTTTCTCTCTTTTTTGCAAATCAAATATTTATATGTACCAATTAAGGATATTGTCTGTGTCAAATCACACATCATAGTTTACATTCTCATTTGATATTTTCAAGTGATTAATCATAATTTTCATGTGAATGATGTGGAGTGTTTATATGTTTTGAGTATAGAACACATCTATATTTATGGCCTTGAGCTTTTAAATTGGTTTGTAGTTCAAGGAAACATTTACAGGTTGTATATACTATACTGACTTACAATAACTAGCCAGAAAACACACAACACTATACATATGGCATCTAACAACTTTAAATAAAATCCTTGCAACGGATGGAATGTGCTTGTAGGTTTGGTGCCAATCATACAAGAGCTGAGGAGTAGTGGAATTACTCTTGAGTTTGCGGAAGCTGTCAAAAATGTAAAGGGTCATTCTTGCATGGGCATGGTTGAAGTACTTATTGCTGGTACGTGATTTTTGTTTACATGTTCAAAGTGTTCTATTTGCGTTCTGGTCTTTCCAAATATATTATGATAATTATATCTTATTGAAAATAGATAAACCACACCTGTATCTACTACTTTAAGCTTCTAGATGAATTGGTTAATGTGTCAAATTCCATGTGTTAGCAAAGCTGGACACATGAATTTGTATTGTCATGTTGTCATTTTACTTCCATTCAGTACTTCTAAATTAAGGGCAAGATTATACCGATATAAACTTTTGAATTAAATAGTTCTGTAAATCACATCCTGCAAATCTCAATTTGTAAAAGTAATGACCTGATGGAACAGCTACATATATTCATATCCGATTAACCTGAAGAGTTTGGCAACATGGAATAAATGAGAATCGCAAATAGGCATTGGATGAAAATTAATTCGGCGTTGGGCTTCCTTTTTCCAGTGGCAGATGTTTATTGCTTTTAAAGGAAAAGATTAAATGGATTAAGGAATTAAAGGAGATTTAAAACTCTTTTTACATGATGAAAAAAGTACTGAAACAGATTAAAAATGGACATAATGTCATGATGTTTTAAATGCTAATTTCTACTAGAGTCTTCGTTCTTGTTCCTATCAAGATATTGTATTTAATTAATCTCTTAGTCAGATCTTACAACTAAGGAAGATGTCTATGGTGAGTTTCTGTTATCCATGTTATGGTTTAGCATTTTCTGCCAATATAGGACTGCAAGTTTGTAATTATGCTTTTGCAGAATGCTGGTGTGATCATAAAAACTTATGCATAGTTGCATACACCTATCCACATCTATGTATATTCTTTTACTTCGTACAATTTCTATTGCATCAACCAAGACGCTACTGCTTCTTTTCCCACTGCTTTGGCTGTTAGGTCAAGCTGCTGATCCCTGCATCTTCTTTTGTGTAAAGCATTATCTCTCAGTTCAACATTTTCTTTCCAAAGAACACACAAACATCATTTTCTTTCTGGATGATCATGCCAGATAAGGGGAATGGTGCTTGGGTTAAATCGTATATGTTGTACATAAATATTCAGGGGCATGGTTCAAACTAAATTCCTCAGAAGTGATTATGTATAAATGTGAGTTAAATATTGTCAATTATGCTATTGTTCAAGTGATCTCCATGAACTCAGAGCAATATGATATTTAAAGTGGGTTGAATATTGTAAATTATTTCATTGTTCAAGTGATCTCCTTGATCTCAAATTGATATAATTTCCCTGTAAATTCTTTCAAACTTTCACTTAGATCTCTTTGTAACTGACTACTAATATAAACTTCCAAATTAACCCCTTAAAACAACTAACACTGTTTGCAGTATCTACCGAGGCTCAATATCTTGAGAATCAGTCAAACGACAAATAAGAAATAATCTTACTCTTTATGTGCTTCAACTCCTTTTTTTGGATACATCCCTTCATGGAGAATTTTCTTAGTCTGGACTGTGCTCAAAACTTGGGACATTGATTTGTTTTCCAATCAACTGCAGAAAGTAGATAGAAATCAGTAGTAATTTTCACCTTTTACCATGTTGAGGTTCTTGGGGATTAGGTATATGAAACCATAAGCTGCAAAGAACTATCATTTTAGCCTTTTTCTATGCCCTTTTTAAGGTTCTTTGATTAACTGGACACTTTTGGTATACTGTAAGTATCTAATAGGGATGTAAATGTAAGCACCTTATAATTTATGATAGAAGTTCAATAATCATGGCAAAGCCACCCCGAATGTTATTTTTCTTGTACATGCAAATGTTTTGCCTTGACATGTGGAGTTATCACTGAATGATGGCTGTTTAATTTTAAAGAGTTGAAGTACCAGTGCAGAGAATTGTAGATATATCTCTTACGTATTTAAAAAAATGAACCATATGGTACGCATCTGGTTTGTTGCTACTGTCACGAGCATCATGTGCTCTGCTTGTTGTGGTGCTCTGTGGGAATTTCAATTACCATCCATTGCCTATAAGGTTGACAAATATGGTAATATGCAATATTTGCAGGATGGATTCAAAAACCTCTGATGAAATTATATGTAGATTGTTGTACTGACTTATCAGAGGTGCCAAATATGAAGTTGCTAAAGAGGCTATACAATCTGGAGGTAAGACTTCTGTCCTAAACATATTTATTCCAGGGTTGTTTGACTACATTCTGGAGTTTCTTTCATCTTTTTGGAGAAAATTTATCTTTTTGTATAAAACTTCAAAGGACTGTTCTTTTTCTGGGTTTTCTCTCTCTGTTAAAAAGCTGCTTCTGTTTGATAGGTCTCAGAAGATGAAGTTATTGTATCAGAATGTGAATTGCAAGATATATCTATAACCCCATTATTGAATGCATTGCACACTCATGGAACACTTGCAGTTTTAAACTTGTCCCACAATTTGCTTGGTAAGTGTCTGTTCTTGCTTCCCTGCATGAAAATATCTAGCATAGGTAAATTTATACATTGAATTTTCATGCAATTATATCTAGCAGAGGTAGATTTAAACTTTGAATTTTCAAACCCAACAGTGAAATGACTTGAACATTATTATTTCCAATACATTAGCATATTTGTCAGTCCATGTTAGAAGTCTGATGTTAATCTTTCCTCCAGATTTTGAGCATTCCAGAGTTGGTTTAGCAGTGCATGGAGGCCAACCAATATATTTGTACCTGCTATACAGTGTCCTTGGATAGACTGGATTTGCTTAGATGTACATATGTTAATCATGTTATACTCTTCTTCATTCTTCTGAATGATGACAGACAAAGAGCCGCCTAATTGATGGCTAGATTTTATGCGAAAATACCCTTACTAAAGTAACTTCTGTATGCTGACAGTAATGGTTTCTGTAATACAAAACAAATATTTTTAAGTTGCTGTCACGTGATATAGAAATTCAATTATCCAATTAGTTTGTGGAAAAAATAAAGAAGGCAAATCATTTCTCTTCTTGGTTTGATCTTATCTTCCTTTACTAGAGCCCCCTGCCCCCTTGATGAGGGGTGGTCTGGCAAGGAAGAGCAGTATGGCCTATCACCTTTCTCCCGATAAACATTTCCCCCAGCTTCTTCCATTATCAGGGTGGAGAGAAATACCTTGGAACCCAAGGTGGTTTTTGTTTCAAATCAGGATGAAAGGAAAGCTGCAGAATCTTTTCTCCCTCTGATACCCAGCCTTTTGACTTAGGTGAAAAAGGCAACTTCAGCCTTGTGCTCCTAAAAACTTTAAAAATCTTGTTTTTCAGAGAATAAACTTTTCACATAAGAAGTATGCATTGGCTGCCACCCCAAAAAAGCCTCTGGAAGCTACCTCTTCTTTTGGTGATGCAACCATACGGGAGTTAAATGATGTTCTAGAAAATTTAGAGCGTGAAAACTACCACTAAAATCAAACCCATCTACTTCCAGAAAAACCTTCTTTGTCATCTCTTGAAGGTGACTAGAATTAGAAATTTAAGATGCTATGTAGACTCACACACCTCATTAATTTTTCTGACCTTACGGGACTTTGATCTGCGTTTCATACCACCCCTTCAGCATGGGTTGGTTTCCATAGCAAAGATTGCTGTTATAGTAGAGGAAGAAGGTGCAAAACTTTTGGGAATCAACTCTTGTTCATTAACTTTTGGTATGGTAGATCCCCATTTTCCAAGTCCAGTCAATAGCCATGTGAGTTTGGAAAAATTTTGGTATTCTAGGTGTCCTTGCAAATAATGATGATTTTTTCAACTTTAAGTTTGCTAGGGACAAGGACCTAATCCCCATCTTCTAGAAGCCTTTGTACTTTGCCCAAAGTTTTCTAATTTTACACAAATGGAGGCATGGAATGTCCCTTGAGAAGCCTCAACCCACTCAAATTCCAGTATGGCCTAGCTTCTCTAGAATTCCTTTGAGTTTTTTAACTCAAACATTGGATGGATTAAATCCTTGGGGCATAGTGACAACAATTTCTTGCTACCTTTGTGCATTTGGCCACGAGGACCACTTTTATGTATTTTTTGATTGCCCTTTCTCATCTTAAGTATGGTCCATGGTTTGTCAAGCTTTAAACTGTCCAGCATCATTTTATACCTGGTATAAGATGACATCAGCATTGATAGCTACACATGTTCTAGGATTCCCCAAATTAAAACCTGGGGTTCTTTTCTAGCTGCGGTAGTCTACTGTTTATAAAGGTCCTGCGATCAAGTGTGGCTTGGAAATCAACTCTCCCAACCTAATTTGATAGCCAACCAAATCATTGCCTATTCAATGTTAAGTTGACATTTCTTGTTTAGTTTACACTTGTTTCCCACAGTATTTTTATATATACTCTTGCGTAGACTAGCTGTGTAAACCTCTCCATTCTTTGATGGCTGTGTATTCTTCCCCTTCAATGAAATTACTTATTTATCAAAAAAAAAAAAAAAAAATGTGGAGGATGATTTGTCATTTGAATAACTACCAGGAAATGCCACCATGGAGAAACTTCAGCAAGTGCTCCGCTCATCTGGTCAAAACTATGGCGACTTAAGTCTAGACTTGCACAGCAACCGGTTTGGTCCTTCTTCCTTGTTTCAGGTACTTGCACTTCATTTCACTTTGTCTGCATTTCTACATTTGCTGCCAGGATAATAACGATGGCTTCTTGTTTATGAATTTAATCATTGTGCATATGTATCATTGCTATCACTGCTTGCAAGAAACTTGATGCCTGGCATGGACTCATCTAATTTGGGTTTGAATTTGTAAATCTAACTATGCTAGATATATGTCAGTATATCTTTGTTAACTACTAATCCACCTACCTATCTACCGATGTGTATATATATGTAATGCATCTACTCGATGTTTCATGGTTTTGATTAGTGTATGCACGTGTAACTAGATAAAGTGAATTGTCTATCCGTGCAGATATGTGAATGTCCTGTGCTGTTTGAGAGATTGGCAGTCCTTAATATATCAGGAAATCGTCTCACAGATGCATGTGGATCTTATATTTCAACCATCCTGAAAAATTGCAAAGGTAAGGCTTCTTTACTTTGGAAACCGAAAGGATCATATTGTATTATACCATCTGCATCTCTATCTCAGGTCTTATTCATTTTTAGATACTGTTTTAATTTCACCATGGGGTGGTTGACTAACTGGTACGGCTGGACTAAAGACCTATGGGACTCACCGTTTAACGGAGATGCAAATAATTTTTTAACTTAATTTTTTCTTTGTGTTTTTCATCTTGTAGCCCTTTACAGTTTGAACATAGAAAACTGTTCAGTCACATCTCGTACAATTCAGAAGGTTGCAGATGCATTGGATGCTGGATCAACACTTGCACAGCTTTTTATAGGTACTTGCTATTGTAATTGAAAAATCTTAGTGTCTTTGTTATCTCTATGCAATAAATGGACAAACTTTCCTTTAATAGGGCATAATGACTTAGTATCCGGAAATGTAATCATAAACCTGACTTCCAAGCTTATCACTTTGAGAAGGTATTTTTTCTGTCTCAGATTTTTCTCTTTTTTCTCATGCTCATTGATACTTCTTACTGAGATGGTTTTGAGTTGGGTGACTGAAGTCATGATGCTGAAACGACAGATTTTCTGAACTGAGTCTAAATGGACTGAAAATAAGCAAAGCTGTGGTCGACAGTCTTTGCCGACTTGCTAAAGCATTGTCTCTGTCAGGACTTATGCTTGCTGGTACCAATATTGGAACTGTAAGATTGTTCTTTTTTGTAATTGTCATGTTGATTTGTCTTCTTTGTGTGCTCTGATGTCTGAATGTCATCTGTTCCTTCTGTATACAGGATGGGGCACTTCAGTTGATTGAATCTCTGTCCAGTGGGAGTCAAGAACTTGCAAAGCTTGACCTATCATATTGTGGATTAGCATCTAAAACTTTCTCTGGACTTGCTGGTGGTATCTCCCTGTTTTGTGGAATATCAGATCTAAATCTTAGTGGAAATACTCTTATGAAGGAGGTTTGTTACATATTCAACTTCTCATGCTGTTGATATTTAATATTTTTGCCACTAAATCACAATAATTTTATGGACACTGATTGTCGGTAGTTACAACACATGGCTTTTGTAAATGCTTTATCTTAATTGTTCGTTTTTCATGGGTCTATGTGCATATTCTTATGCATTGTTTTTTCATAAACTTCATTTTTTATTATGTAGTCTTACTATATTGAACATCGATTTCATGAGTAATACTGCAAAGAAGCTTAATTTTATGAAAATTTTTGGTTCCAGCATTTACTGTGTGCATATCTAATACAACTATCTAATGGTCTGGTTATATATGCTTAAGATGCCACAGCCCAGCTACAGAGGTTTCTTTTTTTTTTCCCTCCATTTTCTCATGTGTGCGCGAGGAACTTGGAAAACACTTTCACATGGCAAGCATAGGAAGATAACAAGTTACTGTTTTTTTTTTTTTTTAATTAAATGAAGATATCCTTTTCAATAATTATAATGGAAGAGGGGGATTCGTGTGATCGTATCTGGTCTAGTTTTCATGCTTTTAGGTTAGAAGGATCTTAGTAAATGTCAAATTAGTTTTAGTATTGAAGTATGGATGATTTTCTAACAGATGACGTACAGTGATTGCTTTTATTTATTTATTTTTCTGTTTGGCGGTTTTAAATTTTGTAGCTAGTCTGATGCAATGCTTCATGTTCTCATTGGTTTCTTCTAGGCTGAATGTCAATTGAAAGAATACGAGAAAATTTCAACCTACTGTATACATGGGATCTAAGACTACCCTCTTACTTGATCCCTGATAAAATTGAGGCTAAAATTTGAAATCCAATCACCTAGATTTCTTCAATTAACGAGTTTAGTTTGCTGAAGCAATAAGTGCACCGTGCATCAGAAGTTTCTTTGGATAGAATATAAATGCTCTTTTTTTCATCTATTTAAATTATATATCCTTCTCATTTAAAGTTGCTGTCTTTTCTTTTCCTCTCACATGCTAGTTGTCTTCTATCTGCCTTCTTGCTTGGTTGATTTGTATAAACTGATATTAATGTGTGACTCATCCTTCTGGAGGTCAACCAATTCCATTTGGTACTATTTTCTTCAATATGGTTCCCCTGTACGTTGCTTTGTAGGATTGTGCTATGAAAACATGTATATTCTGTTAGGGAGAAAACGGGCGTTGGTACGTGGTTATAACAACTATAGCAGTTGAAATTTTCAAAAGTAATTTGTGTTTGGTAAATAGCAGTGGGCCATTAATAACCTTAACCTTCTCTACCCTTGCCTTCCCATTGATTCTTTTAAAATTAATTTATCAATCCGTTTAAGCTCTAAACAAGCAGAGCACCAATGAGTACATCAAACATGTGAGTTGCCAAAAGAAGATTCTATTGCTACTTCCCCTTTATTTGCTTTTATTTAGATAGATGTAAGATATGACTATAGGAGTTTCCTTCTTCGCTTTTCAACTCAATTCTTTTCCTTCCTCTGGCAAGATGTGTTTCTTGAGATATTTATATTCCTACACAAACATATTGCAATAACATATCTGAAACCAAAGAATCCACCTGCTTAGGATCCACGAGTTAATCTAGAGGATGACCATACTATTCGCCGAAGTTCTCATTTTCATTTCTTCAAAAACACTACCTTAGTCAGAGCTCCGCATTGCTGAAAGTATCTTGTCTGACTTGAAACTTGAATGCAGGTTCCTAACACAATTTTGTCCATACTTATGCATCCCCATTGTAGCATAAAAGTCTTGTCATTGAACAAGTGCCAGCTTGGGCTTTCTGGAGTTCTTGAGATAATTCAGGCACTAGCAGGTTAGGAAAATAAGCCCTGCATGCCATCAGTTTCCTCCCAAAAAAGGGAATATTTCTCACAAGTCTTTTACTTTTTATTTATAAATGTCATACCAGGAAATAACTCTCTGAAGCAACTCCATCTTGAAAATAATGTTGAGACTGCTGCTGGAAGATATGACATGTTCTGTAGCACAACAGTAGAAAGGAAACTGGAGTTATTAGAGCAATATCCTGCCAATCTTGAATCTTCTCCTGCAGCTAAGGGCGTGGAAAAACAGACCTTTTGCATTGTGAACAGCGAGTGCAATATTGAAGTTGCTGACAGCGAAGATAATCAAACAGGGAATGGACGTGGTATATCTGGCATTGATCAGAGCTGTGCTAGCTCTTCGGAGATGATACCTTCTCAAGAATGTCAATTTGTGGAGAGACTGTCTACTGCTATTGGGTTTGCAAAGCATTTAGAGTTGCTGGATCTTAGCAATAATGGTTTCTCTATTAGAGCTGCTGAATCCTTCTATGCTTCATGGTCGAGTACTCGAGGTGCTTCAGCTAGAAAGCATATTTATGGTCAGACGATGCATCTACTTGTTGAGGGGAACAAGTGTTGCCAGGTAAAACCTTGCTGCAAGAGAGTGTGAACATAATTTGTGAAGTGTAAATAAGGTATAATCTACATAATGGTCCCCACTTCGGGGTGATATAACAGAATGGTGCCATGGGTACATCGGTGTAACATTGATTCGAATCCCTCGGTTCGGTAAGTTAAGCTTGTCACTCTGTAATATGTACTGGAATAAATGCAACCTAAGGTCCCAAGTTAAGGGAACTAAGAATCATTTGGAATTACTGGAAAATCTGCTGGATTATTTATTTTATCCTAATGCGGTTAGACACTACGAAGTCATGTTTAGACGTGGTCAATAAATAAAACCAAAAGGATCTATCGAGAAGTAGATGTCATTATATGTCGGTTTGGGTTTAGAACTGAACCTGAATTGTTGGTTCCGATTCTTAAGAATTGTTAGTTTCCACTGTTTGATTCTGGTTTCTTTGGAATTGGGAATTGTGAAATTAAAAATAAAAAAAAATAAAAAACAATTAAATAACTTTACTTTATTTAAGTAAGGAAAAAAAATGAAAAATAAACTTAAATTGAAATAACATTGGGCATAATAATAATTGTTTATAGTCTATTGATTAAAATAAATTTTTAGTTATGCATTTATTTATATACAACCACTTGTATTTTTAATTATTATGTTAGTAATATGATACTATAAAATATTTAATATATAAATATGTTTGACAAACACAAAAACAAGTTACACATTGATAAGAAAAAAAAATTCACTTTAATTAGAAATTTATATGAACTCAATAACACATGATTTTAAATATATTTATTATGTGTTATTAATAAAAACATACTAAATGTTGTGAATAAGAAATATATATTTACCAATTTAATTGAAGATAGTTTGAATATTTATTTTTTAATTATAATTTTTTTTATAATTTTATTTTCTTCCTTTTTTCCTTTATTTTTTTTATTTTTATGGCACGAAATCGTAAGAATCATTGATTTTGTTGATTCTCTTATCGGTTCTTGAATCGGTGGTTCCTTAGCTCGTTTGGATGTGTCATTACCGAGCCTGTTCTTGGTTCAAGAACCATAGGTGATGGGTCGGGTTGATTCCTAGTCCAGAACACAAGTGATGATATATAGTAAGAAGAGGTAAATGAATTTCTCTCTTTTTTTTTACACATTTTATTCTCTTAAATTTTGAATGTGGTATAGATAGACTTAGGCATGGGCTGGGTCTAATCCATCACCTGGGTCAGCATTGGTGGCCATGACCCATTGGCCTGGCTTGGATGTACAAGTCATGACCTGTTAATTAATCTAATGGGTTGCCCAGTCTAGGCTAGGTTAGGCCTTTGACTTGTGCAACCCATTGGATTGGTTAGGTCATTAAATATACTAAAAAAAACAACATAAGAAAAAAAAATAAAGTGAAACAAATATACATAAAAAGATTATTTTAAATTATTTTTTGTGTGAATATTAAAAATTAATTACTATTTATCACAATATTAAATGTGCTATCACCAACGCAAGTGATAAAAAAAAATATTGTCTTGTTTGACTTTTATAGATTTATAAGCAAAGTGATTTCTTATTTTTTTTAACAATGTGGGATTTTTCATTGTCTTTGTGAGAGTTATTTGTGTGCTGAGTGTTTTGTAATCCCATAACTACTGGTAAATAGGATTGTGTATAAATAATTGCATACATTTAATAATTTTTTTAACAAATGGGCTAAAAAATATTGTTCTTAGGCTCAATTGTATATTTAGTTAAAACTTATTTTTATTTAATTTGAACTTCATTTTTTAAAATCTTAAACCTGTCTTTTTTTTTAATTTTTTTATTTTATGATGGAATGTATATACTTTGTCTAATGGAATAATGGATACTGTCTAAAGCTATGTATTTATGTATGAAAAAGAAACAGTAAGAAGGTACGGTCTAAGGATCATCTTATTTGAAAATACCAAAAGATTCAAGCTTCTTCTAGCAGGATTGCTAATAATATTTAATAATACTTATACGGTTTCTCCGTCCTCGTATTCATCATTGCTTCAAATCGCCTTCATGTTCGCATTTTAACACATTCACGTGTATATAAATAAAAAAAGAAGAAGAAAAAACTGAACAAAGAAAAAGAAAAATGAAAAAAAAATATAAATAGTAAAAGAAAGTTTAAAATACCTTTAATGTGAATGATAATAGAATATTATTATTCACCACATTAAATGTGTTGTAGTTGGTAACAACACAAATAATAAATATGCTTAATAAGTTATTTTATATAATTTTTATAAACTTCCAATCAAAATAAAGTTCTATTTGTTAACAATGTGAGAGTAATTTTTTTTTTTTTTGTGGGAGCTGTGTATGTGTTGAGTATTTTATAGTATCACGTTGCTTTTTTTTTCAACCACAACTTGATATGCTTGTGCATAGATAAATGTACATGTGGAAATAATACTTTAACAAATGAGCTAAAAAATATTATTTTCAGTCCAAACTTTTTTATTAAGTTGAAAAATTGATTATTTTGAATTTTAAATTTAATTTTTTTATTTGTCTCTTTTGTATTTTTTTTTTCTCAAAATTACTTTTAAAATAAAAAAATAATAGGCCGTAATAGGCCATAAACCGACCCGTGAATCTGTTGGTGGCCCAAACTAGCACATATCCAAGCTGGTTCGGCCTGGTACCGATATCTAGGTATAGATATGTCTTTTAATTTTTTTCATGTTACAAGCTAATATTGTAAACAAACTAAATTGGTTTATAAATTATTATAGCTCAATTCAATTTTTATTTCTGTTTGATTTGAGAATATTTCAATCGAGTTCAAGCTTGAGTTCATTGAGTTGGACTTAAGCATTATGATACTAAATTTGATAAGCTTGTAAATCTAATCAAGACTGAGTTTTTTCTTATGTCATTTAGTGTGGCTCAAACTTAGAATTTTAAGTTTTTCAAATTATATTGTTTTGATTTGACTCTTGTTTATGGCCTTGTTGCAAATTACTCTTTTTAATTTTGATATGTTGACAATATAAAATATTTGGACCCTTTTTTTAGTCTAATAGTCATAGTAAAATCAAATTTATGCATATTAAGTTTAGGGTTTGGTACCTGAATTTTACAAAAAAATTCAATTAGGTATTCGAACTTTCAAAATTTTAATTTCATTACCATTAAATTTTTTAAGACTATTTTTGGTTCCTTAAGCCCATAACCAATAGGACCACACTGATGTCCTATGATATTAATCTTTCAACAATTTATTCTCACATTCCTTATTGTAAAAAAGGTTGATTACTAAAAAATTAGTAATATGGGACAACTTCATTTAAGCAATTAACAAATAATAATATACCAATGAATATTAGATTCAAAATGATATTTGCAAATATAATCTCCTCAATAATCCTTTGCGGTAATGGGTTTCCTATTAATCAATATTAGTAATATTTGTTTGGCCTTAATATTAGTAATAGTTAAATTTTGAATATGGACCACTAAAATCAACTATTTACGTTCCATGTCTTATATGCATGCTAGCTAATCTAAATATACAATTATGATCATATAAGAACATTTTTTTTCCTCCCTCTCATGTAGAGGTCATCACGGGATGGTTCTGAATTGCAAACTGCCTCGAATTGTCCCCGGCGGTTCCGTACCTGTGAACTACCCCATAGGAGATGGTTAAGAACCGTCGGAATCGGCAAATCATAGCGGTTCCTCTGCAACGAACTGGTAGCTCTGTCGGGTCGGGAACCGCCATTCCAGAACCGGAATCGGCAGTTCCGACCCGGCTCGTATAGAAAAAAAAAAAATACATACATCACAAATTGGGCTAACTTTGCTTAGCAAGTGACTCTAGAAAGAGCTTCTTTCTATTTACTCAGGTTGGGTTCTAGTGTCTTTTGTGGACTCCAATCTATTTTCAAGAGTTGGAATCATATCATGGCACATACATAGACATTGGTATAAAAAAAATTTACAATGATCCAAAAATGAAGAGAGGAAAAAAAAAAAGGAAAAGGAAAGGTTGGAAGAAGATTTACTATAAACGTTCGCCAACATTATTCTAAATGACGAAACGAGTGAAAGTAGTATTTGAAATCCCTAAGAAATAATTAGAGAAAATAACTTAGGTGTTTTGACAATTTTATAAAGTTTTTTGTATTTAACAAAAAAATGAGTTTTACATTTATTTGTTGATTTCACTTAAAGACATGTAATTTCCTCTTATTAAATAATGAAATAATTAAATTAATAAATGATGCTTTTACATATATTTATGCAACTTAATTTAGTTAAGAAATATAAAAGAAACTAAAACCAAAGGAAGGGAAAAATTTTCAAAATTAAAAAAAAGAAGCAAGAAACTGTTGACTGACCATCTTATTGTCGATAGGTTATTATTTCTTTTTCTTTTTTTTTTGGCCAAACAATAGGTTGTTATTTACTCTTTACTTATTTTTCAGTCTTTATATTTAAATTTTCTGCATTTTCGCATCAAGTTTTTAAGAAATTTAATTATTTAAAATATTTAACAATATTATTTAATTAATTAATTCATTCAAATCAACCCACCCAAAAAACAAATCACTTTTTCATTTTTGTAATTTAACAAAAAATATTACAATTACATAACAAACAGAAGGAAAAATAAAATAAATTTTATAATTCTGATGCGAAATAGGGGAAAGGTCTGAATTGCTTTCAAAAAAATTAAAGGAAAGTTACAATTACAACATCCATATTGATTACTTTTACCAATATTTTTTAAATCTTAATAAGAGAATCATAATACCTAAATCTTTATGTTAAATATTGACTTTACAAGAATAACTTTATTAGAATAATTCTAATTATTTATAGCAGACTGCTACTATAAGAGATTTTGAGTTTACAATAAGGAGAAAAAAAAAGGGCTTTGAATCAACATGCATATCTCTTTTTTAGTGTCATGGACTTTTGCTATTAATTTGCATTCTTGTAAGTAAATGGTGTCATCTTTGGATATTAACAGTATACCGACACACTCAATTACCATTAGAAAATACATATCCAATTTAATCTTAACATAATAAATTGATTTTAGGGTTTTCTTTTTTCATCTTTTGATTAATTTATAAAAAAAAATGATTCACAGTTAGCATGAAAACGGAATAGCCAGAACCGGCGGTTCCGTGGAACTGTGAACCGCCCTGGCTCTGACAGTTCCGGTTCGGATCCAGAACCAACCCGAATCGTGCCGACGTCTACTCCCGTGCATGCTTCCATATGTGATTTTCATCTTTTGACTTGAGAGCCGCATGGTAGAAACGACAATTCCGAAATTAGTTGAAACTAATGAATTCGAAGGGCGAGATTGTTTCTTTTTTTATCTGTTTTACTTATCCTTGTTATGGATGACATCATTGTCGTGACCAAAGTAACAACATATGGTTCCGACATCGGGAGCATTAAACGTCTTGGCCTCCAAGGGAAAGTGACACTGACTATATCTCCTCCATGTTTTGTTTTAAGGATAGAAAACAGAGTTAAAACCAAGAAAGCTTACATCTGCCGTGATTGCCATTGGGAACAACAGCAGCAAGCAGGTCGATCTCACCCATGAGATAGCAAAAGGCATTACCACCTATAATCTAAATAAAATCTACTAACAGAAAAGAACTTACATGAGAATCTAGGTTATTGCGCTGCCATCTCGAGAATAGAAAAGGAGGAATGCTAAGTTTCGTTGTTAACTTATTATATACTTCAAAAGGATTAACGTACAGAATAAGGTCATGGCTGCAAACAATTTAAAAAAATTAGTCCATAATAGGCACTAAAGTAGCCTATTAGTATAAAGATGAACGTCCCTACTTTCCAGCATCAACAATCACTTTACGATATGCATGAGAATATGTGCATGCGTACTGGACACAAACACATAGAAGACATGGAAAACCACATCATGGTATTAGGTTGAAAGTTCGTCAAGGTAACGATCCATCATCAATGACACAGGTTCCAGAAAGGCAACTTCGCTAGTGTCAGGGAGCATAGTTTCTTCTTGCCATCACCAACGTCGCCGTGGAGGACGTTCGACAATGGATGGAGTTTGATGAAGTAGCCAAATTTTATTGTGAGAAAATGGGGATGTAGATTTTGGAAGTTAATGAACACATGGAAGTCCCAGCTTAATGGTGTTTTACCACTTGATGCTCTTGCACTCGAAGCTCCAGCTACAGCCGTTATTAACTTCTTCCATAAAATCAGTCCCACGAGGGGATTTCTTTGAGCAATGGATTTGTATATAATATAAAATTTGAGTGTGTTAAAATTTATAAAAAAAAGACTATTAAAAATTTATAGGCTAGTAATGATTTATTATATGGATAATTGGATATCTAATTGGATTTTTCTATAAAGTTTAGATGTCAAATTCAATATTAATCCCTATATATATATTAATACGGCGGAATAAAATATATATGTATTTTAATATGATAATTTTTTTTTAGTTTTGCTGCGTTAAGGTTAAAATTTATAGAATTCTTTTTTTAACTTTTAGAGTTTGTTGTCAATTTATCGAAGTCTAACAAGTTAATTTGTACAAATGCCAAACTTTAAAGCAAAGATTCTTAATAGAATGATAACTAATTCACTCGAAAAAGATGTACATAAGTGAGTTTGAATCATGGTTACCTCCATGGATAAATTGATCAGAACTTGATAGTGTACTGCTGTGTTTGTAGGGGGACAGGTAAGACCACACGATGGCAAATAAATTGGTAGCACCTGACCCATTTATTGTGGCAAATATCCTGCATTAAGAAGATCGTATCATACACACATTCTATCTACAGATCCCAATAACACTTTTTATAAAGGTGTAGCTTATAAGAAAATGGTTGCACATACAGATTTAATTTTTGTTATATTTTAGATGAAAGGTATTATAAAAAATAGTATGTTGGTGGTCTATTCATCTTATATTTCTACTCGATAAGGAAAAAAAAAAAAACTCTTAAAATTAACTCAGAAAAAGTTAAAAGTAGAAGTAACAATCACAATTCTACATAAAAGTATGAATTTTAATATATTCTAATGAATACATATTACGGGCCAAATACTTATTATCTTCTTCATTGCATAGTGAGTTCCTATTCATCATAAATCTAAAGCATGATAAGAAGACTTGCAAATATATATAGTTATTAAAATTATGATTTTAGTTGTATGATTCTACGTGTTTATGATTTTAGTAAGCTATTTTGAGTTAACTTGTACATAAAATCAGTTTTGTATTAAATCTTACTATTTAAACTGAATCTATACGTAAATTTAATGAATATCTTTTATTCTTAACCAAGTTTATCGATTCCATTTAGTTGACTCAAATAGGTTAAAATATAAAAAATATCATGATACTTGTACAACCCCATAAACTGTTATTATACTTTAAATAAAAAAAATTATTATTATGATATTAAATCTTTCTTATTATCTTCATATTTTATTTCTTCTCTCCCTCTTCATTGTTTTACATTTATGCCCTTGATTCAACTTGAATTCTAGCTATAAAGTTTCCTCCACAACCTATTTATTTTAATTAATAACCCCATAAACTATTATGACGCTTTAAATTAAAAAAAACTATTATGGTATTAAATCTTTTTTATTACCTTCAAATTTTATTTCTTCTATCCGGAAAATTTTATGATCCTGCCATTAGTTTTGATAGGTCCGGTCTTGTTACCATCTAATAGTTCACACTATATTCAATTGGGATCGAATCACTAAAATAGTTAGTATTCCATTTACTATATTTATTTTAACGGTTAGATTTAGAAGCTCTCCTTCTTTCCTCCATTGTTTTACATTTATTTATGTCCTTGATTCAACTTGAATTCTAGGTATAAAGTTTCCTAGATAGCTTATTTAGTTTATTTAATTTATTAATGAAGGATTTAAGATAATTTAGGTGAAAGACATGTTTACTATTCTTACAAAAAATATATATACAAAAATACAAATTGAATAAAAATAATTACCAAATTGCCACCTCTATATCGCATATTAGTGAAGAGGTACAATTTTTCTATATGTATCGCACTTAGTGTATGCGATATAGCGACGGTACTCACTGAAACTTATAAAAATGTTAGTATCACATTACTAATGAGCGATACAATTGTATTGCATGTTGGCTACGTGATACGCTTCTAACACATATAGGGTAAGTGATATATGCTTGTTTAATAATGCATTATTCATAATAATTGTGTATCGCAACTTGGTTAAGCAATATAATTTTGTATTGCAAATTGAAGCAGAGATGCAACCTTATATCACACTTTGGGTAGGCGATACACTTTTATTCATTTAAAATCCACCGTTTCATTTAGGTGTATTACCGTTGGGTTATGTGATTCACATATACTTTAAATCAAATCTTGAATCTTCTGCTCATTTGCAAAATCAAATCGAAGCAAACACTTTCTCAAAAGCTCAAACACTTTAATTGGATGAATTTTGATGAATTAGGTTTTAGAGAAATTGATTGATTTCTTTGTTGCAAATTGAAGCCTATGTCTTCTACAATCATAATGTAATTACATGATCGAAATTACATATGTTTTTTTTCTTGGATTTCAATTTAAATTTTAGCATACACCATCCGCTTGATGAAATTCCACAACCATATTTCTTTGATTTCTAGTATGTGTTTCCTTAAAATTGCTTCATACTGCGGTTGCTTACATTTATGAAATGTTTTGTTATTTTATTAGTTTAAGAAATTTGGTTGCTAATGCTATATTTTTCTTGAATGTAAAGTCAGTGTCTTAAGTTAGCATGATGCTTTTTTGTCTATATTTGATAGGACTAGCATGGGGATGGAAAGAAGGCTAATTTTACTCTTGCATCTTATGGGAGACCTCTTCTACAACTTCATTAATGTAAGTAATTAACCAATCATATCCCTCTTCCTAAGATACCATATGGCTTGCACATAAGTAAAACATTTAATTACAATGGTTTTAAGTCATCATCTTCAAAATTTGGTGTATAGATAAAATCTATATACTCTGTCTTAGGAATATCTAGTACTTGGGTAACTTTAAGGACATTTTTGGGGAACTTTAAGTAAGAAATTAAGAATAGCAAATTTACAATGTTTTTATTTTGTTATGATGTATTTATATGGTACAATTGATTACTATATATTAAAATGATTTTTTTTTTAGGAAAACTAACAAATCTTTACTTACTTTGTATAGATGGATCTAGGACCAATAGATAGATCATTATTGACACAACATCAAACCTATAGATCACAGATTGTTTGGGATGGAGAGTTATAAATTTGAACTAGAATACACATAGAATTGGTTTATTCATCTTGTCTATTTATATATAATCTATTTAAATTTTGTAGGAGTATAGACTAGTAAAATGCAAACTGGGGGAGGCATCATTGAAGAACCCAAAGGAGATGAGATCTACATATGATGCTCATATCGACCCTTATCTTGAGCAGGATCTTTGGTGTAGCTCATCTACCATTATACAACTAGATTAAGCTTTGATCACCACACTGGTAGAGGGAAGGAGATCGGAGATGTCACGCCCTGGAGGGTACCCTAAACATGGCAGTCCGCCGCATATAATATTAAAGCTAATGAATGACAACCTTTAGTCATGCAGGAGCTTCGATATCACATGCAAGGCGTGCTTCCAAAGGTAATCGTACTGTAACAAAAAGCTATAAGGGTATAAGCAAAACTAGCTTAGTGAGATAATTCCATCTATAAGACATTTCCATAATTCAAACAAGTGTTTAATCAAGCATATGAGAATGCACCAATCATATGAACAAACAAAATACACATGATTAACCGGAAATCAAGTGTAGCATGGATTTTACGCCCTCCATGACAAGGGTTGGGAGGTCATAGGCCCAAACGACCATCAATATTTGCAGATTTACCGGCTCCTGCTCGCTCTGTAGACTTTCTGGCTCCTACTAGCCACCATGTAGACTTTCCGGCTCCTACCAGCCACCACCACCATTTCCTCGTTTCCCCACACGAAGAATAGTAGTGAAAAGAATGTGACTCACAATTATGATATGCATGAATCAATTTCAACATATATTTAACCAAATATTGTTTAGTTCCAGTTAAAGGCGATCAAGACAATTTTCATCATATCAATACAAGAATCACAATTTATTTATCAAACCTTTTTTTGATATTCTTAATTTATATTCAAACAATCATAACTTCAAGTCACATATCAATTGTTCATTTTATCTTTCTCTTAATTGCTAGTACTTCTACTTACAAGCACAAAACAAGGAAATGTAACTTAAGTCAAGAATTAACTCACTCCATATCGGTAGATCCTAATCGAAGTAATCCTCCGGAAAAGTGATCTCGGGTCCTTCTCCACCTAAACAAGATGAAATACCCAAAATGAGTCTTTCATGAAGTTTCTATTCTTGAAGATCCTAAACTTTTCTTAAAATCGCGGTAAAATCGTATAAGAGGAAATACCAATTTAAAATGACCATAACTTGCTCATTTTAACTTGGAATTTCGCATATAATATACCGTTTTCTATCTATTCAAAAAGATATATCTATTTCTAAACTTATTTTCATAAAACTAAGTTGTTTGGGTTCCAAAAAAGTGGTGGACAGATTCACCACGAATTTTTGTAAACTTTCCTTCTTTTATCCAAAGCTCATTTGAAGAGACAAGTAATATAATAGCTTATAAAAACCTTTGGAAAGTATATTCATATATTTATTGACTCATAACAAATGTACGAAGTAAATGAAATTATCTCAATTTATGAAAAGTAAAGTCTTTAAAGATTTTGAAACTTGAGAACTTTTGAAATTATCTTAAGTTGTTTATAACGAGTATTTCTTTTCTTTTCCTAAATCTTATTTTCATAATCTTCTTAAATTCTTAAGAAATGATTTTATTTTCTAAACTTAGCTTCCAACACTTTTTGAAAGTATTAACACTTCTATATCTAGAAAAATAATTTCTTGATTTCTTGAGATCATCTTATTTCAATGAAAAGGAATTTCTATCATTTGAAGAAAGGTGAAGTTATTGAAAAATCTTTATTTATTTTAAAAAGTCCTTTTAGTGTTATGTAGGTTTATAAAATTCCTTATGAACTCCTCTAAGTTTGTTTAAGATGACTTCTTAGTTTTTAGAAAAGTTTACTTCCTATTTTAAGAATCTTTATTTTTTAAGAAAACATTTCTTTATTTATTTTGTTGAGACAAAACCATTATGTTCATGCAAGAATATGAATCATAAAGTTATGAAAATATAAATAAACATAATAACTTGAAAGAATAAGCTATTAAGAAAATAAATCAAGTATTGGAACCTTAGCTTTTTCAAGGTATCCCGGGACTAAGAAAAGACTAGTCCCAAAGAAAAAGAAAATGTTTTGACTTAATGAGGACAAGTCTAAGACTAGAAAAACTAGTCTTAAGAATAGCATGAAAGTAAATAAATTGCAAGGAAAGTAAATAAATTGCAAGACAATGAGCTTATAAGCTCTAAATAATATATATAGCTATATAGATGTATTAGATAATTATGAACATAAAAGAAACATAAAGGAATTTGATGATGAACAAAAACAAAGTGTGAACCTATTGTTACTTTCTTAATCTTTATGGTTTTAGAAAACACACACTAAGCTCATACTAAGTAGATGAACATAAAGAAAGCTTGGAGAAATTTACCTAAATGAGCTAAACTAGAAAGAACTTCTTGAGAGGAAATTCTTATAGAAATTTGGGAGAGATTTTAGTATAGTAACTTTAGTGTAGAAGAGGTGTGAAAGAAGTGGAAGTATGAGGGGGTATTTATAGGAAAATATGGGAGATAATTTGTGTTAATTAAATAAATGAAAATTAAAACAATTTGGAAGAGATAAGGGAGGGGCTGGCGCAATTCTTGTGCATGGGGAGGAGAAAAATTTATTTTTTTTGTCTTTTGATTAATTAAAAGTAAGATATGAAAGATGTGAAGTTGTATTGGAAATGAAAATGTGTAAGAAATAGGTGTATGGATTGTAAGAGTAGGTTGTAAGAAAAAGTAGAGATAGATAAATAATGTAGAATAGTAGTAAATAGTGTAATATAAAATAGACATGATAATTAAATACCGGTAGTAAGAAAATACGTGTATAAATGCGATAGCTAATATTTTTAGCTACTGAAAAATTATGAAATTGATATTTTTGAAAATCTTATATTTTTACGAGTCTAACAATATATTCGGAATATTTTTCCTATTCCGAGCTCCTGGACACGTTTCTCAAGAAACTATGTCCGATCGGGTTCAAAACGAGTTTCGGTTTTACTAAACTGATCTTTTTAGGCTTCCTTAGATAATTACAAACTATTTTACTTACTAAACTTTTTCTTACTCTCTTAGGCTTTCTTAAACGATGATGCCGAACTTAAGCGGTTACGGTAAACTAGGGTTTTGTTGACTTTGGAAATCCGGTTGAGTTCTAATTAGGGTTTAAGCTTTAATTTGAATCCAAAATTTTGGGGGTTTACAGGAGACCCACACCATGCCATATGGAGAGGTTGAGTTGACATCACAAGATGTTATTATACAATTTGGCTTGCTCATTGAAGGGCAAGTAGTGACAGAAAGTACATCACATACATGGTGTGATTTATGTGAATGCTTACTAAGAGTTAGATCAGATAGTAAGCTGTTAAAAGATTAGAGGTTGAGGATGAGTTGGCTGAGGGATCTGTTATTATAGGGTCTACAAGAGCATGCAGGTGAGAACCATCCAACACCATGAGAGGGCATACATATTATTACTGATGGGTGGCATACTATTCCCTGATACATCCTCTTGCTTAGTATATTTGATGTTTTTGCCACTCAAAGGATTTCCAACCAGCTAAGACATGCCATTGGGGATCAGCTTGCCTGACATTTTTATGTAGATACTTGTCTAAGCTACATGGGTAGGTACTGGTGACATAAGAGGTGCTTGCATGCTCTTACAAATATGGGCATAGGATAGATTTCCTCATAAGATCCTCACACATGTACTGGATTAGAGATAACCCCTTGATTTAGATGGGATGGTGTCTTTGTTGTTAGACAGACTTCCATGCATGTATTATATTGGTACAATGAGGAGTTTGATCGCCAGATACCTTTATAGGTGTGTAATACTTTTGATATATAATTTTTGAAAAGTTATTCACGATATAGTTATCATATACTAATATGAATTTATCCATCTTTATATAGATGTGTTGGATGCCATATACTCCAGAGATGATATAGATTTTTCTAGATATCTATAAGGAGGACATTGATATCTGGCTAGTTAGAGTGCCTTTGATTTACTTTAATATTGTCGAGATGCATCTACCATATGGAGTTATGACAATTTGGTAGGGTTCATAATGTCTTATAGAATTGTAAGACAAATCCTAACAATATACATAGCATAGATCTTAAATTCAAATAAGGAGAGGACTAGGCGACAAAACATGCTAGATTTATCACCTTATAGGAAAGTAGATGGTAGAGACTAGTAAAGCTCCATCATGATTATAGACTACCATCCATGGTCTCTCTTGACTACTATGATTGGTATTATAGGATCCCCGGAGATATATTAGTCGCTCAGGATATTGGCTACATTGGTAAGTTTTCTATATAAAATCACTTATTATATATTCACATATTATGATAACTTATTGTTCTTGCATATGAACATGCAGTCAAACACATTTACGTAGATTTGAGCATCTACAGATTTCGATAAGATGCATGCTCTAGCATATCTGAGGATTGATAGGCTACAAAGATATGGAGGCATTAGATTGTTATACCCAGATCAGCAAAAGAAAAATCATGAGGATATACTGGGACGAAGGAGAGGTAGAGGATAAAGACGGGGATGGGGATGAAGATAGGATCATTAGCAGCTGCTAGATAAGGATGTAGATATTTATCTACATGTTGATCCAATTCTACATCCACATCCACCTATAGGTGATGCTTTAGATCCTCTTATACATCCACATGTAGAGACTGATGTAGATCTTTCTCCACATCCTCTTATTCATAGTAGTCTAATTCTGCCTCTAGTTCCAGATATATACGCTTCTATAGATGCGCTTACACATTTTACTACTTAAGTTGATAGAATATTAGAGTGGAGCACTATTACTTCACCTGCTCCTATGAAGCCTGCTCGTCTAGCATCATCATCTATGGGAGAGGGAGTAACACAAGTATAAGAAACATATAATTCTATGCTGATTCAATAAGTTAGTTATATTTTGTATAATTTAATAATTTCTAATACAACTATAACCTATTTTGTAGGAGGAACCTCATTTTATGAGGATAGATGAAGAAGGACTAAGTGATACATTAGTAGTAGGACATCAGAAAGAAAAACAATTCAAAATGGTTTTCATTAGAAAAGGAAAAAAAAAAATCTGAGATATGTGTAGGATTTATTTGCAAAGAAATGATTTGTACATATATTACTTTGTTTGTATTTAATGATGCTTTGATACTATTTATTTTATATATTATAGATATTGTATGGGGTTGAGTACAATTGAAACTCAGTGGTGACTGAGTTTTGTCAGATAAAATGGTGATGAGTTAGTAATTAGATGTTATTATGATTGGCTGACAATTTGATTAATTTGGGTTAACTTCTTTATATGAGATGATGAAATAATGGTTTCTTGATGTATAAACATGAAGTGCAACAAGTTGTTTTACAAGTGTATAGGAAAAATAGGCAAAAGAAAAGGGAAAAATTTGAAGGTTGGTAAGATCAGACCTTATATCGCACATAGGCTATGCGATATAGGCCCAATAATGTATCACATATTTGTCGTACGATGCATATATAATTATACATGTAGAGCATGTTGGACATGCGATACAAATAAAATGCTACATTGCATGTTGGATATGCAATACAAATAAAATGCTATATCGCATACTCTTTATGTAATATAATTCATAATACTTTTTATACAACTTGTATTTATGTATTTTTTTTAAAGAATGGTTAACATATAATAATCTTAGATAATTTGAAATGTTGAATTCTTCTTTAATTTATAGCTCCTTTTAAATAAAATAGTAGAGAAAAATTTAGTTCTAACCTTATTTACCCCTTTTTAGTGAATGATATATCATCGAAAGAGTAATTATGAAAAATAATAGAAATTACTTTTCTTTTTCTTTCTTTTTTTCACTATCCATGATGAATTTTAAGTTTTTTTTTTTATTGTTATTGTAAGTATACTTACAGTTTTTTTTTAAATCTTTTTGTATAGATGGTGAAAAACCTATGTTTCAATTTTACATTCTAATATCATAAACAGTTTAATGATTCTATATAAATTTGAGAGTTTCACAATTTTGGTTGGCTGGATTTAAGCCGGTAATTGGACATATTGTTTATTAGCGGTAAAGGGATACATAGTGGGTAGGATATGAAGTACTACCCGTATCCTACCTTTTAAGATATAGAGCATTGAAATTCGTATTAGGAACCTACCCTATGACTTATTGTACTCACCATATACCATGTACCTTATAAAAGTAGAGGGCACCCCATGAAACTTATAATTTTTTCTATGACATTTCTCTATATATATTTTTCTTTTTGAAAATCCAAGTTTATAGTCTTTGATATGATTTCATGTAACATGTAATACTATCTTAATTTCATATATTTAATACAAAGTTATAAACAACATGTGGAAATAATTCTACCAAAAAAAAAAAGTGCGGAAATAAATTTAAAAAGTAATTTATTAATATCACAAGTTCTATAAAAGATATAATCTATTTATACGTGAAAGTTGAAACTTCCAATAAATACTTATGGAACTTATTTGTGTGATATTAAACAAATTTATAAAATTTGCACCAAATTCTAAAATTAAAATCTTTGGAGCTAATTCTATATTAATTGGTTTTATAACATAAGCGGTATCTTTATATAATTTGGGAGTTCAGCTACATACATATAACTGTAGTTTTTCAAAAATAAAAATAACTAGTCATTCCAAAATAAAATAATATAAATTCTTCAATAATAAAACTTTTTGAAATGTAGTTGCAAATAGTAATATTGAATGTAAACTAGATACATGATACTTTAGAACTTGTACTATCTATAGTATAGTATAGGTTCCAAAGAAGGTATAAGATATAAAGACTTTATACTCGTGTCCAATCCTATAAGAGGAAGTTTCATCAAAACTTTTACCCATACTCTACACTGTGACTTTTAATTCCTACCCAGATCCTATTTAGCCAAATAAAAAACAGGTAGGTATATTATACAATAGGATTACCTATTGACCCTTATTGTTCATTATTGCATTATGATTGGGTTTCAGGATATCATACGAAACTCATCACGACTACTCTATCCGAAGCCAATTCATTAGTGAGAGATTCCCAGTTGCTTGTTGGGTGGCTTATTGCTCAAGATTTTTTCTCACTGAGAGGCACGTGCTTGTCTGAAGAAGTTAAAAGATATTAATTTAGTGATACGAGGAAACGAACGAAATTCTTCTCATTCTTAATAGTTGTGATACATGATGATTAGAAAAAAAAAGGAAAAAGAATTATTACAATTGCAATTAAAATGAATGTAATCAATAGATTACATATTTTAATATTTCTATAATTAGATAAATGATTTTTTTTTGGGCCACCATAGACAATTGATTTTTCCTTTTTTTGGCCAACAGCATATATAATTGAATTTGAATATTTGATTGGTATGCAATGTACTATTTGTATTTACAAATTAGTATTTTTATAAAAGTTGTTTAAATTTCCATCCATATCTGATTCCTAGCAATGCTTAATTGTAATTGCATCCTACTTTGTAATGCATACTTGTGTATTTCTTTTAAACCCATATTGGCTGGTTTAGCTATAGAATTATCACACATGGCTTTACCTTTGTAAGAAAAAAAAATTTACAAGGCGATCTCAAAATTCATAAGCTATGTCTATCAAAATTGATGATTGCATCATACTAGTTTATTCTCCATTGAAAAGTAGGAATTTCTTAGTTGAGTACTTGAATATCTCACCTAATTACAAACCAAAGAGAAAGTAATAGTAACAAATGAGACTCGAGATAATATGAGAGATATATCTTAAAGATGATTATGAGAAAGAAATAATAAGTTACGATTACTTGGAATTTCTTAAACAAACTATAATATTAAATTATATTATCTTTTTGATTTTTTTTAAATGTTTTTCATCGAGTTTTTATTTAGTTTTAAAATCCAACCCAAAATTACAGTGGATTTTGAAACTAAACTCAAAATTTGTCAAAAAATTATTATCAAATAGGATAATTATTGGGTCGAAGGGTTAGATACGCCTATCCTGCTGCATCCGCGGGCATAGGCTTTTCAAAGTAGGGAAACAAATTGCCTTTATTAGGCAAAAAATAAAAATAAACGGTGTAATGTAACAGGATGTCAAACGGACGGGCTAATAGGGTGAAAGACCACGACACTGAACCAAACTAGCTCGATTTGTCGGAGCTGGACTGGGTCACGGTTAGACCTAGCCCATAACTAGATCTAGGATGAACTGTTATTGAAGTGAGTTTCGTTCCGGTCCTTTTGATGCTTTAGCAACACACATGATCTTAAAAATAAATACATAAATGTCGTATCATTCAATAATATAGTGTTTCTTTATTTTATTCATAGTTATTTACTGTGCTGGCTTATTTAAAAAAAGCTTATATTGACTAAGTGCCAACTTTGGCCAAAAAAAAAAAAAAAAGAAAAAAACTAAGTACAAACTTAAGTTTTATGAGGCAGAACGAAAAAAAAAAAAAAACGAAAGATTTATATATAGAGAGTGAAAAGAAAAAAATATTGGAATTAAAATTTATTTTGGTAATTTTGAACATTTACCCTTTTATTTTAACGTGTTATAAAAGTTTAAAGTGGATAAGGATCGGTTTTGTTTTTTCTTGTCTTGAACCAAACCATTAAATAATGATTTAACTTGTTCTGTATTATAGATTATATGATAATTAGAATTAAAAAAAGAAAAAAAATTTGTTTTAAAATACAAAATTTTGAATAATTTTTTTTTTCTTTTCGGTAAATCTCTATTTTTAATAATTCATAATTTGACACATATAGCCATTAACACCAAAAGCAAAATTAATAATTTTTATAGTCTTTCATAATACCCCACTCAATTAATGATTTTTAAGAATGAAACATCACAAAATATGTTACATATTTTCCAATAATTATAAAGAATAAAAAAGGATAAATGTTAAATAAAAATTCCTTACCCTTAAGCGTGGTATGAGTCGTTGGTCTCATAGTCGAAGATTAAGATAGATAGAAAATTAAAAGGCAAATATGATGAAGAGAAGAGAAGGGTGAGATTTGTGAACAGAGAGACAAGAAAAGTAGAAATGATAGGAATTAGAATTAGTGTTATATTAATAAAGATAGGCTCTATTCCTTTACTCTTTACTCTTTAGTCAATTTATTTGTTTTTAAATTTTTTTAAAACAGTTTGGTTCATATTAAACGACACGGTTTGGATTATGCATCGAACTGAACTGTAATTCATTTAAGAATGGCAAATCCGAACCACAATTTCGATTTGGTTGGTTTAGTTTGCGATTTGATTAAGCATGGTTGGTTTTTTTGACCACCCCTATCAAGGAAGTCAATTGACTTAGGAAAAGAGATTGAGCATGTCGCCACACGGAATGCTTAGTGATATATAATTACTGGTAAAATTTTTCATATGATCAATTTTATAAGAAATTATACACCGTTTTTATCGCTTGTTAAAAGTATATTGATATATATGTCTGTTACTTATCCGGGCAAATGATGTATCATACTTATTGATTTTTATTTTTTGAAAAAGAGAGAAAGAATGAGATAGGAGGAATTTCCTTCCTTCTAAGTATCATTACCTCCCAACGCAAAAGTTTTTCATTATATGGATGAAAGTTAAAATTCGCATAATTCACATCACTTTGTCGTTTATGTTGGATGTATTTCATTAGTCTTCATCTTTACACAACAAACGTGAAAAAAGCAGGCGACTTAGGTTTGGAAAGTAATGATTAGTTTTGATTTTTAGAGGATCATCTCTTACTCTTGGCTTATTCTAATCCAGTCGAAATCTCATTTAGAATAAACTGTTGGCCCACTAATTAGTCTAAACTAAAAATCATCATTTTAGATCCTTCCACCTTAATTGAATTAGATTTTCGCTTTTGTTTTATCTATAATATCCTTTTTCCCCCCATCATATGAACAAGTTGAGTGTTTTTAATTCTCTTCTTCTTTAGTCAACACAATGTTCTATAATTTTCATCAAAGGGACCGCTCTAGACTAGGAACTCAGTAGGCAATTGAATGAAGATCTTTACTGACCATCTTATGCTAATTAAAGCTGTGGGTTCTGGTTTTGACTATTCAATGCGTTATCCCGGAATTACATGTGCATTTGCTTCCTTTTCAAAATGGGGCAAAGAGATTTATGGACTTTGTTGTTTCAGAATCCAATACTCACCCATGACGGTTTCTTGACATCACTCTACATCAATCTCAATTTTCAACGCATGGAAGACAAAGTTTCAAGGTTCCAAAGTCTTCGTACATCTGTGGTTTGAACTACTTTGTGGACGTTTCATCGCATTAGGGAAACAACATGAATTTTATAATCTAATTATAGAAAATTGGATTGTAATGCTTTTCTTTTTAGCAAATAAATCGGCTATCTACATACTAGTAATTGGCCGATATTCCAGCCTCGAGCTGGGACAATACATCATTGATTGCATTTGGTAGCATATGTTCCTTGATCGTATATGAAATGATGGGCCTATAGAATTCCAATTTCTATAAAATAATGTGAGACTTTCGGTGTGAAATAATATAAAGTAACCTGTTCAGATCTTTTTGAGTTATTTATTTATTTATTTTTTTTTGCATTGGGTTTTTGCATTTTGGTATTGGCATGTTATCTATCATTGATATTTAGTTATTTACTAGTTTGGTGAAGATTTCTATTTAATGAGGTAATATATAATAAGCTCATTAATTGTTAATGAAAATAAGATTATTTTGCAGAGCATAGTTGTCTTAAAGTTTTTTCATGATTGTGTCTTCCATGTTAAATATAATTGGTGCTGCGTAGTTACTTAGTATTTGTGTTTTTATTGTAATAATTATTACTATCACATAAGTCGATAATTGTTTTGCCATCAAAGGCATACTTTTGATTGAAAAGTGGTATAAGAGATGAATTATTAAACTGGGTTATTTGTGACATAAGTATAGTGGAATCACTATGTGTAATAATAAAAATAAATTGTTCAAATTATTCGATTTAAAAATCAATGATTATGCACTCTTATGTGGTGATATTACAAAGTCAAATTATAAGGTGGATTTATATTTGGGGATCATGCATAGAAATAATAATGATCAAATCCAGCAATTAATGGTGTCTCACATTACACCTCAATATGTTGCTGAAGAAGCTTGACGCACTTATATAGAAGAAATTAAAGTCTATGTTTTGGAGTAAAACAACTTTATGGTTGATTTGAAATGCAAGGATCGGTTTAATATGACAATATACTTGAATAATCTTCTAGGTCTAATGAATCGATTGACTATGAAACCATCGGTATGGTGCATGATGATGGGCACAAGTCCTAATATTATTGGGTTCATTACCATTTACCACACCCTTGTGAGACGCTTATATATGGTAATCCGACTTTTAGAGGAAAGCGTACCATCACAATGAAAGAAGGTAGAATAGTGAATGAAGAAACTAGAAAAATAGTGCACAATAATGTCAATTTAACACTTGGGCACTGGTGACTTAATCTATCTATTACTCATATTTTTTTAGATAGTACTATCTGAAAGTATGGATGTAACTGGATAGACCCTTATAGGGTTTCAAATTTATCCGATCCATTAAAAATGCTATATGAACCCCATTGGGTTTTAAAGTCAGATTTGAATATATAGTAAAAACCTTGTAGGGTTATAGGGTCAGATTTGGATCACATAATAAACTCGATGGATACCCAACAACCTAGTATTATAATTAAAAAATAAATAAATAAAACATTACTAAAGTGGTAAGGAGGGGAAAAAATACATAAAAGAGCAGACATTTTTATTACCTCTTAATGATGTTTTTCTTTTATGTCTACTATACTAGTTACAAATTTTTAAACTTTTTATTAAATTTTGTTCAAGTTATGTGTGCTATGAGGATTAATATTATTTGCTATCTATTATATTTTAGTTTAAGTAGGAGATTTAATTTAACCATATTTTTAAGATATTACACGATAATATAAGTATATTTATGTGTTTAAATATTGTATAATGAATGTGGTTTGCAACATTTTATTTAACCCCAAATGCATCTTTTCATTTTTTGAATATATAGAAAACTTGTGTGAAGCACCGGTTTTTCTTAAAATTATTATTAAATTTTGAAAATAGGTTAAAAAAATAGGATTATAAGGTTATAGGTTCGGGTTCCAGGTTTTAAATCAAACTCTATAGTACGGATTCGGATATAGCATCAAAATCTTGTAAGGTTATTGATTGGATTTGATAGATCCTATATGGTAGCAGGCTGGGTTTCGGATTCATATGATTTGTTTGAACCTGACCTAGTTATATCCCAATCCGAAAGCCCGTGTGAATAGGTAAAAATGATTCTAATGAGAATTTCCATGTCTTTGGTAGCAGGGCATCTCCGATTTACGACTTGGATGTCCGTGTGCACACTAGAGGCATGTATTTGCCTCGTTAGTTAAAATTAAAAATGACCTAAACTATGCCATGTATATGGTAGGGGCATGCCTATAACTACAATGAATATAAATAAACATAAAAAAATGTCTAAACTTAAAAATCGAAAAAATATAATTAGTTCTCTTTCGTTGATCAATGGCTTAAGCCGAGGATGAATGCGCCTTTTCCGTTAACATGATCTATATGCCACTAATAAAAAAGTATAAAAAATAGGGTGTTCTTTGGAGTGAGGCTTCATTATTAACTACGGAGTGCATTATAGAACAAGTGTGCAACATTATTAATCAGTTATATCCCTAAAACAAAATATGGTTTTCATCATGATAAATCAAATAGGAACATCATATTGGTCTGTATTGTGTGGTGATAATTGAGAGAATTTTATATGCATTAATGATGGATGTAATAATAATTATGAAGGGTTAAAAAAATTGAAAAACTCAATTTCTGGTAAGATCGTGGGTTTGATTATAGGACAAGCTTGAAATAAATATTAGTGACAACAATGAGAGGATGGATATGAAAATTCTATCTCATTCCAAATGTTGTTTACAAGGAAAATTTGGAATATAAAATAATTGATTTTTATTGATAATTTTTATTAACAATTAAAAATATATAAAATTGATTAATTACAGATGCAATGGATAAAAATAAACGATAAATGAGTTGCTTTGTGTTGTTACCATATAGGGGATAAAGGCACAGAGAATACCAGTGCTATCATTTTTTAGTAATTTAGTCCTAAATATTTGTTTTTGGGCAAAAAGTACCTATACTTTTGAACTAAACTTTTAAAATTGGGTAAAAAAAAAAATAATCAAATAATGAATATTAAAATGCTATAAGTTTGAAAGTATGAATTTTTTTCTTTTATTCAGTATCAAATATTAAGCATCAAATTATTAAAAAAAATAATAATATGGGTACTTCTCCTGTCTTTATCCTATTTCTAATGGATATCTGGCACGGGATTAAAAGCATTTCTTAAAGAGTGCGTATGTTTAAAAGTGACCTACTTCCTTTAAGACAATCTCTTTTTCAAGCATTAAACTCCTTGATGATGTTATTCTAGAACATGAAAGGTCGGGCAAGGCATGAAAAAAAGTGCCCATGTTAGTGCCTATCTTAATCCTTCCCATTGGAAAAAGATTTATTAGTAATCATTAATGATATATCATATTAACGGTTGAGAAATAACTTTTAATAATATTCTAATATATATGTATATAATTATTCATCCATATTTTATAAAAAATTATTACATCTCTAAATGTTTTTAGTAGTTATATATCACTAATCTCTAAACAATATTGATACTTATATACTACTAATTCACATAACGAATTAGTATAATAAGTATAAACATTATTATCATGCCTATTGCCTTTTTTTTTTCCTCTATATTTATAATATTCTTAACCATTTTACCTACATTTTGTAAAAGAAATTGTTAATGTTATTGCTAAGAAGTTAAAGAAAATCCACTATTATTTATTAGGTTTTTGATTTTGAAAAGGTAAATTATATCGGAATGTCACAGCGTTTGAAGATAAGTTTATTTGAGATTATAACGTTTAAAGTGGTTAAAAAAGGTCATAATGTTTAGAAAAATGAGATCACAATTGACATGCGTTAATAGGAGAAGATCCGGCATGATGTTACATGTGTCAATAGTGATGTGAACTCACCACCAAACGTTGTGATCTTTCAGTATAATTTATCCATTTTTAATAGGATGTGTAACTTTTTACTTAGAGATGTAAAAAGTATTATATTAAGGAAATAAATTTACTATAATCAACCATCACCAACTATGATATATGTATATGTATGTATATATGAAAAGTTTGCATGATGAAATATAGAGATACTTCATATTTATTAATTAGACATAAGCATCACCACAGTGGGGTTCGACTCTAGTTTTGGACCCAAATCGATGGTTCCCAGTTCCAAAAAATAAGAAACAAAATGTGGGAACCAAGTTGGACCTTGGATTCACAAAACTAGCTATTCACACAATTATAGTTTTGGTTCACAAAATTGGATCTACGATGAAATTTTTGTTTTTTAATACTAGGAAATGCATAATAATATATTTTTTCAATTGACTATTACATATAATAATAGTGCCTAATTACATATATATATATATATATAATTACATAACATACATATGCTTATTTGTTTCCTAAATTACATATGGTTGTTATATATATACATGATACATATGTGTAAGTAGATATATATTTGAAACACCAAGCAAACAAATAATTTGAGGACATGTTGACTGATATGAAAATTACAATCATTAAAGAGGGATTAAAACCTTACTTCTATTGCAATTTATATAAATTACGTTTGAATTTTTGAAAAGATGAAATTGAAACCAGAGATGGGGGGAAATTTTCTTGTAACAAATTTTAAGATAGGTTATCGATATGAATCCTTATTGTTTAAACGAATCTACACTTGCCTATCAATTTTGTGAAAATCATTGATTTTATATATATATATGTATATATATGCAAAATTACACATCTACCTATTTCTAGGTGACAAAATGAAATCATTATCCTTGTCGTTGGAGTCATCTTCATGTCTTGTTGGCAACAATTTGTGTTATTCCAGTTGTTGTTGCAAGACATAGCTTTAAAGTGACAGACTTACATATGGACTTGCTTTTATCTAACTAATTACCTACATAATTGAATGCTTACTCTACCACCATTGTTGAAGCTACGGTAACTAAAACCTGCCTGACAATATGGAAAGGATTAGATATGTTTGGCAGTGATGTTTCCACCAATCAATGATGTCAAAATCATAAATGTTGACATTGTCATCGGATTAAAATTTGGTGTTAAGACATTTGCTAATTTTTAAGTTGGATGCACCCATAGATGCACCACTATGCCTCTTGAATCTTCTACTATGGATCAACACTTTAGGTTTTTCTTCTCTACTGATTAAAGATGCATTAATGAGTGTAGCTGAACTTTTGGGAATTTAACCACTGTATATGGTGCTAAACAGGAGATATAAATATGCTAAAACACTACTAGTTGTATGCACAGCATTGTTGGCATTTATAAAATACATGTCTTGAGTGTTAAACACATATTATCAACATCAGCACAACTTCGCTAAGTCCCTGGACTTTATTGCATAAATGCAACAACTAGACCGCGTTATATATCATGGAATAGTCCTTTAATAAAGAAACTAATTCAAACCGTGTCATTAACATTAGTTTGCAATATTGGATTAGACTGTACCTTTTATAACATGCCAATTATGTTTTATGCTTAAAGAGAAATAGATAAACGCCTGTAGTTAGCGGCCTAGTACTCTCGGAAGTTGTAACACATAACATCATCTTGCATATCAATTCTTGGATCAAGCTTCACTACAGGTGCTCCCCTTACCTTTTCCTTGTTTCTCAATTTTTTTTGTTACCTTCCATGGATGAACGGAATTATTGTAATTGTTGAAATATATCAGTTAGATGAGAAATATCATAGCAATATCTCTGAGGAGATGTCGTGTGAGCACATAAAAGTATAACCAAAATGGTAAAAAAAATTCATATTTTATATTTGCAGCACATATGGAGTTTTGTCTACTTAAAAGAATAATAATTAGAGCACCTTACATGTAGTGAATTTAGAAAAACAAGCTTTGAGTGTGTTCATAAAATATATAAGGTAAATTGAGAGTCAAAGTGTGTGAAAGGTAAAATGAGAGAGTTAAAGTGTGTGAATGTCTTTTATATGCTTCAATCCGCAAACCTATGACTTCATCTATGTTCAAATTTTTGGTGCATTTCTCATGTCGTCTGCTATTGTTTGAATTGATTCCACAATATCTTTTCTTTCTATCTTTACTAAATTTATTTCTATCATTTCCACGACATCCTTTGCCATCCCACTTCTCTTCCTCCTTACCAAATCTTACCACCCCCCGGTTTAAAGTTTGCGCAGACGACATTTAATTTGTGGTTTACTTGCATTCATAATTCATTTGCCTATAAAAAATGTAATATGGTTGTCACATAATGCAGGTTTTAGTTGCCTTTTCTTTTCTTTTTTCAAAATTATGATTTAGATGGAACCAATTTGAACTTGCCAAGTTAGTCGGCTCCGGACCAAGTGGATCCATCAAGTCCTTGCAATGAACTGCCTAGACTTGCTAGAGTCAGTGTGAATTTTGGATGATTCCAAAGAGTTGATGCTAGTCTAGTTCTCGTTCGGGAACTGGCGGAGGCAATTCAGATAGTTAAAAGTGACAACTGGTGATGTTTAGTTGGACATACATTTTTTATCAGCATAATGAACAAAAATTCATATATACATTCATTTATCGTATGTAATCCAAATCGGTCTCTTGTAAACCTGATAACATAAATTAAACTAAATATTTTAATTTAGCCAACATTAGTTTATCAATATTCAAGATTCCAAGTAAACTTGTCATTACTAAAATACATGTTGTCTAGTACCATATAATTTTACTATCAGGTACACATACGTCGCAATCTTTACAAGTATTAAAAGCAACATATCTGCTACTAAATTTGTTTATCTATATATTACAAAAAAAATAGAAATATCTCTTCAAAGTTGATCCTAAAATGAAAGTCAAATGTTAGATTAGTATTAAGGATTAGACAATCGTATCCAAAATTAACCATTTGAATACTACCATTATTATATAAGGTTAATGTCACATTTGATACCCAAATTTTGTTAATTTGTGCAATTAACTACCTAAATTTTAAGTGTTAATAAACTACCTACAAATATTTTATCTTCATTTATAATATTGAATAAGTAGCTAATTGCAAAAATGTGTAAAGTTGAAATAGTTAATCTCAAAATTTAACAAAGAGAGTGAGGTATATGATAAACTAAATCCCACATTTTTAGTCTTATCTCATCTCAAACTAATAAAGTGACCATTAAAGAAATTTTATTTTAATATTTGAGAAAAGAAATATAATTCTAATGATTGATATTAATGTGAATGGAAACGTATTATTAATGGTAGATTCAATGACATTGTAAATTAATGATTCAAAATTTTAAATAATTAATTAGATTTGACAATAATAAAAGGTTTACATTTGATACATGAACTTTTCCTATATATATATATATATATATAACTAATTACTTGAATTTTAAAATATTCAATTTAATACTTAATTAAAGTTTTCGTGTTTAGCAATACTACATCAACTTGTAGTAAATTCTATTTACAGAGTTGATACTGACACTCTTACTAATAGGAGAAGTGATACATGCCATATGACCATTATAAAAACTAGAAAATTAGACAATTAAGTAGGTGGGTCAACACACATTGAAGGTGTAGGAGTTAATTTGCCCACTTAATTGTTTAATTATAAATTGTATATACTAACTGGCTTATTTTGTCTTATAATTTTCTAGTTTTTTATTGGTTACTCAACACATATTATTTCCCCATTCACTAATAAAGTTAACTTTTTTAGTTGAGGCAATTTTAGTGAGCACAAAAAACTTGATTGAGTATTGCATTAATTAGTTTAAATTTTAGGTGGTTGATTGTACATTTATGAAAATTTAGGTACTATATATGCCATTTGTCCTAATGGAAATTGCGGTGTACTATTAATTTGAAAATATGGCTATTTTAGTCATTTATTTAACATAACACATTTAAGAGGGCCTAGAGACATTAATATCATTGATGATTTAAATTTTGTAATTATTGATGGGAAGTGATGTTGACGAGAATTAAAATGTCTTATTGATGGCGTTGTCTCCTTAAGTATGATAGTAGATTCGATTGAATTTTGGCTTAGTCAATCTCGATCTTGCAAAACAATAATGGGTTAGTGGGTACCAAAGGGTTGTCCGAGATGGTCCATTTGAATATTGTCACCTTAAATTTGCTAGTGGAGTTAATCAAATTTGGGGTGAATGTCACATTTGCCACATGAACTTAACCAATTTGTGCAATTACCTATTTGAAGTTTAAAAGTATTGATTTACTATCTAAACTATACTAACTTTTGCAGTATACCTAAGTCTTTCCAAATTTTGTAATTAGTTATTTAAACTTTACTCATTTTTGCATTTAACTACATCTTATCTAGACACTATAAATGAACTTAAAGAGTTTGTAAGTAGTAAATTGTATGACTCAAGTACAAAATGTGATATTTATCCTTAAATCTAACTCTAGTCAATATTAGGCTTACAAAATAAGAATGGGTCAGTAGGCACTGAGTATTATCTTGTGCGATCACTTCGATCATCATTTAGTAAAGGTATAAAAAGTGGTAAGTGAATAGACTAACAGATGGATGGTTAAAAGTTACAAGACGATTCATAAGTGATATTCTAAGTGGTATATATAGAGGAGTGATTGTGAGTGGCTATGAGAACTGAAGTTGCAACATGGAGATCATGGGGTGCATGACAATTATCGAGGGAGTGGATCTCGAGCCATTAAGCCACTTTCGAGATTCTTGGGAGTGGAGTTAATAGGGTTAAATCTAATTGAGCTAAGTGACAGGACATCGAGCATCTTTGACTATATTCAGGCAAAGTAGGTGCTTGGTAGGTCTTCACGTCTCAATGTTGTGATTTGGGTGCAATTCTCAGGTTGGCTTATGAGCCATTTGATTGACCCATGTTTAAAGCATGTCGGGTTGGGCTTGAGGAGCCTTAATATAAATTTATCCATCAACGGTTGTTTTCCCTTACTCTTTTGGTGAATAGTTAGCAAATAGAGTACATTTCAAAGAAAGCTTTTCAAGGTAAATACTTAACTATTTGAGGTGAGTAGACTTGTAGGGTAGGTGGCCAATTATGAAGTGAAATCTTGTCTTGATGCGAATAACTTAAGCTTGGTAAGCATACATGGGCACTTGATCTTTTCGAGAAGATTAATTTGCATTTGGCTTTTCCTTCATTGATTGAGTATCTCGGAAACAAAATTGAATAGGGGAAGTGATGGGTATCTCTTATATAATGTGAAAGATAATTATAGGTGATAACTGAGTGACTCATATTGAATTACATCACTTTTGATGGTTTAATTGTTGTGTCAAGGCTTCTGACCAGGGGAATGTCTTTTGCAAGCAGTTGTCATGCATAGGAAGCTTTCCTTTTCAAATTCTAGCACTATGCAATGGCACGTGTTGAGTGCAAGTTAGGCATGTGGATTTCATGTCTATCATGCACCACATCATGTTAAGGGTTCATAATCTTTAGATTTTTAGTTAAACGAATTGATAGCTAGGGAACATCTGTTGATTCTAATCTCCCAGACCATCAAAACACTACATAAAACTTATAAATTCGATATACATCCTTTTTTTTCTCTTTTGCGTTATTTACTTTTAAAATCTTATTATTTTTAAGTTTCTTGACATCCTTCCATATTTTTGGTCATCCAAGCCTTTGATCATGGCAAGTGAGAGTAGTTATGTATCCATAACTTAGTCGATTGGGTTTATGGCTTAGTAGATTGTTCCCTCCATCACCAGCATGGCAATGGTATCAGGCATTAGAATGGAGGAGATAACGATGATAATAGTAAGAGAAACAAAGATCACAAGTAATTCTTCTTATCAAGTGATTAGTAAGGAGGTACATGTGTATTCTACTATTGAGTCTCTTCCTTGAACATTTCTCAAGATGATGGTGCACCTAAGGAGGAAGCATTAAACCTTTATCATCTTTCTTCATAGAATTATAAAGGCTTACTTCAGTTGATTGGACAAGCTAAGTCAAAGAGGTGGAATTGTTAATCCAGTCACGAGGATAAAGTTCCTCTTACCTTCAGGTTGCAGTTCTTCATACACTTGAAGTACTTATAATTTGGTCACAAGGTGTCATTCTTAGAGTTTGAGGAGGAGTGTCAAACTTATTTTAAAACAAATCCTATTCATTTCTATTTAAACTCTTAGTTATTATTGATATGTTTTGAAGCACTTTATGAGTGTTTGCTTCAAAGGCTTATGCCTTAACTTGTCATAATTTCTTTAACATGAAGGAGCATAAGGGCTAGATAGGTCTATCCCAACATCATAAGTCGAGTATATTTTATGGTCTCACTTTATAAGTAGAGAATTGCAAGTAGAGGTTTGAGCTACGTTGAGTTAGATAATGGCTTTGACGCTTGGACAAGATGGGTGAAGCCCATTAGGTTGAAGTTAATAAAAAAACTTGGCAAGTATGATAAAGAGACTATTAAAGAGGATAATCAATTCATAGAGTAGAGTAGAAATCGAGGCCACAATTTTCTCAATGTGATGAAGGTTGTGAGCTTTTATAGGAAGAAAGGTCCCTATCTTATTTAAGAAGAGTACTTCATGGAGAAAGAACATGTGCTGAGTTGAGCTATTAGAAGGGAGACTAGCGTTTGCAAGCACTATTTTGCTGTAGACTCAACATGGATTTAATTGCTTTTATTTATGTACTTTGTAACTAATCCTTCTTCCTTTTGTACACGTATGAAGCCAGATAAATTGAAGAATCTGGATTCCTTACTAGAGAAGAGAACTAAGAAAGAAAGGGGTAATTGTCCTCAAAAGGAAGACTTGAAGCTTGATTGGTTATGACATGCGGCCTTCTAAATCAAGGACCAACAAATTGATCAGTCATTGTAGGTTGCTAAAAGAGACAAGTATGAGAAAAGGAGAGCTATGCAAGTAGCAAAGCCACATCAAGGTAAGAGGTGAAAACATGCTAGTATACTAACTATCAACATGTTCAAAGTGATACGGATAAGTAGTTTAAACCATTTGGAAGCAATCATTTTGGTAATCACTAAGAAATTTTTAGTGGAGCTAAGGGGAAGAATGTCATGCATTTGAATTATATCATGGTAAAGAGGAGAATATTAGGATGATACCTACCTCGATAGTTTCTAAGAGAGCTGTTGATCTTACCCTAAGAGAAGAAATTGTGGTCAATGCTAAAAAGGCTATTTGGGTTCACCCTAGGTCAGTTGAGGGAGAAGAGAATATGACCATTATGTATTGTTTAGATGTGAGTACTACACTATAACTCTTTTATCATAAGGCTATCTTCTAGACTTAATTAGTTCTTTCATGCAGCAAATTGATGCGTGTTGAAGCAAGATTTGTGATGCATATGCAAGGTCAAGGCAACGAGATAATGAAGTTAGGAGGAGAATTGAGGAGTTGGCCAAAAGAGCTTCAAGATTTTGAAAAGGTGGGCCTTCATTATAAAGGTGTGACCTTCAACTGTATTAAGCAAGATGATTTGGTTTGTACTTTTAGCCATTTAAAAGTCAATTATCTCTTATGTTGTAGAAAAACAAGGTTTTGTCGCAACAACTTAACTACAAAAAACGTGAGATTTAGGTTAGGAAAGTCCTTTGATAAATTGAATTGAGTTCATCTTCTAAAGAGAAAAAATTTGTGTAACTTTAGAAGGATCTCATTTGCAACTGTGAGTTAAACCAGAAATTGCATGATGAGGCAATTCATTTTGAGCGTTGATATGGAGAAACCAAGTTAAAGAGCAACAAGACCAAGTATATCTCTTCAACAATGGAGAGCAAACTCCATTGTTAGTTTTTCTAACTAGGTGATTGGGCATGTTGACAAGCTTTGGAGCTTAAGAACCTAACGCAGTTGTTACCAAGTTAAAGATAGGAAAAGATATTACTAATGAAGTTTGGAAGAAGGTAACTAATGCCTTCATTTATAGTGAAGAATACAAGAACAATTTGTCCTAATTGCTCAAGGTGCTAAGCATAAGGTTAAGACTAATGCGCTTGTTTTAATGTTGATCTATTGAAATATCAACACATCTTAGATGAGGTGCGTGATGAAGATTATGAGATACAAGAGGTTGAGCATAAGGTAGATGAGATGGAGAAGAATGGTAAGGGGTTCACATGTATGACTAAGGCATCTTCTTATCCTTTTGTGTTGGAGATGGTCACATTGCCTAAGGGGGGATGATTGAGCAAGCTAATCCCTACGGTAAGGCTACCACTTCCAAAAGTGTCATAGTAATGACTATTGATACTTCTATTCCTGATGAGGGTATAAACCTCAAACTACTACTATCACGCTTCGAGGGTACCTTAGTAGAAGTAGACAAATCACACCTGAATACCATCACTAGATTACCTTCAGAAAGTGACTGTTTTCCAAAATAACAAGATCTTTTAGTTACTTCGATAAGAAATAATAAATACATGTAAGAAATAAATTAGTAAATAATTGTTATCTTAATCATAAAGTATCATAGATTATTACAAACCATGTAGTCTTCTTGTAATTCTCTACATACATAACTGCTAAGATAACACTAGCTAATCCATTCTAGGAAAATATAAACCATTATTCCCAAGTAGAACCATAGGCTTCTAGCTTTTAAGCCTTACCGAGCCATGTTTCTGGAAGTAACTAACTAGGGTCGAAGCGTAAACCTGAAAAGACTGTTGGAGTATGAGCGAGACCAAGACTCAGTGATTAACCAGACATATTACACATCAAACAAGTTATTAACAAATCGTATGTAATGCAATCACTCAAACATATGCTAAGATACAAGCTTAGATGATCTAGAATCCAAATAGGAAAAAGATTTATGCCGTCTTTTTAGGGTTGAAGAACATTTACTTTTTGACCCCACCTGCCCAAGAGAGACTAAGTTTACAGGAAAATCAACGATTTCTCGTCTTAGGGTTATCACTCTAAATTTAATTACAGTTTTAACTGACCATTTCCTGTATCCATCCTTAGAAACTCCCTAAGTATTAATCATTTCAAAATGATACTACGGGCGACATTCTTCATTGCCACTTAGTTCCCATAGAACCAACGAACAAAGAAAACCTTGGAAGAACTAACACTTTAGAAAAACCAAGCATTAACAGAGAACCAAATATTAATACATAGCAAGTTGTCACCCGTTTGTATATGCAATAATGCAGTATGAGCAATCCATGACCAAGTTATTTTAATAAGTCAATAGTTCTTATTCAATTTCATGGTGATCATACATTACACAATCATCATCATACATTACACAATCATCATCATACTAGTTCACATCATCATACGATTGTATTATTACTTTTGTAATGATAGATTGACAATCATACAATCAGATCACAACACATTTTCATCAAAAAATTCATTTTATCATTATCTTTGCATTACATATTCAGCTAATTACAAGCACAAACAGTATAATATGATCGAATTACTCACCTGCTCATGGTGCCTTAATCTTAGTAATCTTCCGAAGATCCTCTATGGTCTATTGAGATGAATAAAATATTCATCAATATAATGTAGATTATATAACTAAACTCTTATATGTGTCTAGTGTCTTAAATTGATATTTGGCTCGATTTCTATTACTTATTTTGATTCTTTAAGGGTCTTATGAAAACAATTATCAATTAATCTTTATTTTCATGTTGCTTGCCTTAGTCTTACTTGATATTTATATACATATATCTGGTATTCGAAAAATTGATATTTATTAAGTTTTTGTAATTATTAATACTAATTTTATGTTATTCTATACTTGACTCATTATAGTAAATCATATTCGTTTATTATTGCTTAGTGTCGTCGTGTTTCTCCTAATTTGTTTCACATAATTATTTTGTCATTTTTAGAAGTCACATTATTCGTAAATTTAGCTTATTTCAATTTCCATTCTTATCTATTTATTTATATAGAACAAATATTTGATAATTATAGTTGTTATTAACACTTAATATTTCTCTAAAATTCTAGGGTTTTAGAAGCTATCAAGTATTAAAGACTATTATTCTAAATATTTGTATTTATTTTTCTACTTAGTAAATTCTATGTTAATATATATTTATATATATAATATGATTATAATTATTATATAAATACCCGTCCGTGAAATATAGATTTTACATAAGAAAAACAGGTTTGTACGCAGGCTCCTACGCCGCCGGCGTTGAAACCTAGATGTCGGTGTTTTATGTTTTACATTTTATTTCGTATCGTTTGCACTGGCTTGTAAGCCTCAGCTTTCCTTCGTACGCCGAACTATACGCTGTCGGCGTATAATTCCAGTTAGCCGGTGTTCGTTTATTTTACGTAAGAATAAGTTTTATGTAGCTTTTGTTCCAGTGTAAGCCGTCTCTACATCGCCGGCCTTCCCTCGTAAGCCACCGGCGTTCAATATTTACACTGCTGGGTTATGGACAAGTGTTGACACTATTCATCATTTTCTTCGATGAAACAATTCATATTTCTTCAATTTTCTACGTCATAAACATTCTCAAACCATTCCTAAGTGTTTCTATGGCATGTATCCATACATACATCAACTCATAGTGCATCTACAAGTATGAAATCTTAAATTTTTGAATTTAGAAAAGGTACAACTAGGGTTTTCGAATTTTACCTTGCTTAAGCTTGTTCGGTGGAATTTGAAGCTTGTTCTTGGGTTGGTAACGATCCTATGATCATTAGAAGTTAGTTTCAATCCTTGTTTTTACTAAATAACAAGTTGGATTACCACAACTTACCTTGTTCCCAGATTATGCGTTTTTCGTGTTGTATTTTTCCTTGATTCGAATTGGATTGTTTTGGATGAGTTGATTTCTGTTCTTTGGTCGATTTGTTTGTTATTTAGGTGCTTATTTAATCTGGAAACTTTAGGAGTGTTTGGTGTTTGTTTGTTTATACAATATGAGTTATAAACATATATATATATATATATATATAGAGGAGAAAGGAGGACGGTTTTCCTTCAAAAAATTCATCCAATTTCTCCCCACTTGCACACTGTTTTATCACTTGTTTTTTTGTCATTAATGAGGAAGACCAGTTGGCAATATTTGATTGGTGTTTGAGTTGATTTTGTTGACTATTGTGCACAAATTAGATGATTTCCAAGAAGTTTCGGCTCTCACATTTTAAGAAGATCAAAACCCTCCATTTCATCCAACTAAGAACCGATTCTATCAACATATATATAATACTAATATTTAGATAATAATTATTCATATTTTTGGTAGTTTACCAAGTTAATCGGGTACAAATTAACTAATACGTGAGAGTTTTTGTACAAAAATATTTTTATAGGATTCTACAAAATGTTTAGTTTATCAAACGATACAACTTTAAGTTTAAATTTACGAGATTAATTGTTTATAGAATTTTATCTCCCGCAATTAAGGTTTCCTAAGCTCATTAGGTTAATTTTGTTTTATGCTCCAATAGCTTAAGAAAACCCTAATTAGAACAATTGTGTGATTAAATTATTTATTTGAAGTCTAGATCTTTAGTTATACATCTATTTATGTTTTTATTGTGTATTTATAATCCTAACGGTTTATCTTTAGGTTATCGTTTCCTATCTATAAGCGTAGTTGGTTAACTACTCGATATCACTTTTGATATATAAGTTAAATTATCTATATATCTTCGGTTTTTGATACCTATTATGAAATCTTATTAGTAGTGTTTAATACTATCCAAGAATCTTGAATTTAGGGTTTAAATCCATGTATAGGCTCATTACTACTCATTGTTCTAGTTTCAAATCATTGTTGAGTTCAATAGTAGTCATTTAATTTCTATATCTATATTTTTCTATCTATTCTATTTGTAAGACAAGTTTCGGAGTTTGAAAATTTGGGTTTCCTTTAATCATATCTAAAAATATCAGTTCAAGATACGAAATCTCATTTTTGGTATCAATTAGAGTCAAAGAAGTTCTTTATTGGGTTCTTTGATCTAACCTAGCCAAATTTAAGTTATAGATCTATTCTTAGGTTTTATTGAATTCCAGGTTTACTAACTAGTTCATACTTTTTATTCTAAAGTCGTGTACTAACGTGAAAAATGTCCAGGGTTTACAACTACAACTTAATTTGATTAGGGCATTGCAAAAGGAGAAGTGAAGAATCTTGTTAGAGACGAGCTGATGTGCTTTGTTCATGTGTTAGAGACTTTTCTAACCTAGTTTTAATAAAATTTAAAGTCTTATGATATCTTTCCTATGGTTTAGTTGGCACTAGATAAGTGCAACTATTGCATATAGTATAGGAGTGGAGTATAGGGTTGTCTTCACAAGAATCATCAATTACTAGTAATCACCTTTTACTCATTATCTAGCCTAAAAAAAGAGTGAATAATGTTTTCAAATAGTTAATTACACTAAATATGTTACCTATTACAACTAAAGTCACGGATATACTTTAATTAAATTGTAATATAAAGATTAAAAAATTATAAAAAAGGGAAAATGTGTCATTTGAAATAAAATAAGAGGTTTTATGGTCAACCCTAATATATATATATATAATATGAATGTTTTGTCACATGGCAGTCACGTGATTAAAGACAAGAAGAAGCAGTGTGAGCTGCGGTAAGGTCGCTGGCTTTGGGCTTTTACGACACTTGCCTTGGCCTGTACGTTGCCGGCGTACATGCCGGCCTTCACATCCATAAATTATTTCCAAATTAAAAAGGTCACCAGTTTTCTTATGAAGGCTACTAGCCATATTGTCTTAGGATTTTTTAGGTTTTCTTTGTCTACCTAGCCTCATTCCTTCTTCTTTAAAACCTCTTATATGCTTTAGAATACCCTAAGACATCCTCTCAACCTATAATCTTGCATGAAGGAGGAAGAAGAACAAAGAATAGGTAATTGATCCTTCTATATTCCTTTTGATGGTCTAAAAGTGCTATCTTTTTAAAATAATCGTTTGGATGAAGGAATCAAGTTTTTGGGAGAAAAACCCTAAGTCTTGTTAGAGTTTTGTATTAGGCAATCAAAGAGGATCAAGAATCAAAATCTTAGGTAAGTAAATCTTTTTTATCCTTATAGAGATATAAAAATGATTTCTTTTTGAAATTTGTTTGAATCATGTTGAAGGGAATTCTAGGGTTTGGAAGAGTTTTTTGAAGAACGCTATATTTTTGGAGACTTTGTGATTTTGTAATCAAGAGAACAGGTAAGTTTAATCTTTTAATCCTTTTGATGATCTAAAGTATGATCTTTTGTTAAAGTATTTGTATTCGTTGATAGGAGTGAAAGTTCTTGGAGAAATTTAGAAGAAAACCCTAAATTGGGGTGTTTGAGGATTTTGTGGCTTACAATTCATAGAAGAAAGGTGTGTATGGATCTAGATTGTAATTCTTGTAGATTTAGGTTAATAGTTCTGTAAGTTTAGGGTTTAGGTGATTAAAAATTTTGTGTATTTTATGAAACCAAGTTTTGAAGTTTTGAATTGGAATTTACTTGTGATTAGGTGTTTTGGTGAATTAGGGTTTTTGTTTGTAAAGGATTTCTTGGTGAAATAGAATTTTTGTCCTAAAGAGCATTTCAGGTTCGACTTACCTTCATTATTGTATGTGCTTGTTGGTTTAGAATTATAAATTAACCTAATTCTATTTGGTTTATAATTAAATTGTTTGCTGCTCGTGCTTCGTTGCTGTTAGTAAGACCAGGTAGAATGTGATACCGATGCTAGCACCTGATAATCTGTGTGTGTCATTGTCCCTAGTGGAGTTGTACACAGAGATAATTTTGGTAGTTTAGGAGTAGTGCGAGTACGACACCTCAGGTGGGTGGATCGCATCCAACACCAATATATATATATATGTATCAAACTATTTTATATAAAAATTGTTTTTATGAAGTCATGAGTTACTTTGGGTTTAAGGCTAGTTGCAAATGGTTATAAATTGTGTTGTTTGCTGGCTAATCAAAGATAATAATTGCGCTTGCTGCATTAGTTAATAGGGTGTATGTGATATTGCATGATGCTGTTCATGTGCAAATGTTTGTGGTTTGGTGTACTAGGCCTTTGTGCTCACCCTTTTATCTTTTTCAGGAATAAGTAAAGATTTGATATTGTTCGACCTTTTTGGTTATGATGTGTACATAGATCAGGGGGATGATGATAGTGGTGCTGATTTCCTAGCTGATTATTAGAAGATCTGAAGTTATAATAGATGGAATTGAGGCTTTAAAATATTTTAATTAGTTATGAAGATCTTTTGGAGTTGGATTCTAGTTTTTATAAGTTCTTGATGTTTTAGGATTTTCTTATAAAGTTATTAAATTGGTTTATATGATGTAAGGTTATGCCAACAAGATTGTTCAAGATTTTGTATTAATGACTAAAACATTAGAGAAGTTTCCTTCTTATCAGAGTATTTAATTATATTGTATTATCATTGTGGATTAGTGTTTCATAGTCTTAGCATGTCCATCTATGTTAAGAACATGTGACAGGTTATAATGCCTTCAGGTTAGGGCACTACATAAACTAAATATCACATATGAGTAATTTAGGTCTTGTTTTGCCACTAAACTTATCATATGAATCAAGAACACCAATTATAATGTTATTAGATTCCTTAATTATATCTTCAATTAATGCATTCATGTCTTCTTAAGATCTTTGACACTTAGTTTTAAGTCTATCCATTAGAATCTCTTCCTAGGTTAATAGTAATGTAGAATAGCTTTATGTTCAGGAATTCTTTATTTAATCTAGTAGATGTAGAAGAATTTCATGATCCTACCTCTAGGATTATGAGTAATGCTTATCAACAGTCAAGATCTATTCAAGAGGATGATCTCTTGATCTATCTAATGATATCTAGCATGGATTTGCATCGTACACTCTATAAATTCATGATGCAATAAGAAGAAACTGCTAAATTAAGAAAGACTAATAACTTCAATTATAGCACACAAAATTACATAACAACTCTAGGGTTCTAAAAAATCTAAATTACAACAATTATTCCTTCATTAATGTAATAATATAAATCATATCTTGAAAGAAGTGAGAAGGAAACATGTAAAACCCCATTTTCAACTCTTCAATTCTTCTTGATCTTCACGGGTCTAAAGGAATTTGGATGTCTCTTGCTCGCTTCTTCAAGAAATGTGTCTTTTGATGAAATGTGGTAAAAGCATGCAATGCATGTGTTCTCTTTTCATTGTAATGGATAGGTTGTATTTATAGGTTTCCAAATGATAGGATATGATCAGGTATCTTTTCCTCATCTCAGTTCACCTTCTTCACTTTTCACATGGTAGCTGTTTGACTTCTTACGTAAAAACATGGCATCTCACCACGCTCATCATGGGGTTGGTGATCTTCGCGTATGCATTTCTTTGTATATCACACCCGTAATTTGACTAAACACTTTGTCTGCATTGATCACCACCTCCATCATGGCCGTAAAGAGGATGGTAATGAATGCAACTCTAACTTTTCTTCCCTCATGTTTGCTATTGCTTCAGAATTTAATCCTGGTACTTATCTTCTATCATTACCTCAATCATGGCTATGATATGTCTTTAGTCTTCAAATCTTGAAGTTGAATTGATTTCTACAAAAAATGTTGATGAATTGTCTTTACTCACTTGAAATGAATAGTTCATGAATTAAGTACCAAATCCTTTGAATTAATCATAAATAATGGCACTTTTAAATGAAATTGATTTTGATTTCATAAAGTAAATACCTTATCAGAGACTACCCATCGTGCCCTTGCACCTTTGATCGACTCTAGTGTTGAAGTGCAAGAGGAGGCTAAGGATTGTTAGAGGAACTGATTGACCAGTTTGCCTTCAATAAAGATTGATAATTATTGTATCCCATAATTTTGCTTGTATTTTATGATGTTTTAATTTTTCTAATGTAATTTGGTTGGAATGTCAACATTGAAGGATGTAAGCTTGACTGATAACTCAAATTGAATGGATTGCTTTGCTCTTATTTACTAATGTAATTTGGTTGGGTTGGGGTCTTAGCTTGGTAATCGATTGAGTTATTTAATTTAGCTAGCTTCAATTTCCAAGATTTTAAGATTTGTGCCTCGTTTCTTTAGAAGGATTGATATTTATGCCATGCTATTATTACCATTATGATATGGTGGCTAGTAGAGAGCTGCACAAGCAAAGCGAATTCTGTAAGTTAACTTGTTTAACCTTAAAAAAAGTGGGTTTGGGCTAAAAATTTTGACTCACATTAATGTATTATGACTCACCTTGCATAACCCGTTGTTGATCGGGTTGACTTACAAACCAGTAGTAATATACATATTTTATTGGGATAATATTACAAATGATACCTAAAATTTGGTGAAATATGTAATTAGGAACCTGAATTTTGACATTGATTAATTTAGTATATGAACTTTGAAATTGATCAATTTAATATAAAAAACAACTTAATGAAGGCATTATTAGCATGCACGAAAAGCTCTTTCGGGTACTAAAATGATCAATTTCAAATTTTAGGTTCTAAATTGATTAATTTCAAAGTTTAGGTATCTAATTGCATATTTTGTCAAAGTTCAGGTACCATTTGTGATATTAACCCTATTTAATTTAAATTTGAATTGAGTTGTTATTTAGATGACAATTGATGATGAGATATCAATACTTTTGTAGTGAAGGTATTGTGAGATGCAATGGTTTTTTATATTTTATCATCTAAATTATACATTTGAGTAATTAGTTATATGAGTGAAATTAAGATGAATACCTCCAAGAAATTTTGGAAATAAGAAAAAAATTTTCCCATGTGTAAATAAGGATTTTTTTATTTTAATTAAAAATTAATGTATATTTTAGTATAATTAAATTTATATATTAAAAAAGAAAATGTTAGTGGATTTTCGAGCTAGTTCGCTTAACTAACTAACTAATCTTTACGGGGTAGGTTGTATGGGGCAGGTTGGGCTAAAAATTGTAGCTCGCATTATTAATTAGGTAAGCTTGCATAACCCATAGGTTAAACAAGGTGGGGAGGGTTTTAGCTCGTGTAATTCACTTGCACAACTCTAGTGGCTAGGCTGTTGAGCGTTATGAGCTATAAATTTTGGTAATCGAAAGGTTAGGAATCCTTAATGGATGAGCTTTTATATATCCAATGTGACTTAAAATTTATGTTTGGGCTATCTAAAAAAGAATTTCTTGCTTTAGGCTCTAAACCTATGTTTTCATTTGCCCACCACACTTAAAAATTTTCTCTCTTTTTCTTCACTTCTTTTAACACTTCTTTCACTGTTGCTTTGTGGTTAGAGATATTATGTGCTTAGAAGGGCTTAGAAATTCCTTAGAAGACCCATCTTCAAATTAGATTTGAAGATCTTTATAGTGTAAACCAATTGTTTTTACACTATGGCATTGGAAGGGGGCTTAAAATCACATCATTTTCTCTAATGTAGAGGCTCTAAATGGAAAAAGCTTAGGGTGATGGAGCTATTTCTTCCGAAAGCTTCGATAGGTTACTCAATTTGGAGACCTTGAGTAGGGAAGTTCTCATCTACTAAGGATTTGTTTTTGTGTTCATTCAAGTGTTATCATGAATGATACCAATGACATCACAATATTGTTGCTTTAAATTGATGGTAGAGTGAATTAGATTTGTGGTTAATCAGTACGAGCTTGCAAAATAGAAATAGATTAGTGGGTACTAGAGAGTTGTCTAATGTGACATTTTGACTGTTATTACCTTAATTCTATAAGGAAAGTTGATTAGATTTGGGTATACTCAATAATGGGTTGGTAGGTCCCGAAGGTTTATCTAAAATAACTACTTCGATGATCAAGTTGCTATAGGTATATAGAGTGGTAGGCAATAAATTAATAAGGAAATGGGTAAGAGTTACTAGATGATTCGTAAGTCATATTATGAGTGATGTTTATAAAGGAGTAAATGAAAGTGGTTACTAGAAGTGGAGATACAGCATGGAGATCGTAGAATTTATTGTAGGTAGTGAGGAAGTAGATGTCGACCCACAAAGCTACTTTCAAGATTTCCAAGAGTGGAGTTTATGGGCCTAAATGTGGTTGAACCAAGTGACATGGCACGTGGCTAGTTGACTATATCCAAGTATAGTAAGTGACTTGATAGGTTTGTTCAATCTCAATGTTGTGATTTTAGTCTAACTTTGAGGTTAACTCATGGGCCATCGAGTTGGCCAATGTTCTAAGTAGATCAAGCTGAACTTAATAGGAGCCCTACTTCAATTTTACCCATCAACAGATGGAAAAATGTCAAATAAAAAAAGAGAGGTAAAACATGTGTATATAATAGGCAAAAATATGTACGTACAAACAAACATGATAAATGGGCCGTGTCATGTCGTCCGTGTGTGCTTTATATGTCATGTGCTTTTGCATGCTTAGGCCATTCATATGCTTTCGGAAAGGAATTTGTTTATTAAATTTAATGATTACCATAGAATGAGTTTAGAAAGATATTTGGTATAACTATGCTAAGTAGATGACTGGACGAGTCTTTGATACCATTGTTAGTATTTGGAAGGTTAATTGATTAGAATGGAATGAAAAAGTATGATAATGTTGTTTTTATTGAAAACAATTGAAGTAGAAAGTGGTTTGAAAGAAATGAAGCAATATAAAAAAAAAAGTGTTTATGAATAGAACTATTTGTGTATTTCTTAATTTTTTTGACTTGATTACAAATGAGGGAAGATTACCTATTTATAGTCCTTCTTCTCCTTGATGGATGGTAGAGATTAATGTGATCCAATAGTGGTAATACATTCTCTAGAAGATTAAAACTACTATCATGGAAATATCTCATCTAACATATTCTAGAATTTTCATTTAACAAATTCTAGAATATTGCTGTAATGGACTTCAAGTAGATTATGGGTCAAAGTATATCAATTTTAAGACCCGCAAATAGAGATTGATCGTATCTCCTCATTCTACACATAGCGGACTTCTAGGCACCAAATCCCACACAAAAATCCCATATAAAACCATTTACCATACTAGAGAGCAGAGAATTCTAAACCTTGCCTTTTGTTGGTACCAAAATAACATTATTGATTACTAGAAAAAGAATGGATAGCTATTCAGAAGAGCACAACCTTGAAAATGAAAACATTTCTAACTTCCTTGATGTTGAAGAATTTAGGTGTCAAGGACACCTCGTAATTAGGCATGATAAATGGGTTGTACAGTGCTATCTATGTGTCAAATTTTGCGTGCTTTGAGTGCTGCATCCTTTTGCATGCCTAGCTCATTCATGTTCCCGTGTTGTGCTTTGTATGCTTTTTTTTTTTCATGTGTCGTGCCTTATTGAACCATTTATTCGATTGTTGTGGGGTGTGCCTTTGTGTATAGCATCGCATGCGTTTAATCGAGTTCGATTTCACACAATTTGTCTAGCTTTTTTTTATTATTTATGGCTCATGATTTTTTTTATGGTTTTTGAAATTTTAATTAAACTAATTATTCAAATCAGTTATAAGAAACTTACAATGTAATTGTAATAAAAAAATCTTATATTTAATATAAATAGAATTTGGACGATAAATAAAGCATAATTTGTTACTCCATTAAAAATATGTGCATTATATTACATTACATTATTAATTACATTTTTATTTGAAAAAAATAATTAATTTATTTCATAAAAAATAGGGCGAATGTGATGATTGACCATATTGACCTTCAATGCTACCCGAGGGTTAATATGGTAATGGTGGTGGTGGATGCTCTGGTTGATAGCCTTTCCAATTGAAGAATTGATTAAATCTGAGCATTTATGGCTATGAGCATTTTCTCATGTTTTGATTGGGCCCTAGTTATCTGATCCAGACGCTCCATTATCTCATTCATGCTAAACATATTAGGTTATTGTTGTGCTTGAGCTTGACCTGCCCCTACCCCTCTCTTATTCTTGTAGAAACCTAGTGACAATGAGGAATACATATAATGCACTAATTTTGATCCTTTTAGGAACTTAATGCATAATTAATGAAATCTAACAAAAAAACAACAACAATATAAGGTGCAAGAATAAAAGCTTGAGGGATAGAGATAACATCGGGTTTAATATGGAGTTTAATTTGCCCCCTAATCTTCAAAGTCCACAACAATGCCACACTTAAAGAGGATTTCATACTTCAACACAACAATCGCAAAGTGCTCTTCAAAGAGCTATAACTACACAATCACAAACACTTGAGTTAAAGTCTTTACGAGAAGCTCTTAAGCACACAAAGCTCAACTCAAGATTCCATTAAATCACTCACAACAAACTACAATATGGTGCTTTACAAGAGATAGCATATATAAAGCCAATAGTACTATACTATGTCTCTCACTCATAAAATAACACTAATTACAATACAAGCTTTAAGATAGTGTTTGCATGGATTTAATAGCAATTAATAAGCTCAACTAACTAAGTACAACTCCTAAACAACATATATTTATAGCCTTGTCATGCCTTCTAGTCGTTACCTACATTTCTCCGATTTTCGGTCAAGCATTAATGACTTAAATGACTAGGTTTTAGATTCTAGCATTTGGACGTCTCTGGTTCTAGTGTTTAGACAAAATTTGGCATCTGAACTATACGACATCTAGCATTTTGATGCTAGACTCATCTACTCAAACACTATTTCGTATTGGTGCCATATCTCTCTCATTCAAACTCCGATTGAGGTGATTCAAGATGCTATAGCAAGCTTGGAGAGAACTCTACAACTTTTATATTTTTACCTTTAAGAAACCCTAAATAAAAAAGGCAAAAAAAATGTTTGAATCAAATTGTAACAGACAAGCATAAATGAAATCAAAGCAAAACAAGTTTTAAAAGAATATTAGCAAATAAGTTTAAAAACTTTGATGCTTAACTAAGGGAAAACAAAAGTTACACTTAATTTTTTTAAATAGCCTCATATTCATTTTCAAATATGTTCATTGTGCACTAATATTTCTCACCCTATGGACTTATCATAAAGGCAATTACAAAACATGCCATAGAAAAAGAAATATGTATAGGAATCTATCATGAGAGATTTAAAAAATGTACAAGTTAGTTCAAAATGTTTTCATGCATTTTAATTCATTCAAATAACTTTTCTTTGCATCTTTAAGTATGACAAACATTGTTTATGCACCAAATTCATTAAAATTCAATTTCATGCATTTTGAAACCAATTTTAGCACAAATTTATCTTTAATCATGCACTAAAATACCATAACATTAAAATTTTCACATTTAAGTATATCAAGACATTATCAACTCAACGATTAGAGACTCAAACAATGAAACTTAAGTAAATGAGAAATATACCTCATTGTAGCCCTTGAGAACCCCATTTTGGTATCTACAAAAGCACAATCATCCCTTTGGTATTTGTTTTTGTTTAGGTCCTTTGGGGTTAGGTAAGCAAGAATCTCTATTTTAGGCACCTACACAATCTTGCTTTTATACCCAAATGCATACCTTTTCTTATTACTCAATTATATGTACTATGCACAATCTTTCCATAATAGTTGCAAGTTTCATAGGTCGCTTTCATAAACTTGGTTTTATGTGACTTGGAACCATTGTTTCTATTATAGCTAATTCCATATTTATTAGAATCACATTTTAACTTTCCAAAAAAGAGTGCTTAGATTCTTCCCACCTTGGTGAATTTGGCTATCATTGCATTTGATTCATGTAAGCTAGTTGTCAAATTGTCACTTGCATTTCTAAGCTCAAGTAGCTCCTTCAAGGAATCATCATTACATACATTAGCATAAACATCAATTTTATTATCACTTTTCAAGGTTTTTAATTCAATATCAAGCAAATCATTTTCAATTTTAAACTTTTCTTAACTCGTCATTCTTGCATTTTAACTTCTAATTTTCATTATCCAACTTATTATTTTCTAATCTCAAGTATTCATTTTGTTCATTTAACTTCTCATTTTCTACTTTTAACTCATCATATCCATTCCTAAACTCATCAAGCTCATTTCCTACTTTTTTCATTAAAGATTTAAGCATACTATTCTTTTTCTTCATTTTAATCAATTCATTACATACTTTATCATACATATAAGATATTTCGTCATAAGGAACATGTGAAAAAGTGGGGCATACCTCATCATCTAGGACCATAAGACACAAATCTTCATCCGAGTGGGATGAATCTCCATCGCTCTATGTGGCCACATATGCTTTCTTCTTTCCACCTTTGCTTCCTTTCATGGAATTTGGTTAATATTATTGAACATGCCCCGTTTCATTGCACTTGAAGCATGTAATGGTCTTCCACTTTGATTTTGAAGGAGAGGCTTTGTCTTTCTTCTTCTTCTTCTTGCTTCCCTTCAAGAATTTGTGAACTTCTTTGTGAACTTGTCTAGCTCCTCCTCATCATCATCTTCACTCTCATCGCTTGAGTCAGAGCAAGAGAATTTAAGAGATATTTTCTTCTTGGTTGACTTTTCCCTTTACCTCTTTATCATTTCATGGGTTTGAGGGTACCAAGAAGCTCCTCTTTGCTCAACTAGCTCAAATCATGCACTTCTTTGATGGCAGTTCTCTTGGCTTTCGAATCCTTTGGTAATGACCTAAGGAGTTTGGAATTAATTTCCATATTAGTGAGATTCTTACCAATGATTCACAAAGGATTTATAGTATTAATAAACCCATTATGTATGTCACCTATAGACTGATTAGGTTCCATTTTAAAATTTTTAAATTATCCACAAAGCAAACTTATTTTTGTGTCTTTAATTGTAATAGATCCTTCATATGTCTTTTCTAAATTATCCTAAATTTCTTTGGCCAATTTACATATGCAAATACTACTAAAATCATTTTCATTTAAGTCATTTTATAGTATATTCATAGCAAATTCATTTAATTGCACCTTTTCTTTTTCTTTTTTTTTTTTTTTTGATGTAATTACTTTCATTTTTGTCTTCTATTACTATAGAACTGTTTTCAATAATACACCATAAGAACAAATTTTATGCTTTTAGGAAGATTTTCATTATACATTTGTAATAGGCATAGTTACTACCAATCAATATTGGTGACGTATTTATTACTTGACCCTCTAAAAATCTTTAAGTGTTACTAGACATGATCTTTAACATTAGATACGATTAAGCACTTATCTTAGAATTCTACCTCTGATACCAATTTTAGATACCTAGTAATAACTAAGGAACGCAAATAATGCACTAATTTTGGTCCTTTTAAGAACTTAATGGCTAATTGATGTAATTTAACAAATAAAAAACAATAATATCAAATGCAAGAATAAAAGAATGAGAGATAGAAGAGATAACCACACTCCATAACAATGCCTCACTTAAGGAGGACTTCATACTTTATTCAACACGACAATCACAAAGTGCTCTTTAAGGAGCTGCAACAACACAATCACAAATACTTGAGTTGAAACCTTTACAAGAAGCTCTCAAGCATATGAGGCTCAACTCAAGATTCCATTAAGTCACTCATAATAAATTATAGTATAGTGCTTTATAAGAGATATCAAATACAAAGCTAATAACACTATACTATGCCTCTCACTAACAAAATAACACTAACTACTGTCACACCCCTTACAAAGTACCTTAGCAGTAATTATGTAGTATATAATAAACTGAAGTCATAGACATTTATTTTAATCTTCCTATGTCTTCCAAAAAGGCATATGAACATAACACAACTAGAATACTCAGTGGCGTAGACAATTATAATATGATTGAAGGTTGATTAGAATAAGAAAAATATTGTATACTTATAAGTCATATACAAGAATAATATACAAAGTCCTTGGTCATTTACCCATAATATCACAACTTTACAATTCTTAGATGTCAAGAGACTTCATATCAACAAAATTTACATCCATAGATCTCCTAAAGGCTTCTTACATATACAACTTCTACTGAGTTCTCAATTATTACATCAAAGGTATACAACCATTGATCTTAAAATATTCTTCACTCAAAAAACTATGTCCTCTCTTGGATTCAAGTCTTGATGTTCTTTGCTAATTATATCAGCATCCACTCCTTAGTTCTGATAATTTTCTATTGAATCCTATAGACAACAATCTATTGGAGTGTGAGCACAACAAGCTGAGTGAATAACTAAATCTTATCACAGCTCAATCAATGTCAAGCAAGTTTACTTAACAAACAAATGCAATGCAACAATCAAGCATATATAGCAAACAAAATTTGGATGACTCGAATCCAAACTAATGGAGATTTACACTCTCTCTTAGGGGTCAAAGGACCAGTTTAAGTAATTTATGTCTAGGAGAGACAAAGGACTAAGGAAGGATAAATCCTTTTTAACTCATTCATTATTTAAAAATAATTACAAGAATACAATCACAACTTCACTTGGAACTCAAAACTCCACTAAGTATTAATACCCTAAAGCCAACTCTAATTCAGGCGACGTCCTTTGATGTCTACTTAGTTCTTGTAGGGCTAATAGCCCAATGGTAATCTTTACCAGATTCACCGGTCATAACAAAGCATTACCACAGAACTAGAATTTTAATACATGATGTAAATACCATGCAAATGCAATTTATGATGTCGTACAATGCTTGTCTGATTATTTAATGATCGATTAAGATTTAAGTTAGATTACTTGGTGGCTAGTCAATTTCTAGACAATCAATAGTACATATAGCACAACCATTGTTCAATAAATAGTTATTGCTTTTAGCATTAAGATTTGTTATTCACTCTTACATCATACATCATGCATTATTAACCAAATCCCCATGCATATGACCAAATTCAGTTATATTTAATAACATATGCCCCTACATTACATTCATAAACAATGTAAGAAGATTCCACTTACTCACTTGTGCATCTTGGCTTGTTCATCATAATAGTCTATTGGAAAATCTGGATCTTGATTAATGGTTCCTATAAGATAACAAACATGTATTACTAAGTATATATGTAAACCCCTAAAGTTTTGTGATCGGTTTAGCTTAAACCCTAATTAGAAAGTCAACCAGAAACCTTAAAGTCAACAAAACCCTAGTTAGACGTAATAGTTTAAGTCCGGCAATCCCGTGTTCACAATCCTAAGAAAGTAAGTAAGAGATTAGTATGTAGAATAGTTTCGTAATTATATAAGGAAGCTTAAAAAGATCATATTAGTAAAACCGCAAATCGTTTTGAACCCGAACGGATACTTCTTGAAAAACTTGTCTCGGGGCTCAGAATAGTAAAAATATTCCGGATATACCGTTAGAATCGTAAAAATATAAGGTTTTAAAAAATATCAGTTTTATAATTTTTTAGTAAGTAAAAATATCAGATATCGTAATTATATGCGTATTTTCTTACTACCAGTACTTTATTAGTCATATCTACTTTACATTACACTATTCATTATTATTCTACACTAGTCTTTTATCTCTACTTTTTCCAACATCTATTCTTATACCCTATACACCTATTATCTTTACTTTTTACCTTTCTTATAACTTTATTTCACATCTACCTTACTTATTATTACATTTAATCAACAAAAATACAAAATAAAAACTCTCTTCTTCCTCTCTCTCTTGATGGCCGGTGCTACCCCCTTACTCTCTCTCTCAATTTATTTCATTTCTTTTTATATAAATCACATAAAAATTCACTCCTCATTTCTTATAAATACCCCTCCTCCTCTTTTACTTCTTTCATACAATTACTACCTACAAATTCACTACCAAATCTCTCTCAAATTTTTCTCTCAACACTCTCTCCAAATACTCTCAAACCTCCTTCTACATACACAAAACTCATTCACACAAAACACTCTTTAGGTAAAAATTTCCTTTACCAAATTCTTCTTCTCATGTTATGTAACTTTACATGACCATGGTGTGAGTTTCTAAAAACTAAATGTTATGGAAGCTACACTATGTTCATGTATTGTTCTTATTCATGAATATCTATTTATTTATTTATGTTGTTGCTTTACCTAGTTCATCTTATTATTGTTATTATATCTAACTAAGTATCTATATATATGTATATATATTCTTTAGAGCATATAAGCTCACTTGCAATTTATTTACTTCCATGCAAAGTGATTTATTTATTTCTTTCATTGTAATTTATTTATTTCATGTTGTTTTAAGACTAGTCTCTAGTCTTAGACTTGTCCTCATCAAGTCAAAACAATTTTCTTTCTTTTATTTCATTTCTTTCTTTTTGAGACTAGTCTACTTCTTAGTCCTGGGAGCCTTGAAGAAGCTAAGACTCCTAATACTTGACTTTATGTATCATTTATGTTATTTTTGCTTGTTATTATTTCTCATAATCATCCCCATTAAGATTATTGTCCAAATCTTTAAAGCTCTAATTATACTTTGATAAAAAGGAGATTTTATCACTTAAAAATGATTTTATATGAAATGTAGAATCTATGGTTAAAAGTAAATTTATCATTTTTCCAAGTTTTAGGAAGAACTCACTACAATTTTAAAAGCTACATTTTGTTTTGAAAAGCTTTTTAAATCATTTCTATATTACTTTGTTTTCCTAAAAAGAAGATGATTTGATACTAAAATGATTTCTATAAAAACATAATACAAAGGAAACCCTATGAGAATTTTAAATTAAGAGCTTTTCAAATAAATGGTCAAAGAAAAACTGTATAGAAACACAATAGGAAAGTGACACTAATATTGAAAAATTTTGAAAAGAAGAAAATTTATTCTATGAATAAGATAGACATGAAATAATTTTTGAAAAAGAATCAAAATATTCATTTTAAAAGGAGTAGCAAAAAATGAATTCCTTGTAAACTATAGTTTTCTGAACTTTTATTTTTTTTTTTACTCAAGAAATTTTAATGGACAACAAACACTTGAGTATGGATAAAATATGAGCTATATATCTATGAAAAAGAAATTTTTTAAATATATAAATAACTAAGTATTTATCAAAGTAATTTTTGGATGGTTTAATGTTTGAAACAAATTGCTTTTGGGAAGGGAAAATTCGTGGTGAATTTGATCACCACTGTTTTGGAGCCTCAATGATCTAATTTGATGAAAATAGTTTTAGAAATGAAAGATCTTTTTGAATAGGTAGAAATCGTACATTATATGCAATTTCGAGTTAAAATGACTAAGTTATGACCATTTTAAATTGAAATCATCCTTTATACAACTATAACGTTCTTATTGGCATAGTTTAGATAAGTTTCAAGAAAGTTATCAAGAAATACTCATTTTAGGTATTTTTCTTGACTAGGTATTTTGAGAAGAATGCTCGTATCCCGAGGATTATTACGACTAAGTGGATTGATTGAACAACTCATCCCCTTAGAAGAAGCGTCAACATGGCATCATGAGTTTATTTCCTGAAAAATTCTTTACTTGATTGTGCTTGTAGTTTAGTCGCATTAGAATTTAGGAAAGATAACTGGATATGTATGTGATAAATTGTTGAAAGTACTATAAGAATATCATGACAAGAATTGATTGTAAGTAATTGTTTGTTTTAGTATAGTACTTGATATGTGTGAAATTTTATGATCGCCTTAAAATTGTTAATAATGATGCTATGATAATTTAAATAAATTGATTCATGCATACCATGAAATGAGTCACATTGCATGGGATTGTTATCCTTGGGTGAGAAGGATGGTAGCTCGGTCGAAAGCAATACTTGGCGGTTATGATCGAAAGCGATTGTTTGGCGATATGGAAATGATCAAATGATTGGCGGAATTCCGGAAGCATGGCTCAACTCGAGTAGACTTAATATGCTTGGCGGTATTGGTCGAAAGCATAATTTAACTAAAACTACTTATTTTGAGATTATACATCACCAAATCTCGAATGGAGGGCGTAAATCCATTCAATATATAGTTCCTGGAAAACTATATGCCTTATTTGCCGTGTATGTTGCATTTCATGTGATTGCTTAATAACTTGTTTGAATTTCATTACACAAGAAGTTTACTTATGGAAATAATTCTCACTAAGCCTATTAGCTTATACCCCTATAGATATCTTTTTCAGTTTACCTATTTGTGGTTGAGACTGCTTGGACCCTACAGCCAGGTATTTTCCTTTTTGGTTAAGGAATTTCTACATAAAGTTTAGTGTTGGATAAGATGTAGACTTCATATAAATATTCTTGTAATAGATTATTTAATTGTGGCTGGAATGCCCCTAAGATTTGTAAGACTATTGTTATGAATAAATGAATATTATGAATCCTCTTTTCTTAATTTGTTAGTATATCTTCTTAAGTTTCATAATTCCATGTATGGTCCTCTAAATTTGTGAGAGCACGCCTTACACTTAATATCGAAGCTTTTGGGAATGACTAAGGTTGTCATACTTAAGCTTTAATATTGGATGTGGTGGACTATTACGTTTAAGGTACCCCTGGGCGTGACAATAGAACTAAACAAAAGCTCCTATGAGTGCCTAAGATTTCTATACTCACGTCTTAATGTGCTTAGTTTACTTGTCTTTAGGGAGTTATAAGCCACTACGAATATGACAGTTCTGCTAGCTGATTAGCGACTAGGGGCTAAATGGACAACATTCCTTATGGGGTTGGGGCTAGAGCTACTGAAAAAAAAAAAAAAAAAATTTTGAAGATTTTGGTTTAAGAAATCATAAGAAAAGGTCATATTCTTGAATGGTAAATTATACCGAAAGGTTACAACATTTGGGAGTAAGTTCATTTTATGTTATAATGTTCCGAAAAGTTCAAAAGAGGTCATAATGTTTAGAAGAGTGCCTTATAAGATTTGATTAAGTATTTCTCTTATTGATACATGTTAATAAGACCTTAAAAGAAGGGTTTTGTAGATTTTAATTAAATTTTTCTCTTGTTGGCACATGTCAATGGTAATCTCAATCGACTCACTTCTCTAAACATTATGACCTGAAATGAACTTATCCTCAAAATTGTGACCTAAAATGAACTTACTCACTAAATGTTGTGACCTCTTTTGAACTTTTCAAAATATTGTGACCTAAAATGAACTTACTCTGAAATGTTGTAACCTTTTAGTATAATTTGCCCATTTTTGAATCATGAAGTACTATAGTAACTGTGGGTAGGCAAGTAACAAATTGAGTTCATTTGTATAACTCACAGCCTAAATCATAGGGTCAATCACAAGCTCGATCCATGTCGTGGTTAGATAGGGTAAATAATCGCTATCACGAGTAAAAGTCATAGCTTGAGCCATGGGCTCAATCGCAGGCATGATTCTGATCGCAATTGAAGCTATGCTCAACTTCAACTTTCCCTCGCTTTCTTAGTTTAAACTGTGGTTTGTGAATACTGGTACGAATTTAGTCGCAATTTTCCTTATGATTAAACAACAACTCCTTCCTAGGTAGATCTATGGTTCAAAAACAGCTTAAAGATTTATTTAACATGATTGTTTCAAACATAACTATATCTAATAAACCTATTAGTTAAACTTAAAATTATCAGTCTATCATTTAATCATGACTTAATTATGAATACTTAGCATAGTCTTTCTCTGTTTTACTTCGTGAACTATCACATTTGTATTTGTTAAGTAAAGTGATACTTATTTATAAGTGTTTAGTAGTTATACTATGACTTTTAAACATAGTGAAAGTTATAGAATAAGTTTACACATGTTTTTATTATTCCTTAGTAAGTTTGTCTTAGTTCATTGACTCAATATAGCTGCTAAACTTAATGTTTTACTCCTAATCAATAAAACATGTATGCGCTAATGTGTTAAAAAAATATAACTTACTGTAGCTTTAAAAAATAAAACTTGCCTTAGTTTCATTAACGTTTTCTGTGTGATTGTTTTATTTCCTTCTTCAAGAACAATAGAAGTAGTGTTCAAGATGTGATTTTTTAAAGACTTTCTATGTTGAGAGTCAGGGTTTTGGAGAAACAATTCATGCTTTAGTTGTAAACATAGGTAAAATGAAAATGAAGGTTTTCACAGAAAAGTGATAGTAAAAGAAGCTTGTGTTTATCTAATTTTATATTTGATAAAAGATATTTTATGCTGATTACATTAAATCATATTAATATAACATATTTTTAAAATCTTTAATACTTTTCTTATGGTGATACTGATGTTCAGCTATTGTAAATTTTCAAATTTTAGCTGCTTCTTTTTAGAAGTAAGGAAAATAGGATAAACTTGGTTTGAAAAAAATACATTTAACATTTAATGCAGAAAACTTTATGAAAAGTGGACAAGTTTACTCTTACCCTGAATCTTACGATAAAACATATTTTGTAAACCTTTTTGGGAAGTTTTGAAACAAGTTTAAGTGCAGATGATGAAAATTAAAGTCTATAATGAGTATAAGACAAGAAATTTATGATACCTGCATATATTAATTATTATACAAACAAATCATTAATTATTTCAAGACAATAAAATTAAAGACATAGTTTAGATTTTAGAACTCGTAAAAATAAAATTTTAATTAATATTTAGTGTCTTATATTTACGCAACTTCTAAACTATTATTAACCACTCACTATACACTAAAAAATTGATGATCACAATATATTCAAGTTAAGAAACTATATCTAGGTTAAGAAAAACTCAGGCATTACAATTATAGTACAAATTTTGAGAGAGTATTTATAAGGATCTAATAGCAATTAATAAGCTCAAAATTGAGTACAACTCCCAAACAACATGCATTTACAACCTTGTCAAGTCTTGCAGCGTTATCCACAATTCTCTAATTCTCAACCAAGCATTAATGACTAAAATGAATTGTTTTTTAGATTCCAGCATCTGGACATCTTGGTTCTAGCATCCAGATGCCATCTAGTGTTAGGACACTAGGTCAATGTCTCGATGTTAGATGCCATTTGCTCTAATACTATTTTTATTTTGTTTAACTCTATTGAGGTAATTCAAGATGCTATAGAAAGCTTAGAGAAAGCTCTACAACTTTTATGTTTTAGCTTTAAGAAATTCTATATAAAATGAGGCATGAAAAATGTTTGAGTCAAACTGTAACAATAAGTACAAACAAAATCTAAGCAAAACAAATTGAAACATATCAAAATCAAATTAAGCACTTGTTTACTAATTAAGTGCAACTTTAATATGAACGAGTGGTTAATGATGTATCCATTTCCTTATCAAAATACATGTTGAACACATAAGTTCAATGATTCCTTCATCATGCCATGATATGGATAGATCATCTGAGTTGAGATCAAAGCTTTGTTTGTCCGATTCATTTCCATCTGCCGGTTGTGCTGTGCTATAGTCTTCTTGCTATGTTATCTTTTGTGAATTTGGATTTTATTTCTACTTTTGTGTAACTTGAAAGGTCAAAACCCTATTGTTGTAGAATGATGGTGAAAGTCAACCATATGCGAGATGGGTGTCCTTTCTCACGAGCACCCAAGGCATGCATTGTACTATCAAGTAGCCAACATCTAATGGCTAGTGACCCATCATCACATCCATGAGGAAGACGTCTTTAACAAAGATCTTATTTGATTTTGGCCTTGGACATATATTGTAGTCGATTGTATGGCGAATTAGTCTACAAATTGATAAGAGATGTTTTTTCCTTAGGTGTTCAAGTAATTAGTTTGACACTTGCCAGTACTATAGCTGAATTAAATACATGGTGGAATGTTTTGGTCATATCCCAGTTTTTACGCAACTTCTCACCCATTGGTTTGATGGAATAAACTGCTAATGTAACTCGAGGTAATGTGGAGTACATAGCCAAACATGTAAGTGGTGATTAAGACTAAACTTTGGTTTCTGACATCCGTTTGAGGAATCACACCATGACCTTCTATGATCAACATATGTCTCATTTAGAAGTTCCATCAGTGTAATCAATCCAATGTCATTTAGGGTGTCAGTAAAGTTATGCCACTAGTTAATCCATCCATATCATAATCCCTTTCCACAAAGACGAACCTAGATAGAATTCATGTTCGTATCGTGCTCTCATGCTTGAGGTGGGCAAATGAATATCACCATATGATTGGGCTGGAAAAGCTAGGGATGGTGGGTATATTTTCCTGGTAGCGACATCTTGCCTACTCTTAGAAGTTGGGTAACTACTGTTGAGATCCTAATATGGTCGCTACTGTGTCTGCAATGGAAGGTAAGCTTTGGAATTATTTTGTCCCGCTTCCTTCCACTCTTTCATGTTACAACAATGTTAGATCCATGATATAGGTTCCACAAGACTAAAGTACTCCTCGATGAATTCTACAAGAATATTGGTGTATTTGATCCTGAATCACATGCTGCAAATCTTGATACTGAAGTAATAAATTTGCTCAAAGATTATCAATATCATGATCGAGTGACTCCACACCATCCCAATCACAACAAACTAGTAGTCACTCATCTTGGGGTTTTTCTAAGATAAGTAAACAAATTGCCTAAGATGTTAGGAGCAGCTGTGGGACTTCCTAAGAAATATTTAGTGACATGTTAGTTTATGAGGTACAATCACTCGAGGAGGAAGAATCAGAAGAAGGAGGGGAGGGAGGGGAATGATTTCAATGTCCTTGATTGGTGGAAGAAGAGAATACACATGATGTTTATACTTTCCGTAGTAGCATGGAATGTTTCGGCTCCTTCAACTTCAATCGTTTAATCAAAGTCAGCTTTTAGTTCAAGATAGTGGGTCATTAATCCGTACTACCATAGGCTAAATGCAGAAACCATTAAAGGATGTGTGTGCTTGAAAGATTGGTCTAATGTGATGATAGAAAGCAGACAGACCTATACGTTTAGTGGCCTAAGAAAAGTGACTATGGGTTAGGGGGTTCATTGTCACTACCGCAGATGTAGTCGCAGACACAAACGAAACAGGGGTAGGCCAATGAATTTTAGGTTGATACGGTAAAATATGAGGTAGGATGTATGGTTGATGACTTTTTTTTTTCAATCTCCTTGTAATTTGTAAAAAATAAAAAAATATTAATGAAATTTAATTTTCCACTAATCTTAATGCATTTATTAATTTCATTTCTTTAATGATTTACAATTATTCTAAATAAATTAATTAAGCAAGTTCAACATTTAACATAATTTAATTACTATTATAATATTGCTTAATGATTTCATTTATTTATTTACTAAATAAATTTCAAGTTAATATGTTAATACAATTGAAATGATTAAAAAAAAAGTTAAATATACTGAATATATTGTATTATTTAAAAAGATAAATAGATTTAATTAAAATAAAAAATGAAACAAATTATATTATTTAAATATAATTTACATTTAATTAAAAAAATCTAAATCATCGGTTTTTATATTATTATTTGAAAGGCTCGCGTGCTAGTCGACTCACTTATTTCGTGTGCTTCATGTGCCGGCCTATGCGTGCTTATGCTTTTGTCTTTTCCTTCGCATGCCTTACGTGTCGTGCCAAGCCTGTGGCTCGTGTGCTAATCCACATGTGTTGTGACCCATTTATCATACCTATATACAAAGAACAAAACACTAAAGGCACTAAAGTATTGCCATTCTTTTTTAATTAGCAAACTTTTTACTGGTGATACTTCTGTTTGAAAAAAGAAATGATAAGAAACAGTTATGGCATAATTATATTGAGAAAGAAAAGTAAGATTGAAAATTTAAGAATTTTGTGTTATAGATCTTTAAAAGGATGTGGAATCCAAAAGTGTTGTATTTGCTTACACACACACACCATATGATGTGGACTATAATAAAATAGTGATGTGCCACATAATACATGCATTAGGAATATTCTCAGCTACTGATTAATAGGAGGTTATTGACAAGTATATATAAATAAATACCCAAATAATGTTAAGAAAAAAAAAAATAGAAATACAAAACAGTAATATTCCTTCCGAGCTTGCAATCTGGACTTGGGTTTCGGCTTGTATTCAAGCTGACTTGTTGGGTTTACTTCTTTGTTGATACGGATCAAACATTCCCAATCGAGACTAAGAGTGCATAGAGGGGATTTATGCACCACATCATCTATTAAAAAGAAAATGTCCTTAAGTCTTATTAATCCTACCATTTCACAGGGTTATACATGTAAGGAGGATAGGTACTAATTATGATAATATATCTTCTATTTGTCTACACATAGTTAATTGTTGATTATTTACCATGAGACATGAAAAATAAGACGAGATGTTATGGTTAGCACATTTCCATTTGAACTTTAAATTTCTAATATCGAGATACATTTATATTTATTATTTAATACTGTTCTCAATTAATAAAATGCTATTAGCTGAGGGTTGAAATGTGAGTATATGAGAATTCAAATTCATGACCTCTTAACTTAATACTATATTATAGTTAGTATCATAATTATTTAATTTGAAAATTTAAACTTACAAATATCATCTAAATTATACTAATATATGTTCTATTTGTCTAGACGTAATTAATTGTTGATTATTTACCATGAAACATTAGAAATAAGATAATAGATGTTATGGTAAGCACAGTACCATTTGAACTTTAAATATGTAATATTGTAATACACTTATATTTATTAAATAATACATCTTTCTAATTTATGAGTTGAGCTTAAAGCTATTAATTAAGGGTTGAAATTCGTGTATGGGAATTCAAATTCATAACCTCTTAATCTAATATCATATTATGATTAGCATCATAATTATTTAATTTGAAAATATAAACTTATAAATATAGTCTAAATTATCATATTTATTGCATAACTTTTTATTTTTCAATGATTACAACAAGAAAGGAGGACTTCAACCTAATTTCTCTCACTTGAGCGATGACAGTTCATGCCATTAGTTCTAAGACCATTGATATTTATTATATATTTAATGGACTAACTATAGTTCTAATTTAGAGATAGGTGAGCATAAATACATAGGATATCATCACAATAGATGGATATTTGTTGTTCGCATTTTACTATTTCAATACTATCCCAATCAATGCTGATTAAACATATGATAGTTTAAATAAACTATATTTATGTTAAATTATGTAATTTACTTACGCATTATATTATAATTGGTGAAGATACAACTGGAAGATTAATCTTCAAATGGCACACAGCCAAACATTGATCCCATCAAAACTCCAAAGAGAAACATACCTCGACTTGGACAATAGCAGCACCAGGATAGGTCCGCTTAATATCCCACAATGGAACACTATATTCTTACGCCGAAAACACTTTCTTGCTCTCACATCCCGTATTGTATGCAGTTAGGAAAAATGGTACAAGTATTCACCTAATTAGAGAGTCCAATGCTCTGTCTCATCAAGATTTAACTTTCCAACCAGTGGTGGCATTCGAGTACATTCACTCTGTTCACAAATGATGGTATGTCAACTTATCTAGAAGGCATTGAACGCTTCAACTTTTTTGCCGTCCTAGAGAAAAATAGGGTCGTGCCATGCTTTTACGTCAATAATTTCACTATATATATATAATATATATATATCAGATTTACTCATGTACATTTACATATTTTTGTTTACATCAGTAATTATGCTATGTATAATTTTACATCAACAATACTTTGCTGTTTATGTCGAATACCAAGATATTAATGACAAGGGCCATCAATTTGCATGTAAATAAAGATATTACAGCGGGAAAGGTATCCAATGGATCTTGTCATCACGGCCCACTTCACGACCAATCAAGTAATATGCTGCAATTCTCATCAATTGCTTTGAGTGTCTGAAAAATTTCAATGATAACATGAAATCATCATTTTTGCAAGAAAAGCCTGAGGAGGCGCGGGTGTTAGATTTTACATTTGAAAAATTGCTTCCGCAACTTAATTTTTAGCAATCTAACAAGGTGACTTTCATTCTTTCTTAATTATGTCATTAACAATCATTCCTACTTAACTTTAGGCCTTAAATTTGTATGTGACTTTGATTTGAAAGGACATTTAGACGAAGAAATTGACAAATGGTGAAACAAGTGTCATCATGTCTTTGACAATTCTTATTTTATAATTTAATGGTGCTAGGGTTATTTCCTATTATCACGATTTGGGCTCTTAGTAACTATATATATATAATTATATATGTTGTTACATATATTTTGTTGAGAAAATGAAGAGTAAAAAAAATTCTAAAGGCTCTATTAAGGGGAAAAAAAGTCCATTGTAGTAAAGTGAGAAGCAATTGCACTGCTATTTACACTATAGGGATCTCTTAGTCGTATGTATTTTTCACCCTTACTTTTTGGGGTTTTCCACTAAATTCATGTGTGGTACTCTCTCATTCTACTTGTTAGATTTCTTAACATATGGCTGAAGCATCAAAATTTCTTGGAAACGTTTAAAAGAGTGTTGGTTAGTGGATGACAATTGTAAATGCCTCATTTTATTTCAAACTAAGCTATAAAAATTTTAAATTGTTATGGAATAACGGAACTGATCAACTTTTGATAATGTTTCTCACAATATTGGTAAACTTGAACAAGAAGTGCAAGAACTGGAGGCTATTAATGAACAAGAGATCCAGGTCCTCCAAATAGATTTGAGTTCCATGAGACTCAAGAAGTTCAACTATTAGAGGCTGTTTATGATATGGATTTGTCTCCTTCCAATTGATGTAAACTTAATGAGAGTAAGCACATCTATCTTTATGATTGTTGGGTCAAAAGGATCTTTACAGACATCAATTCTATCACTACAAGAAAATTGGGCTTTAGAGATAAAAATTCTATCTCTAAACGTAAATTTCTGTCGTAAAAATCATCGTCGTAGATTTTATTTGTAAAATATAACTATATTTTCTAATTTCCGTCGCAGATTTTCTGTCTTTAAAGCTCTGTTTTCTTGTAGTGTAATAAATGGGTTATTGTGGAAATGGAACAACAAAAATTTTCCATAAATGTACAAAACACAAAATTGGAAATCAAAAGTTACAAGAATAAGAAATTCCGGATGTGTTTGGATTAAGTTGAACTTTATGATTTTAGATAAACATAATTTCATTTTTGAAGCAGCTCCGGGGGAAAAAAGAAGAAAACAAGAGGTGCCGGAAGCTATTCAAAGCATTGGAAATGACTCTCTTGTAGGCGTTGATGAGTGAAGAACTTTGTTTTATAAATTACATTGGTCGTTTAATAAATCTTATAGAGGAGCATTTTTAATTAATGCTTTTTATGCACGTAACTTTACCACAATTATTTTTCCTTTTCGTAGAAGTATAACTCTAGCTCTTGCAAAGACTTCCATCTAATAAGTTTTGGCAACATATTCTCTAAAATATTGAGAACGTATCTTTACCTATAAGAAAATTTGGACGGTGTTGTCACACGTTGAAGTATTATGGACAATAATTTAATTACTTAAGAGTTAGTGCATTATTTCATAAGAAAAAGTAGGAAATATAATGTGGTGAGTAAATTAGATTGAAAAATGCTTATGACAAAATGGATTAGTAGTTTCTTCTGAGTATGTTGAATTCAATTTTCAAACGCTGATGAATTTCTTTTGTTGAAAGTTGGTAGTTTTAAGGCTGGCTCTAATGATTTTGGATTTGTTCATGTTCAAAGCCGGTTAAAGGCCGAAGGTCTTGATTCATATTTTGCTAGCGTACAGTGTATGAAAAGAAGGCTAGTGAAATTTTGTTTCTAGGCTGGCTGCATAACTTTTATCTAATGAAGGTTGGCTCTATTTTTATTGAACGCCGGCAGCTTAGGTGTTTCATTAGTCGGTGTTGATTTTTCATTGCTTCATATTTGCACAAAACTCCTCCAAAATTTCTTGTATTTGTAATATAAGTCCTCAATGGTTGGAAATATCAAATTAAGCACACTTAAGTACCAATTCCTTTTGATTTCTATAAAATCAATAATGATTAAGAATAAATTGTTATCCATGATGGTGCTTATAGATTTTTTAAATCCTTAAGGGCCTTGTAATAAGTGATCCCCTTTCTCTATTATTTTTTATTTACTCAGAATTTCTTTCTAGATAATTGAGTAACATAATGTCTAGGCAATCCTTAAGTATTTCCAAGCTGGCTTTAAGTTGCTTGTCTCTCATCTAACTTTTGCAGATGATTGTATACTTTTTTTGTTAATGGTAGCTCAAAGTCATTGTAGAAACAAAAGGATTTTATTTCCTATTACATACTAGCATGCTTCGGGTTAGGAGTTTAATGCAAGTAAAATTGCTTACTATGTTGTAAAAGATAATAAGACTTCTCTTGCAAACGGATTAGAGGATAGTAACCAACTGAAAATAGACTATACATGGGGAGAAATAAAAAGATTTATGATGGAAGAACACTCCTCTTAGTTAAGAGCATTTTATAATTTATACCACTTTATGTTTTCAATCTCTAAGTACAATCAAAGGTGTTATTAATGATGTCGGGGTGATACGTGATGGTAAATATAAGAAAAACTTGCATTGGATCATATGGAAATCAACGTGTTCAAGATTAAAAGAAGAGTGGCCTAGGTATTAGAAGTTTGGTAGCTATTACTTCAGTATAGGATGCAAAATTATGATGGATGCTTGGATTATGGAAGTGATCGTTTTTCTAGATTTTTTAACTGTAAATATGTTTATTTCTTCTTCTTCTTCTTCTTCTTTTTTTTTTTTTTTTTTTTTTCTGTATACTGAACCATCTTTGATTAAATCAAAACGAGGTGATTCTCCTTCCTGGAAAAGATTCTTGAAGCATGAAAAATAGTTGAAGAATATGTTATTTTTGGAGTTCAACAAGGAAATCTAACATAGAATTGGATAATTAATAGAAAGAGACATGTTAAAGTTTAATATCACCCGATTGAATATAATTAAAAATTAGTCTAATTCTGAAACAAATAACAAAATCTAAGTCAAGTTACTTAAAAAAAAAATCTTTAGATAATATGAAAAAATTAAATATATTGTTTTCCAAACAACAAACTAACATTTTTTTTTTTTTTGTGAAATTTAACTTTTATTTGTAACATGACTTAAAATGATAATTTACTATACGATCTAGATATTAGTTTATCCTGGATAATTACAGAAAGATGAGTTGAACTTCAAAGAGCACATCGCAATTAATATGAGGAGAGAGAAAGAGTAACGATTTTGATTATGTAGGGTTTTTTTTTAATTTGAATTGAGTTTATATTTAATTTTTTATTTCAAATTTTATTATATTTTTCATGAATCACGTTTCTTATTAAGTCATAATTATGACTCATGATCTAACCCTTAACCTTTACCTATAGATTTGAAAAGTGTTTATCAAAAGCAATCGGATATCCTAAACTAACTGCCGAATTGCATCACTAGTTCAGATAGAATTCACTAAATTGTATGTTTACATGCAATAGCAAGAAGCACATTTTGTCTAGAAGGTCATGGCAACCATTTCTTCTATGATTTGCTGTCTTCGATTAATAATTATCATTGCAGTTGCAAATTGTGTTGCTAAAACTGTTGTGAAAAAAATATTTAATCTGCAAACATCCTTCCAAATCTTGAAACATATGAAACAAGAACACAAAGTACATATCTTTCTCATCGACATTTAATGAACACAACCTGTATAGCGACAAAAGAAACGCACGTGGTCAGTAGAACCATTTAAATTTATATCACGTCGTGTTCATCTCACTTGTTATGATATTCTTTCATTGAGATTGCCAAGAATTCATATCATGCTTAAAATTAGGTTATCGTTAATGGGTGTTTTGTATTTTTAATTAAAGGTTAAAAAAAAAAAAACAATTTGCAAGGTTTTAAAATTGATTCTTCTTTTCTATTGTTCATTTTTTTCTTTTATTTTATTTACTACTATCTAGAGATGAGAATCAAACCTAATACCTTTTAGTTAAGAGACCAGTGAAGATATTACCGAACTACAATACATTAGTCATTTCTTCCTTTGCTATATATTTATTCTTGGAACTTGTTGTCAAGTCAATTAAATATACAAGGCGTGACCATGTAACTATTGATGTTCTTTACTTTAATGAAATGGTAGGACCTGAATCGCAAATATCCACAAAATTGATATCGCTCATGTCATTGGCATTGCCAGAGAATTTATGAGATAGGCCTTCAAAAAAAATCCTTGAGGACTATAGCAGCACATGCACGTGTACCAAAATTCCCAGAATGAGTTTGGTTGAAGGGCATATTTGTCTAATCTCAGCTTTTTCTGGTTATGCACATATATACACATATACACATATCCTCTGCTAGCACTTATTAGATTTTCTTTTTTAAGATTTTAGCAAGGCTCAAAATTTAATAAAAACGTAAAATGGTTCAGTCCTTTTAAATTCTTTCCAATTTATGGTTGGAACAATTATATTCAATTTCGATGGCAGACATAACTCTATTTAGATCACGTCTTATTACGGTACGTGTACAGTTTTGGAATTTAGAAATATAAACTTGTCGTAATGTTTGTCTATGAAATAAAAACTCCAAATTGTTGTACAAGCATCAAGCTGAATTGGGAGAAAAATACTGATTAGGTAATACATATTATTTGTATGTACTCATGATGCATAACTAAAAATATAAAGGGTGCTACTGTATTGTCAAATAATTATGTCAAATATATGCCGTATTGTTACCACGTATATTTTTCACATGATATGTATTATCGAAGTCTTTCTAGTTAACTTGAGACTATGATAATACTCGCTTTTATAAATATATACCGTAAGGGAATAGAGTCGATGGAAGATACAAGACTATAACATTCCCTTCACAAATATTCATTGAAACGAAGAGAGTCAATTAGAAATGGTTCTGCTTGCGTGCGGATGATAGAACAAAAGCTGGCTTCTCTATTCTTTCATAACTCAATTCCACCTCAAAAATCAGTTTATGATCAGACTGAAGATTTATACAACACAAGTAACATGTGAAGTTCTTAAGGAGGCATAAGGACTAATTAATAATGTTTTTTTGGAGAACATACAACTTAATAATTGTTCTAGATGCTTTCTGGATGAACTTTATCTGGTCAATTCTCAAAGCGCTTTAAGTCCCTAATCCTTCCGCCAAGTCAGGATCAAATTGGATTTTAAATAATTAAGTATATCTTTTAGACTGATTATATCCAAGAATAACAATAATCCATATAGATAACATGGATCCTAAAGTCGTATTATTCTTTAAGTAAAATAATATATCAATTTCATAGAAGTTTTCTAGGACATTCAACTTAACAAAAAAAAAAACCCCATATTGTTCTTCTAAATTTACTTCTTGCAAAATAGTGCATCCTAGCCAAGGTTCAGATTAATATATAGATATAGATATATATATATATGGAGCAACTTAATCATAGAATTTTTTTTTTGGGGTAAAATTATGCTTTTGAGGGTCATCAATGTCACTTTGCTTCATTGAGGAATAAAAATAAAAAAAAAATGTCAATTCCCTTATTTTATAATTTGAGATATTTTTAGAAAAAAATTGATTTTGATAAGAAATAACAATTCCATTATGAAGGGAGGGAATGGCATTCCTTCTTAATTTCATGTTATGAAATAGACATTTTTATGTAGAATTTTTTACAAATAAAATAAAGAATAGTTGTTTCATGGTAACAAAATCTAAATAACATAAAAATATTTATTTTTTTTTTTTTAAAGTAGTGCCAATAAGGATATCTCTATAAAGTTAGTCTAATGAAAAGTAGATATAGATGTTTAGCTTTGTTAATAGTAAAGGTAAACAGGTAAATTTTAGAAATTTCAAATTTTCATGGCTTTTAAGAAGATTTCAGTAGCGGAAAAAGTTAGGATAATTTTCAAACCCCTGTCTCGATCGAAAGAAACGACGTGATATGTCGAACCTTTTCAATTTAGTGGCCTTCTTTTTATTAAAATAATTATCTGTTCTTTGTGGGACATGCAATGTCAAACCTTGCTTTTAGGATTTACATATATTTGAATATTATATTAGACCATTAGTTCAAAGTGCAAGCAACATATGTACTCGAGGTCCAGATGGCATGATGCTAGCCGCTGGTTGTAGATGAAAGGAATGACCATTGACTCCCCGACGAGATGTGTTGAAAGGAAAAAAAAAAAAAAAAAAACAAAAAAAGGGAATTTTACTGGCAATATGAATATCTATATCAAGTTACATTCGAAAATGCAAAATTTTCATTTGATGTATTGGTTTAAGATTTTGAGATTAAAATTACTTTAACTAACTTTGTGATCAATTAACTGGAATTATCATCATCATTATTGAATGATTATTAACTTATTTGGTAATTCAAAGAGTGATACAATAAAGAATATTTATTCTAATAATATGAAATAGACAAAGAATTTTTATTTTTTTTCTCTAGGATTTACTATTATTTAGGTATATAGTACCCCTAATCATGAAATAAAATAATACCAAATAAAAATTCAATTTCTTTTCAAACTTGTTTTATTCTAGTGAATCAAATCTAGATAAAGTGTTTAGACTTGTCTACTTATAAACAATCATTTTACACTTAGTTGATCAATTTAAATTTAATATTACATGGTATACACTTAGTTAGCATTTGATTTCCAATATGGTATAGGATAGAGAAGAGTATGGTGAGAAAATGATAGAAAAGGTTTTTTTTTTTTTTTTTTTTTATCATGTTTGGTTTGTTAAGTATAGCACAAGATATTTATCTACATATATATATATATATATATATAGATATATCCTATATTGTTTGTCATGTAAGTATAATAGTTAGTGCTAGTGGTGATGATTTATTTGTAATATTGTGATGATGATGCAACTTATTGCTAGTATTATATTATTATTGTTGATGATGATGATGGTGGTGTCATGATGGCAGTAGCGGTAGTGGTAATAGTTAAAGTTATCAAACTTGTGATTCTACATAAAATTACTAAAATTTCTGAAGAATCAGTGCTTAGAAACAAAACATAACAGCGCAAGTTTATATAACCTGTCGAAATAGTTTTTAAAAATTACAAAGATGCTTAGGATAGTTTATAAAAGCTTGAAATGTATAATGGATATTGAAAAAAAAAATGAAGAAAGCAATCTTTTTTTTTTTTTTTTTATAACTCTTGATTCATTATACAATATGTACAAAAGGATGGCATGTAGAGTTGACGTTGAATTCTTTTTACTTATTTATTTTTTGAAAATAGTTATGAATTAAGGGAACAAAATTTCAACATATTTTGAATTTTAATTATATAAATAAAGAAAATAAATTTCCTTTATAAACTTTACTTGTAGAAATCGAACTTAAATTAAGGTTATAAATGTCAAACATGGTTCTGGGGCAAAAAGAGAAAAAGAGAGAGAGAGAGAGAAACCATATTGGACCAAAGTAAGAAAGATTAGCACACTAATTATTAATTGGTTAATATAAGTACAATTGTATTTTATATATTTTAGCCTATTTGATTCAAATAAGTAGAATCGGCAAACTTAGTTAAAACATAAAATTCTACCAAATTTATCTTTAAAATCGATTGGAAACATAAAATTTTACGAAAAAGCGATTTCGTGCACATGTTAACTTTAAAGAGCTTAGTAAAATTATAAGCTCATACAATTAAACAGGTAAAATCAAGATTTTGATAACTATGGTGGTAGTAAATTTAAAATGAAAAAAAAAAATGAGGTGATAGTGGTCATGTTAGTTTAGTATATTTATTACAAGATTTTATTTTTATCTTATTCCAATAATTTTTATCAATATATACTAACAAATTATTGTACAATTAGGAGGGTTTTGTATAATACCAAATTTATTTTGCAAACCAAACACAATATAATAACTATTGTCCAATCTACTACCATAAAAATTTGTAAAACCAAATACAACCTTAGATTCGACTCCAATTCAATTATTAAGAGTTTATCTAAATAAATAGATGAAAGTTCAAGTTATAGGGACTCAAATTTTTTAAGTTTGGATTTGGCTAGACTGTTTTTGCATGAAACTTTAACATACGTCTAATTAAGTTGTGAAATTACTTAAGAAACTAGTTAGTTAAATTTAGATTGTAATTCATTGTGATAAAGTCTAAACAACTAATTACATATCTTTGTCTATATTTTTTATTGATATATTAGCTACCAAATTTTGGTGTGCCATGTTCATCCACGAAAATAGATGTTCTCATATTAGGCTTTATATACCATAAGAATTGTGTATTGTCCGTTGCAAATTTTATTGTGTAAGCTAGAGAAAACTCTCTATAGAAATACCATAACACATGCATGCTTGATTGAAACGTAACTCCGATCATATTGCTCTTAGATGGCGAATAACAAGGTAAAAATAAAGTCAATTTAGTTAATGTGGACTTCTTGGCCCAAATTTTTTTTTTTTCAAAGAAGCTGTATATAAAGCTAACAATTCGTATAATTATATTGTGCTTGTATCTATATTTAAATGTATTCAAGTTTGATAAACCTCAACACGTAACATTAGTTATTTGTTATACATATGAAAATTTAAACCCACGATCAAACTTTTTAGTAAATATGTCTTATGTTCGAGTTGAACCCATTTATGAATTATAAGATTATAAATACATCTATAAATAGTTACCAGCACAAAGGAATGATAGTAAAATAAACTTTTCAATTTCAAATGACATAGGTTATGGGTTCCAAACACTTATATTATAAAAGTACAATCTAAATAAGAATTTCTGTAAAATGAAGTCCAGTTACATTACAAGTTAAAAAAGCTCATTAATCAGAATTGGACATTAATTATATTAAATGGAAGTATAGCCTCAATGGAAGTTCCTATCTATGTTGGATCTAAAATTCACCACGTTTTATTTTAGTTCTTCAAGGGATATGGTCAAAGAACTTACAGATAATATGATTGAAAAGAAGATTCTTTAAAAATAAAAAAATTACTAATGGTTAGTGCTTGAGACCATGAAGTCGATAATGTGAATGGAGTATTTAGAAGATACAGATAGAAAAAGGAAAGATTGAAAGTTTCAGAGAAGAAAAAATTGTATGAAGTGATTAGGGTGTGCAGCGTTTCAATTTGAAGAAGGGTAAATCAAATCTTATTGTCAGGGTAAATTATATAAAAGGTATCAATATGTATTAATGTTTTGATGATAAGTTTATTTAAGATATCAACTTTTTCAATAGTTAAAAAGATGTATCAATTAAGATATTAAATTAAAGTTTTGAATGGTTAAAAAGATGTATCAATATTTAAGAAAGTTAAATAATATATTAATAATTGATCATTAATAAAAATTAAAAAGATTTAATTAAAATAATTTAAATATCAGTACCTTGAACTTTGTAAAACGGTAATACCTCTTTTTGAAAACTTTAATCATTGATACCTTAAATGAATTTATCCTAAAGATATTTTTTGGTATAATTCACTCATAATTCTAATTTGTTATATTTTTATTACACTGTGTGGTTATAAAAAAACAAATTAAAATACAAACATCATCGACATCACGTTGGTTCATAGGTCATCCCCTTTACTTGTTTGCAATACCTATTCGATAAATGGTTTCAGGAAACAGACCCATCATATAGATTCAAATTTAAAAGCATCGTATTCCGGTTTAACTTGTTTATTATTTATGTCCATTTTCTTTTCTACCCAAACTGTTTGTAATCTTTGTGTCCAGAATCTTAGCTAGGTTGGATCCGAATGTGTCAGCCTTAGCTATATGTAATGAATCCCAATCTAAAGTAGCTCAAGCATTATGTAAATTTGAAGCTAAAAGACCCAATTACTTCTAAATTAAACTTATTGGACGAGTTGGTATTGCTATTCTGTACATTTGACAATGCAGTAAAAGAGTAGAACTTACGTTGCAGTAAAAGAGTAGAACTTACGTTTTATGTCATGGGTGTAAGTATTGAATTTTTAAAATTTGGGCCGTTTGTATAAGATATAAAATTTGCAATGGTTTTCTCTCTATTTTACTTAATCTTATATATATATATATATACACACACATATATGTCTTTTGATGGGGGTAGGAAAAAAAAATTGTCCTTTGGGCTGAGAGCTTGAACCTTGAGATATATATATATAATATATATGCAAATTGACACAATTTTTGCATATTTAGTGACCCACTCCGACAACAAGTATAAAAACTATTTTTTTTAGCCCAAAGTACAAAAACTATTTGATAATCGGATTGAACTATAATATAGAAGATGTATTAATATTATTTTAATAATAGCTTTCAAAACATATTTCTAACCGTTTATAGATATAGCAATAGGATGAAATCATAATAACACTTCTAGTAAATTTAGGATCGTTGTCCAGTCTCTCCGAAAGTGACACGTAGATGTTTTCAAATAAATTATTTATCAAAAAATAAATATAAATAAAAAATAAATAATTTTAAAAAAAATTAAATAAATTAAATATAAATCAAATACAAATAATATATAAATATAAATGAGATACATATAAAATACGAACTGTTAATATACTTTCGGAAATAAATATATGATTTTTTTAATATTTAGTTGACTAAAATATATACCTATCCATGTTTCACGGAGTATGTTATGATTCAGTGTCAGGAATTGCTCCCTTTAATCTTTGGTCTCGAAAGCCTAGCTAGCCGTAATCTAAAATATAAAAAATTAATCATTCTTTTTAATTACGTCAATTTCGCTACTTGTACTTAATTTCCAACATATGCTTCATCTTCACTCCTACAACCTAAAATTCCCCATCATAGATCTACGTCTTCTTCTGATTTTCGGTGCAATTCACGGGCAAAGGACTACGTGTTAGCTATTCATCTTCATTTAAAAAGCTGATTGGAACAAAAAAAGAGGAATGTTATTTTGCGCCAGCGAGTTTAATTAATTTCATCATTGTAGCCACACAGCGCCTCATCGTACGAGAATATTTTGAAATGGATTTGTTTAACTTACGGTGTTTTTTTTTTTTTTTTTGAAAAAAAAGAATTTAGGTCATGTTTTATTGGAAGTAATTGTGGCGTGGTTGATACAGGCAAATAAATTTTTCTTATAGCAATTTTCTTGACAAAGTGATACACACATTAATTTTTATTTATTATTTTCTAATCATCAAACTTTCTACATATCTTATTTTGGCTTCTCAATAAAGTTTTTTTTTTTTTTGGGTTATTGGTTTCTTAGTGCAGCGTTATTATTTTTTTCCCAATCAAATTAATACAATCTTTTTCAACATGAGAGTAAAATGGCAAAAAATTATAGTAAAAGTTCTTACGTACTTACATAATATAAAATATCTATCATACCACATATAGCAAGATGTTTATTTTCTTGAACTTCATTTTGAGAGTTGAGAAAGACCAAACTTTTGTTGTAAGTACACCAACAACCCTTCTGTTAAGAAGATTCATTACCAAAATAAGCACATCTTTCCTGTCTTTTTACCTTTTACTTTTTCCATTCACCATCATTATCATGATTGTTTATTTTCTTTTGGAATATATAATTATATACTAATTTATATTTCTAATTATAACTGAGAAAAAAACACATTCAAATGCTAGATCTAGCACTGTAACATATTATTAGGTATATTGATGATCATATGACAGACACATGTGGACCCTAAAAATAGAATATAATTGCAATATTTTCCAAGGCATTGATATTGATTAATAAATATTTTACGATAACAATAAATATATATTTGAGGAACGTGTCGAGAATATCTCTTTATAAGCATTATTACACAAATTCTCACTTGCATTACTTGAAACAAAATTATTCTCTTATGAAATACTGGAGTTGCATTCTATCTCTTGTAATTGTCTACTTTAACCTTAAAAAAAAAAATTAAATAAATATAACCATCTCTCGCTCAGAGAAGAACATTATTAATGGAAAATATGTACAGCACATGAATTGTGATGCAGTAGGTAAAAACAAATAAAATTTTAATATATATAGAGAATTTTATATTCAATTGAAGTGTACTATTTTTTTATTAGATAATATTTACCACTAAGTATTCCACTTATTCATAATGGATTTCCCCCTTTTTTTATAATATTCATAAGATCATACTACACAGATTTAAGTTTGAACAAAGGACAAAAACGTAACAACCATTTTGCTTCAATTTCACACAAACAAGGCTCGTAGTGGAAGGGAAGAGAAAAAAAAAAAGAGAAAAAAAAAAGGCTAAACATTCATCATAAATCATTTAACAATAAGCATTGATTAGCCATCAAAGATGAAATCTTAATTGATATTTTCATTGTGTAGGTACACGAGCAAAATTACTGATTAAAAAAAAATGAGAACCCAAACCTAATACATATGATCGTCATCAAACCTATATTAATGTTTTTTTTCTCCAGGCAACCACCCCATGTACAATAACAACCAATAATTAATCTTCTATCTGCATTGGTTGCTTGAAAGCCAAAAAAAGAGAAAAAATATTACAAAAGCTAAAACATAAAATAAGTGAGAGAGAGATAGAAATAAATAAATAAAAGAAAGCAATAGTCACGATCAGTAAAAATATATATATATATATATATAGAAATATTACAAAAGGGTAGATATCAGATCAAGGGATGTCCTTCAAGGCGTTCTCCAGCTTTGAACAATGTCGTTGTGTTTTCTGGAAGGACCAGAAGCTGGGATTGGTCCTTTTGGCAGGAATCCTAGGAAGTGCCCAATGTTTGAAGACCTTGGCTTAATCTTAAACGCACCAACCTTGCCACTTGTTGTCGTAGTAGTAGTAGTAGTAGTAGTTCTATAGCTTCTTGATGATCCAAAACACTGACCAACAACGAAAGTAAAAGAGAACATCAACCAAAGGAGTAGAATTACACGACACTTTCTAGTACATAAACCCATCACTCTTTATACGTTGTTTCCGTTCTAGGAAAGACAGAGAAAGAGAGAGAGAGAGGCTGAAGATGACAATAAATTTAGAGAGAGAAAATATAGGTGATAAAAGGAAGTAGGAATAAGGGGTGGGAATTTGGATCGAGCAATATCAATGTTTGTTAATTTCTATGTTCATGTATTAGTTTAGTATGTGCATGCATGTCTAGGTTTTTGTGTTTTCTAGTGAACATGTCAAGTGGAGAGAGAGAGAGAGAGAGAGGATATAAAAGAAAGATGGGTTGTTTAAACGCAAGTGTGAGGAATGGAGGAAGAGGGGCAGAAAGATGGAATAAAAAAGCTTTTTGAACAGGTCTAATCAGGATGAAAAAGAAGAAAGGAGGACATCAAATAAAGTTGTACATGTTAACTCTTTGTCAAATGCAAAGAAAAGTTAAAGAAAAATAGAAGCAGCAACATCAAAAGGTGAAAAAAAAAAAAAAGAAGGTATAATGAGAGAGAGAGAGAGAGAGAGAGAAGAAGACAAGAGATTTATTATAGTATTAAGATTCCATGTTTCTACTGGTGTTGATATAGATATCAATATTATTTTGATAAATAGTAATAACACTAAAATAAATTTTAACATAATATTTATCAATCTTGATAGATTCGATTGATTTTTTTGGTTCAAGTCGGTTAAACCTAATTATTCCTTAAAAATGAGCTGATTTAACCATGATTTAATATCAATTCAACCTAATTTTATTCATTAATCTTTAATTCTCTTACATATTCAGATTAAGGTCTCAGGCCAGATTTGACAATGTTAATATTTATACAATAAAGTTATATTGATATTTATATATATATTAATTTGTGTGATGAATAAATTTAAATTTATTTAAACATGGATGGAAAAAGAAGGGGTCGTTTATAATGTTATGTCATCTTTTTGTGGTTAGGTGAGTGAGTCGGACCCACTCCCACATTAATGGCCGACTAAGGAACTGGAAACTGTGGATTTAGACCCCAACAACAGGAAAGCTTGTCCCTTGCCTTGCCTAGGGGTTTGATTTGATGCATTCTCTCTCTCTCTCTCTCTCTCTCTGGTCAGTATCCCTTATTTTTAGGTCTTACCATTCCCCTTCTTTAAAGGGATTGCACGGACAATGACTAAACAAATCTCGTCCTTTATTTGCCCTTACAACTGTTGCTTCGTACCTTAAATGACCTCGGTCAAGTTTTTTCTCATACTCCATCTCATTTCATCCACTATGTCCTTATCTACTACTACTTATTTCTGTATAGAAGGGTCAAAGATTAGCTATTCATTAATTGTTAGTTTGGGACGCTGACATACGTGCAATTCTTACCCTATTTGTGTATAATAATTTTTATGATGGAAGGCTACCTAAATTATTTACATAGGACTTATGCCAAATTGTTCAGTACCACACGATTAAATAGGAGGCTTCTAACTTCCTGCAACACCGGCCGTGACGGTGGCAGGACATCCAGCGCAAAAATTTTAATCGGGTACCAAAATGATTAAATTTAAAGATAAGCATCTAATTGTGTATCTTATTAAAATTGAATTATTATCTAAGATATTTACCCAAAGCCCTTGGTAAGAACATGATAGCGGAGATATAAGAAAGTCTTATTTTTTATAATGCTTTTACAAACATTATTTGAGAGATGCCGGAGTTATACATAGATGTATTTGATGAATTTTTTTAAAACAAAGGGATTTTAATTAGTTAATTGACAAAATTTAATAAGAGAAAGAAAAAATATATTTGTGTAGTTACATAGAAATTAGAAATTGAAGAGTACTTATTATCTCATAAGTATTAGTATGAAAGTGCTTTTACGAATGGCAAAGTGAAGTGATAGAATACTAAACGTAAAGAGTAGTTGGTAACCGGTCAGTACATTTATGAACATTTTAGTAATGTATGACACAATTTTTATGGAAGACTTTGAAGTATTTATTAAGATATGTATGATGTTAATGTTAAACTTAATTGGAAAGTTATTTACAAAGTACTGAAAAAACACAATGTAAATTTACAAAGTGGATTCAAAATAAAGTATAAAATTATTGAATAGATTAATGAAGTGTATAGAGAGTATGAGATATTTTGTGCGAAATAACCAAGCATTGAGAATTGTTTATTATAGAGTAAGATTTCATAACATAAAATAAAATATGAAGTTTTCGTGTGTGAGTTTTTGTGAAGTATTTAGAGATTATGAGATCATTTGTGCTAACCATTGAGAATTATTAAGAAATAAAGAAAGTTTACACCATATTAAATAATACATGAAGTTTTTAATATAATATATAGATTGCAGAGTTACATAACGAAAACAGACTCAATTTTACGATGTCTATGTAAATTGATGAATTTATGAGCAAATTCCATGATGTTATGGATACCGACAAGTTCAAAAAGATAAAAAAATATTGTGGAAAAGAATAATTTTTTTGAAATTTAGTAATTTCATTAATTTATGAAAATTTATTTTGCTAATCTTAAAATGTTTTACGGACTTCCAATTAAAAGATCAAATTTGAAAGAGGCTTGGCAAACTTATTATGAAACAACAAAATTGTCTACTTCATATGTATCACTTCATATCAAATCGATGTTTAATGAAGTTTACGAAAATTTGATTTTTTTTATAAACTTTAAATTGTTGAATGATTTTTTGTACTTTGAGTAGATGTTAAGTAGATTAATTGCTTACTCAAGTACCTTTATGCAACTACGATACACCACAAATTCGAACAGGGAATTCGAGTCGTATGAAAGGTATGTTGTAGCAAGGATCTTTTCGGAGTTATATATTATTATGACCAATAACAATTAAAGGACAAGTATGATCTGCTGGAGATTCATAAAAGAATTATATTATTCATGACGATCTTATTGATAAGTCAATTATAACGTCACAATTAGATAAAATGAATTATAGGATTTAAATTGGTTTTAGACAGATTTAAATGACTAAAATAAATTATAGGATTTAAATAGACAAGTTGATATAATTAAATTAGCTAATAATTAAGTTGGTTTGAGATTTGAGTTTCATATTTCCTAAACATGTCATCAAAGTGTTTAGAGAAATCCTAAATCCTTGATTCTTAGCCTAAACACTAATTCCTAAATTTCAGTAAAATTTGAGTTCATTTGCTTATCTTAAAATATCAGTTCTTCAACCGAAACTCAAATTAAATATCTTTTATTTAAAATAAATTCTCAAATTAAGTTCTTATTGCAAGTTCTTAATTTCTAATATATTGGTTCCGAAACAAACTTTTAAATACTCTTGAAATTATAGATATTTGATCTGATAGTTCTAAACCTATACCTATAATCCTTTATATTAATTTTAATCCCTATGCTTTTCTTTTTAAACCTCTATCCTCTGCCTCTCTCTTCCCTCACTTTTCCCTTTCTTTCCTCTAACTTTCCCCAACCGAGGCTTTCTCTTCCCTTTCCCTTTCTTCTTCATTTTTCTTTGATTCTCTTCAAATCTTCAACATATCTCAAGATCAAAGCCAACTAGAGGATGAATCAAGATTAGGAAATAAACTAGATAGAGAAAACCGAACTAGAGGATGAAGCTTCAACTCTTTTTCTTCTCTAAAGTTAACTATACTTCGTAAATTGTTGTTTTCTTTATGAATTAGAACTTAAATGTTGTATTAATGTTATACATGAGTTGAGAAGTGTTGTTTAAGTTTTTATTTGTAAAGTTTATGGTTGGTGGAGTTGGTTTATTGAGGAAGAAGATAAATAGTGAAATTGAGGTTTGAAGTTATTTATGATTATTATAGTGATGTTTGACGGACTGAAGTGGGAGTTTGTGTTTATTAGATTGTATTGATATCAAATAACAAGTTTTAAGAAGCTTGAAATGAATTTGGATGAGTTTGATACATTTTGAACAAATGTTTTTTGCAAAATAAAAACAGGGGAAAATTTGATAGCAGCGTATTGCATGAACGCTAGCAATCAACGCTGCCGGTGTTGAATTCTACGCTGCCGGCGTACATGTGAAATTTGGCGGTATTGGAGAGTCACACAGTGACCAGATTGCTTGACCTCTAATGCTGGAAAATTTAAACTTTACGCCGTCGGCGTTGAACACCGGTGTTGGTTTTGTAAATTTTCCTAGTTTTGCAGCCTTTTTGTATTTTAGTCATAACTTTTCCATCCGATCTCCGATTGAGGTGATTCAAGTTGTGTTGGAAAGATAAGAAAGAGATCTACAACTTTTATGTTTTGAGTTTTTACAAATTATAAAAGTATCAATGATTAAATTTTAATTATTTTCAACTGATACATTTTTCAAGCTAAGCTAATAACTTGTTATAGATTGTTTTATATGTGTTTACTTTGACAAATGGACCTTTTTGACCTAAAATGAAATAGATAAATAATATTTGATGTGTAATGATGATTTAGTGATATAATTAAACATGACTTAGATAGATTTATAGATTTAATGAATAATTGAGTTAAATATGCGAGTTTAACATAAAACGAATCTAGTTACTTAATCTAAGTTCAACTTGACTAAATGAACTTGAATAGGATAAAATGAATTAGATTGAGTTAGTTCAACAACTTTGGCTTATTAAATGATTAAGTTTAACTTATTTGGCTAAGGTTAAGCTAAAATGGGTTAGTAACAAATAATAGAGTTAAATGAATGTGTTAGGGTGATTTTGAATAACATGAGGAGTATGTTGTTTTATATATAATATATATATATATATTGTCACGCCCCGAGGGGTACCCTAAACGTGGCAGTCCGCCGTACACAATACTAAAGCCTAGGAATGACTTCCTTAGTCATGCAAAGGCTTCCATATTATGTACAAGGCGTACATCACAACCAAGGGGACGCATCGGAGTAGCGCAATTTACATTGATAATAAATAAGTAACAAGACAAAGAGAATACTTATCATAAAACATACATATTGCATCTCAAGTCTTAGAGGCATAACCTACTTCAATTAAATATACATTACTTATCATATAGGTCATTTCATATAAAGATCCTTACAACATTACTTCATTTATGATCCCATCTCCTTCGTCGAAGCTTAACCATCCATCCATGACTTCCTTAATGTCATGATCCTCAATTTAATCCACGTATACCTGTTTCAACAAATCTATAGGGGTATAAGCTACAACTAGCTTAGTGAGATATTCCTTTTCATTCGCACCATATTTTCAAACAAGTTTATTTATTTAATCACACATATGCTATGCATACAATGCAACAATCACATGATTACGCGAATATATATAGTCATCCGGAAACCATATATAGAACGGATTTACCCCTCCGTATCAAAGGTTAGGGAATCGGGGTTGAAGGTCCTCGACCTTCTACTGCTAGTCCCCAGGTCCTCACCCACAGCGTTCGGTTGGCTCGGCTCCGAACCTAGAGTCGCTTTCCCCGAGCGATTTGGATTCTCCAGGAAGGAACATGGCCCGTGGCACCGCACGATCACAGCCAATCCAACTCTACGCGTAGGAGTAGCAGCCTTCTGAAATAGATGTGACTCGATGGATGCTATGCGTGAACGTTTTATTGTTCTTAGGTCAAACCTTATTAAGGTTTATTAGGGGCGATCAATCAATTTAGCAACAATAAACAATCATACAAGTAAGTAAACAAAATTATTTAAACAAGCAGATCGAAGTTGCGATATTCTTAATTCTCAATTCACGCATAAACATAGAATCATATAATATAATCCCGAAATCCCCAAATATATTCGTTTTTATCTTTTCTTAGTATACTAATGCTACTACATTACAAGCACAAGCAAGGTAACGAAATTAGAAGGAATAACTCACTCGTCCATTTCGCTATCTTCTTAGTCGTAGTAATCCTCGGGTAGGGTATTCTCGTATCCTTCGTCACCTAGACAAAAGAAATACCCGGGATAAGTCTTCCATGAATTTCTATTCTTGGAGATTCTAAACTTTACTTAAAATCGTGGTAAAATCGTATAAGAAGAAATTCCAACTTAAAATGGCCATAACTTGCTCATTTTAACTCGGAATTTCGCATATGATATACCGTTTTCTACCTATTCGAAAAGTTCTATCCATTTCTAAACTTATCTTGGTCATAAAAGGTCATTTGGGTTCCGAAAACGTCAGGTACAGATTTAAAACGAATTTTCTAAACTTTTGCAAAAATCCATTTTCTAACTCAACTCCATTTTAAAGAAAATCCTTTTGTAACAATATAAATATATTTTGATAAACACTTTTGAATATATAGGTATGCTCACTTTATATGCAAAATCCCAATGGTAGTGTCTCAACAATTTATTTCATAAAACAATTCATTTAAACCTTAGTTTTGAAAATTTCCTTTCAAGTATCTAAAGAAACTTTATATTTTTCCTAGGTTGTTATAAATGAGTATATTCTTATTTTATTTTCTTCATTTCTTCTTCCAAAACAAGTTGAATTTTTCCTTAATCCTTTAGTCTTGTATTAAATTTTCCTTCTAGTGATTAAAGTTCAAATTCATCAAAAGTATATTAAGTTGATAAAAACCTTTTTATAAATTTTTGTATTTAGGATGGTTTTTAGAAAATGAATCTTGTCTTCTTATATTTATTTCTAAAATATAAGCTTTTGCTTTCTAAAACTTGTTCTTTCATTTCTTTGAAAAGAATCATCTTTATTGATAAAATCCATTATTGCTAACCTTACTTTATTTATATTCTTTTGAAAACAAGTTCTTTCTTTTAGAATTTAAAAATCATTACTTTTCCTAAGTGGGTTCCTTATGAGTTGATTTTTATATTAACTTTGAAAACTAGTTTGTTCCTTAGTTTTAGAAAAGAATTTAAGTCTCAAACTTTCAATATGAACGATTTATTTTTCTAAAAACTTAGATTACCATAAAATACAAGGAAAATATTTATTTATGTTTTCTTGGTAAAACTATCTTTGTTATTTAAGAAAACTTGAGAAAACTTGTATTATTCTATTTCTAGGTTGTTGATAATAACTTCATGTTTTTGTGGTAAATCATATAATTGGAAACTTAGCTTTGAGTTTATTTAGTAAAACAAGATTCTATTTTTAGACTAGTTGAGACATTAACATTATGCAAATGCAAGTATCATGAGCATATAAAATAATAAGAACATAAGAAAATACTAAAAATAATTAATGAGCAAGAAAATAAAATATCAAGCATTGGGAACCTTAGCTTCATCAAGGAATCCCGATCAAGTATTGGAGCCTTAGCTTTATCAAGGCGTCCCGGGACTAAGAATGGACTAGTCCCGAAAGATTAAAGAAAATAAATAAAAGATTGTTTTGACTTGATATGGACAAGTCTAAGACTAGAAAGACTAGTCTTAATATCAACATAAAATAAATAAATTGCATAACTTGAAAATAAATAAATAACAAATGAGCTTATATGCTCTAAATAAATATATATACATAATATACATAATACTATATATATAAGCAAATAATAATAACAACATAATAAAATAGGAAGCTTATGTACAAGAACAAAACATGAACATGTTGTTGCTTTTACTACTCATATGAGTTTCAAAACAACACCATAGTCATGTTAAGTTACATGACATGGATGAATAATAGATGGAATAAATATTTACCTAAGGTATGTAAGAGGTATGAATGGTAGATGAAATGGGTATTATGTGAGTAGTATATATGGTAGATAGTTTATGTATGAGGATGATTTTTGTGAGGAATTGGTTTGAGAGAGTTTTGGTAGAGAGAATTCTTGAAGAGAGAATTTGTGGAGAGATTTTGAGAGAGTTTTGGTAGTGAATGAATTGTGTGAAAGAATGAAGAGGAAGGGGGTATTTATAGAATTTTTGGAGTGAATTTTTGGATGTAATAAAATAAATTGAAAAAGAAAAAAATAGATGAATGGGAGAGGGAGGCGCCGGTTTTGGCATTTAGAGGGGGAAATTGTTTTATTTTATTTTTGTGTAATAAAAAGTAATGTGTAAAGTTGATGTGATTAAAGGTGTATTGGAAATGAAAAAAGTAAGAAAATAGATATGTAGGTGTAAGAAATAGGTGTAAGAAAAAGTAGAGATAGGTGAATAGTAATGAATAGTAGAAAAGTACTATGAATAGTAGACTAGACAATTAAAGTACCGGTAGTAATAAAAATACGCGTAATAATGCGATATCTGTAATTTTTAGCTACCGAAAAATTCTAAAACTGATATTTTTGGAATCCTTGTATTTTTACGAGTCTATTGGTATAAACGGAATATTTTTAATATTCCGAGCTCCGGACACGCTTTTCGAGAACCGATCCCGTTTGGGTCCGAAGGTCACTCAAAATTCGCGAATCTGATATTTTTATGTTACCCTACGTTATTACGAACTATTCTAGGCCATTAACTTAATTTCGTTTTCTAGGGTTTGAAAACGCGGGATTGCCGGATCTTAAACACTAGGGTTCGTTGTAGGCTTGTTGACTTTTAGGGTTCCGTTTTGATTTCCGATTTTACTGAGTTATTCGTAAGATCGTATAATTTTTGAGTTTTGATCGTTTTATATTTCTAGCTCGACGTCTGTGGTTTATCTTATTTTATTCGTGATTATTTATTTGTTTTTAGTTCTCGGGATCGTTTAACCGAGTCTAGGTTTATGAGTTGACTCGATTTGACTTTTGTGGAAAATTTGGATTTTGTGATTCTAAAATTTTACTGAAGGAATTAGGATTTTATTATCTCGTTGTTAAGCGGTATTTGGATCTATTGTTTCGATTTGCGTTTTAGGAATTGGGTAGATTATTTAATCGACGTACGGACGTTGATTATATCGGAATTGGACTTTATATTTTGTTTCAGGGGTTCTTGTTTTCTCAAGATTGAGAAAACTCGTTTTTGTTCTTATTTGGAATTAAGTTTTATCTTGGTTCAATTTTTAGGGTTTCGTTTCCAGTGTTTTGACTCGGTCTAGAATTTGGTTTTTATCTTGAGTCGATTTTTGGGATTTAAATTTCTAACTTTTTAGGATTATTTTCTATGAATTATGAAAATTTTTAGGGGTTTACATATATATATATATATTGTTATGGGAGTAACATGTTGTATGTATATATATATATATATGTGTGTGTGTGTGTTGTTTTATATATATATATATATATATTGATATGTGAATAATAGGTTATGATATGGTTTATATTTAATATGAATGAGTACTAGCTTAAGTTTTTATGTGAGTTCAATTTCTTGAAACAAATGTTTGGTTTTGGTTTTGGTTCTGATTCTTTTGGATTGGCTTTGATCAACCTTCTAAGGCTCTTTTTGGAGATTTTATTTAAAGGTACACAGTAACTTACGTGTTGGATGTTAGGATAGGCATCTAAAATAAATTAAAAACTTAAACTTGACTTAATAATTGATGAGTGTTGATTGTCTTTTACGCCGTTGAATCTAGTTCGGAGAGCGGCACCTTGCTCAGATTGGGGGCATGGTACTGTTTCGTTATTGGATAGATTTATGTAGGAGATATAAGTATCCGAGCTACTTATATCAACCCCCTGAGCATCGTGATACGTTACTTAAGATTGCCTGGTATTACGGGCTACACCGGAAGGTGGGGCTGCCTAGTTTGTTTAAACAGTAGGGAACACTCCGGGAGGCGGACGTGATACTAGATTCTTGATGTCCAGAGTTTGAATATTCCCATGTTGATTTGTTTATTTTAAAGAAAAGATAATAACTTGTTGATTGTGCATTGCATTTAGTTAAGCTCGTGTGTCACTCCGTGTGTGATTGTGTTGCTGTGTACTGGGCTTCGGCTCATTCTTGTTGTTGTTATTCTTTTTATAAGTTTTGTTATTGATAAAGATAATGTTGATGATGATGAGTTCTTGTTGATGTTGGTGATGATGGATGATGAGACGATGGTATGATGATGTTGTTGCTATTGGTGATCTTTGACTCGGGTTTCGAGCATTTGTGATGATTCAGAGAGAATTTGTGGATGAGTGAAGTGAGTAGGAGCGTAGATGTAGTTAGTTATTTTATTTCTTTTGTTTACTATCTGGATTTATGATTTAAACTTGTTATATTCTTTAAAGGGCATAGTAGAGCCCATGTTTTGTAATTTAACTTTTGCAATGCTTTGTTTAATCTAATAATTCTCCACTTGAGAAGAGTGGAAGTTTTGAAATGTCTTTATTTCTAAATTGTTTTATAAAATTATTTCCGCTGCTAAATCCAGTTATCCGAAAATGTAACTAAATGATTTCACAATCTAAAATCGAATAGCAATGTTTAACATAAACACCTTCTTTTAAGACAACCTTACATATAATTCATAAGAGTTATACGTGGTTGGGGACTTGGTATACTTAATTTGAGAATTGAGCATGTCGGGTCTTTACAATATATATATATATATAATTTATATGTTATAGTAATATCTAAAATCTTTACACATGGAATTGGTAAAGTATGTGTATATATTATATGTTATATATGATATATTTGTTTATGTGTGTTGCATATTTTATTTCAAAACATAAAAAATATATATCATATGTTCATATGTCTTACATGTCAAATAAGATATATAATTTAGATGCTATAGTAATGTAGCATATATTCATATATGTGTATCATATGTTTTAAAATGTAAGATAAATAAACATACCATATGTTATATTGAATATATATATATATATATATATATACTTTATGTGTTATAATAGAATATTAAATTAAGACATATATATTTTATATGTTACAGTACTATATTAAATTAGGGTAAATACAATAATATAATAAATTAGGGTATATATTATATGCTATATTAATATAAAAAAATTTGTATATGATCTTATGTGTTATTTAGGAAATGTAATTTATATGTATGGTAATATGTAATTTCTTTATGCATGAAATTTGTAAAGTATAAATATTTAATATATACTTTACACGTTATACATAATATATTTGTTTATGTATATTGTATATGTTATTTTAAAACATGAAAAAACATCATTTGTTTATATAAATATCTTATATGTTATATATGATATACAATTTAATAAGATAGAATATATTTCCATATATTCATATATGTATTTAATATGTATGTTATAAAATTTGTTAATGCTCTTATATGTTATATAAGACATATGGTATGTATATATATTTTAAATGTTAAGAGTATTATATAAATTCTGTATATGTTTCTATATGTTACATAGGATGTGTATATATATATTATGTTATATTAATAATTAAAATTTTTATACATAAAATATATATGTTTTACAAATTAGAGCATTGGATAAATTTTGTATATGTTCCTTTATGTTGTATATGATATGTATATTTTATATGTTTGTATAGGATATAACTATATTTGTATATCATATATTCATCATATAAGATAAAAGAACATGTCATAAGTATATATATCTTATATGTTATATTAGATATATATATTTAAAATGTTATGGTGATATATTTAATTTTAATATGTTTAAGTTATAGCTATATATAAAATTATTAAATTTTCATATATTCCATATAGAATATGATTATATATTATAGTAATATATTAAATTTATATATGTTTTTAGACGATAAAACCATATATAAAATTTCTAAATGTTCTTATAAGTCATATGGGATATTATGTAGGATATATATTTATTTATATATCATGTATCATATTTTATAATATAAAATACGCATATCATATGTGTGTGTGTATAGATATCTTGATTGTGTTAAAGTATATATACTTTATTTGTTATATTAATATAAACAATTTGTAAATCTTCTATTATGTTATGTATGATGTATAAATATTTCTAAAGTTATAGTAATATATAAATCTGTATATACTCTTATATGTTATATATGATATATATGTATATATTATAGTAATATGTAAAATCTCTATAAATGAAACTTGTAAAGTATAAATATATTTTAAATGTTATATATGATGTATTTGCTCATGTGTTATAGTAATATATAAAAGCTTTATATACAAAATTTGTGTAGGATTTTTATGTATATGCATTTGATATGTAATATCACAAATAATTTTTATTTAGGCTATAGTAACATATTAAATTTATGTATGTTTTTATATGCTATAGCTATATATAAAATTTCGATAAGTTCTTATAAGTTATATAGGATATATATATATATATATATAATGAATATGTTATAGTGATATATCAAATTTAATATTTTTTTACCACAATATTTTACCATAGTTGGAGGGAAATCCTCATTGTAGGGGCCATTTTACCATACTAGATGGAAGAGTGTGAATTCCTTATTTTAGGAGCTATTTTACCATACTAAGGGAGAATTCCTTCTTCCAAGATCCATTTTACTACACTAAGAAAAATTTTACCACACTAAGAGAAAATCCTCGTTTCAAGGACTATTTTACCATAATTGGAGGAAAATCCTCATTCCAATGGCCATTTATCAAATTAAGGGGAAATTTCTCATTCCATGGTCATTTTACTACACTAAGGGAAAATTCTTCGTTTTAAGAACCATTTTACCACATCAGAGGGAAATTACTCGTTTTCAGGGTCATTTTACCACATCAGGGGAAAATTCTTGGTTTTAGGGGCCAATTTAGCACACTAGAGGAAATTCCTCATTTTTAGTTATTTTACTATACTAGAGAGAAACTCTTCGTTGCAAGGTTTATTTTACCACACTATGAGGGAATTCTTCGTTTCAGGGGTCATTTTACCACAATTGGAGGAAAATCCCCGTTGTACCACAGTTGAGGGGAAATCTTAATTCCAGGACCATTTTATCACGCTATGGGGAAATTCTAAATTGGCCATTATAACGCCATTTTACCATACTACGGGGGAAATTCTAAATTGCAATGGCCATTATACTACTATTGGAGGGAAATCCTCATTCCATAGGCCAATTTATCATACCAAGGGGGAAATCCTCATTTTAGAGGCCATTTTACTATACTAGAGGGAAATTCATCATTTTAGGGGCCATTTACTACATCAGGGGGAATTCTTCGTTTTGTGGGCTATTTTACCACACAAGGGCGGAATTCTTCCATCAAAGGATTATTTTACCACACTATGGGAGAATTCCTTATTCTAAGGTTCATTTTACCACACCAGAGGGAATTCCTTGTTTTGGGGTTCATTTTACCACGGTTGGAGGAAAATCCTCATTGTACCATGGTTGAGGGGAAATCTCTGTTCTCGAGGGCCATTTTATCATACTAGGAGGAAATTCCTTGTTCCAAAGGTCATTTTACCACACTAAGAGAGAACTTCTCGTTTCAGGAGCTATTTTTCCATACTAATGGAAAATTCCTCATTCTAACGTCCATTTTAGCACACCAAGGGGGAATTCCTCATTTTAGAGGGTCATTTTACCACACTAGTGGGAAATTCCTTGTTTTATGGGCTATTTTACCACATCAGGGGAGAACTCCTCTTTCTAAGGGTTATTTTACTACGCTATGGGGACTTTTCTTATTCTAAGGTCCATTTTACCACACTATGGAGGAATTCCTTGTTTCAAGAGTTATTTTTCCACAGTTAGAAGGAAATTCCCATTGTACCATAGTTAAGGAGAAATCTTTATTCTCGGTGTCATTTTATCACATTAGGGAGGATTCCTCATTCCAGGAGCCATTTACCATACCATGGGGGAAATCTTCATTACAGGGGCTATTTTACCACAGTTGGGGGGAAAATTCTGGTTCCATAGGCCATTTTACCACACTAAGGGGGGGATTCTTGCTAGAGACTGAAATGACCTAAATTTAAATTCTAGTTAATTTCCATGTGTTGTTTATTTGTATTAGGTATTGAATTGAATGAGCATGATGTTAGGATAGTTGTGTTGGTAATGGTCTAAATGTATTATTTTGCATATGTAGTGAAATTAATATTTTGTTTTATATGTATTAAAGTGTGTGTAGTATAGTTATTAATTGTGTCTTTTATACATTAAGGTGTAATTTAAGTTTAAATTTATAAAATTAATTTTGGTTTTCCATAAGGTTGGTAGATAGAAGTTCTTATTAGTTAAACTAGTGATTAGGCTTAAATAAGCCTCAAATGAGACTCAAATTCACCTCAAATGCAAATTAAAGTGGCATATGCCTTAAAGGGTAAATTTGGGATATGTTTAAGGCATAATTATGGTTAATTGGACTCCCTTTTTGCAGCCCTATTTTCCTATCCGAATTTTCCTTTTTCTTTCTTTCTTTTCTCTTCTTCTTTCAATCTAAATTCCAAGTTCAAAGTAAGAACAATAGCAAACTTTGAAAATCAAAGTTCCCTCCAAGCAAGCATATACATGGGAGTTGATTTAACTATGATTGTTTTGTTTTCCTTTCTTGTAATGGTTATATGAACTCTTGTATAGAATGAGTTTAAATGTTATCTAAATTGTTTGTTCATGCTTTGAGATTAGTTAGAATGTGTTTGTGAGTGTGTGAGTTTGTTCATGCATTGTAGAAGTGATATGAAGTGTTGGGAGGATATGAAGATGGTTTGTGTAGGAAAGTTGAGAATGGATGAAGTGGAATTGGAAGTGTTTAAATGTGTTGATTTCATGTTTTGAGTTGCTAAGTTTGAGTAGTGTAGATAGGAGTGAGTATATGAAGTTGAAAATGTAGTTGAGGAAGGTTTGAAAGTGTTATAGGATAGAATTTTCAAAGTGGAAAAAACAGGGGAAAGTGTTTTGTTGTATAGGCCTGTTTTTAAACGTACGCCGGCATCTGGGGTTTCTATGCCACCGGCCTATAGGCGGTGTTGGAAGCCCACAAAATCAAATTTCTTAAGGCTGACCGAACGCCGCCGGCTTTAGCTAGAAAAGTCAGCCGGCGTTCATCCTTTCATATTGTACGCCGGCTACTGGGAATCAAAGCCGCCGGCGTATGTATTGAAGCTGCCAGCGTATCTATGTAAGCGGCCGGTTTGCACCTCTTTGGACGTTTTGGAAAATTTTGGATTTTCATTCTACACCGGCTCAAAGCCGCCGGCGTAGAATGAAGGCAGCCGGCGTACCCTTAAGCACTGCCAGCAATGGCAGTGTTGATTTTCATAGTGTTGAACACCGGCTCAAAGCCGTCGGCTTTAAGTGCCGGCGTGTCCTCAGCGCTTTTGATTTTTTAAAAATTTTTTTCAAAATTTTCCGAAGTTTGATATTTGATCAATTAAGTATTTATTTAGCGATCTAGGATACAATAGAACGTTTAAATGCTTTATTGTGACTTTGTATTAAATTATTTGAATTCCTTTGATTAATTGTGATATATAGATATAATATGTGTATATATTTGTGAATGAGGAATCTATATTTATTTATTGATTATTTTGATATTCCTATTTCAGTTAAGGACTCTTCGGTTAGTTCTTCACCGAGAGATCATAGTAATATACTAACGGGTTCAGGTACGCAATAACTTGTTTGATGTTTGCAGGAATAGGCATTCCTAATCTGATTTAAATTGATTCGGCTTAATATTTGAATGAATTGGATGTCTATTACGCTGTTTAATCTGGTCCGAGGAGCAGCAAACCTGTCATGATACAATGACATGTTAGTTAGGCACTTAGCCAAGTCATGATGCAATGACTTTACCATGATGCAATGGTACGCTATGATGCAATAGCAATTCTTTTTGGTTAAGTGGGTAGCCGATAGGGAGAATAGTATCTGAGTAACGTTTGCTTAAACTTAGGGGGAAATACTATGGTTTAGTTCAAAGTTTATGGGAACTTGTGAACTAGACTCATGTTATGGACTGAGTTTAAGTAGAGTCGGGCAACGGCTTTTGAACCCTAAATGAAGCTATTATCTTCATGAAATAGATATAGGAGATATAAGTATTCGGACCGCTTATATCAACCCCCTGAGCAGCTGCTGTTACTCAGGATCCCTGAATTCCCGAAGTGTGATCCGGGGTTTGAATACCCTCCTGTTGATTTGTGAAAGAAAATGTAATAAAGATAATCACCGGTCTAATGATGCATTACATTGACTTGATGAATTGTTTTTGCATTTGTTATCGTGTACAGGGCCTTTAGCTCACTTTTGCTACTTTGCAGGTAGTGGAGACGAGTTTTATGATGATCTAAGCTATGGGTCCGATTTCGAGAGATTCCTGGATGAGTGGGACGAATAGGACTCGAACACCTTGGACTTTTTGGAGAATTTTGCTAAGGGAAAAGTTATGTATAGAAGGCTTGATAGTTAAGCCTATTTTTGTAAAGACCTTAAGATCCTCTAGGATTCTTTTGTTTTAAGAAAACATGTAAATTTTATAGTGTCTTGCATTGACACTAAACAATGTTTATTCAATGTAAATGTATGTATAGATTGCGTTTGTTAGCAATCTTGTTTCTTTAAAGGTTCTTTATAAAGTTATAGTGGTTTTGATCAAACAATTTTCATAAACTATTAGTTTTAGGACAACCTTACATATAATGTGAAGACGTTATATGTGGTTGGGGACTCGGTACTCTAAGTCTCGGGATTTAGAGGGTCGAGTCTTTACAGAGACTATTTTGCTACACTAGAGGAAAATTCTTTATTTTAGGAGCTATTTTACCATACTAGGAGAAATTCCTCATTTTATGGGTCATTTTACCACACAAGGGGGAAATTCCTTATTTTACAGGCCATTTTACCACACCAAGTGGGAATCCCTCCTTCTAAGGATTATTTTACCATGCTAGAGGGCGATTCCTCGTTCTATGGTCCATTTTATCACATTAGTGGGAATTCCTTGTTTAAGGGGCCTTTTTACCATAGTTGGAGAGAAATTCTCATTGTACCACAGTTGTGGGGAAATCTCAGTTCTCAGGGCCATTTTATCACATTAAGGGGAATTCCTCATTCCAAGAGCCATTTTACTACACCAGGAGGAAATTTCTCATTTTGGGAGCCATTTTACCATAATTGGAGGGAAATCCTCATTTCAAGAGATATTTTATTATACTAAGGAGGAATTCCTCATTCTAGGATCTATTTTATCACACAAGGGGGAAATTCCTCGTTTTAAGGATCATTTTACCAGATTAGGGGGAGAATTCCTTGTTCTAGGGGCCATTTATCATACTAGGGGGAAATTTCTTGTTTCAAAGGCCATGTTAGTGTAGGTGGAGGTAATTCCTTACTCCATGGGCCATTTTACCACAACGAAAAGGAATTCACATTCGATGGGCCAGATTATGACAATGCAAGAGAATTCCTCATTTCAAGTAGACATCTCCTTAAGATGGGTCGAGTTCGACCCATAACCTGACTCGATGGGCTTGGGTCCAAAAAATGAGGACCTAGAATCGCCTCATGGAGGGAAGGGTGCAGGACAGGTCTGACTTGTCCCCTTTTAATGCGTATACTGAATTTTTTAATTTTTTTTTTTCAAGGGTGGACCCTTAAGGACCTGCTTGGTCAAAGGGTCCACTAGAGGACACACCTTGGACCCATAGACCCAGCAGGTCCACTTAGCAAGTCGGACCCACCCTGCCGAACCGAGTCCTTCAGAAAAGATGTCTAGTTTTAGGAGTTATTTTACCACATTAGAGGGAGATTTCTCATTTTAGGGAATATTTTACCATAGTAGGAGAGAATTTCTTATTTTTTAAGGGTAAGTTTACCACAATAGAGATGAATTCTACGTTCTAGGAGCCAATTTATCACACTAGGGGAAAATTCCTCATTCTATGAGCCATTTCATGAAATTGGAGGAAATTCTTTATTCTAAGGGTCGTTTTACCACATCAGTGGGGAATTTCTCGTTCTAAGGGGCATTTTATGATAGTAGGAGAGAATTCCTTATTTCAGGGGTTATTTTACCATATTAAGAGTGAATTCCCAGTTCCATGGGGCATTTAACCTCCATAAGAGAGAATTTTTCGTTTCAAGAGTGATTTTACAAATGTAGGAGGGAATTTCTTGTTTCAGGGATTATTCAACCACAATAAGGGGGAGTTCCTCGCTCTAGAGGCTATTTTACCATGGCAGGAGAGAAATCCTTGTTCCATAGACCATTTTACTATAGTAGGAAGGAATTCCTTGTTCTAGGGATCCTGTTATCACAATTGGGGAATTCTTTCTTCTAGGGGTCATTTTGTCATAGTAAGAGAGAAATTCCTCATTCCAGGCGCTATTTCACGATAGTATGAGAGAATTCTTTATTCTAAGTGTCACTTCATGATAGTAGAAGGGAATTCCTCATTTCAAGGGTCAATTTAGCACATTAGGGGGATTCCTTATTCGGGGTCAATTTTACTACACTAAGAGAGAATTTCTTAATCTAGGGGTCATTTTACCATAGTATGAGGAAATTCCTCATTCTAGGGTCGATTTTACCATATAAGAAGGGAATTCCTCGTTCTGGGAATTATATTTCTATAATAAGGGAAAATTCTTTATTCCAAGGGCCATTTTGCCATACTAGAAGGAAATTCCTCGTTCTAGTGTCCATTTTATCGCAGTAAGATGGAATTTCTTATTCTAAGGGCTATTTTACTACACTAGGAAATTTTTCGTTCCAAAGGCAATTTTACTACAATATGATGGAATTCTATATCATTCTATGGGCAATTTCAACACATGAATATTGGATTTATTGTTGTAAGTCTCATATCATCATCATAATAGGGCACAATTCCTCAAATGTAAGGCTCACACGACCAATCATACTACATTTTCATCATTTCATGATATATGCTTCATTATAGGGCTCATTGCACATGACAAGCCCCATTTCATTGGTGTAAGGGTTATTTTGCCACACAAACTCCATTTTCTATACGTTAGGGGCTCGATTTAACGTTACATGGCACATTTTCCTATACAAACTATATCTACCATGATATTACTCGTTTTCTTGCCATAATATGTTTTTCATTATTATAGGGCTTAATTTCTATACACAGAGCTTACTTCACCACATAAGATCTATTCTTACCTTAATGTGCCTTGGTTCTATTTTGTGACGTTTAATTCACCATGTATGCCATTTCCATGTAATAAGGCTTAATTCCTTTACCTAATGCTAATGCCACCAAACTACCCTTACCACAAAAGTCTCAAACTTCATATTGTAATGCTCATTCATTACATGACTCAATTACTCGTATTAAGGCAAATCTACAATGCAATGTTTATTTTCACCAATATAGCCTCAATTTTTTATCATAATGCTCATTTTAACTTTACATGACTAAAATCCTTGTTGTAAGCTCATTCCACTACATAATTACCATTTTCACAATAATGGGTTTGAATACTAACTATATTTCTCAATTCACCATACATGCATCATATTCACTATAAAATATCTCATTTACTCATTTTAAGACTTATTTCACCACACAAGCATTATTATCATGATAAATAGACTCAATGCTTCATTTTAAGACTTATTTTACCATTGTATAGCTAAATTAATCATTACAAGGCTCATTTGACCATATTAGCAATAATATAATCGTGATTGTACTAAATTCCTTGGTGTATGGCTTATATCACAAATCAGGGCTCTATCTTCGGCAAAATATACGTTTCACTATAAGGCACGATTTTCACTATAACATGAGTCAACTGGTAGTTTGAAAGCACGATTCTAAAATTCAATTACTTAATTTTTAGATATATTTGTAAAAAAAAATTCAAAATATTTGCACATTTTGATAAGAATTATGCACTTTTAATGAGATATGTTAGTTAAGCTAAAGTGTCATATTCATATTTGCAATAATTGTATAAGTTAAGTGAAATATGTTAAATATTTTATTTCTTCATGAGTCTCACAAAATTATGTAATTTAAGACAAAGTTGATAAATTATATAGTTTAATATTTTTTATTGTGTGAACGATTAAATATATAATTAAAATGTATGTTAAAAAAGTTGTTCTTTAATGTTGAACATTATACTGGTTGCCACCAAAAAAAAAAAAAAAGTTAAAGATATATGATGATAATAGTACACTTTATTAGTTAAAAAAATTATTCATAAATTCAAGTGCCTTATTGATATTTGATGATAATAGTGCAGTTGAAAGGCATATGTTATTTAATTTGATTTTTCAACAAGTTTTAAATATTTAAATAATTTAATTCTAAATTTAACAATTCAATTACATATGTTAATAATTTATTTTTTTCATACTTCTTCACAAATACATAATATATATGATAGTTTTTCTTCAAATTTATTGTATTATTAATTTTAATTAGTTTCACATCCATAAGAAAAAAAAAAACTCTAAATATACTATAGCCAGTCATTAAAAAAAAATTCATAGAGTTAATGTATTATATTAAATATAATTGCTTTTATTTATTTTCATTTTTCTGTTGTACTTCTTTTAAGTTTTTTTATTCATACTTAATTTTTTTTTTTATTCGGACATTTTATTTTGGATTGTATTTTGCTGGGAAAGTAATTTCCCATTTTCGTAACTTTGCTTTTCTACTAGAAAGTTTGTATGTTGACACACCTACCGGAGATGGAAAATGAACAGTGCCAGCAAGATTAATTTACCGGCTAATATCGGTCATTCCATGATGGGACCGGTCCCATTAAAAACAATAACGGGACCGTAGAATTTTTCTTACAAGTATAAACATTTTTTATTATCATATCTTATTCATTTAATGTGAAAAAGACTAAAAAAATAAAGTTGAATCTTCTTATAAATACACGCATTTGACATCAAATATATTTTTTTTCATTTAAAATTTTTTAAATTTACAAAAAAAAAACTATCATAAATTAATAATTGCTAACAATTATATCGTGACCTTTTGACTTAACTTTGTAAAATTGATACTACTCTCACTTCTTTTCAAGGTAACTTTCTCATAATAATATTTATTAGTATAAGCATTTTTATTATCATATTTGCTTATTTAAACTTACTCCTTTATCATGAAAAAGAGAACATTTGCACCCCATGGTGATAAACTTGGCTATATAAAGCCTTTACCCTGCAACTCATGTAATTGCTATTTCAATTCTTTCAACTCTGTGGGTACCATACAACAAGGCACCTTGGATATTAGAGTTGTGTCAGGCACTACATCAATCCTGAACTCAATCTCTCGATCATGAGGGTAAACTAACAAGATCTTTAGGAAAACATCTGTATAGTCTCTAACAATCGGCAACATGTCCACACTCAACTTTTCCTCATCAACCATAACTACTGCAGTCATTGGCTTTCCCACAATTGCGTCGCCACCAAACTCTCTAGTCTTTACCTCATAAGAGTAAAACTGATCTCTCTATCACCTGTATCAAACCTTAATGCTACACTTCGATAATGGATGGAAACCCGATACATGTTCAACTAATCCACTCCTAAGATAACATTGAAGTACGATATTGATAAACCCAATTTATGAGTGCTAAAATACACTTTTATTGATCATTTTATTGATTATTATTATGAATTTAGCACTTAAGATTATTAAATTATGCTTTCAGGCCTTTAAAGGAGATTTTATGAAAAGGAAGTAAATCATGCTAAAAATATGAAGTTTGAAAGCACTTTATGGTCAACAAGACAAGACATGCCCTATCTCTAAGTTATATTAAGAAAATGTGCACCCTTTATTAAGAATGTGAATTTTAGCTTAACAGGATTGCGATATGACTTGTTGTAAGTCATGTCAATCTAGGAATTCGACATAACAAAGGACAAGATTGAGATATGACTTGTCACAAGTCATGTCATTTCAAGGAATTGACCATAGGAAGTTATATGACTCAGGGACATGACTTGTCCCAGTTATGTCACTTCCAACATTATACAAAGCTTATGGACACAACTTAGGGACGTGACTTTTCTCAGTCGTGTCATTCCAGCAGCAAGTATTTTTTAAGAAACAACTTGAAAAAACAAATTTAGGTTCTTGGACTTGAAGAAAAAGACATCTACACTTACAATTAGAAATTTTTAGATGCTCCACTTCTTAAAATTGAGAACGCCAAGAATTTTCCATTCTTAAGAGGGGTACTTTCTTAATCAAAACCCTAGCTTGCTCAATAAGGAAATGTGACTTTCCTGTTCTTTAAGATCTCAACTTTCCTCTTTTGAATCTTGAACAAGGGACAGGATTGTGATATGACTTGTCACAAGTCATGTCGTTTCAAGGAATTGACCATAGGAAGTTATATGACTCAGAGACATGACTTGTCCCACTTGTGTCACTTCCAACATTATACAAAGCTTATGGACACAACTTAGGGACATGACTTGTCTCAGTCGTGTCATTCCAGCAACAAGTATTTTTTAAGAAACGACTTGAAAAAACAAATTTAGCTTCTTGGACTTGAAGAAAAAGACATCTACACTTACAATTGGAAATTTTTAGATGCTCCACTTCTTAAAATTGAGAACGCCAAGAATTTTCCATTCTTAAGAGGGGTACTTTCCTAATCAAAACCCTAGCTTGCTCAATAAGGACATGTGACTTTCTTGTTCTTCAAGATCTCAATTTTCCTCTTTTGAATCTTGAACAAGGGACAGGATTGTGATATGACTTGTCACAAGTCATGTCGTTTCAAGGAATTGACCATAGAAAGTTATATGACTCAGGGACATGACTTATCCCACTTGTGTCACTTCCAACATTATACAAAGCTTATGGACACAACTTAGGGATGTGACTTGTCTCAGTCGTGTCATTCCAGCAGCAAGTATTTTTTAGGAAACGACTTAAAAAAAACAAATTTAGCTTCTTGGACTTGAAGCAAAAGACATCTACACTTACAATTGGAAATTTTTAGATGCTCCACTTCTTAAAATTGAGAACCCCAAGAATTTTCCATTCTTAAGAGGGGTACTTTCCTAATCAAAACCCTAGCTTGCTCAATAAGGACATGTGACTTTCCTGTTCTTCAAGATCTCAACTTTCCTCTTTTGAATCTTGAAGAACATCTATAAAGGGACAAGATCTAAGGGTGGTAGGAGGCATGAAGTAGTCATATGAATTTTATCTAGGTTATTATCTTAACAAGTCAATTTATTCTTAAATTCTAAATTGTAATTGTGGGTTATGCTTGATTGTTTATCTTTTTCTATGATGAATACTTCTCCTATAGAGGAAAATTTTTTTTGTTTATATTTTGATGAACCCTAGGTTGAATATGTAATTTGTTCTTCATTGATTTTACCATGTTATTTGATTTCTGGAATTCAATTGTGTTGTGCTTATTTGTTATCTTTAGTTAATAGTCTAGAATATTAATTCTTGATTTGATATTCATGCAAATTAATTGAAAGATTGGTTGTGTAAGGGGTTCAGTCAGAAGAAAGGGGTTGATTTTGATGAGATTTTCTCACAAGCGGTGAAGGTGTCTTCCATTCATGTTGTTCTCAATATTGCAGCTAGTTTAAACCTAGAGATTGAACAAATGGATGTGAACATGGCATTCCTTCATGGTGATTTGGAGGAAAAAATTTACATGGAGTAGCTTAAGGGTTTAAGATCAAGGGAAAGGAGCATCTTATTTGAAAATTGAAGAAGAGCTTGTATATGATGAAACAAGCTCCAAGGCAATAGCACAGGAAGTTTGACTCCTTCATGATTGATCAGGGTTACACCAATACTACATTAAACCATTGTGTTTTCATAAAGAAGTTTGCCATTGGTGCGTTTCTTATACTTCTACTATATGTAGATGATATGTTGATTGTTGGCTATGATGCCAAGCAGATTCCAAATCTAAAAACTGCGTTGAATAATTTTTTTGCCAAGAAAGACTTAGGACCCATACACTAAATTCTTGATATAAGAATCATTCGTGATAGGAAAAGCCAGAAATTGTGGCTATCACAAGAGAAATACTTAGAAAAGATGCTAGAGAGATTCAACATGAGGAAGGCAAAACCTATTTGTTCTCCACTTACATGTCACTTTAAACTCAATACTCAACAGTATCCTAAAAGTAAGGCAAACAAAGAAGACATGATGAAGACACCGTATGCTTCGGCTGTTGGAATCTAATGTATGCTATGGTATGCATTAGACTGGATATTGCTCATGCTGTTAGTGTGGTTAGTTGCTATCTCTTGAATCTAGGTAAAGAGCATTGGACTGCTGTTAAATGGATTCTCAGGCATCTTAGGAGCAATTTTAGGTTAAGTTTACAATTTGGTGGCAGCAAACCTATATTAGAAGGGTTTTTAGATACCGATATGGCTAGAGATCTTGATTCTAGGAAGTCCACTTTAGGTTATCTGATTATTTATGCAGGGGAAGCGGTGTCTTGGCAATCTAGGTTGCAAAAATGTGTTACTCTCCACCACTGAAGTAGAATATATAGCTATGATTAAAGCCTGCAAGGAGGTCTTGTGGAAGAAGAAGTTTTTAGAAGAACTAGGTCAAGAGCAAGAAGAATTGAGGATGTTTTGTCATAGTAGAGTGCTATGCATCTCAGTAAGAATCAAACTTTCAATTCTAGATCCAAACATATTGATGTCAAGTATCATTGGATTCGAATGTATTGGACTCAAAGCTTTTGAAGCTAGAGAAGATCCAGACTGATGACAATGCTTCAAATATGATGACTAAAGCTCTGCCCAAAAACAAGCTTGTTTGTTATAGACAGACATCATGTGTGATGGAACCCCCCATATGAGTTAGAGGGGGAGTTTGTTAGGTTATAGATCTAATCCATATGGGTCTATAATCAAGAAAATCCTAAATATATGTGATATATTTAGATGAAGATGTGGGAAATGAGCAAGTTTGTGAAGTAAACAAGACTTGGATGCTGTACACTTGCATTTGAGGAACAAAGGCTATCGGCCATCTTTGTATTCATTATCGGCATTGGAAATTGTAATTTTTGCCAAGAGCAGCCTATCTTCTGATGTCAGCTCTAGCTGGCATTGAAATGCCGAAATTTCAAAAGTTACCAACCTTGAGTTGATTTTGTGCTAGCTTGTGTTCCTCTTTTGTTGGTCCACATAAATACTCCTTGTTTGTTTTAAGGCTCTGTGGAGGCTATTCCTAAATTCTAGAGAGAGAGTCTAGAGAGAGAGAGAGGCCTCTTGTTATTAAAATCCACTGTTTGTGGTGAAGATCCGTATGATCCACTAGTTTATCTAGTGAAAAAAAAACTTTGTATGCTATTATTGTTAATAGTAGAAGATAATTTGTGCCACGGTCCCATAGTTTTTTCCTCAAATTGGGGTTTTCTACATAAATCCTAGTATTGTTATTTTTATTCTGCAATTTTGTTATGGTTTTTATTTTTATTCGCTACAGGCAAGAGGAAAAATCATTATGATTGTTTCTAGGTTAATTGGGGATTTTTCCTAACATATTTTAGGATCTTAGAATTTCTAGAAATCAAATTAGTGAATTTTAGGCTTTTTGAATTGGATCATAGGAATTTAAGTATCGAATTTGATAAATACGACTCATTTTGGATATTCAGAATAATTTAAATGATAAAAATATATGGTTCGAGTTTGGATTATCCTTGATCTATAATCTCAAATTAATTCAATTACTATGTTAATCAATTTGATTATATTATTATGATCAACTTAAGTTAAAATTATATCTTACAGTTTTACTGATTTAATTTACTATTGCTTTCCAATTATTATTATTTAGTAAGATCAAATTAAGGTTTATATTAGTCCATACAATCATGTTGTATTACATCATTTTCTTAATTTAGCTTATCAATATCTACTGTAAAAATAATGTTATTACCCTCGCGTGTCTTCTTATGTCCTTTCAACTTAACTTTTCAATTATAATGTCTATTGTAAAAAGTTATTACTCTGGTGTTTTTATTGCCATAAACAATTATATTGTATTCTTTCAAGTTAACTTTCCAATATCTATTGTAAAAATGTTATTATTGTTTCGTATGTTTTCAAGTTAACTTTTTCATAATAATATTGTAAGTATAAGCATTTTTATTATCATAGGTTCAATTAACTTACTCCTTTTAAAAGATTAAACAAAACAAAACCGACTCGTTTATAAGTATAAGCATTATTTCATATAATTTTTTTTTTCTCATTTAACCATTTTAAATTGACAAAAAAGTAAATCACAAATTAATAATTGTTTACTACTATATGGTCTTCTTTCGAGTTTACATCATACTAAGCTTTATTAAAATAAATTTCATTACATATTTTTCAATTGGTAAAATCTCACCAAGTTAATATACATTATATTTCTTAGAGAAGTATAAAATCACCTTAAAATCATTAAACAATTTCTTAAAATTCAGTATTTCCATAATGAGCATTTGTTATACGAGCTTATTCGTAAGAAACATATATTAAGTTATATTTATACATAAATTTTTAACAATCATATTGCAGAATAAATATCCGTGCATTATGTGGACTTGTGACAAATTTCCTAACTATGGGAAAAGATGACTTAAGGATTTTTTTCCCCTTAGAGTCGAAAGAATTTCCAAATGAAAACATTGTGGATATTAATCTCAAAAGGTGTAATATCAAAGGACTCAAAGCATATTTCAAGAAATTTAATATGGTTTAACACTCTATACATAAAAGAAGAAATAATTTGCATACCTAAAACTTAAAGGTCTTTACAACTCTATGTATAAAGGTTGATACAGTTTTGGGGTTGGGGCCTCGGATTCATGGATTGATTAACCTGAGAAGTCAGAAGTGTTCAATTGTAATTCTATTTCCCTTTAGATTTTATTTTTTAAAAGAAACCAAAAGAATGGAATAAAAACATATTTCCTTTCATTTTTTTTTCATATATCACCTAATATAAAATTAAATTTATATTTCATTCTATTTGGACTCTTTTTTTCCTTTTTCCCCGTCCATCTCCCTTTAAAAAATATATCTAATAGGTAATGCACATCATATATACATATATATATATATATATAGTAGGTAACTACTAATTATATTTTAATATATGTATAAAACAGAGGGTAGATTGTAAAGCAACTATCACTTATGCAGCAGTCACGTGTTACAATGTCATTATTAATTATACAAAGATACATATATTACACATGGTATGATGAAATTCCAGCGTATGGGAATCTGTTTCTATCGTGGCTTAATTGATCAGATGGAGTTACGTTGCCGTATTAGTAAGGAAGAAGAGTTTGCTTCAGAGGGTATCTGGGCCAGATCTAAAAAGTCCATGGACTATTGTGTTTTACGAGATGAGATTCTTTATTTGGATCTTGTTATATTCATTTGTTTCTCCAAAACAACATTGGACAGACAAGGTTACACAGGGAATGAGAATTCCCATCTCTTCGACCCCTCGCCATTGGCCCCTATCCTAAACGCAATCTACTTGCAATAATATCTCATTTCTTTGTTCTTCGTTCATTTTATTATAATAAAAATTTTATTATGATTTTATTTTTTATGAATAGTTATGATGATGTTTAATTAATTAAAATAATAATTTCATAAAAAATTTTATTACAAAAAATATTCAATAATTATTCATTACTCAAACCTGAGAATAGTATTTTGATAATGGAAGAGATTTTTCTTTTTTCAAAATACCTTTATCTAAACAAAAAAATATAAAAAAAATCATATTATATTTATATTTCTTTTTTTTGCCCATTATATTATATTTGTATGTCGTTCATCCGTAATATCTATTATAACCCTATTTATCTAACGGAGTAAACAGCCTGGGCAGTACTTTTATCCGTTCCTACACCAAATTCTCCCATTAAAACCTTAAACCAATAGCTTATTCCCACGAATCATTTATCCTGTCCTCATATTGACGAAGTTCATTTTAAATATGGGAACGGACCAACTTAATAAACTCCACTTTCCTTATCCTGTCACCACAGCATTGCATGTTTTGCCCTTATAAGGAATTCTCCTCAAAAAGCATGATAATTCATCATTGGTGTTGAGTCCATAATAGAGGTTTAGTGACATGTCAAAGAAGTTAAAGCAACATTTAGTTGTAAGAACATGAATGGATAAGAGGATTAGATAATATAATACAAGAAGTGCTGGATAATATAATTTTTTAGTACTATATTTGGTATGTATGGTACTGAACAGTATTAGATAAAATTCTTATTAATAGATTTTATTTTTATTCAGATTCGGTATTTTTATATCATAAAATATAAGAGATAAATATTTTAAATTTTGTTCAATCCCATGTAAAAGTTTTGTTCAGTTTCATATACATTTTATAAGTTAAACATGGAACAATGACCTTTAAAGAAATATCCAACCAAACGCTACCTAAATCTCCATTATTAGGACGGAAACTAAAGAAAAAAAGGAAAATGGTTAAAAAAAATGACATAAGAGGTGTTATGAAAAGTTTTATGGACAACTTCAGATTTAGAGATCCATTTGATAGTCTCTCAATCATATGTAGTCTACAATTATACTATAAAAGAATTATTATAATAGCAGTCTATGATCTTGTTAATGTAATCATTTAAATTAATCATTTGATTATTAAAATAAATAGAATAATTGATATGTTAGGTATTTTAGTGGTGAGATCATTAATATGAATCCGACTCATTTTATAATCGACAAGACCATAAAATTTTTCAATAACATTATTAGTACATAATTTTTTTTTCTCTTATAGTCTGAAATATTTATTGTATATGAAAACATTTTAAGGGGTAAATTGAGACAAAGTGTCTCGATTGTGTAGAAAACTGAAACTTTATGAATGGATTAGAGTGACTTTCCTATAATAGTCATAATTGTCGGTATCTTAATTGAGTAAAATAATGAAACCTCGTAAATGGGTTATGGTGGCTTTCACAACAAAGCTATGAATTCCCATTTATGGTATTAAGCTCGAACGGCTCGGAATCGTGTCGTCCTCAAAAGGTAATAATCTATAAATTTAAATAGAATAAGATGACCCAATATCATTATTTTAAAGGCAAAGAATAAGGAATGATTCTCAAACAATTAAAAAAAAATGATTATGAGTTTATGACAAATCCTTGTTGAGCTAAAAGGTATTTCAAAAGGTCTAACCATCTTCTTGGATTATTTTATTTAAATAGACATATATTTCAGCTCATAAAAATACTTGAGAGAGATTAGGGTCTTCATTAGAAAGCATTAAGAAAACACCAAGCAAAGCCTCACTTCTTTTGCACATCTTCCTCCTCCTCCAGCAGTCCAATGCGTGGCTGTGAAGAACAATTCTTCTTAGGAGGAATCCTCCCCATGTCGACAAATTAGGAGTTTTACATCCATCTAACGCATGATTCAGCTACAACTATTGCTATCACAATCAAACAACTCAACATACAAATGCAAATGTACACTTTTATCTAAAGAGAGAGGACAAATTATAAGGTTTCATAATAAGGATATCAAGTTTTAAAAGGAAGGGAGATTGTGATACTCTTATATGTGAACTTCTGCATGCCGATTTAGGGATGAACCGGGATAACTGATGAGCCAAGACTAAAGCCGGTGATCCTATTTCGACTCAATTTAGAGAAGAGGTTGAAAAAGGGCAAGAATTATAACTAGGGTGTGGATCCTATCATTCTTCCATGATGATATATTATTGGAGGTAACTGAATTCTTACTAAATAGGGGGAAGAGCTAGGCTAAATTCACTTTGTTAATAAAAGTTAAAAACCTTTGGTTGAAATGGTTAAAATAGATCAGTCTCCATTGCCTTAATTGTTGACTACTTTTTATTTAAAGTGTTGCACTTTCTAACACTTGCTTCAATAAGAAAATTGCCATGGGTTGGCATTTTAATAAAAAATCAGGGTTTTCTTTGTTTTATTAGTTATAAATGGTATTCATAATGTTGGTTAAATAAATCATTGAGATTTTGTTGGGTTTGTAGAACCGTATATATAGAAAATAATGACACAAAAAATGATTCTCTAGCTGAAACTTATTTTAAATCCATGTAATGGTATATTTATCATTTAAACATGTTATTACATGTTTACAAATATTACTAAAAATGAAAATCTAAAAGTCAAAGATAAGTGATATACAAACTGACCTTGGTTAGACAATATATGCAATCATCACTAAATTTGTGCATGGGACTAGAAGACCTCCTCTAACCAACAATACCCCAATGGGCTAACACAAACCACCATCGGAGGCAATCATAAATTAGAGTTCCTCTATGATAATACACATTGATTCGCAATTATATTTGGGAAATAGGTAGTATTAAGCTAGGAAAACTACTTGGTTTCACAACAGAGGGAATCCAATGGAAGATAACAATAAATAACCAAGTAAGCAAAACAAGAAAGACTTTGGCTTACGCTCAGGGTAGTGCTACATACTCACAAGATGGAGCACCAAGATTTATTAAGGAGCATCTTTGGAATATTTCTCAAATTAAGGATCCATTAACATGTGTTTCTATTGCCTCGCAAATTATTTATGCCTCACCCACTTAATCACTCGACATTATTCATAATGCTACATCAAATACACATATGAAACTCTCCTTACACGGACTTAATTATGGGTTTAAAGCCGTCAGACTTTTTTTTTAAAATTAATTAATAGCTGCGATTGTACAAGTACTAACCTCATGCTCATAAGATGGCTCATAAGATTGGTGCCATCTTTATGAATCAAATCCAATTTATTTTTGAAATGTAATCTCATTTAATCAACTTCCTAGTTTTTGAAAAATCTCGATTTTTCGATCAACTTTTACTTGAAAAACCACGCTCTAATTAATTTATTTTTAACATCTTCGTCTTTTGATCAAATTAACTCGAAATCAAATTAATTTATTTTAAATGGATTCATCCAAATTTCTCAATGCCTGTTCGTAATCCAATAACCCTCACATTGTACAATGATCTTTTAGGTCTAATTTGCAACAACGATACTATATAATAAAACGAATTCTCAAAGTATATTGCTATATCCTTTGAGCCATTTGATGCTCCAAGAAAACCTCATGTTTTTAGCCTACCGTAAACTACAAATGTGGCAATATCTCTTTATTTATGTATTCAGAATCAATTCATGCTTAATGGATCATCACAAATTTAATCTTTTTGCTTGAGTTTTCAACGCAACTTAGACTCTATTAGGTTACCATGGAGATGGAAAGTCAAGACAATTTTACCTAATCAAGTGGCATAATATGCACAATCTCTAATTAGGATAAACAAAGTCCATCATAACTCGTTACTACTAATCGAGCTCAAGCTTACCAAGCTTAAGTAGCTCATGAGTGGCTCAATTCATTTACAACTCTATTTACAATAAAATTTATGATTTATTTCTATTATGGTTTGTATAAATATTGTTTTATTTAAATATTTATTGGTTTGGGAAAAAAAGAAAAAGAAAAGAAAAATGTAATTATTGGTTTTTCAAAACCTTATATATTAAAGCCTGGTCATAATATAGATTTCTAATATTTTTACCAATTTATACCTATTTTTCAAGGGTAAAACACAAATAACCCCTTAAACTTTGACCTTCGTATGAAGTTTTTCTTGAATTTTCAAATGTTGCAATTTTTCTTATGAATTTCAATAACGTAACAAGTAGCCTTAAAAGTTGAAAATGACCCACTTATAATTTGATATTGGTGTCAAAATATCCGTTAAACTTATTAAAATATGCTTTAACATCTGCTAAATTTTGATCTTAGTGTGGTTTTATTAAACTACATGATCGAGACAATGGTACGTAAAGTGTTTGCACTTTTAATTTTTGGCAATTTAATGTCCATATTTGGATTTTGACAAATTAATACTTGTATTTTTAAATTATGTGCAGTTTAATATTTATGTTAAATAATATTTGATCGAAATTTATTTTGATAATGAGATAATGGCAGATAATTGGTAAAATGTTACCAAAATCTAAAGATACAGTACTAAGTTAACAAAATTGCCAAATATTAAAAGAACATATATTTCGTCTGCCGTCATCTATTATAAAAATATACATCTATCAAATATTATTTAATAAAAAGATTGAATTGCACATCTTTTAAAAGTATAAGTACTAATTTATCAAAATCTACAGACGATATACCAAATTACTAAATATCGAAAGTATATGTACTTAATCTATCTTTATCCCTATAAGATTAAATATCCTTAATAATGCCAATTTAATTAAAATATGATAGTATTATTATAATATCTAAAAGTTTAGAAAATATATCCAAGTGAAAATTTAGAAAGTACACTTACACTTTCCCCTCTCTTAAGTGAAGGGAAAATTGCGTCCGAATTCATCCCAATTAAAAACCGATGTTTCGACATGCTCAAATATATACATACATATATATTATATATTTGCAATAATGACTTGCTTCTTCACAAGAAGCTTTCGGTGAATAATCATGTCGTTATCCATCAGAGGATGATATCAACTTGCCCGAAAGGACATGCGTGACGCTGCCTTTTTCCTTGCTTTGACAAAATAACTTAAAGCTATGAAACAAAAATCTCTTAGCCGATTCACTAGTTGCGGCTTAGGTTTATGATTTTTACCTTTTTTTGTGTTTTTATTTTGATTTATGATCACCAGAAATCGATGATTAATGGTTAGTCAATTTGATATATATAAATATATTATATATTATATATAATTAATCTTTTAAATATATATATAGATAATGATAAAAACCTTAAATCTATTATAATTTGAAATATATTGTAATTGAAACTTTTTTATGTTAATTGTTATGTTGTTGTTAGTTTATATTAAGAATGAGACATCGAGTTTTAATTTGTCTAATGTTGTATTAGATTTATATTCTTTATATATTGATTTTGTAGTTATTTGATTTGTTTATTTACAATTTTTTAATGTAATTATGAAACAAAAAACTTTAATTTTTCATTATTATGACTAAAATTACGGTTAATGAATTTTTTTTTTTTGTTAACTATTATGTTGAATGGTTAAAAACTGAAAAAAAAAAAAATATTAATTGAATAAAAGATTAATCATTAAAGTAATTAACTATTAATGATAGAACAATTTAGATTTACAATATTAAAAAATCTATCATTTTGATTTGATTCAAAATTCAAAAAAAAAAAAAAAAAATCGATTAACAGAACCACACATATCCTACAAGTTATACCTGCATCGAAGAGATTCTCGTATATACTTTGACGAACATGATAATGCTTCGTTTCGTAGCCCCGTGGAAAGTGTCGGCAAAATATCGTCTACGTAATGGCGATGTTAGATTCGAAAGAATATATTGGGATGAGAATTAACTATTTCAAAATGACTGTTTGATTAGTGTTCTCGTAAATAAATATATGGTATGTGTGAAAAATAAAAAATAAATTTTTTAAAATAATATAGATAAATGAGTCTATTTAAATGTTTTATTTTTTATCTATATTTATATTTAATTTAATCTGATGTGTTTAATTTATTTATAAATAAAAACTAAATATTTATATTTATATTTATTCATTCATAAATAATTTATTTAAAAACATCTAAGTGTTGCGTACACAGCGGGAAGCAGACCCTAATTTATGATAAATGATAAGGGTCTATTCAAGAAAAATAAAGTAAGGCATTTTACGGTTCCGAATTGATTGCTACTACGGTTAACCTAGGGAAGATAATTATCAGGAATCTCAGTGTCATAATTAACACTGGTAACAGAGGTGTAACCAGGTAGAAATTCATGCGCGCGCAATGTTTGGAAGTTCGAGACCTTCAGAATTGTCAACCCACCAGTCTTATAATAATAATAATTATTATTATTATTAAGACAAGCGTTATGTGAATAATTCAAACGTTGGCAGGTTATCCCACATAGGTTGCATGCGATCAACATGCAGTGATGGGCTCCAATCCACAATTCTCAAGTATGGTTGTCAGTTACCAATTTACCTCAAGATCCCAACCATGCGCCCTTATAGGTTTTTCAAGGTTTTAATTTTTTGTAATTGTAGACATCCTATTTTTTTATTAAGACTTTAGTTTATGATGAACATGAGTGTTACATTAAGCCCACAAATTGCAGTTTGTTTAAAATAAAAAAGAATAATAAATATATTATATGTACAAATATATATATATGATGATAATAATAGGTTCATGTAAAAAATATAAAATAATGTTAGATAAAAAGTAATTTAGGCTTAATGTAACACAAATCTTAATTATAAATAAGCCTTGGATCCAATTAAATAGGTCACAATGGGTAAGCCAATTTAATTGAGTCTAACAATTGAGCTTTAAATATAATATGTTTGCAACTTATATTGAAACACCAACCAACAGTTTATATGGATAAGTTATTGCATTGCATATATAAGATTAGGCGTGTTCGAGCTTGGACAAAGGTAATTAGCCATTTATTTTCTTCTTTGGCCGGAACGTCCCATGTGGCATGCCATGATTGGTACGATGACATCATGCATGTTGTCGTCATCTTCAAGCTTGGATAGGCCAAGATTAGCATCCCTTTCATGTTCAAACAACTATCTTCATGGCCAATTTTGACCCCATTTTGTTTCGTCATTTCACTAAATAAATGGTGAAATGATAAATTATACATGGAATACGAAGAATCCATATCAAAAAGTGATCTCGACTCATAGTTTTTGGCTATCAAATTAAGGCTAAAAAATTGGGAAAAATGTTAAAGGTTGATGAACTTTGATCACCATTATGACAAAGCAATTAGCCTTTTATTTTTTCTTTGGCTAGAATGTGCTACGTGGCACGCTATGATTGGCTATGATGATGTCATGCATGTCGTCATCATCTTCAACCTTGGATAGGCACGCCTTCCATGTTCTAAAGACTGTCTTCATGGCCAATTTCGACCCCTTTTTCTTTGTCATTTTACTAAATTAATGGTGAAATGACAAAGTAAACATAGAATACTTAAATCAAGACCAAAAAGTGGTCTCGATTCATAGTCTTTTGGCAATAAAACTAAGGCTTAAAAATTGGGATAAATTTTGAACATAAATGAACTTCGATCACCATTAATGATGATTTTGAACAAACTAAAGTGTAATGAAGCTTCGTGGAAGCATCATTTGTCCAATGTGTTGAAATATTTATTTGAATTTGCAACAAATTTATGAAATTATAATTTAATCGAAGTCAAAGAGAAACCCTAATTTCATCAATTTTAATTTAAATGACTTTAACACATTTTTATGTTTTTGTTCATGCTCCAATCCTACAAATTGGAGCTTGAACAAACCATTCACGGTAAAGCAATAGCATCAAAATCACTCAAAAATTTCGAATCAAGTAAGTTCTTGGAAGTTAAAGTTTTAGAGAAATTTTATGTGATTTGGGTTGATGTAGGCTAAATTGAATGAATCCATCACCATAGGAGCATTTTTAGTGAAGTGGGTTATCATTTGACAGCTTGAGATTGATCCAAGGATCTCTAGCCATCGTCATCATAGGAGAGCAGCATTGTTGATTAAAAATCACCCTTTCATGGATGTTTTTAGGAGAAATTGACACCACCGGAGTGTCCAACACCCTCAAATTAGCTAAGGACGGCAAAACCCTAGTTCGAAGAACCACCGAACAGGTGATAATCGACACGTACGACTGCTTCTATTGGCCCGATTCGAGTTCGACCTGACCTGGATCCATACCTGCGTCCCATCCGATCCATCACTCCCATCCAATCCGTCCGCATTTACTTGAAGCCTTACACCAGGTATGTTGATTCCATACTTTACTTTATCTTGATGTGTATATAAAAAAAAAAAATAAAATACTATTTAAATTAAATAATGGAAGAAGGAAATAGTATATGAAAAAGAGATAATAATGAAAAATAAATGAAAAGAAAAGAGATGGTGAACTTACAGAGATTCATATAAATAAAAAAAAAATGTATTAGGATATAAATAAATAAATAATATGATAAATTATAAAAACATGACATGTGTTATTGGTGTTTTACAAATAGGTGACTCGTGTTATATTTTTTAACAAAAAGATGACTTGTATTTTCTAATTAAATGTTAATATTGATTTGGTTACATGTGTCATAATACTATTGATCCAAATCAATAATTTTTTTTTTTTTTGTAAGAACACAGCCTAAGGCTAGAAAAACAAACTAAGTAACAACAGAAAACCATACTATCCTAATCTAACAACAATCCTAAGCAAAGAGGAGGATTAAAAAGACAAATCTTCATTAGAGAGGGAAATGGGAAAAGTGAACCATTTAAGCACTTCTATTTGCAGCTCTATATATCTAGTTGACATGGACCTCCTAATCCAAATTAATCCATCTACAAATTTGAGATAATAACTGATGGGATTGATCAAGTTTATGGGAAGCAGAAATCATATTTGCAACCTCCTTTGAATTTGTTTACAAGGTAACTTTCTTCAGATGTAACTGCCACCCAACTTGGAAACCAGCAAGGCATGCCCATATTTTTGCAGTTAAAGGCTAGTAACATACTATTTTTTGTGCAAAACTAGCTTGCCATTATGTAGTTTCATTCCTAATTACTCCCCTAATGCAGCTTTGCCCATTCACAAGTTATAAGAATCGTCAACGTTAATCTTAATCCAGCCCGTTTCAAGTCTCCCCTAGTTTTTCGAGTGATCATAATTTCTTAGCTTCCTAACTAATCTAGTACGATCAAAAGCTTAGGTAAATTCTTCAGGTTGATTCACTATACTCGCTATAGGATCATCAAGAATATTATGGCCATTTTCAAAGGTAAGGTCATTTCTCCATTGCCAAAAACACTAAGCAATGGTAACAAAAAGTATAGGCTAACTTACACTTTGAAAATTGCTTCCGACATGTAGTCTCAGGCTACAAAAAAACCCAGCTACTTTCGTCCAGTAAGATGAATTTTTACTAATATCTCCTATCTATAATTTTCATCTAAATAATTATAGCCATATTACCCTCGTGAATAGCATGCAAGATTGACTTGTTATCTCCATTCCAACAATGCAAGTATCAGATCCACTATTAAACCAGTTGTTGTAGGATTGCACTGTACACAATGGACTTCTAGCAAGTAACCAAGCAAAACTCCTCATTTGCTGAGGAACCTTAACTTCTAGATGCATTTCCAATCAAACGGAGGAAAAGTGCCACTATGATGAGTTAATAAGTCATATGCAGAACTTATGGAAAAAAGTGCCACTTTTACTAAACATCAAAGTTGGAGAATCTTGACCATTACAAGAGTTGGAGGGGAGGAATAAGACAAATTAAATTACATACTTCAACAGAGAGAACTCGAGACAACTTCAAACAATTCTAATTACCCGTTTCATCTACAAAAGTGCAAACTTTCTAATCCATATCACTACTAGATAGAGTTATCATGGCATGATTTATAAGGGTGCCTATACCTAGGTATCAAGCTACAATCTAATTTTCCTACTATCCCTTACTAACCATGAAATTCCTTGCTCTACATGATTCCAAACTGAAAAAATCAATCTCTAAGTGGAAGACAAAAAGTTTGATTAGTAGGGCTAGTCAAAGAAGCAAAACCATGCTAGCCATACTTATTTGTAATCACCCAAACCCAAAGTGTATCAAGACAACTAACAATATGCCAACCTAGCTTGATAAGCAGAGCTTCATTCATTATAGAAGCGTATCTAACTCCCAATCCCCCATCTACTTTCTTTTTACATAGTACCTCCCGTTAACTAAATGAGCTTTCTTTATATCTTTGAACCCCACACAAATGATCTAATTGTTCTATCAATCTCATCTGGTAGCTTCATTGTTTGCATCTACAAAATAAGAATAGATTGCAAGATTGACTTTGCTAGAGTGATATGACTTGCCATGAAGAGAATATTGACTTTCCAACCTGCAAGCTTACTCTTTACCTTCTCAATGATATGTTTATAAGTGTCCTTCGTCACCCTACCATGAACCATGGGGGAGCCTAGATAATTTCCCTAAATTCTTTGTAATTGTAAAGCCCAAAGATTTTCTAATAGAATCCCGAAGACTCGAGTTCAGATTTTTGAAAAAGAAAATCCTCGTCTTATGTTTATTCACCTTCTTACCTGAGCACAAATAGGAATCATTAAGTACTGACTGAATAAAATTTGCTTGATCCTTGGAGGCTTCAGGAAAAAGTAACAAGTCATTTGCAAAAAATAAATGAGATAAAAGAGGTCCATCTTTCCTCAAACGAATTCCTTTCCACTTAGCCCTTATAACAGAATCTTGGATCCCATGAGCTAACCATTCCATACACAGGACAAATAAATATGGGGAGATAGAGTCTCCATGTTGAATTCCTCTCATGGATTAAAGGGATATGTAATACCACCATTCTAAAGTAATCGCATAGATGAGATAGAAGCACATATCATAATAAGATCAACCAAAGGGCTAGGAATACCTATAAGTTCAAGAGTTTGCCCGATGAAGGACCAACTAAATCGATCATATGCTTTTTCAAGATCCACCTTGATCGCTATCCACCCCTTACATCCCTATTTTTCCTTCATAAAATGAACAACTTCCTAGCTGTAATGGTATTATCAGTAATTCTCCTACTAGGAACAAAGCTACTTTGGGTCATACTAACTAGTTTCTCCATCAACTCCTTAAGTTTTTAGCAATAATCTTCGTAATAGCCTCATAAATGACATTACACAAGCTAATTGGTTTAAGCTTGTCAAGGTCATAGGATTATAAACTTTTGGGATCAACATAATAAAAGTATCATTCAAATTAAGAGGAAGCATATACATTCGAAAAAAGTCTTTGACTACTTTAAATAGAAAATCTCCATCAATATTCCATTGGGACTGAAAAAAAAAATGGGCTTCACCTATCTGGTCACAGGGCTTTAGAGCTTCCATATCAAAAATAGCTTTTCTGACCTCTTTCCTTCAACTTCATGACAAAGTATGTCTAACTCGGCCTCCCCAAGCCTTAGAAAATTATGTTGCTAGGAAAGAAATGAGGTAGTATTGTTCTCTTCAATGTAAAGAGTTGAGAAGAATTTTACCACCGTGTTCTTTAGCTCATTTTGATCCTCGATCCATATTTTATTATCATCTTGCAACTTCTCAATTCTATTCCTTCTTCTTCTAGCAATAGTGGAGAGGTGAAAATAGCGAGTATTTCGATCCTCCTGACTTAACCGCTTAGATCTAGACTTCTAGAACCATAATACCTCCTCTTGGTGAAGCACGATTTTGATAAAGATTCCGATCCATCTTATGCTCCAATGCCTACAAACAACTTAAAGTATTTTTGCTGAGAATATAAGTTTCCAAAAAGCATTGATTCTACTCTTGCAATTTCTTCCTTAGCAATTCATAATTAACAACATAATCTTCATTAAAGGTCCAATTATCTTGAACAAATTTACTGAACAAAGCATGAATAAACCAACAAGCATTAAATCTAAAAGGCTTTTTTTCCTCACTCTAGAGGATCGGTCCCTTTTAGCTTAAGTAAAATTGGTTTATGATTTGACTTAATCATTGGTAAATGGTGGACCACTAATTCTTCACAGTACGTTCTCCAAGCGTAATTACAAATAACTCTATCCAATCTTACTTGCAAATTACTTTTTCTCTAGTAAATCTTGGACCTACATAACCTAGATAGATGAAGCCTCCGACCTCTAAAACTTCTTGAAATTCCTTACATTTTGAATTATTTAAGGGCATGCAATTTTCTCTTCTATAGACTGATACACATTAAAGTCTCTAGTTACATCCCATAGGGAAGATAAACATCTGCTAGTATCAATAAGGAATTCCTAAGTTGTTTTCAGATTTTAGCCATTGGATTAGCATATGCAGCCATAAGAAACCCTTTAGATTGGTTTTTATTTCATTGCATATGAATCCACTTATCCCTATAGCTAATTACAGTATGTGATGTATAGCTGATTCCATAACACCCAAATGCATCTGGAGAACCTTTGAGTGTGGACAATAAACCATTTATCATAATCCAGTTTCCTGATAATTTTCTTTTCTTTAACACCATTAATACGAGGTTCAGAGATAATAAAAATATCGAGCTTCACTCTACTCTTTAGATCCTTAAAACATCTTTTAAAGAGAGAGCTACGTGTTCCTAACAATTCCAAGCTACCACTAACATAATAATAATCAACATAAAAAATAAAGAACACAAGAAGAATTTACGCAAGGGAGCTCTAAAGGCCAAGCACACCCATTTCATCAGGGGTAGAGAAACTACTCCTTCCTAGTAGTTTATATCCTTAATCTCATTCACCATTCTGCATCACTTAGGGAATGTTACATACACTCATCCTTTTCAAGTTTTAACATCCAACACTATTTTTTGCCCAGATAATGAGGCTTCTTACTGGTAAAAGTATTTAGACATTTAAACAGTACAGGAAAATTAGAATCAATATTATTTAACAAGAAAAAGGGGTTCTTAGTCACTTTCGTTGAACTATTAGTAACATCCATTAAGGGTCTTCTTGGCATATTTAGGCCAACTTTCGAATTTCTCTGGGTCTTAGTAGAATCAAAGTTACTGGGCTTATCATACACTAATCCCAATTTGTTTTGGGTTTCATATTGATTTGGGCTCGACAAATTATCTTAAGCACCTTTACCTTTCCCTTTAGAATTTCTCATACTTATTTTACCCCTTGAATTTTCTGTCTTTACCTAAATTAGTGCCTGTGAAGACCATATATGGTTCCTTTGAAGTAGGATTTGTCATCACTTCCATAATAGTATCTTCTTCGATATTATCATTCAAAATGTCAAACCACGATCTTGTAAATTTAGTATTTCCCAATTTAGATAGATTCCTGCATTATTACTTTCCTTTTTCAATCTCTCTCAATTCCATTGCAGAGCCATCATCCATGGGCCAAACAAGGACTCACCATTGCTAGACTCTGGTAGACTAACATTATTCTGATAAGGAATTCCCATAGTTTTAGTCTTAGTATTATTGAAATTTGCCATCACATTTTATTCTCTATTCTTAATATAGCATAAACTAGAGTTATGTCCTACACATCCACTAGAGAAACAAATCTATAGAATTCCCTCATATTTAACCATGTGCTAGCACCCATCCAATTGGAATTTTGGAATTAAGGGCTTAGATAAGTCTAATTGAACAGCAACATGGGCAAACTTACCCCTTTGTGCCGAAATTGTATTGAAATCAACCTTTGAAGTCTTTCCAATTATATTTCCAATTCTAGTGAGAACTACTTCATGATAGTACTGTAATGGCATATTTAGGAATCGAATCCAAATTGCAGCGTTGGAGATAGACGCTACTGATGCCTTGAATGTTGGAGACCATTGTTGCACAGATGATGAATGATCCATAATTACCCATGGACTATCAAGGAGAGCTTTCAAGACATCATTATCATTAGACAATTGTATAAGGAAAAAACCGATTCTCCATATCAATAACTGTAACGACCCATTCCTTTAAATCCCGAGACTTAGAGTATCGAATCCATAACCACATATAACGTTTTCACATTATATGTAAGGTTGTCCTAAAACTAACAGTTTAATTTTGTCTGATCAAATCCATGATACTTTGTAAAGAACTTTTTAAACAAAACAAGATTGCTAACAGAAGCAATCTATACATACATTTACATTGTATAAACATCGTTTAGTGCCAATATGAGACACTACAAAAATTACATGTTTTCTCAAAACATAAGAATCCTAAAGGATCTTAAGGTCATTACAAAAAGAAATTGGCTTAACTAACAAGCCTTCTATACATAGCTTTTCCTTAGCAAAAAGTCTTCCAAAAGTCCAGGGTAATCGTATCCTATTCGTCCCACTCATCCAGAAATCTCTCGAAATCGGACCCATAGCCTAAGTCATCATAATACTCGTCTCCAATACCTGCAAAGCAGCAAAAGTGAGCCAGAGGCCCAGTACACAATAACCAATGCAAAATAAATCATCAAGTCAATGTAATGCATCACTAGGCGGTGATTATCTTTATTACACTTTCTTTCACAAAAAAACAAGAGGGTGTTCAAACCTCGGTCACGCTTCGGGAATTCAGGGATCCTGAGTAAGCAGCTGCTCAGGGGGTTGATATAAGCAGTCCGAAATATTTATATCTCCTATATCTATTTCATGAAGAGAAAATTAGCTTCATTTAGGGTTTAAAGCCGTTGCCCGACTTACTTAAAACTCAGTCCATAACATGAGCCTAGTTCAAGTTCCCATAAACTTTGAACTAAATCATGGTATTTCCCCTAAGTTTAAGCAAACGTTACACAGATACTATTCCCCCCTATCGGCTACCACTTACCAAAAGAATCGCTATTGCATCATAGCGTATCATTGCATCATGGTAAAGTCATTGCATCATGACTTGGTTAAGCGCCTAACTAACATGTCATTGCATCATGACAGGTTTGCTGCTCCTCGGACCAGATTAAACAGCGTAATAGACATCCAATTCATTCAAATGTTAAGCCGAATCAATTAGGTCAAATCAGAAATGCCTGGTCCTAGCAAACATCAAACAAGTTATTGCGTACCTGAACCCGTTAGTATACAACTAGGATCTCTCGGTGATGAACTAACCGAAGAATCCTTAACTGAAATAGAAATATCACAATAATCAATGAATCAACAATTATAGATTTCATTCTCACAATTATATTCATATTATCTATATATATCATAAATAAATCAAAGAAATTTAAATAATTGAATACAAGTCATAAACAAGCATTTAAAGGTCCTATTATATCATAATCGCTTAATAAATACTTAATTGCTCAAATACAAACTTTGGAAAATTTTAGAAAAAGTTTTTAAAATTCAAAAGCACAGGGGATAGGCCAGCAGCCAAAGCCGGCGGCTTTGAGCCAGTGCTCGATTAACTGGAAATCAACACTGCCAGCGCTGACAGTGTTCAAGGGTACGCCGCCTGCCTTTGCATCCTACGCCGACGGCCTTGAGCCGGCATAGAATCCAAAACCAAAATTTTCAAAAACGTCCAGAGAGGTCTAAGCCGTCCGCTTACCTAGATACGCGGGCAGCTTTGACACATACGCCGACGGCCTTGATTCCCGCTGCCGGCATACAATATGAACGAAAGAACGCCGGCTGACTTTTCCAGCGAAAGCCGGTGGCGTTCAGCCAGCCTTAAGAAATTTGAATCCAACGCTGCCTCTAAGCCGGCGGCGTTGAATTCCTAGGTGCCGGCGTACGTTCTAAAAACAGGCTTAAACGAAAATTCTCAAATCCCCTGTTTTTCCACTTTGTAAAATTCTATCCTAATACACTTTAAACTTCCTCAACCACACTTCCAACTTCATATACTCACTCCTATCTATACTACTCAATCCTAGCAACTCAAATCAAGAATTCAACACAATTAAACACTTCAATTTCCACTTCAATCCAATCTAGATCTTCCTACACAATTCCTCTTCACATCCTCCCAATGCTTCCCATCATTTCTACATAACATGCACATCCTCACATACTTATAAAACACATTCATAACTCATCCCAAGCATGAACAAACAATTTGGATAACATTTATTCATTCCAATGAAGAATTCATGCAATTACTTCAAGAAAGAAAAACAAAACAAAACAACAATCATAACTAAATCAATTCAAATAATTATATATATACCTTATCTTGAGAAAAAACTTTGATTTTTAAACTTGATATTGACCTTGACTTGAGCTTGGAAATGGAATTGAAGGAGGAAGAAGAAAAGAAAGAAAGAAGAAGCAAAATTCGTATAAAAGTGAGTTGCCCCCAAAAAGTAGTTCAATTAAGCATAATTAGGCATTAAACATATTCCAAAATTGCCCCTTAAAGTATATATAAATTTAGGATGCATTTGGCATGAATTTGAATCTCATTTAGGCTTAAATAAGCATGAATGCTAACTTAACTAACACCTTAATGTATAAAAGACATAACTAATAATTTTATTACACACACACATTAATACATATAAAACAAAGATATTAATTTCAATGTATACATGCAAAATAATATATTTTAGAGTACTAGCAACCTAACCATGCTCATTCAATTCAACAATTTAAAATAATTAAATAAACACATAAAATTTAAATAGAATTGAAATCTAGGTCATTTCAATAATGTTAAAATCTCCTACTGGTTTCTAGAGTTCCTTGATTCTATTGCAAAGGTTATGGTAATCAATAGAACGCCTTAACAGTTTAACTCCCACAAACTAGCTCCATGGCTTCTCCAAAATTTGATGCAGTTTAGAAGAAAGTTCAATATGTGGCCCTTGATCATGCACCATAACATGGAAATCATTATCATCAATGGACTCTAATAATGGGTCTACCAAATTTTTTCTTGAGTCTATCCTTATAAGATGAATAGGATTCATTCTTATCATTTAAACCTTTATCCGCCCTGTCTTCTTCTTCTTTTGATATATTTATGAAATCTCCATCTAAGTGATTTGAAGATGTTTGGAAACCATATCCTCATTATCACCATTATGAAGCATATCAGATAATTCTTTTTTGTCTCTAAATTTAACCTTTCTCTTTGGATCATCTCCATCGTTAACAATTTAATAAAAATGTAATAAAGGCTTAATGACTCTTACAATTTTCTTGGTATAAAAAATAAAACAAAGTAAATCAATTAACTTAAAAAAATGATATTATTATCAAATAAATAATAAAAAGTTAAAAATAAATAAATAAATAAATAAAATGAACAATACAAGGCATGGAACATGGTCTCCATCTAATCAAGACTAAAACTCCATTTCCCAATCAATGATCATTGGACTTACCTCACATCTTGACCTCAAAGACTAAAACTTCATTGCAGCATAAGTCACCTCTCTCTGAAACTTCTCTTACTCTCACTAATTTTAGAACTCCACAAAACACCATCTCCATCTCCACCAAGCAGCCGCCTTCATCACTGAACTCAACTTCATCGAAACTACCATCTCCTTTGAAAAAAATTAAATCTTTCTCAAACCACTTTAGTTGTGGTTAGATCATATATAGTTGCCCGTATTAAGGTTTTTAAGTGTAAAGATCACAATGTAGTTGGTGGTTTGTGCTAAGGTCGCATAGTTGTGGGTAGTTAGTGAACTTCAGCAATCGAAAAAAAAAAAAGAAAAAAGAACTTTAGCTTGTCTTAGATCTAGGCTTTTTTGAATGAATTAGATGAAAAGATTTAATTTTTATGAATCTTTACATGCCTAAGAGTCAATCCAAAGCAAAATCTTGCTTGATTTTGCCCAAAAGTGGAGGAGAAATTTGAGTGTAGAAGATGGGTTCCTTTAGAGAAAAGAAATTGACGAAAAGTTTTAGTTTTATTTGAGTGAATCTAGTGATGTGAATGTACTATACATCATGAGAATTTTGAATGCAATTTGTGTTAGAAGCTCTATACCATTTTTGATTTTTTTCAAAGCCTTAGATTTTTTTTTATATACCTAAAACGCAAACTTTCAGAGGTGGAAGATGACCTTTTTTTTTAATTTGCATATTTTCATTTTTTTTTTTTTCTATTATTTATTTCATAGTAATATCATTATTTTATTATGTTAATTAATTTAAGTAACTATGATTGTGGCATGTGTATTCTAATCGATATTAACATTTAATTAACAAATATAGGTAATCTTTTTATCAAAAAATATAACTCAGGTTCACCTATTTGTAAAACACAATAACACATATCATGTTTTTTGTAATTTACCTTAAATAATATAATTACGAAATCCATTTTATCACCTAAAAAATGAATTTTAAAAAATAAAATGAGTAGTTCTCATGACTATCATCACGTTAATTTTTTTTCCTAAATAAAAAATTTAACATATTTAAATAGAAAAGAGTTTAAAATATTAAAAATACCAACCCACTAAATTTTTCAAAAAGAACTACATGATATCTAATCTCCATTAGTGGTATGCAGGCAACTACGAGGCAACATAAAATGTGATTTTTTTTCTTTTACTCTTATCTTGTAAATATTAGTTCATTATTGATTTCTTGTAAATACACTTTGCCTTGTAAATTAAATATTGACTCAAATCGATATTGTTTAAAACATTAAAGGAATGAGAATTGGTTAAAGAATTTATGGTGGTAATCTTGCGGTTTTAATAGAATGACACCTGATTCATTAAAACTTTGGTTATTAAAAAAAAAAAAAAATCAAATTTTCGTAGCTTAGTATCTAAATCAGGATCAACCTACCCATTGATCCCATTTAATTTTTCTGACCTCAATTGATGGTAACCTCTAAATTTTTTACAAAAACGCAAATTGCTTTTAATTTCCTAGTCAATGGTTTATATTAAATGGGTAAGGGTTTGATATAAATCAAATTAGAAGAAATTAAACTAGAAAATAAAAAATCTAGGCTTGACATGTATTTATTTTTATTGCATTAACATTATATTTTACTAAATTAATTATTTAATACCTATAAAAATTTGACATGTATTAAGGATGAACAAGTTTGTGAACAAACTGATCTCAATTTGAAGTGAACCAAACTTAAAACTCTGAACTGAACTTAATTTGATTTTACAAAATTAAATATCCAAATTACAAATTAAATCACTTTTGAGTAATTATTAGGGGCTTCTACGGTCTCGTTGATAGGACCATCAAGTTAACCATTTAAATGTTAAAATAAATATAGTAATTGGAATATTAACTATTTTAGTGATTTGATCACGGTTGGTTATGGGGTAAGCCATTAGATAGTGATGATAGTTATATTAAAATTAATGATAGAACCATAGAATTTCCCATAATTCTTAATTTGTAGATAAATCAAAATTAATACCAAGTTCAATATGGTATTCTAGCTCAACTAGCCTAATTTTAATTTAATTAGGCTTACTCTAAATAAATTGCATTAACTTTAAACCAACTAATTACCTTATCATTAACTTTTATGGGCTTAAATTCTAAAAGAAGGATACAATATACATTTCTAAACTTTAATTAGGCCTAAATCTGAATATTAAGTCCATTATCTAACTTTCAAGTGTTGGACACTTGTTAAGCTCAAATACAATTCCTTGAGCCTAAAAGCCTAAATGAATGGATTAGTATTGAATTGAGCTTATTTAGAAAACCACAAAATTCTAATATCCTAAGTAAGACTTTATTCTAATGTTTTGGGCTATATAAAAAATTTAAGGCCAATATAAAAAATTAATTCCTATTGGAGTTAATCTTAAAAAAGCCCAAGATCACCTAGGTTCTAATTATTTTTCTCTTAATGGGCTTACATACAATTTCCTAAGCCCATAGCCTTAACTATAATAACATATAGTCAAAATACTATTATACTTAGCTTAGGTTCCTAAAGGCCTAATAATTCAAAAAAAAAATTCAAACTATAATTCTAATAGGCTTAATCTTAATTGATGAGCCTAATTCCAACAAGTTGGTGTCTTGGTGTCCTTTATTGGACACATCTCTAATATCTCAAGCCTATATATTTATCTTTAGGTTCAATTACCTAGTCTTGTGGTCTTTTTAAGACCATCAATTTTAATGATCTAAATCTGTCTTAACAAGTAACTATATCATATAATGCCTTAACTTAATAGATTAATAAAAAATAATTTGATAATTAAAGGTTTATACTTAGTTTTAAGTGGAATAATCCTTCTTTGAACAAATACCTATTCATATTCTTGCCCCAACCATTTTTTAGTCATGGCATTCTATTAGATTCACATTGGCATGCTTGTTGCTTGTTAGGATAGACATTCTAAAATGACTAATATTTAGACTCGACTTAATTAATTGCTTAGTGTAAGGTTATTTAAAATATGTCAAGAAGCAACACATTTGTTATGTGAAATGCCAACCTGATAGTTAAGCGCTTAGACCATTGACGATGGCTTGACGAGTAGATAATAGGGAGAATGGTATTGGAGAAACAATGACCTAAACCAGTGAGAAATTGCATATTTGTAGTTCATGTTTATGAGACTTACCGAACTACATTATTTGATGGACTAATGTGGGTAAAGATAAGTAACAGTTGTAAACCCTAAACGAGATTACATAGATCATTCTAAGTGATAAAGGTAATTACAATTAACCTTTATCAATCCTTTAAGTAGTTGTTGCTACTCAAGACCTTAGCTTCTCGTGTTGTTGAAGTCTAAGTACTCCACTGTTGGCTATTGCATTTGCATTTCGAATAAGTTGTGTGCTCATATTGTATGTGCTTGTGTTGCTATTATGCTAGGATTTGGATCATTTCTTGTCTTTTTTAAGTGATGACAATGATTTGGCATTGATTGTTATGGCTACATAGGGTACAAGACTGATATTGAGGATTTATTGGATGACTATGAGATGTAGATGTACTGGATATTGATTGTTGTTTGCTAAAAGTTAGAACCCATATTGTGAGGTTTATCTTGTTTTGATGAGGGATTATATCTGGAGGTTTGATGTACTTTCTATTAGCGACATTTGAGATCGTTTGCTATTTTGAGATATATGGATGTAGTATTCTCATTTCAGAAACTTTTGAAAATCATTTGCAAATCTTTATATTTTTTTTACTACGATATCAAATGTTTATAAAATCCAAATAAAGGATTTCATTATGTAAAATTAGCTAGAAGCTTGCTTCGTTAATGATAGTTTTCTTGTATAACACTAGTGTTGTAAGTGGTGAAATTGTAATCTTAGACCCTCTATGTCATGAGTTTGAATCTTCAATCAAGGCCCAATCTGATTAACTATCATGTGTATTGGTTGATTATGTTGGTCTAATTCTTGTTTAGAATAGGTTATTGTTTTTCTTTTCTTTTTCTTTGTTTTCACTATCAATTTCTTTTTTGTTTATTAATGCTTTAAAATAACAAGGATGGACAATACTTAAAAGAGTTGTTTAACTAACTTGTTTATTGTCTTTTAGAGGTTTTGACAATTTGATAATTTATTATGGAGTTCCATATTCATATTGTTGGTGTAGGAAATTGCATATTTCATAAGCTTGGTGTAGTTTATGTAGATGTTTTTTTAATATGACTACTAACAATCTTGCATTGCATGTTACATATATAATGTTAGTGATCGTTGCGTACTTACACTCAATTATTGATTAAATTTCATGAAATTAGTGGTTGAGCCACAAAATTGCATTCTTATACAATATCTTCTCAGTTTTTCATAAAATTTATATTTTTTTATAAAAGTTGCATCTTTTGATAAAAAATAATTTTCACAAAATTTGCATATTTTTTGTCTTAGGCATATCTAAGATCATCTTACAAAAAATCATTTCACTTATATTTCTTTTTAGATAAAAATAGTAACTTTTTAATTGGTTGTCCTAAAATCAAGCTCTTTCATTAGATTTTTCTAATGTGGGCTGAAAAAACCTCAATTTGATAAAAAAATTGTAAACATGGTGGCTTGTGGAAATGGTATTGATCCACCAACAAAAGTTTTTATGAAGAAAAAAGAAAGAGAGAGCTATGGTTGGTTTGGTTTTGGCTAGTGTAGCAACCATAAAATGTAGATATTATGTTGTTTACGTTATTGTATTTTTGCATTTTTTAGCATTATAATAATTTTTTGTATGAATATTTTGCATTTTATTAATAATTATTATTCCTTACTCATTTTTACTAAATTTGTTTAGATATTTTTTAAATAAAAAATATTTTAATTAACACCTGATAAGTATTAAAATCCTAAAAGTGATAATCTTTTAAGGTTAATAGAATAGCCTGAATCCATGCTTTCTTTGGTTTCTTTATCTAAAAAATTAGATTTAAAAAGAAATTGCAAATCATTAAATAGAATCAAGGTTGGCTAGCTTAGCTCCTAATTCTTCCTTTTTTTTTTTTCTAATTGTTGATAGTGATTTGAGTCAATATCAAATGATTTTCAAGATAAATTTACAAAACTTTTCTTAATTATGTCAATCTCCATGTTAAGTAGGTCAACTTAATATGAGTCCAATTAAGGAAAAAGGAAAATATTTGGGAGAAAGTTCATTGAAGATCATAACATTTAGAATTGTCATTTGATGACATAACATCTAGGGAAGTACGTTAACTGAAGTCTCCATGGACATGTGTCATAATGTGGTAGATCTTTAGAGTTTTAATTAAGTTTTTCTTTTGTTAACACGTGTCAATTGTGACATCAACTGACCCACTTTCTTTAACGTTGTGACATCAAATAAACCACTTGAAATTAATGACATCAAATGAATTTACTCCAAAATTTTATGACCTTCTAATGTAATTTACTTCATGATAATATTGGGGATGTTTGCATTAATTTCCTTATGTTCTTTTTTTTTTCAACTTTCTCCTTTTGCTTTCTTTGGTATGCAAATACCTGTTAACATAAGGAGGGCCCACTTCATATAAAGTTCAAATTCTTTTAATTGTTTGTTCTGCATGTCTTTTTTTTCCTTTAATTTTTCTGTTTTTCTTTTTCTTTTACTATTCATTTATTATCTTGTATTTCAAGAATTGGAAGCAACAACATAGAGCTCCTCAATATTGATGCCATAATCATTCTATTAAAAAAATCCATCAAGTATGTATGTATGTATGTATGTATGTGTATGTATGTATGTATGTATGTTATTATTATTATTATTATTATTATTATTATTATTATTATTATTATTATTGCAATATAATAATTAAAAAAATAAAGTATAAGCGACATGAATAATAGTTTAATTCATCATATTTAAGTTAAATTGTTTGTTTTCTTGTAATCATATTTTACTTATTAAGACCAATTTCATTGAAAATTGATTTTACAAATATTTGTGTTCGATTAAAGAGTGGAATTTTAAAAAAAAGTTTCTAATCTGTAGTGAAGATAACAAAATTGTAAGATAAAGATCCATAAGGGATAATTAATTACTTAAAAAATTAGTGCATTGATTGGTCCTCTTATTTAATAGTTTGTAAGGAAAATAAATCATCACTTAAATGGATGAAAGTGAGATTTATGCTACAATAGTTGGTGTAGCAGAAGTAGTTCTTTCAGCTAGATTATCATAGCTAGACGAAAAATAGAATAAAAATATGATTCCAAGAGAGCTCATGTTAATAAGGAGTATGAATGAGAGTTATATATCGAATTCTATATAGTGAGATATTCATTGCATCAACGGATATGAATGTGGCCAAGGGCATTCTTTGAGTTATAGGATACTCAAAGAGAAAAATTGTTACATTAAACTAAAAATGTGTCCATTAGAGAACAAGTGATGATATTTTGTCATTTATTAGGACATAATGTGAGATTATAGGAGGGAGATTTCATAAATACACTCACATCATTTTGGAAGTAATTTCAAAATAATATAGGTATGCTATCAAAGAACCAAGTGACATACTCCCTTAAGAGATAATGAATAAATAGATATGCTACTAAACCTGTAGAACTCATATGATATGGTTTAGAATAGGAGCATAGCATATTATTATATTAGTAATTACTATTAGGATTGTTTAGGGGCAACTGATGGAACACATGTTTATGCAACCGTTCCATCTAAAATTCAGGTGGCTTTCTAGGACAAAAGTAAGGCACAACACAAAATGTTTTTGTTGCTATAACATTTGACTTAAAATTTATTTATGTATTGGTTGGATGAGAATGTTATGCTCTTTTGAGGTCAGGAGAACTTAAGATCCTAGAAGGTATAGTGACTCTATTGAGTAACGTGTAATAAAATTATAGTATAACTTCTTCATTACCATAGAATGATGTCTTATTGCAATTTGTAGGTAAATATTACCTTGGAGATGCTAGCTTTGGTATTACCAAGGAATTATTTCTCCATATAGGAGGTCCAATATCATCTCAAAGAGTTTAGTTACAATAGCCCCTCGAGAATGCAAAAAAGTTATGTAATCATTGTCGTTCATCTACATGAACTACTATCGGAAAGGATGCTGGAATCTTTAAAAGTCGTTTTCGTGCATTAAATGCAGCCCCTTATTGGTCTTTTTAAATACAGACAAAGAGAGTTTTAGCTTAGCTTGAATCCTTCATAATTTTTTTATAGGAGTTGATCCAATTATAGAAGAAGTATCACGAGATATGAAATCTCAAAGAAGAAGTCAATTAACTCAACAAAGCCAAAGAGAAGAACGATAAGAAAATAGAGAATGGTCTATCAAAAGAATGAAATAGCATATGTAATGTGGACCACTAATAGAACAAATAGGCATAATAATTAATTTTCATGGTTATTAATAACCATTTTCAAATTTTACTGGGTCTATATTATCTTGGAACATATAGCAAGATCTTTTTTTCAAATATAGAAAATATCAAATTTAACATATTAACTTTATACAAAAGTTTAATTAGATACTAAATTTGAAATGTTCAATTTAATATCCAATTTTATGACTTTTTTTAGTGTCTCACTAACAACATTTAATCTATTTTCCATTGTAGAAGACACACCTATCAGTATTAAATGATGTTACATGTATTAGTAAAAATTCAATGATATATTGCCAATTCTATGTCTACAAATAGAACAAATGATATTAAGGAAGTAGTAAAAATAATTACAAAAAATTGATTGAATATTAAACTGATCCACTTTAAAGTTTAAATACTAAATTGAATTTTTATGTAAAATTGAAGTATCAAATTTAAAATTTACTCTTTCAAATAAAATTGATTTTGAGAGTTTTCTAGAGATATATGATTTTATAAAAATCGAATAATACATGCAAAAAATTATTTACAATCAAACTAGCATATATAAATAATTTTCTTTTTATTTCTAAAATAATATATCCTTCAAAAATTTAAAATTAATTTTTAATGAGTTAATACATGACTTTTCTTTAATTTTTAAAATAATATATCACTTCAGAATAGTAAAATATTAATTATTAATAAATTAATTAGTGAATAGATACTAAAGTGCATCAAAATTGAAGTATAGACACCACAATATAATTAAAACTAAAGTACAAACCGCTAAAATTCAAGAAAGGTGTAACGATGTTAGCTTTTTTTTGTTAACAGAAACACTAAATTGAAACCATAGGCATTAAATCTCTAAAATTGAAACTTCAGACATTAAATTGCTAAAAATAAAAAAAGTATATGCACTATTGATGCCCTTACCCAACAGGAAATATGTATAAAAGTATATTATAATTTTTTCATTTCAATTTAATTAACAAACACTAGAAAACATTTGTTAGTATATCTTTATAAAAACTGCTAAAATATGAAAATGTATTGTTTTTTAAAAAATTAGTTTCAAAGAAAAACTTTTCTACTAAAAAATAGTTTTTCCTGGACATCAATTTTAATGATAGATAGTCTCGAATCCTTGCCATTCTAATTGTTGAGGTGATGATTACAAAGGTTATCCAAAGAATGCATGTAACTCAGTAAGTAATCAAACATATCTTCTTGGCTTTTCATTTTGTTCAAATAAAACCATAATCACAAGATTATTTGATGAAGGGCACTTCAATACTTAATGATAGATTTGAGCGTATTCTATGAAATTATTAGATTTTCGTTCTATTCTCGTAAAGGTTAGTATATCTATGGTCCTTATATCAGATTAATTTAAGGAACTCATCTGCATTATAGTTTTAGATAACGTTGTAGGTTATAGAATCTCAATAAAGCCTAAGCATAAATTATTGAATAACGTAGACTCCAGAGTTTTAATATAATATAGCAGGGAGGAAGGAAGAGTTTTAATAAAATGGTAATAATTTCATCTCTAGGGATGATAGGATAGAAGTTAAATAAAATCACTATCGTGTCATGAATTTGATGTCGAATAAACTAGTTGTTAATTTAAGATTTATCAAGATTCTATTCATATGTACATCAAGAGTTCTGATGAATTAGATACTAAAAAATTTGACCTGCGGATTAATGTAACACTTAAAAGAAATTGCCCTGGCTTTACTATCTTGAAAGTTGGTCAAGAGATTGGGTCTGACCAAGTGGCCACCTAGGGAATAGCGTAGTAAACCTCAATCATAGGTTGGTTGACTGAGGGGGTAAGCAAAAGCTAACCAACCTAATTCATAGGGTAGTCTATTGCCCCAAGGGATTAGTTGACCGCTTCAACGGGGAAATGACCTGTGTCAACAACAAATCAGACTAGGTCAATAGGGTGCTTTTAAGATCTACTATGAACTATACTAGCGTATTAGCTTTAGGATTTGCATTTTGTCATCATATAAGTATTAAATTTTCTAAGCTTTGTATAATTTATGAGTTGAACCTAATTTGGCAATAATCAAGGCCGTGAGCAAGCTCTAGGAACTAAATTAGTATTACACGTATATGTGCTGGTGGGATGGTTGAAATGAATTAATATTATCTAATATTTGGGTCTGTTTGTTTTGTTATTTTTTTATCATTTTGTCTTCATTTTTTTGTTGTTTTCAAGCAAAGTGTTTGTCAAAAATGATATCGATTGTTTTCAAGCAAAGTGTTTGTCAAAAATGATATCGATGAAAAACAAATATGTTTACTCATAAACACGATCAAATAGATTAGATACTGATATAAAACAAATATAATGCAAAATATCGATGAAAAATAGACTATCTAAACAGACTAAAATATATGTATTATTCATTATCCTTAATGCCAATACCAAATCAGGGAGGGTGAATCTTGGATTAGGGTCATCAACTAATAATGGAGACAATCACCTACAATCAGTTGATAGATTTAAGTATTAATAAGTATTAAATTGTCACATGTGGATAGATAATTATGGACCAACTAACTGGACATGGGCATCAAGGTTCTCAAACTCATGATTCTATGCAGAATTACCAAAAGGCCATGAGAATTATAAAAATGCTTATAGAAAATGTTGAAAACTTAGAATACATAATAGATATAAAAATAATTGAAAAATTAATTTTTTTTTCTAATAATAACTTTAATCCATGATATAACATATATAAAAAAAAACGAATATAGTCAAAATTAATTTATTTCTATTATTTTGTTTGAAATAAGCGATAAATTAAAGAAGAATTAAAATTTTCAATTTATTAAATATTTAATTATATAAATGAAATAAATAAGTTTTCTTATAAATTTTACGGTTATAACTTGACTTGAATAAATTCTATAAATGTACAACGGGGGTTTTCGGGAGAGGGACAAAAAAGATAGAGAGATTGTGTGGAAACCAAATAGAAACAACAACGAGAGAGATACATCATCCTAATTCCTAATAATGGATAAGATTATAAATACATAGTTGCATTTTTTATATTTTAGCTTATTTGATTTGAATAGTTAAAATCGATAAATTCGGTCAAAATCGTATGATTCTACTAAGTTTATATGTAGACTCGGTTGAAATTGTAAGATTCTATCCGAAAATGATTCTACCCACGAGTCAACTTGAAAGGATTTCTTAAAATTATAAACTTATAGAATCATATAGGTATAATTATGATCTTGACAACTATGATAGGCATAATTCGGTTTTGAACGGAAAAATTGACTTGAACCATCATTGATGGTTCCCAAACTGGAACCGAATTGTCCCATCCGGTTCCGGAACTAGATTGCAGCAGCTGGTTCCGGACCAAGAATCGATAGAATCGGTGGTTCTAAGTCGGTTAGGGAAAAAAAACAAAAAGAAAAACAATACGTTGCATTTGCAGTGTATGGGCCGGAAATTCCTGCTAAAAGCAAAAACACTAAAAGGTTGCATATGTATCTCCATTTGGAGGAAAGGGTTTAAAAAAAAAAAAAGGGGTTGCAGTAGTAGCCGCGACATTGAACCTTTTGGTCTAATTCTTCACAGATTGGGAGGGAGTAATATCTTGGGTGTGTGTGTGTGTTGGGTTCGGTAGATGGGGGAAGAGCGGAGACGGTGTGTGAGGGAGAGCGAGAGCGAGAGCGAGAGTGAGGGGAAAAAAAGACAAAAAAATAACATGATATGAAATTCAAACGGTCTCGTTGCCCGTTTCTTTTTTTTTTTCCCCATTTTTTTTTTTTTTGTCTCCATTGATATTGGAAATTAAAGAAAAGTTAAAAAAATTTGTTGGTTCGCGAGTTCCAAAACTAGACCCGGAACATGCTGTTCTCAAGGAACCAAACAAGAACCGGACTTCCTGATTCCAGTTCCAGTTCCGAACCGTTGCAGTAACGTGTACAACTAACTATGTGATACAAGTCATATTTCTTGCGTGAAGTTACAGTCTCACTACATTGGTGGAATAGGACACCTTTGTGGGGGATTGTAGTAGACTAGTGGCTCGGTGACTGATATTAGTAGTGAAATCAGGATGAGACAACTTTTATTGTCGATGTTGGAACTGGACGAACCTTCAACATTTTATTAGTATCGTCTTTAGAATTAGGTGACCCTTCAAAATTTATTATATTTTTGCATGTTTGTATGTTGACCAAAATCTAAGTAACTCCACATCTTGGAATACCAAAATTGTGTTATACTGCTACGCTTAATAAATATAACTTAACGATTTTTTATTGATTCACTTATACTTGGTAATCATAGCTTACTTGCATTAGGTATATGTTTGTGTATTTTGTAGCAATTACATTCTGAGTTTTGTAGATCACTCTTTAACGATTTTAATTATTTCAAGTGTTCATAATATTATTAACCCTAATGCTGAGTTGGGATATCGAATAGATAACCGTGGGTTTGGGAATAAGATAGTTAATTTAACCCAAATAGAGAGGGAGTAGACATAATTCTAAAAGTCGGAAAAATGTTCTTTTTTTTTTTTTTTTGATATATTAAACTTTGATAGTTTGTTTTAACAAGTAGATGTTGGAGGCAATTTTATATATGATCTTTATATTGATTGACTACTTTGCGTTAGATTTTACATAAATTTTATTTTATCGAGTATACATGTATGGTACAAGTATTGTACACTTCAACCCGGAGTGTAATAAGTACTAAAAAATTATGTAATTTGACTTTGTCCGAATGAATAAAAGGTTATGCTCTTGGTTCCGTGTCAGCTCAATTGATAGGACTTTGAAAATGCAATACACATAATCACTAATATGCTAGAAAGCAAATATTGCTAAGATTGAAAGACGAAAAAAAAAAGTGGGAACTTATATTAATAACTAATTTAAGTCAAATGGAAATACTTATACAAAAGTAAAATAAAAAGGAAAAAGAAAACAATTAAATGACAATTTTGTTATCGTGCTTTGTTATAGCCTTCATCTGATATTATGGCTGTGACAATCTTGTCAACTCGCTATTTGATCCTTGGCTCATCCTCTATGTCTCAGTTTTTGGATAAATTATGATCCACTTACACGTAACCACTTAAGTTGTTCGCATGCTTGTAGGTTCTTTCTGTTTTAGAATTTGAGCTAACAGTAGTTATGAAATAATAATTTGTGATTTGTAATTTCAAAAAAGGATAAATAACATCAAATTGTATCAACTTTGAGATAAATTCATTTAAGGTATCGATATTTTACATGAGTAAAAAGAGATATCAACATTTGAGAGTAAGTTCATTTAAGGTATTAACATTTTGAGTGGTTAAAAAGAGGTATTAATGTTTAACAAGGTAAGTCAAATAAGGTATTAACAATTGACTAGTAATGAAAAATTAAAAAGATTTAATTAAAAACCAATCTCAACTCAAACCTCAAATGAATTTTGCAAAATATTGATATTTAATTTGATACACTTTGACAAACTTTTGTACCTATTTTGAACTTCTCAAAACATTGATACTTAAATAAACTTATTTTCAAATATGATAACTTTTGATATAATTTTCTATTTCAAAAAATGACTTCTCAAATGTTATATCAGCTATAATTTTTAATGCAGCAACAGAATTTTAATTAAAGTCAGCATTTATTACTGACAGTTTCAAATTTTGAGTTTTGAAACCGCCAACATTAATGATAGGTGCTAGCTTTTATTTTCAGCATTAATTATCGATTACATAATTTATTTGTATTTATTATTTACATTTTAGGATTTTATTTTTTAGAATTCCTCACGTAATAGTATAAACAAACCTTTAGGCTGGTCTTTGTAATTAAGAGCATTTGATATACTTTTAAATCATATTAGAGAGTTTTCTTATGAATTTGCAATTGTTTAGCAATTGTGTGATTAAGTTCAAGCTTTGAAATCAATTCATTGAATTGGTTCCTGTTATTCAAATGCTTCAACGTTGTGTTAGATTGGTATCAGAGCGGGTGAATTCCTGCAAAGATGTCTACCAATGACGATACTAATAGCGATCGTACTCTTGACGATGTTCAAGATACGAGAGTTCGAGGGGCTGAAGTTCCTAGGAAGATAATTGATGCCATGGATCGAAGACTACAGTGAGTAGAGTAGCTTGCTGAGGATTTGGTCAGGCGTTTCGACGTGATGGTAGTCAATACCAATAAAGACATGAATGATGGTGGGAGACGATTAAGGATAAGAGATGCTCACAGCGATCCAATCAACAGACTGTTGCAAATATATGGACAGATCTCATATGAAGATTTGAGGAGGAAGGTGAGTTTTGTTTGAAGAGAGACAATCACGAAGGAAATACGGTCATGATAGTAGTGGATACCCAAGGAATTACTACGGTTATGATCAGACCAACGATGGAGATTTCTATTAAAGGTATATAACCCTTCTTTTAATGGAAATTTGAATATAGAAGAGTTTTTGGATTGGTTAGCGGATATATTGATTCTTCGACTACATGGAGACATCGAAAGGGTACCGAGTTAGATTAGTGGCATGCTGATTAAAAGGTGGGCCTGATGGGAGAGGACTGCAAAATAGAAGACAACGAGAAGGAAGATAGCTAGTGCGAACTTGGTTCCATATGAAGCAATGCTTTAGAGGGACTTTTCTGCAACCTGATTACGAGCAGATTTTGTTTCAGCAGTACCAACGTTATCGCCAAGACAATGAACAGTTCATGAAGCACAACCGAATGCATGCGATTGGTTAAACAGAATGATCTTCGAGAAAGTGAAGGATACCAAGTTGCCAGTTGTTAATGGTTTGAAATTTCAAATCAAGATAAAATTGGTGTGAACGTATTATGGAATTTGAATGAAGCAAAGAATATGGCTCTTCGAGCCGAGCTAATGTTACATGAGAAGGGCAATCGATATGATATTGATAGAAAGAGGTTTGGGATGAGGTGTGGATCATCCTATATTTGAAAAGAGTGATAATATTGAAGGGAAACAAGAATTGAGTAGCGAGAAGAAAGAGGAAAGTTGCGGTGTCCTGTTGATGCAAGGTCACAAAACAATCCCTATGCTAAGCCTATTTTGGGCAAGTGCTATCGATGTAATCAACCGGGTCATAGGTCGAATGAATGCCTAATAGAAAGAGTGTGAACATTGTGGAGAGGGATGAAGAGATCTTCTGTGAACCTGATGGAGAAATGGGTATTATCATGAGAATGAAGAGGAGGTTGAGCAGACTTATGTCATAAGGAGAATGATGCCAACGCCTAAGCGGGAGGATAACACCTGGTGACATCAATTGTTTCGTACCAGGTGTACGATAGGTGGGAAGTGTTTGATCTCATAGTTGATAGTGGAAGTTACGAGAATATTGTTAGTAGAAGGATTATGAACCAGTTAGAACTACCAATGGAGAACCACCCCAACCCATCCACTGTAGGGTAAATTAAAGCATTTGAAAAGATTGATGTAAAGGAGAGATGTAAAGTACCATCCTCAATAGGTAAGTACGAGGATGGGATTTATTATGATGTAATAGATGCGGATGCTTGTCACTTGCCTTTCGAAGACCTTTCCAGTATGACATAGAAGCCCAATATGCAGGAAAAGAGAATGTGTGCAAGTTAGAAAGGGAGAGTAAAATATCTCTGATGCCTTTGAAGAAAACAATTCATTCCACAACTGTCAATGTTGAAAGCAGCTCTTGTTTGACTATCATTCAATTAGAGAGAGGGAAGCAATGGGTTATAAAGAAGCTTATGTCGTCCAAGAAGAAGAAAAAGTAGAAGAAGAAGCTACGAATGAGAACTCAAGATCGAGTTCTTTGCAGGTGGGAGAGAATAATACAATAGCGGAATATAAATTAAGTCAGCATTTATTACTGACAGTTTCAACTTTTAGGTTTTGAAACCGCCAACATTAATGATAGGCCGCTAGCTTTTATTTTCAACATTAATTGTTGATTACACAATTTATTTATATTCATTATTGTATTTAGTATTTACATTTAGGATTTTGTCCTTTAGAATTCCTCAGGTAATAGTATAAATAAGCTTTTAGTCTTGTCTTTGTAATTAAGAACATTTGATATACTTTAAATCCTATTGAGAGAGTCTTCTCTATGAATTTTCAATTGTTTAGTAATTGTGTGATTAAGTTCTCGTTTTGAAATCAATTGTTGAATTGGTTTCTGTTATTTAAATGCTTCCACGCTGCATCACTTTTCCATCATTCAATCATTAACAATACCTAACAAAGTATTCAAACTTACAAACTTATCTTAGTTCATCTCACCAATATGAGGCAACGTGCTTGTAGAATCAATCAATTCACGAGCAATACCCACTAGTAAAATACAAGAGCACACTCTTGTAGAAAATATTAACTACTTGGAAAATATATAAATAGATAGATTTAGATGTATCTATATTCACAAATGCTTTCATTTGACTTATGATACAAGAGCTTTCTTGAAAATCATACTATTCTTTTTTTTTTCCTAACATTGTACATTAGATAAATTAAACCAAAAGGTATCAATATTTGAAGGAAATTTTATTTAAGGTATTAACATCTTGGAAGTTTAAAAGGAGAAATCAGTGTTTCACAAAGTGAATTAAATGAGGTATCAATATTTTACTAAATTCATTTAAGATATCAATATTTAGATTAGTTTTTAATTAAGTTTCCTCAATTATGGATACCTTTTCTTTTAGAAAAATATTTTGAGAAATATTGATTTATCTTTTTAACTACTAAAAACATTGATACCTTAAATGAATTAACTCTTGAATATTGATTCCTCTTTTTAACAACATTAAAACCTTTATTGGGCTCGTAATTTAAGTAACTAAGAGGGGAGGTGAATTGGTTACGTTGAAATTATTTTATAAATTTTTGTTTTAAACTTTCTTCTAAAACAGATTCTGAAACAATGTATCAAGTCATTTGTTCAAAAACTTTTTATGAAGATGCTCTTGATATCTTAACTTATGATATAGTCGAGTTTGATTAACTTAGATCTCTTTCTTAGCAAGCTATAAGTCCAAATTTATTAAGCTGATTATTTCAAATTCAATATCAGAGTTACACGAGGAAATAACAAAATAACTAAAAGAGAGAGAGAAAAAAGAGTGCTCGACTATCTATAGTGGTTCCACCTTATACGTCAGTCCATTCTTTCAGCTCTATGTTGGGGTCCTAGTTATCTTTACCAATTTGTTTCACTATATCCAATCAAATCAATGAAGAAATATAAATAGTCTTGCATCTACTGTAATATCAACAATTTGCATCGCATATCTTAGCTTCTACCTAAAGCTGTGCAACTGGGCTTTTGCCCTCAAACCAGTCTGTTTAGCCCACTTTGAACATAGGTTAGGGCCAGCTTTTTTTAGCCCATTTAATAATGGGTCAATTTAATCTAGCCTATTTATCCCACAAGCCAAAGTGGGTTGGCTTGAGAGTTAAGTAGGTTGATCTACTAGCCTATTTGTATAAAAAAAATAAAAATTATAGTTGAAATGATTATTAATATAGTATTGTTTTTGAGACTTTTATACTTGAGTTTAGTAATAGATAATGATAAATTGATGTACATGTATCATAACATTTTTTTAAGTATATATTTATTGTTTCAAATAAAATATGATATCCAATAAATTATTTAAAAATACTTATTCTAATATATAACTAATTATAATAATAATGAAATTAATCATTAATATATTTAAAACTTTATAAAAGTTAATATTTCATTATATACATCTTATTAAATTAATATAAATAGGTCAATTAACCTTTTCAACCTACAAAGATATATAAGTAGGTTAAATTGGTCAAGAAGTAGACTGACCCATTTAGCCTGCAGGCCAAAGTTGGTTGGGTTAAGGTTATTTTTTAAGTGGGTCAAATTTTTTTGGCTTATTTAACTCACGATCTGAAGTGCGCCTAGCCGAGTTAGCCCATTTAATCCACTTACATACCTTTATGGTTCTATCTAAGCTAACTCACAGTCACTATCCTGCAGGTGGTCTTTATCACTTTTCTCACTAACTTAATGAATATAAGAGAAAGTCTCTCAAATCAAGAGGAGAACAATAATAAAAATCCTTACTTTTTAGTATAAAGAATAGTTAGAAAAGTTCAATAGCTTTTGAAAATAAACCTGATTGTGTTTAAGTGCTTCTTTTGAATGTTAGAGATGACAAGTCTGTTATATGTTGATAGATATAGGTATATATTTCAGATAAGTATAGATATATTTAGGATAAGTATTCTTTTATTTTCCTATTTATCTTCTGCTATAACTATATTTAGTTATCATTATCCTCTTTTATTGTAAACTCTATACATATAAAGCTAATCTGTACCCTGTAATTTAATTCATTCAATCAATATATACTTCTTGTTCATTATTCTTCTCGGCATTGTAGTACCTTCACATGGCATCAAGAGCCAACTAAATTTTTTTTTTTTTCATTATTTACGTGTTTTTCCATTCATGACTACTAATCTTCTAGCTGCCCCCACCACCAATCATACCTTCTCAATCAAGCTCTCCTCAAATAATTATTTGACATGGAAAACATAGTTTCTTTCCCTACTTAATTATCACAAACTTATGGGCCTTATAGATGGCACCTTAATCACTCCATCACAAATGCTTCCTTCACCTACGAATGCAACCGCAACTATCCCAAATCCAGCTTATGTAGAGTGGTTTCAGAAAGATCAGCTGCTCCTCTCCTGGATCCTCTCATTTCTCGCGGAAGAAGTTTTCTCGTATGTGATTGGAATGATCTCCGCAAAATCAGTATGGCAAGCATTGGAGTGCCTTTGGTTCTGTATCCCAGAATTGACAATTATAACTCAACATTGAACTTCAGGAATTGAAGAAGATGATATGACGATCTCTCAATATCTCAAAAAGGCAAAAGGCTTGGCAGATGAATTAGGAGCTGCTGGTCGACCTCTTTCTAGTGCTGAATTCAATGCGATTATCTATCTCATTATTGGATCTAAATACCATGGCCTTATCACGACCTTAAATCAATGCCCCACCCCAGTAACCTTCCAGGAATTACACGGTCAGTTAATTACCCATGAAATTTTAATTCGTAGCATGCAAGAACCACCACTAGCTCACATTGCTGCTCGTCAGAATGGTCCTTTGTTACCGCCTCCATCTCTAGCCACTTTTAACAATTATGCTGTTGCACCATCATCTTCATCTGGCTTCAATAACAGTGGCTATCGAAATGAGGACGCCGCAACCGTGGTCTTTGCTAAATCTGTGGCTTGAAAAACCACACAGCAGATCATTGTAGAAGTAGATATGCTCCACGGCAACAACAAAATTTTTAGAATCAGGCACCTATACTATGCATGGATCAGGTATAGACTTTTTTTCCAAGCTAATTCCCCACCAATGCACCCTCAAACTCAGTTTGCCACACCATATTATGGCAATTGGTATCCCGACACTGGAGGCCACCATCATATGACTGCTGATGTTCATTCCATTGTGAATCCTATACCAATCAAGGTAATGATCAGATCTTGGTAGGCAATGGGCACGGCCTTCCCAGCCCACATGTACTTCCTCTATCCCTTACTATGTTCTACTAAATTATTTAAACTGAAAAATGTGCTTCATGTTCCACAAATCACCAAACCACTACTTTTAGTTCAACAATTCGCCATTGACAATACTTGGTTTTTTGAATTCTGGCCGACTCATTTCTTTGTTAAGGACCATGTGACAAAGGTAATCCTGTTACACGGTCAGAGTGAAAATGGATTGTATTTGCTGCCATCTCTCCCTCCTTGTCAAACTCTCAATGCTGAAGCCAATTCCATTCATGAGTGGCATGCACATCTAGGGCATCCCAAAAGCGCATGGTTGCCAAATTGATCAATAATAATCATCTCTCCGTCTTTGGTTCATCCAAATTGTCAGTTATTGATAGTTGTTCTTCTTGTAAGTTAGGCAAATTAGCTCGAGTTCCTTTAGCATTAGTTGAACACAATAGTACTTTTCCATTTGAGATTATTCATTCAGATGTTTGGGGACCATCTCTTGTTCTTTCAAGCAGTGGTTCTCGTTATTTTTTGTTATTTATTGATGATTTCATTATATTTACGTGGATTTATTTTCTTAAGAATAAAAGTGATGTCTTTCAAAATCTTTCTTGATTTTGAATCTTATGTTAAATGTCAATTCAATACTTAGATAAAAGCATTTCATTCTGATTGGGGTGGTGAGTTTCAATGATTAAATAAGTACTTTACAAGAGAGGGTACAGTGCACCGCATAGCATGTCCATATACACATGAACAGAATGGTCTTTCTGAGAGAAAAATACGACACATAGTGGATACAAGTTTAACACTACTTGCTCATGCTCATGTCCCTTTTTGGTATTGGTCTTATTCCTTTTGAATAGCCGTAAATTTTATAAATATCCTACTCACTCCTGTTCTTCAAAATCAATCTCCACATGAAAAGTTATATGGCAAGCCTACTAAATATAACGATTCGAAAATTTTTGGTTGTGCCATTTATTCGTATCTTTGTCCCTATAATAAAATTAAAATTTCATATCGTAGTAAAAATGTGTATACTTAGGAAATCCCTCTGGTCATGCTGGCTATAATTGCTTAGATATTGATAGCAATAGAGTGTATTTAGCCAAACATGTCATATTTGATCAGCATTCCTTTTTTTTCAAACTCACGCTCAGTCCTCTACACAAATGTCCACTTCGGTCACTTCCTCATCCACTCCTTGGCTGAGCATACAACTCCCTTTCACTTCGGCTATAGGTATGTCACCTACTCTTCCGCAACTTTCTACTACTTCTGATTTATCTAACACCACTCCACCACTTGCACAACCCTCATCTCCATCATCTCCTATGTTCATCGCCATACTCCCTCCCCATCCCCCCACCACAATTAATCTTGCTCCCCCTAGCCTCAACTTGGTTGTTGAGCTCTCTACTTATGATCCCAATGACCCAAAATACCACCCAGCCTTCACCTCCCCTCCGTACTCATAACATGCAGTTACGTCCCTTAACTCTATCCAAACGACAAGCTTTGGTTGCTCTTAAAGAAAAATCCAGACTTAATTTCCTTGAACATGAACCCCGCACTTATTCACAAGCTTCAAAACATGGTGAATGGCATTCAACGATGTCTCAAGAAATCCATTCTCTTCATGATAATTCCACCTGGACTTTAGTTCCTAAACTTGAGCATGCTAATGTTATTCCTAATAAGTGGATTTACAGGATTAAACGCAAAGCCGATGGCTCCATTGATAGGTACAAAGCACGGTTAGTGGCCAAGGGATTTACACAACAGTCGGGTGTTGATTACAAAGAAACATCCAGTCCGGTGGTTAAAGCTTCTTCCATTCGACTCATACTTGCTTTAGCTATGATGCATAAGTGGCCCATTCGTCAGCTGGATGTTGCCAATGCCTTCTTACATGGGCATCTCAATGAGGATCTCTATATGGTTCAACCACAGGGATTTGTTGATTTGGCATTTCCATCCTATGTGTGCAAGCTGAACCGTTCTATTTATGGCCTAAAGCAGGCACTTAGGGCTTGGTTTTCTTGACTCACAAGCTATCTTCATTCACTCCAATTTATTTCTTCCAAGGTTAATACTTCGCTGTTCACATTTCGACAAGCACTCATGTTGTATTCATCCTTGTTTATCTAAGAAGCAACCTACTATAGCATGGTCCTCTATGGAAAGTGAGTACAAGGCAATTGCAAATGCTACTTCGAAGCTTCTTTGGCTAAAATAGCTTCTTGGTGAACTTGGTTTTGCTGTTCCTTCTTCTACACTTTGGTGTCATAATATTGGAGCTATATACTTGAGTTCTAATCCTGTTTTTCATGCTAGAAAAAAACACATTGAGTTGGATTATCATTTTGTACGAGAACAGGTTGCTGGAGGATTTCTTCAAGTACGTTTTATAGCTCAACAATCAACTTGCTGATTTGTTTACCAAACCCTTGTCGTCTCATCGGTTTCTTTCACTATGCCCCCAAGCTTGGTCTTCATAAGCAAGGGTTTGAGGGGGGCTGATAAGTCTGTTATATATTGATAGATACAGGTATATATTTCATATATGTATAGATATATTTAGGATAAGTATTCTTTTGTTTTCCTATTTATCTTCTACTATAACTATATTTAGTTAGGTTATCATTATCCTCTTTTATTGTAAACTCTATATATATAAAGCTAATCTGTACCCTGCAATTCAATTCATTCAATCAATATATACTTCTTGTTCATTATTCTCTCGGCATTGTAGTACGTTCACAAGAGAGGCTCAAATCTACAGACTTTTAGAGCTTTTTCTTAATAATAATTCTTGTGTCTTTTGCTCTGGAATAATTCTTCAATTTATAATGTAGCAAGTAATGGTCTTCTTCAAGTAATTTTGGTAGGAAATAATCTTTCATTCGTCGTTTCAAATATGCCCATGATTCTCCTGAATATTTCAATTTCAATTCTTTCTATAAAAGCTGCAAAAATTCATTGAATATGTAATAGAAAATATTCTAGGCTGTATCTTGAAGATAACGTCTTGGAACTTGTCACAAGGAGCAAGATATTATTTTGAATTCCTTCCAAACTTCAAAGATATCTTTCTACATTTGTAAGATTCCTTCGGCTGTTGCTATGTTCCTTAATTATTCTTCATTACCTTATGAAAGTTTTTCCATGACATCTCTTAAAAACAAGTCATGCCATCAATATGAAATATCATCTTAAAACTTTCCATATATAGTACATGTAAATAATTCCCATCAAATATACTTTATATTAACTCATGATAATTTCCATCAAATCTTTTATGTTTTGTCATTTTTAAATAGATGTTTGTCCGTATATACATGAAAAACAAACGGTTTTTCTCAAAGTAAATTAGTTACAAATAGGATACAGATAAGTTATAGGTGCAGATAAGATACAGATAAAAATCAGACAATTTAAACAGATCCTTAATATACCCATTGGATCAGAAGCCAACCTATTAAAGAAACAATTGAATATAATTCCCTATTATTTTTAATCCGTGGAGCAAGGCCTTCAAATAATTTTGTTGCTCCATAAAAGGAAAATTTAGCTTCTGATTTAGTTTTCGAACTTTACTTGTGCTCCTAAAGTCATCATAGGCTTATACGCATTTGTTAAGGTTAATATACGAGCACGTATATGTATATAATTATTCCTTAAGACTTTTATTATCATCAAAATATTACAAAACATTGTAAGTAATTAGAGAGATTCTATCACTAAAAACCTTAAATGAATTTAATCCCAAATATGATGCTTTTTGGTATATATATGTGATAAATATTAGATTGAAGTAATTAGGAAGAAAAGTTCTACACTATAAGCTAAAATGGAAGTATTTGTAGACAACTTAATTTAAATTGGTATAGAATTGTATAATATGAAAATATTTGTACATGGAAATCTATTGAAATTAATACCATGATCGTCTAATTTAAAAGTTTAAACTTGTATGTACAATATGTACTATTATATTTATTATTTAACACTCTTCCTTATTTGTGAGTTTTAACTTTATTTGAGATTCTTCAAGTTGACAACTCAATCAAATAACAAGTAAAGTGATTGTGCAAGTACTTGAAGCATGGATTCTACTATGTCCCATGTTGAGGTTAGCATAGCAAATATGAGTTGAACACTTAACCTTGTAGCTATGGTAGAGAGTATTATATTTATTGCTTAATAATATCTCCTAATTACCTAATAAGGTAATTTCCTGTAAACAATATTAATATTTGATAGAGAATTTGCAGATTGCATAGTAGTTATTTTTACCATAATGATAGGTGTTCATCTTCATGCAAATTCATGATTTGGTTTTTGTCCTCTAATGATCGCCTCTAATTAGACTATCGAGTCTTAAAATTTATAAACCTATATTTTCTACTTCATTCGATTTGACAGGCAAGCTTACCTATCGCATATTAGTATGGATGAGTATAGAGTCGTCTCTAACAAGAAACATTTGCAATCACTAGTACGAATTAAATTTCTTATTAACTAGCAATCAAATAGTTGAGTAAAACAAATTGAATCTTGATTACGCAACTAATTTACACTAACTATAAAGGCACTAATTAAAATCACAAGATAACACAATAACAACAACAAATTTAATCCACAACATGTTTACTCCACCATATCAACATAATTCATCAAGATGATCTTCCTATTGATCATTGTTTGCAAAAATTCTTAACTCATAAGCATTCTTCTTAGAAATACTCAACTCTTGCCCTAAAAGCATTCAACAGAATCTCTTCTGACTAATGGACAATTCAAGACTGCCTTAATTAATATTCTTGAATTTCATAAAACATGTAGCAAGCTTCCTACTAACATCTCTATTAGCAGGAATAATTTGTTTTAATGAAGCATATCTACTAGATGGACTCGTTTCTCAACATCCTCCACTGAGATCTACATATGAACAAGGAAATAAGGAAAATCCTTTCTATATTATACGATGGTGATGTTTGAATACACAAATTCTACAACAAGTTTTCATCTCTCTCGAGTTTCGAAGATGATTACAACCAATAAATTTCGGAACTAACCAAAAAAACTCTATAATCTCCTAGGAAATCCTAATGGACACTAGCTAGGAACAAGTACGATTGTAGAAAGAATGATTCGATCCCCTTTCATGAATGGGTGTGGTGCTTTTTATCTCTAACACACTTCCTTGGGGGTTATAAAATGAAAATAGACAACTATTCACTTGTATTATTTAACAAACATACTATTTAGGAAAAAGTCGGAAAAGTGTGTCGCATGTCCCATTGGAAGTCACGAGCATATAGGAGCCCATACTAGCCACTGATTGAGGCATTTTCAACCACCATGAGCGTACACACGCCCTTATAGCCCTCTAGTATCGACATTTTTACAAGTCACAGCCGTGCAAGTGTTCTTATTGGCATTTAGATGTAAATTTCCTTTGATTGCATAGAATCATGAGCATACAAGAGAGCTTACTGGCTTCTAGAATCAATCTTTCTTCTTCCTACTTCAACCACGGGTGTACGCATGGCCTTACTAGCATATGAAATTGATTTTTTCCTCGATCTTCAAAACCACGCTCCTGTAAGATACCTTACAAGCTTTGTCTTGAAAATTTTCTTCCTTTGGCAGAAATCACAGTCGTGCAATGCATTGTTCATCATGCTTCTTGCTCCTTTACTTTAATTTTTATTGAACTCTCCTCATATTCCTTCTAATACTTCCAATGTGCTCCGATTTGACCTAAAATGGATATACATACCAATTAAGTACCAATTCTACCATGATTCACGTTAATAAACTAGAAATTGGACTAAATTAGTCATTTGAAACAAGGATAAATCATGCCTATCATCTAACTTACTGAAATTTCATTAAATATGAAACACAATCTCTACAGAATGTATGTGCATCTTCTATTTGAGATAAACACTACTAGAAATTCACTATATGATTACCATCCTATAGGAAGTTTACTAAAGATAGATTGTGATTTCTATGATACAATTATGTGATATAAGAACATGAGTGGAAATATCATAATATTAATTACTACACTAAAACCCATGGAATCAGAAAAATTGTCTTGAGAGTTCTTTAAGGTGGAGAAAAGTATTCAATTTTTACCTAAACTTTATGTATAATAATCATGTATGTACATTTCATTACTTTTCACACATTATAATGAGTTATGAACTTCTAAAGGGTCATGATATCTAGTCATTCAAGTTTTTATCATTGAATTGAGTTAACAATCCAATATCAAACATCACTACACTTGAATTAACATATTGGTACATGGTTCAAGTAAAGAATTAGGGTCTATTTAGATTGTCGTATTTTTATTTATATCGTATTTATATTTGATCTGCATCTACTTATATGTATTATATCTATATCGAATCTGTTTGGTTTGTTTATGAGTAAAACTATTAGTTTTCATCATAATCTGTTTCTTAATAAACTTTCGTTTGAAAACAACAAAAATATGAAACTACAATTACTAGAATATTATGAAACAAATATCCCTTAAAATCTTTTGAGTGAATGCAAAACTTTACATTCTGCAGAATAAACAGTCCGTTCAAATTTCTTTATGTGATCGTAGAAGAAGTGATATTGTTTAAACACATTTTCATCCTAGCAAGGATCGTTCATAGCAATATATGGAGAGATCGGGACGGATCAATATCTAAACTTTATTACTCCTATTAAACTTGAATTATTTTTATCATGGTATAAGAAAATCTAAACAAATCCTCATTTCACAAGACTTTTGAGAAAAGAACACATTTCATTTAATTCAACACTTCAGTTAATTATTAATCTCTTGACATTTCCAAGTTATTATGGACAATATATCCATATTTCAATTACAAAATTCAAAATTTATTCAATATTCCCAAATAGAATAGAAATTATGTAGAATCTCCTTCAATATCGTCAAACTGATATATATATATATATATAAGAGAGAGAGAGAGAGAGAGAGAGATTTAGGGTCTGTTTGGATTGGCTTTTTTTCGGCAGATACAGACACTTTTTCAAACTTTTTGCTAACAAATTATTTATCAAGAAATAGATATAGATAAAAAAAATTGACAGTTCTCATCAAACGATCAAATAGAACAAAAATACATAAAATTTAGATGCAAATCGGATATATTTACACATATCATTTTAAAAAAGATACAGATACAGATGAAATACAGACAATCCAAACAGACCCTTAAACCATTCTTTAGTATAAGTTTCTTAGATTTTTAATGTGTTAGGTGGCTTATTGCTTGAATTTACATATTTTGCATTGTAATAGGAAAAGTCATAATGCTATCAAAACAGAGGATTTCCTAGTAGCGGTTTCATAGCGTTGTGCTCATCCTACTTTTGTGAACATATATATGAAATAACTCATAAACTCTTCCAAGAAGCACGGCATCACTTATTGTTGACACCTCATTTTTGCATCTCTTTAAAAAATAAAAATAATAAAAATTAAAATTAAAAAAATATCATAAAAATTGTAAAAAAAAAAGGAAATGGAAAAATGATAAAATAAAGAAAAAAATTAGTTAAATTAAAAATCAACAAAAAATTACAAAATTGAAAAAGAATATAAAAATTTGAAAATTAAGAAATTTGAAAAAACCCCATCTTTTAGTAAATATATTTTTAGAATTAAAATAAGAATTGAAAAACAAGAAAAAAAAACATATATATATATATATATATATAAAAGATTTTGGGCTTATTATTGGTCTTGTCATGTTTTGAGCTGTATTTCAGAATTAATTTGGATTCTGAGCCCGTATCAAATTTGGTCCATTTTTTTTAAAATTATATTAGGCTTGGTTTTGATAGGTTAAATGTATTTGAATTGGGATAATTAATGAGTAATAAACCCTACACGAGCGCACAACAAGGTAAAATTTTTTAGGCACGTGCAACGCACGCACTAGCCAATCTCACACGTGCTTGGGAAGACGCTGTGTCGTCTTCCCCATTCGTTTTTCCACCATGGTCGAGCTGGAAAAGCTCAAACAAGCTCAATTCGAACTTGTTTCAATCTCATTTTTTAACTTTATTGGATCCAAAATAATCGATGCTTTTAGAATCCATCCATTCACCTCCCGAAAGAAAATCCAATATTTAAATCGTAATTCTCGACTATTCACATTCGCAACCCCTCCACCTTCTCCAAACTTTGAATTGTGAAACTGTCGGCCATTAATTGTTGTATTTAAGCTTTGTAACGCCATTAATGGTCGTCGTCCATCTGTCCACCTTCCCCCAACCTCTATAAAAAGGCAGTATCGATCTCTCCAAGAGAAAAAAGGTGAAAAAAAAGTTCAAAAAAACTTAGATCCTTTAAAAAAAAAAAACCCCCAGATTTGAAAGTTTCCGTCGTCTCCAAGCCACTCTAACCACTTCAGTCCATCACTCTAACTCCATCAACCGTGACCACCCCCAGACCACTTCACATTAACCACACTAAACCCAAGATCGCCGCCATCTCTGCTTCAAACCACCACTCCAGTCGTTTCAACCACCGCTACCAGCCGCTTCAAACCATCAGTCCAGCCACTTCAACCACCGCTACTACCGCATGTCCTAGCCTCCGACGAAGCCGATCTAAATCATTTGACGAGGTTCCAATAATTTTATTTATTTATTTTATTTTCATTTGATTAGTTGTTATTATTATTATTATTATATTATTATTATTATATAAGATATATAATATAATTATATATAAAAAAATATTAAGAAATAAAAAAATGAAAAATGAATAGAAACAAAAACAAAATAAAATAATAAAATACTTGTATAGATAATTGAGATGCGTGCTACAATTTATTAGTAATAGTGTATAATATGATATTTAGGTAAATAAATTTTTAGATACAGATTTTAGCTTGATTACTAAATAAAAATTTTAGGATAAATAATCTTGGTATGATTAGTGGATATGCTTTTTAGAGATAAATCATAAAATTAAAAAAATATATACATATAATATTGTTAGTTTATTATTATTATTGTTTTCATATCACATGTGCTATAGTTGTGATTCGTGATTGTTAGGTGAAAGAATTATCCATAGAATTAGCGAAATGTTTGGTGTGATATCTTGAGCATGTTTTAGTTACCCTATATTTTTTTTATAAAAACAAAAAAATGAGAAAAATTTACAAAATAAATTCTTTTTCCTATATATATTTAGTATAATATTATAAGAAAAAAAAAGTTTCTTAGCTTCTATATGATTATATAACCTACTTATTTTCTAAAAAATACCAAAAAAAATAAATGGGTTTTTTAAAAAAAAAAAAGCTTTCTTTTAGGGAGTTTTCAAAGACAAAAAATAAAAAATTAGATTCCTTTAGGGCTTTTAAAAAATAAATCAAATGGTTAATTACTTAAACTTTGTGGATTTTCATATTGAAAAACAAATTAAAAATTTTACAAAAATCAAAACAAACTACGATGACCTGATTCCACCTAGTGAATACATAGACATCTATGGGCGGTCACAAAAATAAAAAACTTTTAGCATCTTTTTTAAAATAAAAAATATATTTTTGTAAATATGTAAATATATTTTTAGAAAAAGACTAAAAAGTAAAATATTGAAAAATAAAAATTTATCTCTTTGGCTCATATAATTCAAGATTCTAAAGCCTAGAAAACCGTTTAGGTTTTAAAATAGCAGCTCCCCAGACTCATCAATCTCTAGTTTTTTCACGCATACTGGTGGTCGAACTAGAAATCAAATCACCTATTTGGTTTTTGATTCACCTTTTTTCGGCTATAGTTGTGCAACTCCAGTCAAAATATTTTTCAGAATTCCAAGCTTTTTACAAAGACCCTATTGGTTCTTATCAAGTGTTTCATGTCAAATGGGTTGGGTTTGATATGGATCGGGACCTTTAGGAGAAAAGGAGAAAAATTCGGTTTCGACACTTATGTGCTCATGTAGGTAGGTTTTTTAAAACTACACTTCACATCAACAATTTTATATGTCAAATCATCTCCTATTAGTTAAGGCTGTTTATCAAATTTAATTGAACCGAACCGAAAGCTAAACCACAAAATGCAATTCTTTTATACTTCAGTTTGTTTCATGATTCAGTTCAACAAGGTTCCAAATGATTAGTGTTTGATTTGAGGGGTTGAACTAAATGAAATTGAATCAAACCACTTGAACATGAAAAGATCATGCTTGGAATGGAAGTGGAACATGAGTTGGAACATGACTAGATGTTGAAGTTGTATATGAAACAAAATGTTAAACACATGTGTAACACATCTTCAACATGACTCGTCTTTGAAGTCATGTTTTCCTAGGAAGTTAAAGAAAAGAATAACACAAGAACAAACATGCAATTGTGTTCAGAGTTGTTTAAGTATATTTATGAAGATTTTCTTAAAGATTTAGTTGAACACAAATTCTATCATGGCCATGTTAGTACCCATGTTAGGCAAATCATTTCCTTAATATGAATAGTTGTTTTCATTCATCTAAAACATTACTTCTAGTAGATTTGAGAGAGTCATGGAGAGATAAGGAGATCAAATAAAGTCAAGAGCTTAAGAGACAACTACAGATTTTAAGACCGATAAATCAAAGGGTTTTTATGCACTTACTATACCTTTTATCTTTATGTACTCTTTGATTATGAGATGGAGAGCAATTCTTTTATCTAGACTAAGATAACCCTTAAGTCTGATATGTAGTTGGGACTATTTGTTATTCAATGATTATTAGTTTTTTTTTAAATTAAATGTGTGCTTCTTCCTTTTTTTTTTTTTTTTGAATTGATATTTCTAGGATATTAATTCTTCAATATATTTTATCCTAGTTGATTAAGAAATCACAATAATAAATAGATTTGAATAATTAAAGGGATTTGCATGTGATTTTAAAGATAAGAACACGTAAATCTTACTTGTTAGGCTAGACTTAAACCTAATAGAAAATTCACTGTATTTAATGCAATTTTCTAGGTTGCTATTGAGTAGGAAGAAATCTAAATTATTAAGTTCGAACTAAGGATTAGAACCATTAGAAAAATATTAATTCAATTAAAGAATTTTGCTGTTCAAGAATACAAATAGAATCATTAAAGGATTTATAATGTTATATGAAGACATAGCAGGGATTTGACGTCTACAAAATCTTGCAAATTGATTTGAATTAACTTAAGAAAACTTGGCTTGTGGAATTGGTGAATTAATAGTAAAAATTAGCTTAGGTACTAGTGATTAATTAGTTTAACCCGATTGCTAGTACTTAGGATTCCTAAGGAACAATAAATGGACTTAATTTTTTCACTATAGATTTGATAGGTATACTTACCTAAAAGTAATTATAGGATATAATTGAGACTTGATTTTTTAACTTGCTAAAAAGTGATCATTAAGTTAAAAATCAAACAACTTAAATTTCTTTCTCCTTAATTTCACAAGGGAAAAAAAAAACGTTTTAAATATTTTAAACAAGATGGTGAAAATAACATAACATGTCAATATAGTAGACATATCCATCTTAAACCATTTAAGACATTCCACATAATATTTGTCCTTTATTGAATTGTCAAAACATACAATTTATCGAATATTATATAAAATAGTTTGAAAAATGCATAGTCACACAAATAACATATTTTGTAATTCGAACACCACAATGCAATATTATCACATGCATATGCATTAACTTGTAAATGAATAATGTTTTATAAGAAATAGTTTGCATATATAGGTGCATAAATCACAACAGATATCGACCACAAAAATTATAAGTTTCATGATACGATTTTGGATGAACAAATATGTAACCGCATATATGTATGTTTTAAAGCTGGCATTCGGATAATCTTATTTCTTCTCACAAATCAATGCGCTCAATAGTTAATAGTATAACAATATCATGCCTCCCCCCCATCCACCAACTTACAAGAACTTAATAAACCCTATTACAATGGGGCAGCTACGTGCCGCCCCTCGTTTTCCCTTCTTTATCATCCTAAATTCATAGATTCGTTAATAGTTTCGTAAATCTACTGCTTCTGCTCTCCAATCATCATTAATTCATTAATATTGCCTTTTTGTGATTAGAAAAAAAAAGATGAAATTTACTTTTACCAATTTGTTATTTTGAAGTATCAAGTTGTTGTTAGTTGATCAATCGTATTTAGGATAAAAGAAAATTTTATGGTTTAGTCACTATTTTATAGGACTACTTTCATGGGCTATTTGATGATTTAGGTTCATAGTTAATTGTGATTTCAATACTAAAATAACATACTAATTATTATATATATTTTAATAATCAAATAATTGATTAGACGATAATATTATAAGAATTGTACAAGTTTCCTTAGAGTAAGTGGTTTTATTTATATGTTTTTATTTCTCTCTTTTTTTTCGTATGATTTATATCATGTTTGATTTTTTTTTTTTATTGAAACTAGAGTACCCACTTTTCATTCTTTCCATAAAATTTATACTGTTAAAGGAATACCTTATTTCTTAGTTATAAAAGAGATGTCCTACCTTAGATCCGGTCTCTCAACCCAATCTTTTTTATTGGTTGACCGTACCTTTTGCCATTCTTTACTTATTTTAATATCATGAATTTAATAACAACAACAACAACAACAATAAGAAGCAAAGAACATAAATTCTGCAACGCAGAAATTCTTAGTTCAAGCCACTTTTTTTTTTTTTTTTTTTTTTTTTTGTGTATGGTGATTTGTGTACAAGTCGCTATATTTCAGATAGTGTATTTTATTCTAGGTATAGTGTATTTTTATTCTAGGTATAAAATATCCAAATCAATATAATTTGTTCTAGATTGATATATTTATTCTAGATATAAAATATATTAAGTATATATTAGATTAATGTATTTTATTTCAAATACGACTTAACCCAATTATAACCCTTTTGCAACGCCCTCTTATTTCCACATCATGATGGATGGGCACACTACGTCTTATTACACTTTAACAGGAATTAATTTTTTAACACCAAGGCTGACGTAACCATATTCCCACATGTTTCGTGATAAAAAATGTGTTCCCACTATTGGATGCAAAACATTAGGATTCTATTCCCACTATTAGAATTCACCATTTTATATCATGGAATGTTTTCCTCTTTTCCTTTTCTTTTTTCTTTCTCTTTTTTTTTTTAAAAATTTCAGAACATCAACCAAATACACAATACACTTTATGAGTAATTTCCATGAACATAAGTACCAAATGCACACTGTGTTTGGAATGGAGAAAATCAAAGGAAACTGAATGAAAGTGAAAGAAATTAGATTAATTGTGTGTATTTTGGTATGTTAATAGGGTAGAAATGAAATGATTTGAAGAAGGAAAAATAGGTTGTGTTGATTTATGTCCAAGAGTGGAATGAATGCAGGAGGAAAGAAGAGATATCAACTAAAATGATTTAAAAACCATCCATTTCTCTTCCTTTATTAATATTTTATAAAAATAATATAAGGATAATTTTATTAATCATTAACTTTATTTTTCTTCTTTTCCTTCAATTTTCTTCATAAATGATCAAATATAAAACAAGAATTTTACTTATTTTCATTTTTCCTTTTTTCTTTCCGCTCATTTTTTATTTCCACTTTTGAAAAAGATTGCCTAACACATCGGCAAATCCACTCTTCATTGTCCAAATTCTTGAGTTTGATTTCTCTAATATTTTTGTTCATTGGAATTAAAATATGATAGAATATTAATGTTAGTCGTATTCATTGAGAGCTTTACTTAAAATATTATGGGGAAAAAATCACAAAATTCACTTGTTCCGCCACTTCCATGACACCCAATCGACTACACTTTTTTGTTTCGAATATAATAATTCACAAACAGATGAGGTAAATTTTTTATGGTCCACAAGAGATAACCAGTGGACCTTCTTTTCCCCTTTTCCCTAGCTACTATCATTTTCAACATATTAGGAAAGATGGAAATTGAATGCAGATGAATGGGATTTTTTTTTTTTTTTTTGGTTGGTTATTCAGATGAATGGGATTGAGGGATTAGTAATTATACCATTAGATTAGAATGGTATTCACTGTAGAGGGAATTTTTATGAATTTATAAATAACAATAATATAAGATGCTTTTTTTATCTAATTAATCTTTTATCTTAATTTAGTATGACGAAAATTTTTTTCCAATTAGTTAAAATCTCCAACACAGTTACACGCACATTCTACATCTGATACACGAACACAAATCAAGACATATTATAGTGCATTTAGGTTCAATATCAAATATTATGTTAATTCCTGTTTAAGTAATATCATGCAACGGACAAAAACTAGTGATTTTCCGGAAAATCGTTACTCATGAAGACAGTAACTCGACAACATTAGTAGGCATTTCACACACAACTTCGTTCCACGACCGTCTATAATAGTTATTATCACCTTAATTGCTAGAATCAAGACATAAGATATCTTAATAGGGAATGCATGCACTTGTACTTTTTCTCTTTCAACCATTTTTACATAGGAACCTTTTACAATGTATTAAAGGGATCATCCAACAAATCATCTAATCAATAAAATATTTATAATAATTAATATATTAAGTATTTCAGAAATACAATTATAATTAGTTATGAATTCGACTAGTTAAATAACTAATAAAATCGGTTCACTTAAAAAAATAACAAGACAATAGAATTTTTATTTTACATAGTATAGCTTGAAAAGATCAAAAATACAACTTGATTAACTCATCCATTGAAAGACCGGTGTTCATCTTGCTAGCCCACAATGGTTTCGGTGAGATTCAAGCTTCAAATATCATAATTGTGTGACATTTCTAATTTAGTAGTCAATTATAAGTTGAATGTCCTTAATGATACTTGAACTTTGACAAAATATGTAAATAGGTTTCTAAACTTTAAAATTGATCAATTTAGCACCTAAACCATAAAATTAATCAATTTAATACTTAAAATTACTTTTCATGTACGCTAACCAATATTATAGAGGTATTGTTAACGTATACGAAAAGTTCTTTTAGATACCAAATTATTTAATTAACACAGCGTGGAAGCGTTAAATAACAAAACCAATTCAACGATTGCTTTCAAAACGTGAACTTAATCACACAATTGCTAAATAATTGCAAATCCAGAGAAAATCTTCTCAATTCAATATCAAATATATCAAAATATCATATTTCAAAAGTCTTATCTTTTACAAAAGCCTTAAAGACTATTTATAGCATTATAAAAGAAACTCAAAAGACAGAATCCTAAAAAACAAAATAATAAATGCAAATAATGACTAAAGGAAACCTAAAAGATAGAATCCTAAGAGTCAAAACCGATAATTAATGCTGGAAATAAAAGTTAGCAGCCTATCATTAATATTGGCTGTTTCTAAACCCAAAAGTTGAAACTATCAGTAATAAATGCTGACTTTAATTGAGATTCTGTTACTGCATTATTCTCTCCCACCTGCAAAGAGCTCGACCTTGAGTTCTCGTCTGGATATAGTGGTGCATCATCTGGATAGAAAGGATATAAGTCAACCACATTAAAAGTCTTTGAAATAGCCATAGTTGCTGGGAGATCAACAACATAAACGTTGTCATTGATCTTTTGTAGAATCTTGTAAGGTCCATATTTTCTTAGCTGCAACTTGTTGTAAGAACCTATAGGAATTCCCTCATTCCTGAGAAAAATCATCACCTGATCTCCGACTTCAAAGAGTTGTTGCTTCCGTCGCCTATCCGCGGTCTTTCATATACTTGGTGTTAGCCTTCTCAATCTTTGCTTTGACCTCCTCTGCGGTATTCTGCCAGTGCTCTGCCATGTGCTTCGCTGGAATGCTATACTCAGCCATCTTCGGGAGCTTCACAAGATCCAAAGCATGTAGGGAACTTTGGTATATACAATACAAAATGGAGTTCTCCCAGTGATTCGATGGATGGAGTTATTATAGGCAAACTCCGCTTGAGCAAAACACACATCCCATTAGCAGGGCATCTCTCCACAAATACTCCTAATGAGATTCCCTAAAGTCCAGTTGATAACTTCTGTTTAGCCATTTGTCTGTGGATGGGCAGGCTACTATAGTTCAGAATGGAATTGAACATGTACCACAAAGTCTTCTAGAAGAATGAGAAATTTGCTATCCCTGTCAGATGTTATGGATTTGGGCACTCCCATGTAGTCTCACTACCTCCCTGAAAAAGAGTTTGGTCAATGGCATGGGCATCTAAGTCTTTTACAAGGGATGAAATGCGCTTATCTTGGAGAACCTGTCCACAAACTACAAAACTGAGTCAGCACCTCGTTGCGTATGAGGAAACCAAGAACAAAATCCATGGAGAGATTCCCAGTATTCTCAGGTACTGGTAGGGGGTATATAAACCCAGTACTCTAGACCGACCCTTAGATGTCTAGCACGTGTAGCATCTTTCAACAATCTTCCCTACATCCTTTCTGAGTTGGGGCTAAAAATATCGCTTAGCGACAGCAGCCATGTCTTATCCCCCCAGGTGTCTTGCTAGACCCCCTCCATGAAGAGCCCTAATCAATTTTCCCTCAAAGAGGATCGTGGGATACATAGTTGATTAACCTTCATGAGATACCCATCTTACACATGCTAATCATCACAGGGTCCCTGACTATTACATATGCCCCATACCTCACTGAAATCCTTATCATTAGCATAAAGTTCTTTCACCTGTTCAAAGCCCACAACTTTAGCACTAATCACAGCTAAGACTTCAGCTCTCCTACTCAAGGCATTTGCCACTTTGTTTTGGACTCCAGATTTATGCATGAGTTTGAAAGGAAATCTCTGCAAAAAATGGATCCATCTAGCATGCATGTCTTTACTGATCATGGTTTGACCACTCAAGTGTTTTAGCGCTCCACAATCGGAATAAAAGACAAACTCTTTCCCTACAAGGTAATGTTCCCACACCTTTAAAACTCTTACCTCCGAGTAAAACTCTTTGTAATATGTAGGCCAATTCTTTCTAGCATCACAAAGTTTCTTACTGAAGAAAGCTATTGGTCTCTTTTCTTGTGAAAGTACTGCCCTAATGCCTACTCTACTAGCATCACAATCCACCTCAAATTATTTGTCAAAATCAGGTAATGCTAGTATTAGAGCACTACATAATTTTTCTTTTAATAGGGCAAACCCAGCCTCAACCTTCTCACTCCAACTAAATTTCCCCTTCTTCAAACACTCAGTCAATGGAGCAACAATGGTACTAAAGTGTCTGATGAAGCATCTATAAAAACTGGCAGGCTCCAAGAAACTCCTCAACTCTGTCACAGTCTTAGGAATAGGCCACTCTCTAATGGCCTTTACTTTCCCATCATCCACTGTGATCCCCTCACAACTAACCATAAATCCTAAAAATAGCAACTTTTTTGACATAAAAATGCACTTTTTCATATTAGCATATCGTTTATTCTCCTTTAACACCTTTAATACAATCCTTAAATGATCTATATGCTCCCCTTCAGACTTGCTATAAATTGATGTCATCAAAGTATACTACTACAAACTTGCCAATGAAAGGTTTGAGTACCTGATTCATGACTCGCATAAATGTGCTAAGGGCATTGCTGAGGCCAAATGGCATCACCAACCACTCATACAATCCCTCCTTTGTCTTGAAGGTAGTCTTTCATTCATCCCCTAGCCTTACCCTAATCTGGTGATAGCTGCTTCGCAGGTCAATCTTGGAGAAGGTAGTAGCTTCACTCATGGTCTAGCATGTCTTCTATGCGGGGTATAGGGAACTTATAACCAATGGTGATCGTGTTGATAGCCTGGCTATCAATGCACATCCTCCAACTCCCATCTTTCTTAGGAGTGAGTAGTGTTGGTACAGCACATGGACTAAGGCTATCTCTGATGAAGCCTTTCTTTAGCAATTCTTGGACCTTCTCCTGGAGGATTTCCGTTTCCCTGGGACTCATCCTATAATGAGGCAAGTTAGGAAGATTAGCGCCAGGTACTAAGTTAATCTGGTATTGGATATCCCTCAAGGGTAGAAGCCCCTCAGGTAAGTCATTTGGAACCATCTCTGAAATCCTCTAAGACCTCCTTCACTACTTCAGGAATATCGCTAACACTCTCCTCTTCTACTTTCAGCAAACTTTTCACCACCAAGGCATGTACCACCTTGGTCTCCTTCATAACCTTCTCCATCTCTCTCTCTAAGTTCACAAGGGTTAGGAAAGATCACCCCTCTGGCTTAGAGCCTTTAAGTATACCTTCTGCCATCCTTCTCTAACCTGTAGAGATTCTCTTTTCCCGAGTGTTGGGCATCCACATCAAATTGCCATGGTTGCCCAAAGAGGAGATGACAAGCATCCATGTCTACTATGTCACAATAGACCTCGTATCTATACTTTCTAATGGAAAAGGGGATTATACATCTCTCTACTACATCAATCAGCTTCGTCACCTTAATCCATCCAATGGTATATAGATTAGGATGCTTCTCAACTGGCAACTGCAAATCCTTAACCACTTGCCTGCTAATAACGTTCTCATTGCTCCCACTACCATAATTAGGTCAAATACTCTCCTACTAATCGTGCACCTGGTACGAAACAGCTGATGGCGTTGAGTATTACCCTCCTGCTTAGGTGTTAACATGAGCCTCCAAATAACATATGAGTGCTCATACCCTTCATCCTCCTCGTTATAGTACTCTTCCTCCCATCAGGATCACAACATATTTCATCATCTCCTTCACGCTCTACGATGTTTACAGTTCTTCTCTTTGGGCATTCATTGGATCTATGCCCTGGTTGATTTACAGCGATAGCACTTACCCAAGATGGATTTGGCATATGGGTTGGATTGTTTCTGACCTTCTCTAGATTCTATAGGCCATTTTTCCATAGCCTTTTCACCCTTTTTCTCACCACTACTACCTAGCGTCTCTACAACACCCTTCTCTTTGTCTTCAACCGCCTTAGTCGTTCTACTACGCTTAGCGCTATCCATTCCAGACCTACGCCCACCACCATCAAATCTAGTGTTTTTATTATTTAGCATGGGCTTAGCCCTCAATGCCATGTTCTTCGCTTCACTCATACTCCTCAACACCGTTACCCCAATTTTGTCCCTGATTTGCAACTTTAGGCCATCAACATATCTTGCCACCTGTTGCCCTTTACTCTCCCTCAAATCATTACGCTATGCTAATCTCATAAATTCAACAGTGTATTCATGGACAGATCGTAGCCCTTGGCGACACCTTTGATACTATTGGAAAAGTATCTGTTCATAATCAGGGGGAAGAAATTCACCTTTCATTAATTGTTTCATGCGAATCCATGAACGTACAGGATGTCTTCCTTCTCTCAATCACCTACTCTATACTCTCTCCCACCAGGCGGAAGCACCACCCTTCAATCTACATGCCACCATCTTCACCCTACACTCTTCTGGGACATCCTTATAGTAAAAGAATCTCTCCACCTCTACTACCCAATCAAGGAAATCTTCAATATTGAAATTACCATTGAAATAGGGTAGATCTCCCTTTAGGTGGAAATCCCCTCCATCGGATTGATCATCTTCATAGTCCCGGTAACCCCTTCGGTTCCTTCCTCCACCATAGCCATCCCTCACAGGTGGTTGCGCCTCCTCTCATACATCAAATCTTCTTCCTCTAAATCATCATCAGAAAGTTGTGCCCTTCGATCTCCATGGATGGGTTGATTGATTAGGTTCTCATAATCATCTCTTGGCCTAGATCTTCTACCACCATTAATCCTACCCCTATTATTAGCTACCTCCATGGTGTCAAATCGATCGACCAAAGTTTCGACGAGTTGCTCTACCTGTCTCATCATTTGATTCATGGCATCCACCTCTGTCCTTAGAACTGGTTGGTTAGCCCTTTGGACTCCCGCATCACAAACATCGTCATGGGTGCGACTGCCATCAACATCGTTGCCAGAAGATATCTTGCTAAAACTCACCTTGCTCTGACACCAATCTGACACAACGTGGAAGCGTTAAATAATAGAAACCAATTCAACGATTGATTTCAAAACATGAACTTTATCATACAATTGCTAAACAATTGCAAATCTAGAGAAAATCTTCTCAATTCAATATCAAATATGTCAAAATATCATATTTCAAAAGTCTTATCTTTTACAAAAGCCCTAAAGACTATTTATAGCATTACAAAGGAAACCCAAAAGACAGAATCCTATAAAAAAATAATAATAAATGCAAATAATAACTAAAGGAAACCTAAAAGATAGAATCCTAAGAGTCAAAACCGATAATTAATGCTGAAAATAAAAGTTAGCAGCTTATCATTAATATTGGGGTTTTTAAACCCAAAAGTTGAAACTGTCAATAATAAATGCTGACTTTAATTGAGATTCTGCTGCTACATTATCAACATTAAAGTTTAGATATTTAATTGCATATTTTGTCAAAATTCAATTCAAGTCCATTCACAACATTTACTCTTAATTATGTTGATACTTGCATAAAAATTAATGGGTTAATATCACGAATAGTACCTAAACTTTAGCAAATATGTAATGAATTTTATAATTGATTTATTTAGTATATGAAATAACTTTTTGTGTATGCCAATAGTAATGTCATCAAATTGGCTAACATCATCATCTTACGTGGTGTTTTTAACCAATATAATAAATATACTTTTAGTATATACAAAAGTTTTTTTAGATACTAAATTGATTAATTTCAAAGTTCACGTACTGATTTGATTAGTTTCAAAGCTTATGTATCTAATTGCATATTTTGTGAAAGTTTAGGAGCCATTCGCAACATTAAATTAAAATTAAAAGGCTGTGATTTTATGCTAAATGGAAAATTTTATGATCCCGACATATTTTTTAATGGAATTAGTCCAGTCAATTATTTAACACACAGATTCATATTCAACTAGCTCAGATTAATAAAGTATTTAATATATTAATTACTTATTTATTTTAATAATCGATGAAAGAAAAGATAGTACTTGTTGATCTTGATGGAATTGTGTATTCAAAGTGATGCATAAATAATTACAAAAGACGAAATACTCTTCATATCCCAGTACAATAAAATATTATTTATAGAATAAAATTATTACTTATTTCATATTGAGTTGTGTGAAATTAATTACTTCATCTAGAGATCTTCCTTCCATGATTGCATAATTCCATTTTTAAATGCCTATAATGTCGCAATGGAACAAATATCCGGTTTGCTGCTTTTCTTGGTTTAATACAGCATCACATGGAAAGTGGAGATGAGGATATCGTTTTGTAATTTAAACAGTGAATATCACACTCATTACACAAGGACCATAGCAAGGTAGCAAGGGTTTATAATGTTCAAGTAGATGTAGTCGGGCTCCCGCTAATTCAAATTCAGTTAAAAATAAAACTCATGTAAAACAATATAATGGGGTTTGAATTGGGTTTCAAAACATTTAGTAAGACGCTGAAATAAATTCATGTTTTGTAAAATCTTTTTCAAATCTGCAAAATCATAGCAAGTAAAGGATACATTAGTTCCGTTACCGTTTTGAATTGGTAATTCATAAAACTGATCGATACCCTTATATGGCATATGAAGTTCGTCTGACTCTATCTGATGAGCTCATTCAATTTAATGAAATTACTTTAGACTAACATTTTTTTTGGGGGGGGTGGTTGGAAACAGCACCGAATATATTTGTTTTACTATATTCTAATCATTTTAGGATAATATTTTTATCATTTTCAAACAGATTTTTATTGAAAAATAGATACTGACGATGAACTAATAATTTTACTTATAAATAGATCAAATAGATATGATATAGATAAATTACATATATAGATTAGATATAGTATGTTACAGATAAAAATCTAATAATCCAAACAGACTCTTAAAATACATTAGAGTTATAAATCTAACTATTTTAAGATTTTCTCATCTACTATTAACATTAATGTCCAAAAAAGAAATCGACAATTAAATTTGCCTTGAACTTCCATTCTAAGTCTTATAGGATAATAAGTCAATGAGTTCCCATTAGGATCAATAGGATTTGATATCCGTCTGATCCAGCCTGATTGCATGGCTAGTTTTCCCCCCCACCGGTCTCTGTGTGACAGCTCCAATTTCAGGCTCTTGAAAACCGCTGCCAACTTGGCCGGTTTTATATCAAAACCAGCATTAAATTGGGGTAATCTGAATGATCACATGGCCTGTAGATATCTTCAATGATGCTGAAATCGCCAAAAGTCAAATGAAAGGTGAAAATTGTGGTCCCCTATTCCATATAAAAGTAAAAGATACTTAGAATATGAATTAAAGAAGAAGAATAAAGCTAAAAGCAAAAATAACTCCAAAGTCCAAAGACTAAAGTTAAGAAGGGAACGGTGATTAAATAAAGTAGTTATGCACACACGTGGATGTATATTTATTTATAATTGAGGGTGTCCCATCCGCTAGTTCCATCAGTCAAAATAATAAAAATAAATATAAATTAAAGTTACACATAACTACATATATGTACTTATATTTTTATTAAGATAAAAATGTTTAATATCATTTTCGGATGATTATTCGATTACCATTTACTAGTATACTTTTAAAATACTTATTAGAACAAAAAGTAAACATTTGAATCTGATAACAGAATACCCATGATAATACCATTATTTGCCCATGTTTTATTTAAATGTATAATTATTGTTAGATCAACTCAGATTCCGCCGGCGATGGTAATATATCTACTTTGGCATGCATGCTGTCATTTAAAAAAAAAACCAAAAATACCAAGCAGCTATATATGTCAAGATGGAGCATGTGGTACGAGAAGACAGTGGAATTGCATTTATTAAAATTTTTTCCCTTAAAATTGAATAACGTAAAGTATATCAAAGAAAAAAATAAAATATATATAAGACTTAAGCATCATCTGTAATTTTATGAAGAGAAAAACACACTTCATCGGATTCGGATGCAAGCTTCATCACGAAGTTTTGTGTTGCTAAACCAGCAATATAATGAGAAATATTTTATGATCCTATCATGTTATATTGTTATTAGACATATTTTAATTGTGATCAAAATTCTTAATAATTTTTCTTATATTAACTATATCTATATCGAAGTATAGGAGTTTTCTTTAATTATAATAAAAAATCTTGAGTGAATATTATACGGCACGTGTACATCCACGTAGTATGTAACTCCCACTAACTTTTTAATATATGAACAATATAATGGATAGTTATCGAAATAACAACCACCTATAGTGTTAGAATACCATTCAAAGTTACATACCATTTACATATTTCACGTGATATGTAATACCTACTGAATCTTTATGTTACTTTATTTGTTAATATTAATATATGCCTCTTATATTAAAGAAAATTATCGTGGAGCATCTGTTACTGTTCAAAAGAGAGAACACACATAAAGCAGAAGGAAACAGCCAGAAACATCATGCTTTCTTCTTATTGACCAAAGACCGAACCCGAATCTCTCACATCAATCATAGATCCCACACACATAACATTAGTCATGACCTACCTTTCAATCCATGCACAAAAAGTGGAAAACAAAAACAATAAAGATAAGCTAAAGGCATTTGCTGATGCAGCATTCTTTTTGACACTCTCCCTCCCCTCTCAAAAAGGCTTCAAAAGCTTTGGTAGTATTTGTGTATTACAGGCTATTTTATGTATTACTCGTTCAATATTTTATCCCAATTGATTAAAAATACTTTACTAATACTAGCATTAATAAAATTTTAACATATAAATAATTTTTTAGAAGTTATCTATTACCACCGCCACATATCATTATTTTACTTATATTTTTATGTCATTCCGTGTTAATAATATTGAATCTTTTTTTTTTTTTTAACCAAGTGATGCCCCACATTGCTAAAAGACATAAACAAGCTTCAATATTAATTTTTCTCTGCTTCTTCCCTCTCACTCACTCTCTCTCTTTCTCTCTAACCATCTCCAGATTGCTTCCACTTTCGCTTTCCCTCACCTTCTCTTACAATTTCCTCATCAAACAAACAATTGGTTATACAAATGAGATCGAAAATAGTTTGGGATGATACGGTTCCTAGCCTTTTCCAGTGCCCGATATCACTTGACGTAATGAAATCTCCGGTGACTCTCTGCACTGGCATCACCTATGACCGGTCCAGCATTGAACATTGGTTCAATAATGGCAACAACACTTGTCCCATCACGATGCAAGTTCTACGAAGCAAACATTTTGTTCCCAACCGCACCCTCGAACGCCTTATCCAGACCTGGTCTCGTCATGACAATCAAGTTAGCACTCACTCAACTGAGTCATCAAACTCCGAGCCTCGATCAACACTCCCTAAAAGACGCATCATCGATCTTGTCGGAACGATAATCACTACCAAGAATACCGCCGATGCAGAGATTTCCTCTTCTCTTGCCGAAATCCTTCGTTTCGCTAGCGAATCATCCAAGAATCGCAAGTTTATTGCGAACACAGAGGGCTTGGGAAGCTTTCTGGTCGATTTTCTCAGCCATTGGGATGATCATTCACGTGCAAGCTTTGACGTGATGGAGCTGGCGGTTAGGGTTTTGGAAATCGCTTTAAAGAGGTCAGACGATCGCGATAATCTCATCTTAAAGAACACGAAGTGCTTAAATTTGATCATTCGCGTCATGCGACGAGGAAATTGTGAGTCGAAGACCGCATCGATCAAGATTATTGAGTCGATCGCCATTAACACCGAATCAAAACTTTTAATCGCTGAGAAAGAAGGCCTACTACATCATTTACAAAACCTAATCTCTCTGTACAGTAATTCATCCTTACTCGAAGCTGTCCTCTCTTGTTTGATCTCACTCTCGATGCTGAAGCGCGTGAAGATCATGCTAGCAAATCAGACCACGGTCAAATCGCTCTCGTGTATTCTATCTCCGTCATTGAACGCAAACACTTCCTTGATCGAGAAGGTTCTAAAGCTCCTCGAAACAGTGTCGTCGAGCAAAGAAGGGAGAAACATTTTATGCAGTGATTCATCGTGTGTGGAGTTTATATTAAAAAGAACGTTTAAAGTGTCGAGTGTAGCAACGGAACGGTCGGTAACTATTTTATGGTGCGTGTGCTGCCTTTTCAGTGACGAAAGATCGAAGGAAGTGGTGAGGAGGGAGAATGGGTTGGCAAAGATGTTGTTGCTAATGCAAACTGATATTTCCCCATACGTGAAGTCAATGTGTCGGGATTTGATGAGGGATTTATGGGTCGATTTGAAATCTTGCTTTGGGAGCTCACTAATTTTAGCTGGAATGTGGAGAGGATTGAATTGGGACTCAATAGAAATATGATAAAATGGTCAGGTTTATTATTATAATATTTAGTTGGTATATATATAAGAAAAAAAAGAAATTGTAGGTATCAATTTTGCTTTTTCTTGGTAGTTATATGGTTATCTATTAATATTAAATAAATCCTGATTTATTAGTATAAAAAAAATATACACCAAAGTATAACAATTACTCTCCTCTTTTTCTCTTTCTTATCTCCACTTTCATTCTTTGCATTTTTATTTTCTCTAAAAATAATGTTCCCTCCTTTTTTTTTCCGCACACTCAGCACGGATGCATCATACACTAGTTAGAATAAAAGAGAATGCAATGTAAGGAAAAGGAATATTTTGATGGTTCTTCAATTAAATTCATATTCACATTACTTTTTTTTTTTAATCTTTTGCTGTAGTACTAGCATATCATGTTGGAACTTAAAAAGACTATTTTCGAAAATAGAGAGATAGTATGTGAGACTTTTCTATTCATTACAATCAAAAGGTATAAATAGGCTTACATGGAAAATTAAAAATAAAAGGACATACATAAATACCATTAATTGTACTATATAAAAATTTATTTGTTGGTTACTAATTGCAAACCCAAAAAACAAAAGGTTACAAAATATTTTTTAATCAAATTTCAACACCGCCCTTATTTAAAAGCACATACTCCTAATTTTGATCTAAAAAACTCATGCTTGACTTGGGAAAGTGACTTTGTGAAGACATTTGCCACTTGTCTATGGGTGTTGCAATGCTTTAGTTGGACTTAACCTTCGACAACCAACTCATGAATAAAGTGAATTCTAACCTCAATATGTTTTGCTTTTCCATGAAACACTAGATTTTCACTCAATACAAATGTAGCTTTATTATCGCAAAAAAAAATTCAACTATATAGCATATATATATTTTTTTTTAATTTATAAACCTTGTCCTCTTTGCTATTAATAACAAAACCTTCAGGTTAAGTTACATACACCTCTTCTAAAAGTTCTCCTTTTAAGAAAGCATATTTTTCCATTAAATTGATACATAGACAACATCAAATGGCCAACAAAAGCTAAAAACATTCTCACCATTTCAAACCAAGCAATTGGAGAGAAGGTATCTTCATAATTCATACCACATGTTTGTGCATATCTTTTCACTAGTAGCCTTGCCTTATTCCTTTCAATGCTCCCATTGGTATGGTACTTAGTTTCTGATGTGGATGATATAGTAGACACATATTTGAATAAGAGGGAGATGAAGTCATCTAAGAAAGAGAGGAGGAAGAGCACTAGGCCACCCAAATGCTGTCGGGCTTGGAAGATAAGCCACCAGAGTTGAAGCAGGCCTACATTACCGACAATTTTGTTTGTCGAGTTTAAAAATCGCCAGCGTTAATTCTAAGCCACTAGCTTTTATTTTACACTACCAGCTTGTATTGTCAGCTTATGAGGCATGATTTATTCTTATTATCTTTTTAAGGTTTTCCATGTAATAGTATAAATAATCTTTTAGATTAATCTTTCTTTTTAGAACGTATCATATATTTCTGAAACCTTAAATTAAGAGAATTTTATCTTTGATATTGCATCTTTACAATTGTAGTGCGATTTACATTACTCGATTAGTGCTCTAGTTTGGTTTACGTTAACTCGCTGCGTCAGAGTGGTATTAAAGTAGGAAAGTTCTTGTGGAGATGTTAGGAGACAATAGTTTTGGAGGTGATCATGTTTCAAACGTTGCTCGAAATGTGGAACCTTGCGAATCAATGTATAGGCTTGAAGGGAAAAGTTGGATAACACGGATTATAGATTTTGCCGTTTCGAACAATGCTTTGATGACCTGATCGAGCGTTTTGATGCGATGGGATCAGATGCTAATAGGAACAGGAATGATTGTAAGATGCAACCAAGGACACAGTATGCACGTGGTGATCCAATTATCGGACCTGTTACTACAAATCATGGGTTACATGCTTATGAAGATGATTCTAAGGAGGAAGATGAATTGTTGGATGAAGAATAGCCACGAAGATGAGGCATTGGTGGCAGACATGGAAGAGGTAAGGCATATGGTGGTGGTCGTAGAAGTGGTGAATTTGTTGATTATTATGGAGGTAAGAATGAATATGGAAGGAATGATTTCAAGTTAAGTGCAGATATTCCATATTTTAGAGGAGATTCAGGGATTAAGGATTTTGTTGATTGTATTGCTGAAGTTTAGTAGCTCTTTAATTGTATAGCGGTGCTAGAGGAGAAGATGGTAAGGTTGGTAGCATGTATGCTTAAAGACTGTACGTTTGCATGGTAGGAGAGATTGTAGAAAAAGAAAAGTCATGAAGGGAAAGCATCTATTACAACATGGTATAGGATGAAACAATTATTAGAAGAAAGATTTATTCCTCCTGATTATAAGGAGATCATATTTCAATAGCACCGAAGATGTCATCAGGGAAGGAAATTGATACGCAAATATACCATAGAATTTATGTTGTCAATACAAAGTAATGATTTGAGGAAGGTAGATGATGAAATTGAAAAATCAGTAGAATATCATGAAACTCCCAAAGTAGAGGGATGTTCCTTTCTTACAATTACACAGTCAAAGAAGGAGATAGATGATGCTATAAAGGAATCCTAAACTGTATATGCATTGATTATAGAAGACGTGTTGACAATTGATAAGGAGGAGAAGACTGAAGAGGTGTTAGATAGTATCAGGAGGCTATTGGATGAGTTCAGTGAAGTGTTTCCCAACAACTTACTAGATGTTTTGCCTCCCATGAGGAACATACAACACCATATTGACTTAATTCCTAGTGCAAGTTTTCCAAGTCTTTCATTTAACAGGATGAACCCGAAGGAGTGGAAGTGTTACTAGAGAAAGTATAGGAGTTGCTCCAAAAGGATTTTATTAAGGAGAGCATAAATCCATGTGTTGTATTTGCATTGTTGACTCCAATGAAAGATGGGAGCTGGCAAATGTGCATGGGCAGTAGGGCCATTAACAAAATCACTATCAGGTATAAGTTCCCAATTCCTAAACTGGAAGATATGCTAGACTGATTGAGTGGAGCTATGATGTTCTCAAAAATTGATTTAAGGAGCAGTTATCACTAGATCAAGATGAGACCAGGAGACAAGTGGAAGACAGCCTTCAAAATGAAATAAGGGCTTTATGAGTGGTTGGCCATGCCTTTTAGAGTAAGCAAAGCACTAAACACCTTCATGCGTGTCATGAACCAAATACTGAAACCTTTTATTGGTTGCTTTGTTATGGTTTACTTCAATAATATCCTAGTATACAATAAATCAGAGGAGGAGCATGTTAAACATTTGAGAGAGTTGCTAACAATTTTGAAGAAGAGCAAGCTTTATCTGAATATGAAGAAGTACATCTTCATGTCTAGCAAGTTACTGTTTCTAGGCTTTGTAGTTAGTGTGATTGGATTCATGTAGATGAAGAGAAGATGAAGGCAATTAAAGGATGGCCTATTCTAAGAACGGTCACTAAATTACAAAGTTTGCTTAAGTTAGCTAGCTTTTACGGGAGATTCATTAGGCACTTTAGCACTGTTGCAGCTCATTTGACTAAGTGCTTGAAGAAAGAGAAGTTTCAATGGAGTAAGGAAGCTAAGAGCAGCTTTGCTGTTCTAAAAGAAAAGTTATGTAGTGCACCCATCCTAGCATTACCTGACTTTGACAAGTTGTTTGAAGCGGATTGTGATGTGAGTGGAGTTGGTATAGTGATTGTTTTATCTTAGGGAAAAAAGTTGGAGCAGTGGGATGTTTCATTAACTTAGGCAAAGTTTGCTTATAATAGTGTTATTCACAGAACAATAGGGAAATCTCCATTCTCTATGGTTTATACCAAGATTTCCCAACATGCTTTAGATTTGATTAAGCTTCCTTGGAGTTCTGAGTTTAGTGTTGCAGCAAAAAAGTTAGCAGAGAATTGGTAGAATGTAATAACAAAAGTGTGAGAGAAGATAAAGCAATCTAACACTAAGTATAAACTAGTAACAGATAAGCATTATGAGTTGTTCTCTGAAAGTGATCAGGTGATGGTATTCCGATGAAGGGAGATGTTTCCAGTTAAGAAGTAGAGTAAGCTACAACCCAAGAAGTATGGCCCATATAGGATTCTGCAAAAGATCAATGACAACACTTATATGGTTGGAGTGCCTAATAGTATGGGCATTTCAAAGACATTTAATATAGCTCATATATTTTCTTTTTACCCAGATAATACACCTTTATATCTAGAAGAGAGCTTAGGGGTCAATTTATTCTTAGGTAAGAGAGAATGATGTGGATGGCATAGCAGACACATATTTGAACAAGAAGAAGTTGTCAAAGAAGGAGATGATGAAAAGCACTAGGCTGCCTATAACGTCGTCGGCCTTGGAAGATAACTCGATGGTATTGAAGACTATACCGCTTGTGTTGAAGCTGGCCTACATTGCTGACAATTTCGTTTTTCCAGTTTTAAAACCACTAGTGTTAATTTTAGGCCGCCAGCTTTTATTTTACACTACCAGCCTATATCGTCAACTTATTACGTACAATTTATTTCTTATCATCTTTTTAAGATTTTCCATATAATAGTATAAATAGTCCTTTAGACTTGTCTTTCTTTTTAGAACATGCATTTAAATCACTTACCGAGTGCTCTTTTTTGGTTTTTGCTAACTTGCTGACTTAGTTTTGAAAACCCATTTCAGCCTAGTAGCACTCTTTCATTCTAGTAAATTAACTAACTCCTATGCTTTGTTTTTGTTTATTGTAGTCATATCATTCTTCATTGCTTCAACCCGTTCCTTATATTCAACTACCTATTCATAATTGGTTGGCTCAATAGCAAGTAAGGCATACGTGTTGGAATATATCTCCTTCGATGATGTCAACTTCCTTGGAGGAGTTTCTTTATAGGAACTTTCTAAAGTAGGCTAAGTAGTTTGAAATTTGTTAGTGTTGACAACTAATAAGAGTAAAAAATAACTACGGAACCACTATTGTTGCCTTATTATGAAATTGGAGTTTCTATTTCCTTTTCATTGATGTCCCATTTTCAACTCGCTTTGTCATCAAACATCACAATCCTATTAACAATCACTTTGCCACTAACAGGGTTATACAACCTATATACCTTTGATTGTGCACAATAGCTAATAAAAATTCATTTTATAGATGTTTCATCAAGTGTACTACGATTCTTAGTACTAACCAAAGCATAGGCCATACATCTAAAAACACCTATGTGACTTATGAAAGGTTTATGGCCGTCGAAGCTTCATAGGGAGTATGATTTCAAACAACTCTTGTTGGAAAAGAAATGAGAAGATAAACTGCAGTTGCTACCACTTTGGCCTAAAATTCATTTAGAAGGCCTTTAGCATTCTACATACTCCTTGCTATCTCACAAACTATACGATTCTTACGTTCAGCCACCCGTTTTGCTTAGGAGTTGAAGGTTTTTTCAATTCCTTGCGAATACCATTCTCTTCACAAAATAAAGAAAATAGGTTAGATAAGAATTAGCCTCCTTTTGTTCGTTCGGAATAGGGATGAAATATAGTAGGTCATTATAAGGTATCCGATCCGCTAAAAACTCTATATGGTTTCACCTTATAGGTTTATGGGATGGGTTTAGGAAAAACTTTTACAACCTATAGGGTCATGGATCGAGTTTAGGTGAAAGTATGACCCTATAGGGTCGACCAAACCTGCTAAAATTACTTAAAATAAAATACAATTCTGTAATATCAAAACTTGGATATGTCCATTTTTTATTATTTTTATAACTCTACATTATATAATTTATTTATTTATCCAATAAAGAATGGCATGCTTTCTTATGATTAACAAAAAGATGTAGCATTCATGTTTATATATCTATGTTAGTCCTCAAATAAAGTAAATTCTACTATGTTGTGTTGCAAATTGATTACCATACATTGAAAATTGGTTGTCTTTATGCGGAGATTTACTATCAAATGAAAAGAAATTGAAAGAAATAAGAAAAATAAAGAATATACTATGAAGACAAGTAGACAAACGCTAAATAACAAGGATGAAAAAGGAAGAAAAGAAAAGAGTGTAAAAGAAAAATAGGGTCAATTAGGTGGGGCAGGTCGGGACATACCCCTCTAGGGAAGGTTTATATATTACACATAAAACCCTACAGGGTATCCTATAAGGAAACAAGTCGAGTTCAAGTTTTATTAGACCTGTCACGAACCCTCCCTAGTTGCATCCCTAATTTGGGGTGCCTTAATTGGGGTCTAACTTTGCTTCTTAGCATAAGCCTTAGATTTCTTGAAATTGTCAAAAGTTTCTAACTTATGTTCCTAAAAATAAACCCAGGTTATACAATTTTAACCATTGAAGTGAGCAAAACTATCGACTACTGCCAAAAGATTCAGTCCTCATGGACCCAATCAAATTAGCATGTACCAATTCAAGTGCTTTTGTTGCCCTCCAAATCTTGTGTACAAGAAATGGTAGCTTAGTTTGCTTTTCATAGACACAACTTTCACACAATCCAAAACTTTCAATCATAGGCAATAAATGTACCATTTTTGTTTTGTTTAACAATTGTAAACTTTTGACATTCAAATGTCCATATTTGAAATGCCATAATATTAACTTATTCTTGTTACTAGCAATAACAGCATGATGACTCACATTAGAGACTTCAAGAGGAAACAATTCATTTTCACCATAAATATATCCACAACCATAAAACTAGCTTTTTTTTATCTTTAACAACACATGAATTATCATCAAATATGACTAAATAACTAGTAACAATTAGTTGCCTAACATTCAAAAGGTTATGTGACAAGCTTTGAATATAGAAAACTTCATGGAGGAGTTTAATGTTACCACCATCATGTTTCAGCATTACTGCTCCTTTGCCTTCAACCTAAAGTTACTTACCATCGCCAATGTCTCTCACTATCACTTTATGTGTTTCATCAAGCTCAAGAAACAATGACCTCACTCTAGTCACATGGTTCGAATAGACACTATAAAGGAACCAAACATCAACTCCACCTCTTTCATCACCAAAATGAGACACAACAAACTTCCTCATTCATTACTTTTGCATAGCTTGCCTACTTTTCCTTTTTCTAGTAATTTGCTTAAACATGACCTTTTTTTTGCAATAGTAACACTGAGCATTACCTTTATAGTTCTTTTGTTCCTTAGAAGGCTATAGATTGTTTACTTTTCAAAATGCTTACTACCCTTACCTTGAAATCTACCTCTGCCATAGAATTTTCCTCTTCCAACACGAACAAATGGTTCTCCCTTCACATAAAGAGCCTTTTCTTCATTCTTGTCATTAGACCTGTTTAATCATGCCTTATGTGCTTGCAAAGAACCCATTAGATCATTAAATGAAAATACATACTAGTGTTTTGGCTCTTCAATGGAAAAACATGACCAAATTTATTAAACTTCATAATACTTTTGCAACAATAGTTTGATCACTAGTTTACTCTCTTAAAAAACCTCATTTGGTCCACTATTGCAAAAACTTTTTATAATAAATTTGGACAGATTCACCATTATTCATGAATAAAGTCTCAAATTCACATCGTATAATTTGAAGTTTGATAGTAATTACCTTAGATGACCCCTTATATTCATTCTCTAGAATCAACTAAGATTGATTGGATGATGTTTTGGTTGCAATCGAAAGAACACAACTCATGAACAGCCTATTAAATAAAGAAATATGCCTTGAAGTCCTTCTTTTGGTTTTCCTTCAACGTTCCTTCATCATCTTGCTCAACAAACCCTTGCTCCATGAAAATCAATGGATCTTGAGACTTAAATAAAGTCTTCATCTTGATGCTCTAGAATTCATAGTTTTCTTCATTAAATATTAGAATCATCAGTCGAGTCATATTGATAAAACTGTCATTTGTTTTCATGTTTAAAACCTACTATGGTATCAATATTATTGGAAATTATAAGACTATTTTTAGAAATGGAGAGAAAATATGAGGGATATTTCTATTCATTACAATTCTGAAAAGTGTAAGGTGTTTATTTATAGGCTTATATGGAATTTAAAGAACAAGAAAATAAAAGGATACACATAAATACCATTAATTGCACTAAATACAAATTTATTAGTTGGTTTAAACCTAGAAAACAAAATGAAAAAAATATTTTTTAATCATATTTCAACATGTCATGCACTCGTGATTTATGCAAAAATAATAGCACCATAAAATTTATAAGATTTCAAATAATCAAGTAAACCTATATACACAATTAAGATTGAAAAAAAAAGGGAAAAAAATTATATGAACAACATGGCAAGTGCTTTTGAAAAAAATAAAATGTAAGAGTATTATATATAAAAAATAAATAAATAGAAGAAATTGCATATACCTAATAAGTGACCATTCATCGTAGCATGGCACATATAATTATACTATACACATCAATATCATTAGCAAAGAGGAAATATGTATATTTATATGAAATTTCAAGAAAAAAAGTATAAATTATATATATATATATATATATATCATTTACTTTATTAAAGAAAGTAGTTAGAAAGGAAAAGAAATTATTGCTTCAAAATGCACAATCAAGAGGGGTAAAAATTAAAACTTTTAGATTTAAACAATTTTAAATGTCCCTCTTAATTTTGCAAGTTAATAGCTACAAAAAATAAATAAATAATAAATAAATGTGCGGAATTTAAAGAGTAACGAAGAAGAAGATTACACAACGATATATAGAGGTTCCTTTTTATGAGTCAGTACCAATATGTTTAGAAATTATAAGACTATTTTTAGAAATGGAGAGACTATATGAGAGATTTTTTTGTACATTACAATATTCAAAAACTATAAGGTGTTTATTTATAGGCTATATGGAAATTAAAGAACAAGAAAATAAAAAGATACACATAAATACCATTAACTACACTAAATACAAATTTATTAGTTGGTTTAAACTTAGAAAACAAAAAGATAAAAAATATTTTTTAATCATATTTCCACATATCATGCACTCATGATTTGTCCAAAAATAATAGTATAATAAAATTTACAAGATTTCAAATAATCAAGTATACCTATATACACAATTAAGATCAAAAAGACAAAAAAAAAAAAGAAAAACAATTATATGAACAACATGGCAAGTGCTTATAAATGATAATTATACATATTTAAGAAAATAATAAAAAGAAAAACAAAATTTGGTGGAATTCAGAATAACTCCCTTTACTGATATGTATGTATTTATATACAAAAAAAGAAACTATACAAGGAAACTAACTAGGAAAAATGCATGATTATAGGAATGCAATAAGGAAGCAATAATAATGAGTTGACCATGAATTAAGGAGGCCAGCTAATAATATCAAGGCAATATTACTGTTGACCATGAATTAAGAAGGCTAGGTAATAATATTAAGGCAATGTTACTATTGACATCCCCCCTCAAATTGATGCTAGGTGTCCATAAGCATCAATTTGGAAATTAGATACTGGTGTCGTGCAGATGTCATAGGTTTGGTAAGCAAGTCTACAATTTGGTCTTGAGAAGGCACGTAATGAAGTTGGAGAATTTGGTCTTGCATAAGTTCACAATATAGTGGCAATCCACCTTTATATGTTTCGTCCATTCATGATGTACAGGATTAGTTGCAATGCAAATAGCACTAATGTTTTCACCATAGAGAGATGTAGCCTTATCAAATGAAATGCCAAAAACTAAGAGAAGTCAATGAAGCTAAACTATTTTTGAACTAATAGAGGACATAGAGCAATATTCTGCTTCAGTTGAAGACTTGACAACTCGTTCTAACTTCTTACATTTCCATGAAATAGGTGATGAGCAAAAAAAAAACACCATCCATTAGTGGAACGTCACGTATCAAGGCACCCAACATAATTAACATCAGCAAATGCGACAAGCTCCATAAAAGATGTTGAAGAAAAAAATATACCTCTTCCTAAGGTATCTTTCAAATATTGAATGATGTGATGAAGAGCAGAAAGTTGGAACTTACAAGGATTGGAAACAAATTGACTCACTACTTAGACAACATAAGAAATATCAGGCTGAATATTTGTAAGATATATAGAGTGTAAGATCAGACAAAGGTTGACATAAATGCTTTGTTAATTTAAGACTGAGCTCCATTGGAGTAGCACAAGATTAGTTGTTGGGCAAATTAGCTAACTGGATTAAATCTGCAGTATACCTATTTTGATTAAGATATATACCATTCTCTGATTGAGAGACCTCCAATCCCAAGAAATAAGGCATATCTCCAAGATCCTTCATGTGGAATGAGGATTGAAGAAATTTCTTCAACTTGTCAATACCTTGATGATCATCACCTGTAATAACCATATCGTCGACATACACTAGCAAAATGATGATGCCATTAGATGAATGTGAGGTAAATAATGAGTAATCATTGGAACTCTGTTGAAACCTAGTTAACTTAATAGTAGAGGAGAATTTATCAAACCATGCATGAGGGGCCTGTTGAGTCCATAAAGAGACTTGAAAATTTTATATACCAAATTTGGATTAGGAGAGGTTACCCTGGTGGTGGTTTCATGTACATAGTCTCTTTCAAGTCTCCATGCAAAAAAGCATTTTTGACATCCATCTAATGCAAAGGCCATCTTTTGGTGAAAGCAACAGCTAATAACATGGGAACTGTGGTCATCTTACCAACAAGAGAAAAGGTCTTCTCATAGTCAATACCATATTTTTGTGTATATCATTAGGCAACTAATTTGACCTTATATCTATCAATAGAACCATTAGGCTTGATTTTGATAGTGTATATCGATTTACTATCGACTAATGAAACATCAGATGAAGCTGAAACTAGTTCCCATGTATGATTTGCCTCAAGAGCCAAAATTTCCTCTTCCATAGCACTTTTCCAACATGCATTTTTTGCTGCTTGTTTATAATTAGAAGGTATGGAAATGAAATCAAGAGTGCCAAAAAAAGTAGTGAAGGGATCATACCGTTCAAAGGAATAACTATATCGATTTGGAGGCTAACTAAAATTGGAACAAGTTGAATGACATGGCTCAGGTGGAGGAGAATGAGGTGAAGATGGGGATTGTGTAGGTATTGGACATTCAGGAGGATGATCGAGTTAAGGCATTGAGAATGTAGTTACACTTGTACCTGGAGAGTCAATTTATGAATTGTTCTCAAAATTAATAGGATCATCGGAAAATGAAGGCAAAAATATTATTGCTTCTCTAGTGGAAGATGCAGGTGCTCTAGAAGGAGATGAAAAATAATAAGCATTTGAAAAAAAAAATCAGATGATGTGAGATGCACATTCTTCTTGCTTGGGAATCATAACAAAGATAGCCTTTATGCTTATCACTATAACAAAGAAACACACATTTGACAGCTTTAGGAGATAATTTGGTTCATGCATGTGAGAATATGTAGGTGGTCTGTTATACAAGCATAACTAAGGTGTTTTGTTGTCAAGCATAGTTGTGGGTTGCCAATTGACAAGAAAAATAGCTGTATAAATGGCTTTTACCCAAAAATTATGAGGGACATGAGATTCAAGAAGAAAAGTATGAGAAATTTCAACAACATGATGATGTTTTCTTTCAATTAGGCCACTTTGCTCTGGGGTTTGAGGACATGATAGTTGATGCCAAATTCCCTTATCTTGAAAGAAGGTGGTAAGCTTTGAACAACAAATTTCTCCCCTAGGGTCAAATCCAAAGATTTTAATGATATTGCTAAATTGTGCCTCAATCATATTACCAAAAGCTTTTGCTATATTGGTAACTTCAGATTTGGCACGTAAGAAAAATACCCAAGTGAAATGTGTGTACTGATCAATAAACAGGACAAAGAATCTATAATCCAACCTTGATAAAGATGGTGATGGCCCCCATAAATCAGCATGAATGAGATTAAAAGGTTCATCAACATTAGAGGAATTAGGAGCAAAAGGTAATTTGGTAGTTTTACCAGGAGCACAACTTTCATAATTTAAAGCTAAAGATCATAATTAACATTTAATTGAATCAGAAGAACACTAGATTGAAACATGTTTTTCAGTCTACTAGCATGAGGGTATACAAAGCATCGATGCCAAAGACACCACTTTTTATTAGCAATCGAAACATCATTTGAAGAAAAAACAGAACAGCAAAATGGAGAATGAAATCTATTATCTTGAGAAATTAGGTCCAAGTGAAATAACCATCCTTGTTTATGCCTCTTCCTGATCACCTTCCCATTGTGAAGGTCTTGTATAAAACAACTAGAAGGAGAAAAATTAACTGAACAATTGTTATCAACCAATTGAATAACAGAGATTAAATTGGTAGTTAAATTTAGGACAAAGAGAGAATGAGTGAGAGGAAGAGATTTATCTAAAGAAAGTGTTCCCATCCCGTTTATAGGTACTTTTTCACCATTAGCAACAATAATAAATTGATATGGTAGACAAGGTTGAAATTTTGAAAAATTGTGCTTATTGTTTGACATGTGATTAAATGTTGTAGAATCAAGGAATCAAGGAAAAGGACTTCTTTTACCTGATAAACCAGTAGCAGAAGAAATAGCACCTAGTAGAGTTGTCTACAAGGTAGTTTGAATCATCTATTATATGGCTTCTTGAGTGAGGATTAAGCTGCTCTTAGAGGAGCCACTAGTGTCATGTTTTTCACCCAAACTAGTAGTAAAAAATGCATATTGATTCTATTAGATCTTTTGCAAAAGCCAACACTCAAGTATCACATGCCCTTTCTTCTTACAATAGTTGCATTCATTCCTCTTCTTGTAATGAGCTTGTATATGTCCAAAACTATTGTAAAATCGGCATTAAACTTTTCTAGAATCTGCTCTTGATTATTTCATCTAAGGCCTGCCACGAGAAGTTACGAAAACAACATCAAAAGAATTAATTTTAGCATCCAAATATGCATGTGATGATCTCTAATTAGAGCTACTAAGTCTATAAATCTATAAACCTATATTCTATCCCTTACTCAGATTAATAGGCAATTGTACCTAGCATTAAATAGTATAGATGAGTATAGGGTCGTCTCCATAGAGAACAGTTACAAGCACTAGTGTTGATTAAATTTCCTATTATCTAGTAATCGAAAGATAGAGTTAAATAAATTTAATCCAAATTAACAACTAAACTACACTAATTACCAAATAATTAACAAAATCAAGTTAACTTAACGATTAATGGCACAATAGACTTGCTTCACCAATACATTAACATGCATTACAATTTTATTGTTCGCTGTGCATTTCCTTACTATAGGATTCCACTAATTAGGTTGATATCTCTCTTGAGTTTATTAACCCCTAATCCTAGCCTTGTCAATTGGAATGCCTTCCTAATTAATAGCCAACTAGAACTGCAATACAAACATGATCCCAAGAGTAATTCCAATTACATATGCAAAAGGTTTCATAACCCTATCTCTAGGCGTATGAGCAACCTTTCCCTATAGTTTAGATCTATTTCATAGGTAGATTTCTCAATCGCATCCTATGGAAATCTAATCTAATCTTAAGTCATGCATTACCTAGAATTAGCATGTTAAGCACACTATAGGAATTAGCAAAAACAACAAAATTTAACAATTAGATTCACTTCATGCACATTAACAATGGCTTTGCAAGCCTTAACACACTACTCACACATTATACAAGAATATGACATAACACAACAACAAAGAAAAAGTAAGGATAGAATGTAGAAGAACTACCCTGATAGAATGGAATTGATTGAATATCTTCATATAACAGTATTTCCGAAACATGTAAATGATACACTCAAATTACAAAATTACAGTACACATACAATTGATGGTGAAAGGAAAATAGAATGGTTGATGAATTCTTGATACGTTGTAATGTTTCAACAAAGTATTTAAATGGATACTCTATCAGTTGCGTCTTATGGGTGAAACTATGCATTGATTAGCTTCCTTTCTCTTCAAAAAGACATTAAAAGCCCATAATGGTGCGAAGTTGTGTGAAATGTAATTGCCATAACGACCGTAGTACGGGCCTTTATACAGTTTTCTAAGGCATATCACGACCATATGAAAGGCTGTGATCTCCTTGGAATGATATCTCACATGCTATCACGCCGTAATCAGTTCTTCCATGTGCTGCTGCTATTCCTTCCCCTAGTTGTCACGGCCATAGTAAAGGCTGTGATCTCCTCTGTGGCTTCTAGATCTCCATCAAATTATGGTCGTTTCACTTCAAATTTGTTGAGGATTCTCTACCTTAATCTAAGGCGTACCATAAATGCATTCTTTGACCTTCAATTAAATGCACCCTTTGACCAATCATTTATAGGAGTTTGAATGGCTGATTCTTTCATTTATTTTGTAATCAATATTTAAGTGTATTTATTCTCTTACAACATCTATAAAGATATTATATATATATATATATGAAAGGCTCATCATAAAATTTTGTGGTGCTTTCAAAACACTTTCATGGTATCAGAGCATAATTAGGATTAACATCCCACGATCCCCAAATGGCCTCTGATTCTTCTCCCACCCTCCTTCCCTTCAACACCATGATTCACATGGTCACAATCAAACTCTCCTCCTCTAACTATCTCTTATGGAAGAGCCAACTTGTTCCTCTTCTTGAGAGCCAAGGTCTACTGGGTCATGTGGATGGTATCCTTGAGCTTCCACCTCCATTTGATCCTCCTACCTTTTCAACACCAAATGCCAAACACTTGGCATGGAAAGCCACTAATCAATGTCTCCTAAGCCTTCTCCTCTCCTCTCTCACAGAGGAAGCCATGGCTGAAGCCGTCGATCTCTCTACATCTCGCGAGATCTGGACCGCTCTCGAAAATACCTTCAGCCACCTCTCCAAAACCCATGAAATACGCCTCAAAGATGACCTCCAATTAATGAAGCGCGGCACTCCTCAGTCATTGCCTATGCCCATGCCTTCAAGGCCGTTTGCGATCAACTTCATGCCATTGGTGCCCTGTTGATGAAACTGACAAAGTTCACTGGTTTCTTCGTGGTCTCGGACCTAATTTCTCCAGTTTCTCTACTGTCCAGATGGCATAAATGCCTCTTCCTTGCTTCTCGGATCTTGTATCCAAGGATGAGAGTTTTGAACTTTTTCAAAAATCTCTTGAGACTCTGGCACCTTCAATTGCAGCATTCACCGCTCACTGAGGATCTTCTCAACGCGGGGATGGCCGCTCTCGCTTCAGACGTAGACGTGGAAATGGCTGTGCCCAACCTACTCAAGGTCGTTGTCCGCCATGGTGCTAGATCTGCCTCTTGGAAGGCTACTATGCTAATCGGTGCAGGCAACGCTACGATCGGCATCAACATGACCAATCAACACAACTTGCCGAAGCCTTCACCACTTCATGCTTTGCGTTCGAAAGTGACACTTCCGATTGGTTCTTGGACACAGGAGCTTCAGCCCATATGACTCCAGCTTCCTCCACTTTGGACTAATCCACTAACTACACGGGTAAGGATTGTGTGATTGTCGGAAATGGTGCGTCTCTACCCATTACCCATACTGGTCAAATTTCTCGTTCCCCAAATCTTCATTTGTTAGACGTTTTAGTTGTCCCTCACCTCACAAAAAATCTTTTGTCCATTAGTAAATTAACACATGATTTTTCGTTATGCGTTACTTTTACCAATGATTTTTTCACTGTTCAGGATCGTCAAACGGGACAGGTGGTGGCAACTGGTAAACGAGATGGAGGCTTATATGTGCTAGAGCATGGACATTCCGCTTTTATTTCTGTCCTTAAAAATAAATCTCTTCATGCTTCATATAAATTATGGCATGCTCGCCTTGGACATGTAAACCATTATGTTATTTCCTTTTTAAATAAAAAAGGACAGCTTCATTTTACTTCTTTATTACCATCTCTTACATTATGTGATACATGCCAACTTGCAAAAAATCATCGTTTGCCTTATTCTCATAATGAACATCGATCGTCTAATGTTTTAGATCTTATTCATTGTGATGTATGGGGTCCTTCACCTGTAAAATCAAATTTTGGTTTTGCCTACTATGTTTTATTTATTGATGATTATTCTCGTTTCACTTGGCTTTATCCATTAAAATTCAAATATGACTTTTATGATACTTTTATCCAATTTCAAAAATTTGTGGAAAATCAACATTATACTCGTATAAAAATATTTCAAAGTGATGGTGGTGCAGAATTTACTAGCAATTGTTTTAAAACTCATCTTCATACTTTTGGCATTCATCATCAACTTTCCTGTCCATATACTCCTGCCCAAAACGGTCGCACAAAAAGAAAACACCGTCATGTGACTGAAACCGGTTTGGCCCTGCTTTTCCACTCTCACACTCCCCTTGGCTTTTGGGTTGATGCCTTTAGCATTGCGGCCTACATCATCAACCGTTTACCAATACCACTTCTTGGAGGAAAGTCTCCCTTTGAGCTCCTATATGGTTCTTCTCCGAATTATGAAAATTTTCATCCATTTGGTTGTCATGTTTATCCTTGTTTACGTGATTATATGTCTAACAAATTTTCCCCTCGCAGTATTCCTTACATTTTTATGGGTTACAGCCCTTCTTATAAAGGGTTCCGTTGTCTTGACCCTACCACCTCTAGGATCTATTTCACCCGACATGCTCAATTTGATGAGACTCACTTTCCCTTCCTCAATACCTCCCAGGCTCAATTCATATCATCCCTTCACTTTTTAAATTTTCTGAAACCAAGTCTTCTCCCTACAAACACACTTCCATCTTTATCTGCGCCTTATCCCCAGTAAATTACACAATTCGGATCTAACTCGTGTGATCTTTGTACTGATCCAGTGGATGAATCTTTGCACGCCAATAATTCTCTTATAGGCCCATCTTTGCCACCCTCAGATCCTAGCTCCGCTTCTCTTGAGCTCCCCACCGAGCTGCCTATTCCTGCTCCTACTGCGGCTACTTCGATGGCCTCTCATCCCATGATTACACGAGCCAAAGCTGGTATTTTCAAACCTCACCATCCGGTAAATCTTGCTCTCTTGGGTTCCTCTAGTCTTCTCTCTGCCTTCCTTACATCCATTGAGCCCAAAGGATTCAAATCTGTTACTAAGAATCCTGCTTGGCTTACTGCTATGGATGAAGAAGTTCAAGCCCTGCAAAATAATTGTACTTAGATTTTGGTCCCTCGACCTGCTAACACCAACATTGTGGGCTCTAAATGGGTGTTTTGTACCAAATATTTGCCTGATGGATCCATTCAGTGCCTCAAAGCCCGCCTTGTTGCCAAAGGCTATACACAGGTACCTGGTCTCGACTACACTGATACATTTAACCCAGTTATCAAGGCTACTACGACCAACAAATGGCCTCTCCGCCAACTTGATGTGAAGAATGTGTTTCTTAATGGTCATATTACTGAACCTATATTTATGGAATAGCCTCCCGGATATATTGATCCTCGCTTTCCCAATCATGTTTGTCAGTTGAAGAAAGCTCTTTATGGTCTTGAACAAGCTCCCCGTGCCTGGTTTCAACGACTTAGCTCTTTTCTTATTCAACTTGGTTTTTATTCCAGTCGTGGCGACACATCACTTTTTGTCTTTCACAAGCAGTCTGACATTATTTATTTGCTCTTTTATGTTGATGACATCATTATTACAGGCAATAACTCTTCTCTTCTTGATAGATTTATTCGTAAGCTTCATTTTGAGTTTGCTACTAAGGATTTGGGTTCTCTTAGTTACTTTCTTGGTCTAGAAGCTACATCCACCACTGATGGTCTATTTATCAGTCAGCTCAAATATGCACGGGATATTCTCACACGAGCTCAGTTACTTGACAGCAAGCCTGTTCACCCCCATGGTTGTCTCTCAGCACCTGTCTTCTGACAGTCCTCTATTTTCGGATCCCACTTTTTACCGCTCTCTAGTTAGTGCTCTCCAGTATTTAACCATCATGCGTCCCGATATTACTTACGCCATAAACTCTGTTAGTCAATTTCTGCACTCTCCAATTGAAGACCATTTTCTTGCTGTGAAACGCATTCTTCGTTATGTTAAGGGCACACTGCATTTTGGCCTCACTTTTAGTCCATCTGCTGCTCCTAGTGCTTTAGTTGCTTACTCTGATGCCGACTGGGCAGGATGTCCTGACACTTGTCGCTCTACTTTTGGTTATTCTCTTTTCCTTGGCAACAACTTGGTTTCTTGGAGTGTCAAGAAGCAACCTATTGTTTCTTGTTGAAGTTGTGAGTCTGAGTATCATGCCCTTGCTCTCACTGCCGCTGAACTTCTTTAGCTTACTCATCTTCTTCGTGACCTTAGAATTTCTCTTCCATAGCAACTTGTTCTTCTCTTTGACAACAAAAGTGCAATTTTTATGAGTTCTAACCCCATCTCTCATAAGTGAGCCAAGCATGTCGGGTTAGACTACCATTTTCTTCGTGAACTTGTTATTGATAGTAAAATTTGCACTCAGTATGTGCCCTCTCACTTACAGGTTGCAGATATCTTCACCAAAAATATACCTCGGCCTCTTTTTCAATTTTTCCGCTCCAAGCTTCACGTATGCTCAAATCCAACGCTTAGCTTGGGGGGGTGTTAAGGATTCTCTGCCTTAATCTAAGGCGTACCATAAATGCATTATTTAACCCTCAATTAAATGCACCCTTTCACCAATCATTTATAGGATTTGAATGGCTGATTTTTTCATTTATTTTGTAATCAATATTTATGTGTATTTATTCTGTTATACCATTTGTAAATATATATATATATATATATATATGAAAGGCTCTCACCACAAAATTGTGTGGTGCTTTCAAAACACTTTCAAAATTGATAAGTCCGAGAATATCACGTCCTAGAGTATAGCTATAGTGGAGGTCATGATTTTCTCTGTGAGTGATTTCTCTTCTTCTCATGCATATTATGCCCATAATTGCCCATTAAGTAATCATTCGAGGCGATCACTGGCTTGAATACGGCTGTAATATTGCTTGGATGATATCTTCAACTTCAAGTCCTTGTGCAAATTTGATCCAAACATTCATGTTTCTCCTTTTAGTCCTAAAATGAATATATTTCCTAATTAAGTATCAAATATTTTTAATTAAACAAGGATTTAAAGCATTATTAATCATAAATAAACTAAGATAGGTATGGTGATTAGCCTTATCAACTTGTCTCTGGTCTTCTCTCGAAGAAGGTCACCCAGGACTGAATCAATATCCATTATTCCTCGATTAATTATGTTGGCCCTAGCATTCTTAAACTTAGGTTTGGGTTTCATGCGGAATAGAAGCACTCTACTCCTATCTCTTTCTTTCTTTAGCTCTTGATAGGCTGCACTTTCAACAAAACTCAAAAATACCATATCTAATTCAATCCATAATCCCAACAATTTAGAATAAAAAGTTCTTATATCTCTATCAGGAGAAAGTTTAGTAATCTCATACTCAATTTCAAATTGTCTAGCCTTATTTGTTTGTGAATATACTTGCTTAAGGTGATCCCATATTGTACTAGTAGTATGAAATGACCTCAGACTCAAAGCAATATCTTTTTCTATAGAATTCAAAATCCAAGTAATAACTCTAGCATTATTTACCTTCCATTTTGCCTTTTCTTTATCATTTGTTGGTTCTTATAATGATCCATCTAAAATTCCAAATAACTCTTTCCCTTCTATGAACATACGAAAATGAAATTCCCAAAGAGGATAGTTCCTTCCATTAAACTTGGTCGATATAGCATCAAATTTTTCACTATCCACGATATCTCAAGAGATAAAATTATATGAATTGCACCAGAATGTTTATTGAGTTTGAAGGTAGGATTTAAGAGGCACAAAGAGATTGCTTGTAATAGCCTAGAAGTTAAAACCAAATATATTCTTGAAAAAACAAGAGAATTTCATATTATCAATGGCTCTGATACCATGATAATTATATAGATTTAAGAAAATAATAAAAAAAACACCAAAATTTGGTGGAATTCAAAATACCTCCCCTTTACTGATCTGTATGTATTTATATATAAAACAAGAAACTATACAAGGAAACTAACTAGAAAAGATGCATGATTATAGGAATACAATAAGGAAGCAATAATAATGAGTTAACCGTGAATTAAGGAGGCTAGCTAATAATATTAAGGCAATATTACTGTTGAAAATAAAAAAATAAAATAAAATGTAAGAGTATTTTATATTAAAAGTGTATAAATAGAAGAAAGTGCATATACCTAATAAGTGACCATTCATCGTAGCATGGCATGCATAATTATATTATAGACATCAATATCATTAGCAAAGAGGAAATATATATATTTATATGGAATTGCAAGAAAAAAAAAGTATAATATATATATAATATATTGTTTACTTTATTAAAGAAAGTAGTTAAAAAGGAAAAAAAATTATTGCTTCAAAATGCACAATCAAGAGGGGGGTGGGGGTGAATTGATTGTGTTAAAAATTAAAACTTTTAGACTTAAACAATTTTAAATGTCCCTCTTAATTTTGCAAGCTAATAGCTAGAAACAAATAAATAAATAATAAATAAATGTGTGGAATTTAAAAGAGTAAGGAAGAAGAAGATTAGACAGCGACATATAGAGGTTCCTTCTTATGAGTTACTACTCTCTTTTCGTTCCATGCTGGGGTTCCAGTTGTCTTTATCAGTTGCGATCTACTATATCAAAAAATAATTGAGAGTATACCAAGCTTTCTTGGCAAAGTCTCACTATTGAGTCTCTTTGGTTATCCACTAGCTAATCACTCACCATAGTGATTAAACACTCACAACTCTCTCTCACAATATTTAAGTAAAAGAATGGAGAAGTAAAGTAAATTTCACTACAATGAAGGTTCTGAAACAGGTTTTGGAGTAGCAAAGTGTGAAAGCCACTTATGAGCTTTTTCTCAAATCAGCACAAGATAGTAATTGTTGTGTCTGTACTTTGGCCTCTAAAATGCTCTCCTTTCATCCTTCATTTGCAATGATTATATGGAAAATAACTCGAGAATATCTCTCTCGATTATTTCTTGTTGGCGTGAATATTTTAATTTGAATTTCAAACTTGATTTTATCCAATTATATAATCTTTTGGCCCTTGTAATCTGCATAAAATTTGTTAAAGATATGTCTTTTCCATTCGTGATAATGGTGCTGCAATTTGAATTTGAAATCTCACGAAAAAGGTTGGAAAAATTTGTCTAAAAATATATGCCTAATTTTTTCTTAATATTTTCAATTAAATATCACATAAAATCTTTGCAAACCTTATCCCATGGTCATATAGATAATATTAATTTTATTTGAACTTGAAATATGTGTAGATATTGCTAAAATTCATGATAAATATCTTCAAGATATTCTCTCATAATGATCCATCATTATCTGCTACTTATCTCTTATAAATCTCAAGCAAAAATATCTTGAAAATATTCTTATAATCTTGACAAATTAAATCAAACAAGATCCTCAAGAATTAACTCAACAAACCTTGATGAATATTTTATTTGACCTTCATAACAAAAAAAAAAAAAAAAATCCTACTTTTGTGGATTACATCAAACATATTGTCCAAATATACTTGGCAAGTGGAGCTAGGCCTTTGTAATCATAAAAAATCCATCTTATAATGAGTTTCATAGAACTCTAAAAAAATTCATGTCATACTAGAAGAAGGTTCTAAACTAACTTTAGACTCTGTTCGGTGTCTTCTATTTTCACGTACTAAACTTCTGAAATAACTTCTGACAGAGTATTACTGTCGCACCCCTATAGGGTACCCTAGTTGTAATAATATACCATGTAACTAACCGATGCCTCCAGAAGGTTACATAAGTACTATACAACTAACATTCCCCATTGAAGTGGATAATTAAGCAAGATCGATAGTTGTTTGAGTGAGAAAGATATTGCATATACACATATATGTAAACCATAACCGAATATAATATACAAATCTAGGTCTTCACAAAAATATTACAACCATGATCTTTAGGGCTTCATCAGAACTCTTTAATAATAGAGCATACAAGGAAAAACAAAACTTAACTTACACTATTACAAAACATAATTAAGTCTCTATTACACAGATGGTCTTCATTCTAAAAGAGCCTATAAGTCCACTCTATATGGACTCCCACACTTGAACTAGGTTTTGATCTTCTTACTTATAATCCTGTAAAGCAACAGTTTAAGAGAACATGAGTTTAGTTAGCAACCATATGTAAAGCACTTGTCAAACATATGTAGCAAATATGGTTTAAATAACCGGAATTCAAACCTATGGGGATTTATGCTCTCCCAGGGGGGGTGAAGGATAAGTTTAGTAGTTCATGCTCATGAGAATCTGAAAACTAAAGAAGGAAGACTTTTTCCATTCCTTTTTTTTTCTTAATCATTTTCAAATTAGTTTTCACATAAGCACCTCTACTTCTCTTAGAACTTGAGTAATCTCACTAAGTATTAACACTCTAAAGCCAGCTCTAACACAAGCGACCTCCTTCGATACCTATTTAGTTCCTATGAAGCTGACAACCCTATGGTAACCTCAAGCAATCCCACTAGACTCAACAAGCATTACCACAGAGTCGAAATGTTAACACGTGACAAGAGTACCATGCTAATATAGTATGATGTCATGAAATGCATGTTATATTGGATTTAGAAGCCTACTAAGCTTAATTCCATTCTATCTCATTGTCATATCAATTTCAGATACTCAACAACACAACTATACATTTAATGCCAAACAAGTAGTTGTTACTTTGATTATTAAGATTGCCAACTCATACATACAAAAAATGACATACAATATTTCCCATCCCCATGCATTTGATTCCCTATAAATGTGATTAAACTATATTCCACTATTTTACAAACATAAACAAAGTGGAAAGATTCGATCACTCACCCGTGCATGATAGCTAATTGGCTGGAAAGTGTAAGTTTTGGTCAAAAAATCCTGCAAAATAACAAACAAAATTCTCTAAGTATATGTCTATGTAGGAATTCTATTAATACTTAGTTATTAAAAATTCTAATTCATAGATTTTTAAGGTATAAAAGAATTTTAAACTTATCTATTTTCATTTAATAGGAAACAAAACATACATATAACATAACATATATACATATATAAATATTATTAATTAATAGAAAATATATATATATATAATAAAATGAAAAAAATAAATAAAAATAAAACTAAAACAGCAAGTGAAACACCTTGGCATACACCATGTATGGCCCCATATATTAGTGAAACACCCTATCTTACACCCTGTATCGCCCTATGTATAAGCCTAGAGTTTTTTACCATCAAGTGAAACACCTTAGCATACACCTTGTATGGCCCCATGTATGAGCTCAGAACTTTGGATCAAAAAGTGAAACACCCTAGCATACACCCTGTATGGCCTCATGTATGAGCTCAGAACTCTTGACTAGAAAATGAGGTACCCTATCATACACTCTGTATGGCCTCATGTATCAACCCAGAACAAGTCCAAACGCCCTTACATCCTCTCAAACACCTCATTTGAAATTTCTCGATGCCTTTCTACTTTCTAAATTTGAAAATTTCACTTCCCAAACACAATTTTTGATCTCAACTTCATCAAAAACACCCTACCATTCAAACATAAACCATAAATCCTTCATACAACACTACATGAACATAACTCCAACATCAAAACCAACACCAACTATACACAACACTAACCCATTCAACCAACAAAAGCTTATAATATCTAATATTTTTAAGACTCATACCATCAAATATCACTACTCAACTTCATTTATCTAACCTCAAATTTACCCACGACCTTCCAGCCATCAAAACCCTATAGAAACACAAACTACTCTGGCTCAAATAAACAAAAACCAACAAAGCAAAAGAAAAGATATAACTTACCTTAAGCTAGGCTTAACTTGTTTATGGAATTAACTTAAGTTCTTGGTGATTTTTTGAAAGAGAAAATGAAGAAAATGAGATGTAGAAGTGTGTGTGTGTTTATACAGTTTTGATAGCTGAAGGAAGAAGAAGAAATGATTTTTTTCATCTAAATTTTAATTGCTTTTGTCTTATATAAATGGATAAGTGTGGTTTAACTTTGTTAGGCATTAAGAGGGATATAGTGTGTGGGAGTGCATGATAACTTTGGTGGGTTTAGATGCCAAAAAAAAAAAAGAAAAAAAAATTGCGACAAAACAACTTGAATTTTGTACAATTAAACTACCAATATGTTTCTTAATGAAAATCAATACAAAGTTTGAATAATTTGGCTTATGAATTTTATTTGAAGGGAAATTTTCTTATGAAAATCCATGGTGGATTACTTTATAATTTAAGGATTAAATTTATAAAATCTAATTTTCTTAAGAAGTTTAGAAGTAAAATAATTGATATATCTCTTAAAATTAGTTACTTAAACTATTATATCATTAAAGACCTATCTAATGAAACTTTTGAAATTAATTAAACTAATAAACTACTTTAAAAAACTTTACATGACATTTTGGATTCTTTTCCTTATTTATTTAATTTTATACATATCAACACACTTGATACCTAACAATCAAAGCATTCACAAAATTTATATACTAACACTTCATTGATTTTTAATTCTATTTCTCAAGCTCTAAACTTGGAACAACTTGGGGGTTTACATTCTCCCCACCTTAAAAGAAGCTTTGTACTCAAAGCTTGAAATTTACCTGAATCTTCAAATAACTGAAGATAATTCTTCCTGATTTCTTCTTCTAACTCCCATGTAACCTCTTCAGTTTGAGAATCCCATAAGATTTTGACATATTTGACTTCTTTATTCCTAAGTTTTTGCACTTTGAAGTCCAAGATTCTTGTGGGTTGTTTTTCATATGTCAAATTTTCTTTAAGAGCAATAGGTTCCAACTCAACCACTTTATCAGGATTTGCAACATATTTTCTCAACACTAAAACATGAAATACATTATGTATATTGGAAAGGCTTGGTGGAAGTACGAATCGGTATGCTAAATTCCTAACTCTATCAAGAATTTCAAGCGACCTAATATATCTTGGCTCAGTTTTCCTTGTAATCTTCATTTATACAAACTTTAATAGGTCTTATCTTGAGATATACATGATCTCCCACATTAAAACCGAGTTCTCTTCTCTTCAAGTCTGCCCAGCTTTTCTGTCTATCTTGAGATTTCTTCATCTTTTGTTTAATGATTGTTACCTTGTCAATTGTCTTTTGCATCAATTTAGGTCCAATGGCAACTTTTTCTAAATTGTCCAAAACAGAGGAGATCTACACTTGCGTCCGTATGGAGCTTCATAAGGCGGCATGCCAATACTTGAATGATAACTATTATTATAGGCAAACTCTATAAGTAGCAAATGTCGATCCCAACTTCCTTTAAACTCCAATATACATTATCTTAACATATCCTCCAGAGTTTGAATTGTTCTCTCGGTTTATCCATCCATCTAAGGATGATATGTTGTATTCAATCTCAATTGAGTTCTCATAGCTTCTGTAGACTAGTCCAAAATCTAGAAACAAATCTTGGATCTCTATCAGAAACAATTCCAAATGGCACTCCATGTAATCTAACTATCTCTTTAACATAAATTCGTGCCAACTTTTCTAAGGAATAAGTCATGTTAATGGGTAGAAAATGAGTCGATTTAGTAAGTCGATCTACAATTACCCATATTCCATCATAACTAGCTTTATTCCTTGGTAGAGCACTCACAAAATCCATCGAAATTTGATCCCATTTCCACTCGAGAATAGATAAAGGTTGTAGTAATCCACTGGGTTTTTGACGTTCCACTTTTACTCTTTGACATGTTTCACACTAGGCAACGAACTTAGTTATGTCACTTTTCATTCCATTCCACCAATATGCACTTTTAAGTTTTTGATATGTCTTGGTTTCCCCGGGATGAACAATATACCCTGAATAATGAGCTGCATGCATCAATTCCTTTTTCAATGCCTCATTATTCGGGACACATGACCTCTTATTTAATCAAAGAACTCCTTCTTCATCTATGCAAAACCCTTTATATTTTTCTTGTGCAAGGCCTCGGATGATCTTTTGTAATTCTTCATCTTACTTTTGTGCATTTTTTATCTTTTGAAGCAAAGTAGGTTCCACCAATAAATTTGAAATCTCCAATCCCAAATCTTGTAAAGTGAATTCAAAATTCAATCTGTCAAATTCTTTTATGAGTTCTTTTTGGTTGATGATCATCATAGCAACCTCACCATAATTTTTACAACTCAAAACATCTGCTATTGCATTAATTTTTCTTAGATGGTAGTTAATATTCATATCATAATCTTTTATTAACTCTAATAATCTCCGTTGCCTCATGTTTAGTTCCTTCTGGGTAAATAAATACTTTAAACTTTTATGATCAGTATAAATTTCACATTTTTCCCATACAAATAATGTCTCCAGATCTTCAAGGCAAAAACAACTGCTGCCAAATCTAAATCGTGTGTGGGATGGTTAATCTCATGTCGCTTCAATTGTCTAGATGCATAGGCAATGACTTTTCCATTTTGCATCAAGACACATCCTGTCACGTCCCATAGGGTATCCTAAACGTAATAGCCCGCCACATACTATATAAGACTCTCGAAATTCTATCCGAGCCCTTCGGGAGTCTTGCATAGATGTAAAGCATCCCTTTACGACAATAGAATACTCGATCAATGGAGTTAAGAAGTTTAATGTGGCATTCATTAGCTATAGATAATAAACCAAAATACATATATACTTTACAAAGTCTAAGGGGCATTCCGCCGCAAAATAATATTAAGTCCATTATAGTCATCCAGAGTCATTTAGTTTCCAACGGAAGTCTAAACAAAATCGAAATAAACTTCTAAGGGAAACTCCTAGCTCCGGTACCTGAGCTGTAGCTTGCCTTGGCCTAAGCCAAATGAATTCATGCTGCAACAAGTAAAAACTATAGGGGCGTAAGCTAACTAACTTAGTGAGTGAAAAACTTCCATATCACAATTAAGACAAATCATTCAAGCAAGTGGTTACTCAAGCAAATGATATGCATCAAGCAAATGAGTTCAACAAACATATGACCAGCCGGAAATCATATGTGGATGGACTTGCGCCCTCCATCCCAGGTTAGCAGATTCACGAATCCTGCGTTACGATGCCATTTAAGCTCACGATCAACTGAACAATAATTCATTTTATGGATCACGATTAACCAACAATTTCGTTTTATGGGTCACGAAAAACCAACAAATGCTAATGCTCCATCCCCATCGTGATATGAATGAGTTCAATTATAATTGAGGCCCAATAATAAATTAATCCAATTCTTTTAGGTGACCAACAATTATTCGCAGACAATCAATTATAACTTCTCGCTAAACAAGCAGCAGCTTAACACCCGGTTTCGATATTCCTTAAGTTCAACTTCACATATCAACAACAGACAAGTATATAATTCCCATATACCCCATCATGCATAATCATTTTTATCTTTGCCTAAACAACTAATACTACTATCAATACAATCACAAGCAATAATCGAGAGCGAAGTAATACTCACTCGGCCATGGTACGCCGGTCTCTTAATAGTAGTCGGGTGGAAGGGTATCGTCGTGCTCCGGATCACCTACCAAATAAGAACAACCTAATAAGAATTTCATCACTTAACTAATTCAAGCTATGTATCTAAGCTAGACAAAATCAGAATTCTCGTTATTTGCGGAAGTTCCAACTTAAAATGGCCATAACTTAGTCATTTTAACTCGGAATTTCGCAAATTTTATATCGATTTTTGTCTACTTCGAAAGATCTATCTATTTCTAATATTATTTTCAAGTTTTGAAAACATTAAGGTCACGGAACAGTGGGATCAGATCTGTTCTGTAACTTTTCTTTTTCCGAAAAATTGTTTCATATTGGTAAAAATGTTTCTAGTTGATGACTCATGTATAGATGGTATATGAATGAATTCCTAGTATGAATGTCATGTAATGAGTTCAATATGCATGGTCTTGATGATTTTTGATGATGAACTCTTATGGACTCCTAATTATCATAAAACTCCATGATGGTCACTTCTAAAAATCTATTCTTTCCAACTTTGCATTCCCTAGTGCTTTTAGGATTCTATTATTGGAATTTACTTGTTATCTAAATAAAAATGAGTCCTTAATATCTATACTATCCATGACCTTCATTTATGCATAAAAATCCACATTTTTCACTTGGCCATATGTTTTTAAACAAGCTTTTCACAAAAATCCGAATTTTGGAAATTTTCTTTTCTTGCATTTTTCATATGAGAAACTTGTTTAATGCACCAAAATTTGAAGCTTCATTATATCTATTGTCTAAGGACTTCATTTAACTCATAAAACATTCAATTGAACCTTGAATACTATGTGTTTATGTGGGCATTATTCCAAATTACGAATTTAACAAACTAATCACTATCTCAGGATTTTCCATTCTAACTCCACTACTTGTTTTGCACATTACTCATGCCTAAACTCACTTTAACTTATAAAGATCTTTCCTTAAAGATACCTATCACACATACCCTTCATTTTTCATGTAAAATATGAGTTTCAAAGTGGTTCTAGTGGTTTTTAAAGTAGGGTTCCAAAATCATCCGAATTTTCATAAGACATTCTAGCAAAAATCTTTTCTTTTTCAAGTTTCTTGCTTCATATACATGAAGATCTATCATCTAACACATCTATACACATGCAAGTCTAAGCTTTTATGATCATTAATGCATGAAAGCTCAAAATAACCATATGAACATAAATGTAGATGAAGGCATGAATGTCTAAACATTAGATCTACCATATATAGTGCATGAATCATGAGTTTCATGGCATGAACCTAACTTTCCATGCAAGATCCCTACTTTACATGCATGAACATAACATTATCTCAACAAAAACTCTTTTAAACACTAGATCCACTTCTTATGATGGCTTGATATTCTTGTATTAGTGTTTTCATGTCCCTAGCACATGCTCATTGGAATTTAAAGTGGAAAACACTCAAGAATAGCCTTGTCATTACAAGATTTAGGAAGAACAAAGCTTGGAATCATCACTTTAAGGAGATTTAGAGATGAAAAGAAGAGAAAATAAGTTTGTGAGTGTGTGTGTGAGGGTGTGTGTGTGAGGGTGTGTGTCAGGGCAATGTAAGGAAAGAAGAGAGAGTTTAACCTTTGAAAATTTTTTGAAAGAGTGAAAATGAGGAGAGAGAGAGAGAGAGAGAGAAAAAGGAGCTTATATAATGAATATATTAGGGTTTTAATTGATTAAAAATAGTAAAAATAAAACAAAAAGGAGGGGAAATTGGGGAGGGGGGCGCCGACCCCCGGGGGGGGGGGGGTGGGGGGGGTTGGTTGGTGGTGGGGGTGTGAGAGAGAGGATTTGAAATTTGATAAAATTTGGATTTTATGTAATAAAATATAATAATTGTATTAATTAATTGGGAAACAAAATTTCTTGGAAAAGAAAATTGTAACGAGTAGTTGTAAGGATGTAAGAATAGGGTATGGGTAGTGTGTAGTGTAGGTTGTACTTGTGAATAGTAGACAAGACATCTACTTTACCGGTTGTAACAAAAATACGGAAAAAAGACTAAAACTGTAATTTTTATAGCTCGGAAAATTATAAAATTGATATTTTTGAAATCCTTATAAAATTTCGGTTTTAATGAATATTCTGAAACATTTTTCTGAGTTTGTGATCCCGGGGTACGTTTTTCCGTAATTGAGCTCGGGAAGGCTTGGAATTGAAAAATTCCCCAATTTAAAATTTTCTAAGGTTTAAAATGTACTTTAAAACAATAATTCATATTCATTTACTTTATAAAACTTCTTTTATTATGAAACCGAAGGAAAGCCGGATTTAGGGTTTCTAAACTTCTCTCACTAGACTTATACTAGACTGGATTAGGGTTTCGCTTTTCAACTCCCAAGGTTTACTTAACTACTCAGAATACCGAGGTTTGCACATCCTAGCCCATTTCTTGACACATCACTATAGATTGCAAATACATCCTGATCATAAGCCAACGTCAAAATTGGCGCTAATATTAATCTTTCTTTAGCTCTTGGAAACTTCTTTCTCTTTTCTCATTTAATTCGAACTTCTCATTTTGCCATGTCATTAAAGGCAAAGAAATTTTTGAAAAATTTTGAACAAACTTTCTATAATACCCAGCCAATCCTAGAAAACTTCTCACTTCAGTTACTGGTCGTTTCCATTCAACGATGGCTTGGATTTTATCCAGGTCTACTAAAATTCCTTCACCTGATATGATATGTCCAAGAAAAGAGATTTGCTCCAACCAAAACTCGCATTTTGATAACTTTGAGAACAATTTATTCTCCCTCAACACCTGTAATACCATTCTTAGATGTTTCTCATGTTGAGCTTCAGAGAAAGAGTATATCAATATATCATCAATGAAAACCACAACACAAAGATCCGACAAATGTTGGAAAATTCTATTCATTAAATCCATGAAAATTACTGGAGCATTAGATAATCCAAATGGCATTACTAGAAATTCATAATGGCCATAACCAGTCCGAAATGCCGTCTTAGATATATCTTCCACTTTGACTCTGATCTGATGATATCCTGATTTCAAATCAATGGGAGAGAATACCTTTTCTCCTTTCAATTGATCGAACAGACCATCAATCCTTGGCAAGGGATACTTATTTTTAATTGTCGCCTTATTTAATTCTCTATAATCAACACAAAGTCACACTGTCCCATCTTTCTTTTTGACAAATAACACAGGTGCTCCCCAAGGTGATGTACTAGGGCGAATAAATCATTTGTCCTACGATTCTTGCAACTAAATTTTTAATTCTTTTAACTCCATTGGTGCCATTCTGTATGTAGTCTTAGATATAGGTTAAGTTCCAGGCATCAACTCTATTGTAAACTCAACTTCTCTAGAAGGTGGCAAACTAGGTAAACCATCAGGAAAAACATCATCAAATTCACACACAGCTTGAATATTTTGAATTTTCAACTTTTCTTGCCCATCATTCATTGAATACATTATACTCTCTTCTAATTCATCAATTCCCTCACCTACAACTTCAATGGCTTTTCTTTCATCTTAGTCATTTGCGATCATCTCGCCAAAGAATTCCTCTCTTTCCTTTTTTATCATTAACAAATGATATCATCTTCAACCTACAATCTACTTTCACTTTTGCGGTTGATATCCATGTCATACCCATGATAATATCATACTTTTGTATATCCACCACTATTAAGTCAGCAGCGGTCTTCTAATCATTAATTTGTAATGGATACTTCTTTATGATTTCATGAGTGATAGCCATTCCACCTGTAGAAGTCGAAATTCTTAACCCCTTCTTCATCATCTCAGAATAATAACCAATCCTTTTTGATAGACTAGAGTTGATAAAAGAATGTGTAGCCCCCGTATCGAAAAGTGCATACGCAAGTGTGTCTTTTACTTGAATCATTCCTATTTAACATATGATCTCTAATGACGATATGTTCTATAGTAACTACACTAATCAAGCAAAGAACACAAAACAACATACAAAAAGAATTATCCAAAAGCATACTTGCAATCAAACCAGTGTCATCCACATCATCATCATAAAAAACATCTTCTATCTCCTCAATCATCAGGGTCTCGAGCATAGCATACATCCTTCCGGATCCTAAAGATTTATCCCTTGATTTTTCCCACCTTTCTTATCCTTAGTCCCACTAGGTTCCTTTGTTTGCTTGCTTCCTTCACTTTTAATCCTTCGGGGACAATTAGTTAATACATGACCAACTTCTTGGCAAATGAAGCATGTAGCTCCAGACTTCTTGGGACAATTTCCGATCATATGCCCAATTTCTCCACAATAATAACAATGATTCTTTAGTTGAAGACATGCTCTAGGGTAATGGGGCTCCTTATATTTCCAGCATATGACATTACTTTTCCTCACAACACTTCCTTTTGTCGGTCTAAAAGATTTAGAGAACTTAGTTCTTTTAGAGGAGAAGGATCCATTCTAAAATCATCATAAAGTCTTTTTCCGAAAGCTTGGCCCTGTTTGTTGTATCTTTCTATTTCATACTTTTGAGCCCTTTCAATAACTCGAGCTTTTTCTACCATCATTGAAAAATCTTCAACTTCGAACTCAGACAACCGTCTCTGATAATGTGGTTCTAACCCCGCCATGAAAACTTGCCTCTTTAACTCATCATTGTCCCTATAAGCTGAGGGAGCAAACTAGAGGAGCCTATTGAACTCATTTTCATATTCATCAACATTTTGATTTCCTTGAGCTAAATTCATCAAGTTCGTACTGTATTTAACTCTTAGACTACTCAGGAAGTATTCTTTCAAGAATTCTCTTCTAAAAACTTCCCATTCCACAAGTTTAAGCAAAGACAGCTCCTTAGAATGCCACCACAATTTGGCTCTTAGCCTCAACAAATAAGTCCCATAGGACACTTTCAAAGCTCCAGGCATTTGAAACACATTAAAAGACCTTTCAACTTAGGACATCCAATCTTCAGCCTCCTTGAGTTTTCCTAATGTACCCTCAAAGTACCTGTTACACTTAACAAACTCAAGTAAAAGATTCCTCTGTGGTGGATGTACATGAGAAGGAGGAGCTGGCCTTTCATGTCTAACTAAAGATGGTGCTCGACTTTCGCTAGCATATTCAACTGATTGCTCTACTTCCTCATGTAAAGTAGTGGGGTGGAATAGGAAGAGTAGGTGTCTGGGATCTTTGTGGTGCTACAGGAGGTACAGCAAGTGCCTCTACTGAAGCAACTTAGGGTACCTCTCTAACCTGTCCTCTTTGCAAGGCTTGGAGAATCAAAACGTTTTGCTGTTGTAGAGCTCTTAAGACTTCTTCTAATCTACCTAGGAGGGGTGGAGGCTCATTCTGTGGCTCTGGTTGTCCTGGTTCAGCAGGTCCAGAAGCTTGAGACTTAGCCTTCGGTGTTGTAAGCTGATCATTCCTACTTCTACGTCCTTGTCTGCTAAAGTCAATTTCCAAACAATCAACTTTAGCATTACACATAACACTCTTGTTAACTTGGTAACATTCAAACAATACTAATATCTAATACATGATAGATAATCAATCATAAACAACACTTTAATTTCTAACCACTTATGTGCAGGTCATATACCCAGATCCAAACTTACTTCTCTTTATTACTTAGATCTTATGCCATCTAAGCCAAAACATTTCTATGGGAATCATACATACATATATATGTATATATATACAATTTCTTTCTTTCTTTCTCTTACAACCGTGCTCTGATACCAACTTTTGTGACACCCCTATAAGGTACTCGAGTTGTAATAATATACCATATATCTAACTAAGGCCTCCAAAAGGTTACATAAGTACTATACAATTAACATTCCCCATTAAAGTAGACAATTAAATAGGATCGATAGTTGTTTGAGTGAGAAAGATATTGCATATACACATATATATAAACCATAACCGAATATAATATACAAATCTAGGTCTTCACAAAAATATTACAACCATAGTCTTTAGGGCTTCATCCAAACCTTTTAATAATAAAGCGTACAAGGAAAAACAAAATATAACTTATACTATTACAAAACATTACTAAGTCTCTACTACACATATGGTCTTCATTCTAAAAGAGTATATAAGTCCACTCTATATGGACTCCCACATTTGAACTGGGTTTCGATCATTTTGCTTATATTCCTGTAAGCAACTAATAAATGTTATAATGCTCTTATTTCTTAGATGATTTTTGACTCAATTAGTCAATATTCTAATAAAAAATCATCTAGAAATGGATCTTAGTTGTTTAATTTGTTAATCTCAGGTATTATCAATCTCCTTGTGAAGAAACAAGACAAATGCAACAAGAATGAAGCCAAACAGTGTTGTTTTGAAGAAATTAGAAGGTGCAACAACCCTCTAAACACCTTGTTTTGGAGGCTGTATCGGACCAGGATGACTTATACAAGAACAGTACGCTACAGGGCTATTTTGAAGGGTGTTTTAGCCCAGAACACCAATTCAACAAGCAAAATAGGCACAATTACATAGTGTTTTGGACCCTATTTTGAGAGAGCGTTTATTTTTTCCTGTTTTGAGATTTTGGAAGACTATATATATTCGGAGGAGAGAGAAAAGGGGATTCATTCATCCTTGGTACGAAAATTCTTTCCATTTTTCATGTTTTCATTAATTTTGAGAGAGCTTTGGCTGGGAGCAATTCACGAAGAACAATAATTCAAGGTTGAATCTGAATTGCAGATCTAATTCCACAATTGAGCTTCATTCTTAATGGTTGTACTCATATATTCAATTCTTTCTTTTGATTTTCATTTGTCAACCGATATTCTTAAGGAATAGTAGATTGTAGATCTAGGTCTTGTTTGGATTCTATTTTTCATCATGTGTTGAGGATCTGATTTTCAATAAATCCAATTGATTTTCTTATATTCAAATTGCATGTTCTTAATTGATTTCTTAGATTTTCATCTCCGTGAATGCAAATTTATGTCTGATTTTCATTTTAGTTGATTGAGAAATTGCTTTAATGAATAGATCTATGCAATTTGATGAGATTTGATTGTGATCCCAGAGATAGGTTACAGGATCTTTCGTGAATACTCTATTTTTATGATTTCATGTGTTTCATGCAATCTTAGTTTGTTTTTAATTAAGAAGAGATTCTAATTAATCTATCTAAGATTAGATAAATTGATGAATTTGAGAGAGTAATTAATTTGATCAAGGAACTCAACGGTGTAAAAATTCTTATTGGATAAACTTAGTGTCCTATGATTCACATGATGAAATTAGATGAAGAATAAGATCTAAGTCGTTTTTGTTCTTAAAAGATAGCCTTGCTTGTTGTTCTTTATGGTTTTGTTAGTTAATCGTCTTTTTAAATCATTTCTTTTAAATTGCTAAATAGTAGAGAAAAAGCCATTACTAGTACTTATTCCTTCTCCGTGGACAACCTCGATCTGAACATTATACTACAATTCAATAGGTCCACTGCCTATTGTCTTTCGTAGTAATTTTGAGAAAGAGTTTTATAAATTTAAACTACGATTGACTTGAGTTCATCAGCAACAATCTAAGAGAGCGAGAGCATATAAAGCTTAGTAAGTAACAGAATCTTAATACACATTATTAGTATCAAACAAGTTTAGTTAGAACCCATATGCAATGCACTTATCAAACATATGTAGCAAATATGGTTTGAATAACCAGCATTCAAACTTATGGGGATTTACGCGCTTCCAGGGGATTGAAGGATAAGTTTAGTAGTTCATGCCTATGAGAATCTCATAACTAAAGAAGGAGGACTTTTTCCATTCCTTTTTTTTTAATCATTTTCAAATTAGTTTTCACATAAGCACCTCTACTTCTCTTAAAACTTGAGTAATCCCACTAAGTATTAATACTCTAAAGCCAACTCTAACACAAGCGACCTCCTTCGACACCTATTCAGTTCCTGTGAAGCTGACAACCCTATAGTAATCTCAAGCAATCCCACTAGACTCAATAAGCATTACCACAGAATCGAAATGTTAACACGTGACATGAGTACCATGCTAATGTAGTATGATGTCATGAAATGCATGGTATATTGGATTTAGAAGTCTAATAAGCTCAATTCCATTCTATCTCATTGTCATATCAATTTCAGACACTCAACAACGTAACTACACATTTAATGCCAAACAAGTAGTTGTTACTTTGAGTATTAAGATCGGCAACTCATACATACAACAAATGACATGCAAGATTTCTTATCCCCATGCATTTGATTCCCTATAAATGTGATTAAACTATATTCCACTATTTTACAAACACTAACAAAGTGAAAAGATTCGATCACTTACCTATGCATGATAGCTAATCGTCGTAGTAATCGGCCGGAAAATGCAAGTTTTGGTCAAAAGATCCTGCAAAATAACAAACAAAATTCTCTAAGTATATGTCTATGTAGGACTTCTATTGATACTTAATTATTCTAAACATAAGTTATTAAAAATTCTAATTCATAAATTTTTAAGGAATAAAAGAATTCTAAACTTATCTATTTTCATTTAATAGGAAAAAAATACATAAAACATAACATATATACATATATAAATATTATCAATTAATAGAAAAATATATATATAATAAAATGAAAAAATAAATAAAACAAAAATAAAATAACAAGTGAAACACCCTAGCATGCACTATGTATGGCCCCATATATTAGTGAAACACCTTGTCATACACCCTGTATCGCCCCATGTGTAAGCCTAGAATTTTTTACCATCAAGTGAAACACCTTAGCATACACCCTGTATGGCCCCACGTATGAGCTCAGAACTTTGGATCAGAAAGTGAAACACCTTAGCATACACCCTGTATGGCCTCATGTATGAGCTTAGAACTCTTGACCAGAAAATGAGATACCCTGTCATACACTCTGTATGGCCTCATGTATCAACCCAGAACAAGTCCAAACGCACTTACATCCTCTCAAACGCCTCATTTGAAATTTTTCGATGCCTTTCCACTTTCTAAATCCGAAAATTTCACTTCCTAAACACAAGTTTTGATCTCAAATTCATCAAAACACCCTACCATTCAAACGTAAACCATAAATCCTTCAAACAACACTACATGAACATAACTCCAACATCAAAACCAACACCAACTACACACAACACCAGCCCATTCAACCCACAAAAGCTTTTCATATCTAATATTTAAGACTCGTACCGTCAAATATCACTACTCAACTTCAAGTATCCAACCTCAAATTTACCCATAACCTTCTAACCATCAAAACCCAATAAAAATACAAACTACTCTAGCTTAAATAAACAAAAACCAACAAAGCAAAAGAGAAGATATAACTTACCTTAAGCTAGCCTTATCTTGTTGATGGAATTAGCTTAAGTTCTTGGTGATTTTTTGAAAGAGAAAATGAAGAAAAAGAGATGTAGAAGTGTGTGTTGTGTTTATACAGTTTTGACAGCTGAAGGAAGAAGAAGAAACAATTTTTTTTTTTAATCTAACTTTTAATTGCTTTTGTCTCATAAATGGATAAGTGTGGTTTGACTTTTTTAGGCATTAAGAGGGATGTAATGTGTGGGAGTGCATGATAACTTTGGTGGGTTTAGATGCCAAAAAAAAAAAATTGCATCAAAACAACTTGAATTTTGTACAATTAAACTACCAATATGTTTCCTAATGAAAATCAATACAAAGTTTGAATAATTTGGCTTATGAATTTTATTTGAAGGGAAATTTTCTTATGAAAATCCATATTGGATTACTTTATAATTTTGGGATTAAATTTATAAAATCTAATTTTCTTAAGAAGTTTAGAAGTAAAATAAATGATATATCTCAAAATTAGTTACTTAAACTATTATATCATTAAAGACCTAGCTAATGAAACTTTTGAAATTAATTAAACTAATAGACTACTTTAAAAAACTTTACATGAAATTTTTGATTCTTTTCCTTATTTATTTAATTTTATACATATCAACACACTTGAAATCTAACAATCAAAGCATTCATAAAATTTATATACTAATGCTTCATTGATTTTTAATTCTATTTCTCAAGCTCTAAACTTGGAACAACTTGGGGGTTTACAACTACTTCAATATTTTCCTTCCAAAAAAACTTCTAAAAAGTTTAATATCTTGCATAACTTATCCCAAAACTTTTGAACATCCATTTGATTAACCTCTTAACTCTTTCTACCTTTATTTGAAACTTCTATCAAAACTTTTGTTTGTATTTTTATATAGTATAAGTTTTGAACAAACTTTTGTCTAATTAACCTATATGGCATAACTTATCCCAAAACTTTTGAACATCCTTTTGATTAACCTCTTAACTCTTTCTACTTTTATCTAAAACTTCTACCAAAACTTTTGCTTGTATCTTTATATAGTATAAGTTGTGAACAAATTTTTGTCTAATTAACCTATACTCATTAATGCACTTGTTAAATAATCTTTAATCCTTTTGATATTGCCAAAACTAATTTAGAAAGAACTCAACATTCATGGTTAGTTAATTTAATCATTCAAAGCGAAATCACTATGGTTAATTAAACGCTTTCTCTCTTGTCTTCCAATCCTACCTTAAAATTAAACCATCGTCTATCTCTTATGTTCATTACAGTTATGCTTATTCCTACCTCCGCAACAAATTTATAAGCATTGCCAATTAGATGGCAAGATTGAAGTAGAAGCCTGCAAAAACAATAAATTACTAAGCAAACGAAGAAAAAAAAGGCAAATAAAAAACTCAATATGAGATTTATACTTTGAGAATGCCTTAAAACGTTAAAATTTCTATCATTAAAAATAACATAGTATTTTAAAATTTCAGTCACTAAAATATACCATATTTTCCCATATTAATAAAATTAACATTGTAGATGAAATACTTGGATGGAAGTGTTAATATGAGAAAAATCGTATACTTATTGGGTTATGGATCTTTTGAGACATTGCAAACACGCACAAAGAAAAATGCTACTTTAACTTGTTTTTTCACATGGTCAACCCTATGGCTGTTGGAGTGGCGGACTTGCTTATCTTCCATTGTGTATGGCTGGAGACACACCTTATAAACCTAGGACATTAATTTAACTTGCATAATTACATAGTTATTCTTGTTGTCATTGCAGGTGTGGTCTTCATAGCTATTTGTCACCCGTGGTTAGAAAGAGGGTTGCAATCATGCGAAAGTTTATGAAGATGAGTAGAAAATTAAAAGACTTTTAAGAGAAAATGTATATGACGGAGAAACCAATAAAACGAATAATAATAATAATAGGTAGGAAAAAATTGCGTCATTTTCAAATTCACCTTATAAAATTAATTAATATTTAATATAAGAGGTAGAAAAAAATTGAAAAAAAAAATTGTATGAAAGTATTGATTTGTATTTTCAAAAGATGTGGACACCAAAATCCCTTCTTTGACTTTAATAATTTAGATGTTATCAAATTTAAGACCTCACATTTATAAAGGAGTTAATATTGAATCAAATATTTTCACATCCATATTATAATACATGTACCCTCAACAATTGAGAAATAAGGGAAGCATTTTGTCTCTATTTCTGAAAAAAATATTTAATAGTACTAATATGTGATGTGCTCATATGAATAACATACAAATATTATTATTATTTTTTTTTACAAATGATGACAAAAAAATGCATTTCTTTTTTTCTTTTCACACGACAAAAGTGATAGAGCCGGTGATCCAGAGCCCCAAAATTCTGGTCTTAAGAAGTCACCGCATACATATATAAGTGGACTAAAAACGATTAAAAAAAATTGAAAATATGCATGAATTCAATTGATTCGAAGGTACATTGAATCGGTGCATGGATCTGTCGAGTGGATTAAAAATAATGGTCCCATTAAAAAATCTATTGTGATTTAATAATTAAAAGACAGTAATAGGATAGGAGCTGGTCGGCATGGAGATGGACCTTTGCGACTATGGGGACCAGTAAGCTGATCATACTTGTCATTCTCAGAATTTTCAACTCTAGTAAAACATTTCTAGTAAAAATATTAATGTTGTGTCATACAGATTCTGTATCAGTCCAAGGAATGTTTAACCTTTTCCTTAAAGGTAAACAAAGATGGAAAGTTTAGGTTAAGTTAGAACCCTACTTTATAAAACTGAAAATTTTTATGTTATTAAATGTGATAAACTATTTGCAAGATATAGTATAGAAAATGAATCCAAATCCTTGATATTAGTTACTATCAAATTGATACAGAGCTGTCTAATGAAGTGTTTATTAAGTGGAATTTGGCTCAAATAAAAGTCAATCTCATGTCAAGCTATCTCTAATTTAGTAGTTTTTATTTTCTTATTTTATTGTCACTGTACAATTTGGAAATAGTACTTCGCTTGCCCCTTTAGAATTACTTAAAACTTATGTTTTATAGAAATCGTGAAAATTAAAATTTGCAATGAAAAGTTATACAAGTTTTAATTTTCAAAGCTTTTATGATAATTTGTATATTTGTTCTTTCGTCTTAATTTCCTTTCGTTAGCCTCTCATCTCTTTTATTTCCTTTTTTTTCTTTTTCATTATTTTTTTCAAATAAAAAATTGATTTATCGGAAGGAGAGTATTTAAAAATTGGATATGAAATAAAAAAGAAAAAATGATCTAGCGCTTCAGCTGTCATTACTCATTATTTCCTTTTTTGTTTTTTCTTTCTAAATAATGGCCATTATAACGGGGCCCAAGAAAAGGCTTTACTATATAAACTTTAAAGAAAAGTTAAAAAAATAAGAATAAAATCAAAAACAAAAACGGAAACCTTAAAGGGCAAACAATTTACTACCATCATCATCCATAAAAAAAAAAATTATAGTAGAAAGATTAAAATTTTATCCGTCCCTTTTTAATTTAGGAACTCTGTTACCATTTTCCTTTCTTTTTTTTTATTTTATTTTCGAAACTAAGTTTACAAAAATTAGTCAAAATAGGTCTTATTACTTTTCACTACAAGTGTCATCAATGTAAGGTCCTAAATGAAAAAGTAAAAGGAATATAAAAATATGGGTCCTAAAAGGGAATTTTAAAAATTTAGGTTTGAAATGAAAAATTATAATTTTTTTGTTTTAAAACTAAAAAATATGAAAACTCAAGTCCATTTTAAATATAGATATATTATTTTTATTATTTTAAGATCTAATTCTAGTGATATTGTAAAATAAAGTAATAACAAACCTACTTCTATTTCTATGTGCTTTCAATAAATGAAATTCAGTTCTGGAAAAAAAAATAATAAAGAATGTACAGAAAAGAATGGTAGGCAAACATCCAGAGAAGATAATTAAGCAAAATATTTTGGCGAAAATATAAGCCGACAAAGACTAATAATCCAATTGGTAAAATAATTGCTTTGCCGAGAGTAGTACTGCTTTCCTTATCAATTCATAACTTCTGAGGTTAAATTAGTTTGATTGCCGAAGGGATGATGGAGATTGGAATCTCAATAGAAAAGGAAACGCCTTAGAAGGAAAAGATAACCTAAAGTTAGCTTTAAGTTTTGACAATTTAACTTCCTGTGATCAGTGAACCGACCCAAGATAACAATAAGTGATTGGTCATAGGACCTATCCCACATTATAAAAATGATTCTTATCATTAGAAAAATGTTATACTCCTTATATATATATACATATATATATTTTGGTCATAACTGTTATATACATATATATCCAATTAATCTCACAAATTATTAGCTCCATACTATTTAAATATTTATTATATTAAGTCTTATAACCACATTAATAGTGGGATGATGGCTTGAATGATCACCATAAAATTTCCACATTATAAATAGTCTGTTTCCAATGGATTTTAAATTTGAGGGGTGAGTAAAAAAACAAGGAGAAGAAGGAAATGGGATGGCTGATGCATGCAATGCAAAATCAAAAGTTAAGGAGCATTGTTTGACTTTCTTTGCATTAGAGAATGATTAGCTATAGTGGCAGCGACTTGTCCTTTTCCATTTCAAGGTTGACCTTGTTGCCAATTTCCATTAGTGGCAAACACTAAGAGCGGTTTAAACGAGCGAAATTTAATGGCCCAACCCACCAACTCAATATATTCAATCATTTAAATATAATTTAGTATGTTTAGCCAATTAACCCATCAATTCACAAATAAAATTAAAAAAAATATATACATATATATACATCTTTTTCCGGTTAATACTATACAAAAGATTTGGTACTTAGAGATGGAAGGAAAATGGATCTATAGCAAATAATTTCTAATAAATACTTGTAGAATTAGGGATTCAAAGAGTCGGGCTCTTAAAGGCTTAAGCTCTGCTTATTTAAAAAAATTAATAGGATCGAGCTAAGCCAAACTTTTAATAAACTTGAAATATACAAGCTGGAGCCTGAGACAGTTAAGGATTTGTGATTTTAGGCTCGGCTCGTTTATGTAAATGGATATATATATATAAGTAAATTTATAATAATAGATTAATATATATCATTATATATAGTATTATACTAATAATATTATATTAATATATTAAAAGTGTCGCTAATAAGTTTGACTTGCAAGCTTGAAGAAAAACTTAGACTCAATTCATTTAGTGGAATAAACTAAGTCAAGTTATGCTTGAATAGCTTGTAAATAGCTTGGATCATTTGCAACATTGCATAGAAGGTAAACAAGAATAGATACAGGCATCCTTCGGCATTACATAAAAAGAAAAATACCTTCACCCTCAAAGCCTAAAGGAGTTAGAATAAGAGTCGAACCAGCTCCAAGCTGATAGAGTGAATGAGGATCAAAAGCTGCCCTATAGACCGAGAATTCCATTCACAAGTCTCTAGATTCCGTGTGTTTTAACTATAAGTGTAAAGGCTGTGTTTATAAGTTCGTCTCTCTCTATTTTTCCAAACTTTTTCTCATGTTGTTACCTACAGAAAGTTATGAAATGTTGACAAACTTCATTGGTATTACTGTTTGTGGGTGGAGAGGGCGATAGAGTTATTGATTTCTGTCATTATGTGTTCCTGGGCGAACAAGAAGACTAGAAGAGGGTAGTTTGGACCTTTTGCCTCCATGCACAAAAGCATACATATTATCCTTTACGGTTTCTTCTTCTTCTTCTTCTAATTTAACAGATGAATGGCCGACTAATCCAAACTGTGCAAAGTCCCTCAGTTCATGGAGTAAATAAGTCAAGTCGAGGATCCACTTTGCCATTAAACTAATTCATTTCGCTTGAGAAACCAATATTGATGCTATTAAAGGATAAGGCTATTGACTACAAAACTCTAGTTTAATTAATCTAACCTTATTTCTATAAATGGTCATTTTGGTAATTAGATATGACCTAAATTGGTCATTGTTTCATTACTTTTTTTTTTCGTCATTGTGAGTTATCATCCGTCTTTAATTCATATTTATGCTAATCTTTCATGTTATGAATTGACAAAGATTGGCTGTGACTTTTTTCATGTTCATGTTCGATATGGGCTAGTTTCACTTCTTCATATTCCAACTAGAGATGTACGTCCAAAATGTAAGCAAGTTAATCCTATTTGCGGGCTACTTGAATTCATCTTGATGATTTCTCGAATTCAACTTGGCTACAATCAAGTTGAATTCAAGTTTGAGCTACTAAATTAGTTATCAAATATGAGTTTGAGTTTTAAAATACTTAGTTTAAGCAACTCATAAGCTGTTATTTTTTCTAAAAAAAATTATAAAATTTGTGTTTTTACCTCTTTTAATGCTTATTTTCATACCTTTTTTTTCTCCTTTCATATACCATGTTTATTATATTTTAAGAACAAATTAACTAAGAATCCTATTCTATTCCTAAATCTCAATTTTTTTTTTTGTCTAATTGATTTTTATAAGAATAATTGATCTTAATTGAGTGGAGTTTGAGCTTATCGAGTATCAATTAAAGTAAAGTTTGAACTTAAAAATTAAAACTTGATTGAATTCGTGTCGAGCTTAAGCTTTGAGTTTCTTATTAGAGTTTAGTTCGTGCTTGATACTATATCATTTCAACTCAACTCATTTATAACTATAATTCCAACTCATCATTAGATTGTTGACATTTATACCAAAAAATAAGTTATAAAATACTCATATAGATAGAAAGTAGAAAGGTGAAATCGGGTATAAATCTTACGATAAAAGTTTAAATCAATAGCTAAGCCACTTATAAAGTCAATAGAAAGGAAGCTTACAAAACTAATACAATCCAAACATATATTATATATACATATATACCTTTATAAAATTGGATCTAGTTTCTTTATTATTATTATTTTTTTTTTGGCCAAAGAAAATCGGATCTGGTTTAAATAATGATCCAAATAAATAACTAAACGTAAAAATCTTTTATATCTATATTCCAACACATGTAGCAATAGTTCGATTCTTACAGTTCAATATCAATATAAGTACATAATGAGATTTTTTACCCATACTCCTAAAAGCACTCATTCAATTACGATTTATAAATCCTTCTGAGATTAACACAGCACAAGTAAGTCCTCACAGATTCAACTTTTGAAGAGCTTCAATTAATAAACCAGTATCGAATAAGGATGGTCTCCATCATAATTGGAATGAAGAGCTTGATTGAAGGCAAAGAAAGAGATTTATTGGTGGATTTTGCAATTGCACTTAGAAGAAGCTACCAGCTAAGGATAGAAGGTGAGAAGACAGGATTATATGAAGTTTATACCTTTTGTTTGGTTTAAATGGCGGAGATTACAGGCTTGATAAAGCTTAATGATAATGGGGGCCCAACTCAAATTTGGGTTGAGAATATTAGAAATCATAATTGTCGAAATCACAAGTGAAATATATAATTTTATGAATTTATGATTTTATATGCTTTTTCTTAAATAAAATAGATGTTGAATTGTTTAGGTATAGTCTTTTGATAGAATTATAATGATTTTGTATGATTCTACTAATTCTATGTAATCCGGTGAGTAGTAAAATCGCAATTTTAATAACCATGAATAGAAACTATCGTTGTAACAAATCATTTTTAGAAAGAAATCGGAAATATGTAGTCTGATTTTCCTCTCCATGAGGACTCTTTGTTGTATTGGTTAGTAATTAATAAGGGTACGTAGCTTTCGTCATGTCATCAGACTTAATTTGGCCGTGACATAGTCAATGCACTGCGGCTGAAGTCAACTGGAATGGGACAATGGGTAGGCGAAGGCGAGTAACTGATGGATATGACAGAGGGCCCAGGGCAACGTTTTGTCTGGGGAGCTCCTATAAGGCCAGCAAACTTAATAATGCGGGTTGGAAGGAACAAGTAGATTTTATTTTATTTTATATATTATTTGAATTGATTATATTATAATTTGAATTTTTAGGATTTTAGTAGATTAATGTCTTAATTTTAAGATAGCAATTCTTTATTCAATTTTTCTTAAAAATTTAATTTTCTAAAATGTTAGGTTTCCTTACGGCTATAAATAGACAAACATGTAATCAAAATATTAGTTGTGAATGGGATATTGGTCAAAGGAAACTTTATCTTCTCCTAGAATTGGTGCATTCATTTTCGTACTTTTTCAAGTGTGTGATTGCATTAGAATCTTCTTAGTGTAAGTTCCTATGGAGTTTCATAAAACGTTCTGGTGTAATGTGGTAATGGCAAATTTAGATTTTATGGAGTGAGATTATTAAATATATCGCCCCACTCTTTTTTCCCCCCCATGAAAAACATATTTTTTATTCATTTTGTGTTTTCCCATAGTTTTTCATAAAATTCCAATCCTCATCATATTTGCTTTAGTTGTCCTACATGATGTTTGATGCTTGAGCTATTTGCTCTCCTTGTCCTACATCAAATTGGCATGATAGCCTATTTTCTCAAAATTGACTTTGACATTCTTCTCTAGAACCACACAATTTTATCTTGTTTCATACAAAAATTTAACATAATATGAGATCTCTTTTTTGTGATATTTATAAAGTTTTTTTTTTCTAAATTAGAAGAAATTGATGCAATATTTATCACACAAACCTGTCAACTTGTATACATTGGCCATCATAACACAATAGGAATTTGTAAATTACTTGTTGATTAGAAGAAAAACATGCCCCAATTGTAACTGAGTTTCACATAATGCCTAAGAAAATTATATGATACATAATTCCCCCAAAATTGAAAATGCTTAAAATAGGCACTCCATGTTATAGGGGAGGTCATTAATAAGGATTATAAATTTGATATTATAGCGGTTGTTGAGAACGAGTTTGAAGAGATTTTGATGGAAGTAAACATGATTGAGATAGAGTGGGAGAAACTTGAATGTAAAGAAATTAAGGTAGAGTGGAGCACAAAAGACGTTAAAATAGATTAATTTCATTCAATGGAGTATCATTACATGAATCATATCAATCGATATAACAAATTGATTAAGCATCAAAGTGTCCCTCACTAGGGATACAAATTCTCCAAGAAAAAAACTCACCCTATTGACAAATAAAACAAATCCTACACAGCGATGGAAACAAAAGAAAAAGAAAAACAACAAAAGTAAGAAAGAAAAAAAAAATCCACTTATTTAAACATTACTGCTAAATGCCATTGACCACCACAATCTTCAATTTAACCAAATCCATTTGAAAAGTAGACTTGTTATGGTGGAATCATGATGTTGCTGATTAATAATGGTGGGAATGATGGAAAAAGACAACAGATCTATGATTAAAAGTGGTAGATCTACAAATATTAATATATTAGTAATGATGGATTTGCATATTTATGGTGATGAAGGAAAATGTAAAGACCCGGCCTACTTAACCCATATATTAAGTATGCCAAATCTCCCGATCACGTATAATGCCCAAATATTAGGAATAATATTCAAGTATTATACGTAAGGTTATCTTAAAAAGAAGTGTTTGTAATGGCTGCCTATTTAAAACAAATATAACATTCACTTGATTTGAATTAAGAAACATTACCACTACATAAGTAGTGGGTCATCACCTATATACAAGACATACATCATATAATACACATTATAATTTCCCAAGGATCACATAAACATAGAAATCTTACTTACAACCCAGTTACATTACAAATACAATTCAAATCAAAATACATTCTAAGGCTTAACAAATAAGCCTAAACACTTCACAAAAATACATCAAAAGGAATCTTAAGCATATACTAGGTCTCTCTCTTCTAGTCATCCATGAAGTCCTTCCAATCAGTCCCATAACCCATATCGTCATAGAGCTCATCATCAAAGTCACCTGCAAGATAGCAACATGAGCCAAAGGCCCAGTACACAATAATGCAAACAAATACATATGCCATACATACTTAATTAAATTTAATGCAATAATCACCACAACTTCATTATCTTTAGTTAAGTGAGTAGAACAACACTGAAGTATTCAAACTCCGATTCAAGCTTAGGAATTCTGGGGGTCCTAAGTAACAGTAACTGCTCAGGGGGTTAATATAGATAGACCGAATATCTATATCTCCTATATCTAACCGATAAAGAAAATTAATAGCATCATCTAGGGTTCACACTCTTTTATACACTCCACTTATCCCGGTCTATAACATCAATTAATTCAACGGTCCCATACTCCCGAACTAAAACATATTATTTCCTCCCAAGCCTAAGTAGAGAATATATCGATACAATTAACCTTATTAGCTACTCACTTAGCCAATAAAAGAAACCACCATTGCATCATGGTGAACCATTGCATCATGGATTTGAGTCATTGTATCATGACAAAAAACTGGGCTAAATGCCTAAACTACCGTGCCATTGCATCATGACAAGGTTGTCGCTCGCCGAATCCGAATTCAACGACTTAAAGCACAACCAATTTTAATATCTTTCATTATTCTTTGATTAAGGTCAAATTGGTATATACCTATCCTAAGCAATAATCAATTAAAGTATTGTGTACCTAGTTCGGATTGGGAATCAACGGGTATCTCCAACTGAGTCTCTATCTCTATTCCACATAAATCAACTATATCATATTACTCTCCTAAGTCAAGCTTATATTCACTAGGTTAGAACTTTAGGAAAATTATTGATTCTTATGCAAAAACAATCCAAAATCATCACATAATATATATATATATATATAGCAAGTCTTTGATCAAGAAATCATATATCATGTATTGGAAGATGTTGGAAGAAATTAGAAAATTTGAAATTTACAAGGTCCACGTCAGCCATTAACGCAAGTAATGCAAACCTTAACACCGGCAGTGTGGGATTATATGTCGACGGCGTATAAGGCAGCATTAAGAAGTATGCATTATGTACAGAACCTTTGAGTCTTCACGCCGGAAAATTCAACCTCAACGCCGGCGGCATTTAAGAAAAATTTCAAAATATCAGAAATCAAAATTCTAACGCCGACAAATTCTGACTTCAACACTGGCGGCGTCTAAGATAACACTACTAGAAAACTAGCCTTTAGAGACAGAAAATTTGCGACGGAAAATTTCTGTCTCTAAAAAAAAATTAGAGACAGATTTGCGACGGATTTATGATGACATGAATTATGAATAATCTTCTAATTTTTATATGCTTTTGCGACGGAATTTGCAACGGATTACACATTGATTTGCGACGAAAATTTTTCCTTTGCAAATTTGTCTCTGATTTTAGAGGGAAATAAATTATTTTAGCGCCAATTTCTATTTTTTTTAATTCTGTTGCAAATTTGTCTCTAAAATAAATTATTACATATATGTATATATAAATAGTTATGTTTAAAATTTATTTTAAATATACATATCTAATATAATATATATAAATGTGGATTATATAATAAGGAATATATTATATTTTTAAATTAATTTTATTATATAATAACTATAATATGTATAATCATTTGTTATTTACAACTAATTATTTTATTTATAATATATTTAACATTACAATACATATTTATATATAATAAAGTATAAATTAAAAAAGTACTTAAAACATAAATATTATATTTATATCTTACTATATATTCTTTTACATAATAACTTATATAAAAACTCAAATTAAACAACTTAATAAAATAGTGTATAATAATAATATAATATGTTATATGCAAGTAATATCATAAAATACTAATTAAAAATAAAGTATATTTCAATAATAATATATGTAAAATAAAATAATTAATATAAAATGTCAACTTAGTATATTTAAACATATTCAAATATATAAATAATATATTAATAAAAATATATATATTCATATTATTTATAATTTTATTATATATTTAGTATGACTATTCATATATTTTTTAATATAAAAAAATTTATTATATATATCTTACATAATTTATATTTACATACTATATTTTATTTAAAATACAATAACATATTTGGGGAAAAAATAATATACTATGTAAAAATATAGTATATTTAAGTAATAAAATATGTAATATATAATAATTAGTTAAATATATTTAAATTGGTATTATATATATTTTTATTAATATAATAATGAAAAATATATTTTTATATTGTTTACATTATATAATTTATTAAGTGCAAAAAATAAAAAAATAAACACATTAATTAAAAATATACAATTTATTAATTTAATATTAAATATTAAATAACTAATGTAAAAAGTATAATTATATTATATATCATTAAATATATATAAATTTATATGTATAACATTATTTATATTTACATAATATATAATATTTTTAATAATAATATCATATTTGGAAAAAAAAATTATATATACTACTGAAAATATTATATATTTATAATAAATATATAATTTAAAATAATTATTATAAATGTAAACATTGTATATATTAATATTATATATTATTTTAATAAAATATTAATGAAAAATCCTTAATAAATATGTAAAGTGAAATTATAAAATAAAAATAAACTATAAAAGATATATAAAATGTTTTATAGTTATAATATTGTAAATTGTGGTATCTCTTAAATAAACAGTAGTGAAACTTTACTCATGAAGATACGAATTGGTTTATCGGTTTAGTGCTTATGAAAACTTCAATGTTAAGTGTGCTTAGTATGTAGCATTCTATGATGGGTGACCTCCTGCGAAGGATAAATAAGGCAAATGTGTATTTTTTTAATAATTTGTCTTAGAATCAGAGACAAATTTGCGACGGAATAATTTTATTTAATATTTACTAATTGGATATTTAAAAATAACTAATTATAAAACAGAGACAAATTTGCGACAGAAATTCCATAGCAAATTTGCGACGGAAAATAAATCTGTCTCTAAAAGAATTAGCGACGATGATTTTTGAAACAGAAATTTGCGACGGAAATTCTGTCTCTGAAAGTCTTTAGAGACAGATTTTTCACTTTCAGAGACAGAATTTTTTGTCTCTAAAGCCAAAATTTCTAGTAGTGTAAGTTTTGAAAGATCAGAAATAAAAATTCTAACGTCGGCACATACGAGGCGGCGTACACTGCAATTCGTATTGCAAATTTCCTCTGTTTTCCAAACACAAATTTTTTTGACATTTTAACTCTTCCAATTCACTCCAAACTACATGAGAGCCTACTACAACCTATCTACAACATCCCAAGCATTCTAAGGCTTTCCTAATAACTCTACAACATCTCAACAAGAATTTAGTATATCAACTACTTATATTATACCACACATGCATATTTCATGGATTAAGAGGGAAATAAAGCACTTTAAACATTAAATAAACTTACCTTAATGTATATAAGGCTTGAGGAAGGATTCTTAGTGTGTTGAGTCCAAGAAAACTTAGTTTGGGTGTTGAAATTTTTGGCCTTCTAGGAGTTACGAATTTCTTTCCCTTTTGCTCTGTTTTGGATTGTCTAAAGTATGCAATTAGGCTTTAATGTTTATCCTAATCTACATTGACTTTTGGGGTAGATTTGGGAAAGGCTTTAGACCTTAATTGGGCTTGGATTTAGGCTTAAATTTAGGGCTTAAGAAGGCCAAAAAATCTACTAAGTTAAAGACTACAAACTTAGCTTAAAATAAACTTAATTCATCAAACATTAATCACTACAATAACCATTTGCATTAACATAATAATTGATAACATAAGTAAACTATCATCCTAAATATATATTACCATAACTTATTATCTATTCACATACATTATATCATTCTCAACATTACAAACACCACTAATCCACTCAAACACATACACACATATAATTATCAAATTTAGCATGCATTAATATATTAAATTATGGCTATTTCAAAAAAAAAAATGTTAAAAAGGAGAGGGAGGCAGCCACTATGTTAGGACTTTTTAGGAGAGAGGGAGAAATGAAATCCAACCAAGTTTATTCTACATTTTCTTCCCATTTTATTTTTCTTCCATATGTTTAAGTCTAACCACCATATCTTGATCTATACCTATTAAAGAGATGGGGGACTTAGTGTAATTGCTTCATGAAAAACATATATATATATATATATATTTTCATATTTTTTACAAGTATTATTATCGATACTTAAAATTAGCAAATATTGTGATGCTAATTTTTTTAAGTTTGTGGTTACAAGTAACTTTTCAAGCAAATAAGGACGATATGAAAAAGGGGCAACTGCTTATCAATTCAAAACAATGTATAATGGAGAAAAACTAGCATATGCGTTCTATTTTTTTCAAAGGGATAATGGTTTTTATCCATTAGCATTAGTGTTTTCCATGATTACTAATAACTACCACTAATATTCTATTATTTTCACCCAGCATCTAACAATTAAAATAAATATAATAATTAATATATTAAGTACTTTATTAATGTGTTCATTATTATATATGAATTTGAACCGTTAAATAATTAATGAGATCGATCCATAAAAAAATATGATGGAACAATAGAATTTTCTCATCCTCTATTATTATTACATACCACTAACACTATGTGGTATAGGAGAATTAGGAGAGAATAATTAAGGAGAGGAGGAAATGAGGGAGATTGAATTTCATTTCATTGTTTATTTTAAGAGAGAAGGACGATGGAAGGGAAAATGGATGCAATATTTTCTCTAGATCCCATCACTTTTTTGTCTCCGACAAAATGAAGAGAATTAGGAGAGAAGGGTAAAATTTTTTTAAAATTACTCTTATACTTTTCTTTTCAAAATTACTTATTATCTTTTAAGGATATATAAGTATATTACCATTTATAGTATTTTTTGTTTTATAATAATTAAGATTCCATTTATTTTTCTCCTCTTCATTTCCAAAACACATAAAAGGATTTAAATTTTCTAATAATTAATTTTTTTCACTTTCTTTCTTTCCACAATTCTCCCTTCATAATTAATTCCACCATGCCCAAAACAAAGTGTAAAAGTTATTAGTAATTGTAACCTATTGTGACTACTATAATAGGTATTAACTGGTAAACATAATGGCTTGTTTGGTACGTAGGAATGGAATCGAGATTCTGGATTCCATTTATTTGCCTACGTTTAGAAGCATCATAAGAAGATGGACTCACGATTCCTTGGAATCGACAATTTCTGTTTTTAAGTGGAATTCGATTAAACCTTTGATTCCATTCGACTTTCTATTAAGAATTTTTACTCAAATTACCTTTTTATCATATATAAATTTATTATCTTATATTTTTAATGGTTATTTTTTTGTAAATTATAATATAAACTAATTTATGTTCATTCCATTCCATGTCCATATCCAAACAAAAGAATGGATTTATCATTCCCATATTGATTCTATTCCATTCTTTTTATTCCAATCCATTCCATTCCGAATGATTCTCGCGTACCAAACTTGACATAAGAATTTGATTGAAAAAACAAAAAAAAACATCTCCTTAAAGTAAACACCCAGTGAAAAAGGTATTTTAGTTTTAATGAAGGGAAGTGAGATGTGTTTGACGGACATAAAAATTTCTAGTATCATCTGTTATTAAGAGACGAGAATTTTCAAATATAACCTTTCTTACTTATCGTAAAGACAGTGATGCCGGCCACGTTTTTAATAATGTTTTCCCATTTGGCCAGATTATTTTATTTATGACACAGAAAGATACTGAACACGAGGGTCTGAAACGAGATTTGTGTTTTTCATCAGATCACCAATGATTTATATCGTAATTAGTTACGTTTTCCTACACCCACTTTTTGGATTATTCAGCAATCAGCACCATCATGACACCTAAATTTCAAATTAAATTATCAATGGATCATCCCTGTACACAATGATTCATAGCTCTTATTAAATGCTCAATCCCATATTAAAAACAATTATTATTATTATTTTTTTTTTTTGGTTTTTAGTTGTCACTCCGACATTATTTAATATTTACTAGTTGACCTGATAATATTTCAGTTGAATGATTTTGCATGCTGTGCATTTTTTTCATTCTCATAGAGTTGCTACTTTTTCTGTGAAATTAAATTTATATACATTTGTGATGTCATAAAAATAAAGAACTACTTCAATAAAAAAAAAAAAAAGTTGCAACAGTAGCTCTTATTTTGCTGCTGAGTAGCTCTTTAGCAAATTAATTTTGCTATAATACATTGCTGGAAAGCCTTGTTAAATAAAAGCTACTGGCAAAAGATTTTGCCAAAAAAAACTCCTAGCAGCAAACTTTTTTTGCTGATTAATTCGCTACTTAGTAGCTCCCACGCCTAGCTCATCGACAAAATTTTTTACCAAAAAACTCACTGCGGCAAACTTCTTTTGTCGATTAATTTGTCGTTTAATAACTCCACAATAGCTTATTAGCAAAATAAATTCGCCGCTTAACTTATTTTATTTTGTTTATTAAATTTTTATACAATTAATAAAAAACATTAAATAATTCCATGCAATTGAAATAATTATATGCTAATAAAAAATAATAGAATCAAATTTATGTGGAAATTAGTGCAAAATTTTCAATTAAAAAATATTAAAGCAAATAATCTAACATGTACATAGTAGAAAATCCATAAAAGCAAACAACATACATAACCTATTCAAATACTAATGTCCTAAAAAAAAAAATGGTTAATAAAGATGATAACAAACTAGACTAATGGACCTAAAAAAAACATACACACACACACTCTCTTTACGTAGAAGGTTTGATAGTTGCATATGAACCTGACCCAAATACTCCTAGCTCTCCATCTTGATTCATTATGGAGGGTGACATACCAAAGGGGTTAAATTGCATGGGGTTAAATTGTCCCTATGAGTTGAAAAATGGATATAGAGCAAGCTGTTGTGATGATGACCCATTAGGAAAGTAAATATGTGGGTTAGGCCATGAAAAAGCGCTAGAGAAAAGATGTTATTGAGATGTACCACTTGATTGACCATCTAGAGATTATGCAAAAGATGGCCAAGCAAAAGGTGACCATGGATAGCGCATCATATGCTGAGATTGAGCCTATAATTTCCACTCCAACTCCTTACACTTTTGCTCTAAGGCAACTACCTTATGATGGATTTCATCTTGTTCATTAAACTGAGTAGATGATTGTGAAGAAGATCCATATTGCTCTTCATATATTGTTGTTTGGACAGAGGATGGGATAGGCCCGCCATATTCTAACCCTCGATAATAGCCTGACTTATGGCCTAAAACCTCTACCATAATGACAGCATCAGACTTAGGCTTATCTCCCTTCTCTTTAACTAGAGCCTCATCTTCCTTCTTCTTCTTATCCATCTCCTTTCGTATAGTATAGGCAAATTGTTAGTTAAATTGATTTAAAAAGCCCACGAAATTTAAACTATAATTTGATAAAGTAGCCTTACATAATCTTTTTCTGCATCAGGGTGAACCCATTCATAGCTTGTTTTATGAAAAAGATGCATAGAAATGAAGACAAACAAAATTACATAAACGTAAAAGAATTAAGTGAACATTTGTATACACATTTATTTTTTATTCCTAAGAGGAATGTATATATACAAAGGGCACAATTACGCAACAAAGAGCAATATTCCTTTTTAGCATTTAGTTTACTTTATGGTAAATGTTAACCATATGACATAAATTTTAAAATAACTAGAACGTACATCAACACAATATAAAAAAAAATAACACAACTAATTAATGAGCACTAATTCATATATATACATATACATATGAGGAAAATTGATCAGAAGGAGGAATATATAAAAACTCGAATGGATTAAAATGACCAATATTTTTTTCCAATTCATTTATATTCACCGGTAAGTATTCCTATGCCATTTGCCACTTTCTGTATAAACACTAGCAAAATTATAGTAGTTTTAAGCTATGACAATTTCATTTCTCTATCTTCCTCCACCAGCCACCCCATATTGACCAAATGTCTATTGAGCACTATTGCAATGTATACTAATTACGTTTACTTTTAATTAATTTGTAGGATAGTTCATCCATTATTTACCAATAGGAAAATATGTCATTTCAATAATAAGCATGTCATTGAATTGAAAACAAATGAAGAAATAAATTTTCTTTGAATGAAAAATATTTTTTTTTGTTTCCTGTATATTAATTAGTACTTACAGACATGCATCCATTATTTATATAAGATCTAAATTTTGACATTACAGACCCAATAACCATAGATGTGCACTTCTCTCGCAAACGAAAAATGAACCCTACAATTTTTCCTTCACTTGTTTCCTAGCATTCCAATCCAGTAACTGGATTCTCAACTTCAGGAGTTAGGAGTACATGTGACTATAACAGATAAATGAAATAAAATACAACCACAAGAATGCAAAAGAACCATGAACGTAAACAGTCTATCCTATCTTGAACCTTATCATCTGACAAGGATAAAAGAAACTCCATCTAAAGATTGGAAACGAATAAATTAAACTAGTAGAGGTAGCATTAAAGAAAAAATTGTGAATGTAAAAGAGACCAGAAGTAGTAAGCACAAATATATAAATAAATAAATGATGCTTAACTCTTTACCTTCTCATAATATTGTTCCTATGTTACTTGGGAAGGTCATCACACTATTAATGACCTAGAAAAATTTGATCCCGAGTCCTCTGGATGCCTAGGTACATGTGCATACTGCATTCATAAAGAATATAATCGTGTCCACCTATCACACACTACATTTAACCAAATTGCTCGTGAGGCTCAGGTTTTGAGAGTAGAGGATGGTAGGGTTGCCTAAGGTCTGTAAGCTCATAAACAATTGAACTATATTATAGATGTCTTTTGGTTGTCACATGGGTCCTAAAAAAACAATGAATTTATTCATAAGTGATTTCAATCATACGATTAAAAGGTAAAATATTTAGCCTTAGAGCAGAATGGAAAGTTATGTCAACTTACAAGATCCTTTTTCTTCTTCATTGAGGGTGCATTTATTTGTTTTTAATTACAAAGATCTTCATGATAATTTCCATTCATATAGAAAATAATATCTATAGGGGAGACTAGTAATGGCAATAATGCAAGAAATAAACTTTTCATTTGTGATTATAGTTGCTGGTAACTCTCAAAATTAGTCAAATACGGGGTTTATAAATTTTTTTTTCGGTTTTGAAGTGCAGTATAGGTTTCACCCTGTGGACATATTAATATTTTACTTTTTTAATATCAATGAGGATTAGTTTGCAATAGATTGGTAAAGGTTCATTATGAAGAATTCATGAGATCTAGAAGGGTAGTAATTGTAAGCATTAACCTTCAGTCCTTGCAAAACCATTTAATAAAAACAGCCCTTTAAATTGCCTATGCATCTTTTGGATTCTTAAAACTAAGTCCACAGGAATAGGATGACATGTATGCCAACACAAACACCGATATTGACTATTCCATACATTAAGCTAGCATTAATTGTTCTACCTTTTGTTAAGTTTTTAGTCAATTCATACTTAACAATTTCCATGCAGTTCATGAATTGCAAGTATTCTATGGTTTCTTAAATTTAGAACTAACCTGTTTATTTTTATTTTTGTAGGATAAGAAAGAGCACATTCCAGCTGTATGTGGATACTTCAATTTCTTTTTATTTTGAGTGTTCACTATTCGTTTACTCTGCAAATGAAAAAACATAAAATTGTTATTATAAAAAGGACAATTGCATTAATTTTTTTATATATTTAATATGTTTTACATGAAATGTGCTCACCTTGTAGTTTGGATCATCATCAAAGAAATCACAAAGCTGCCTCCACTCATTTGCTTGGTGCTCTAGTCCAGGTGGTGGTTCCTTCCAAGCAGCTACCCCTGACCTTTTTTCTCATAATACTTTCGTAGAGATATCTGCAAATTAGAGTAAGATTTGGAAGCAAGTGCATTAAGATTCCTCCTCCACAATTTACTTTTCTCCCATGGACCTGCATTAAACTTATCCTACAACATTATGCAGGTCAAATTAATTTATCATGACTTTTATAATTAATGTTATAGTATGGTAGCAAAAAAAAAAAAAATTTACCATAACTTTTTTAATAATAACCCAATGATCTTTCGCATCAATTGGAATCCAGGCTTTCCCATGGAATTCGGTATATATTAGGCTTCATTGCGATTCCACAATCGAAACTCTAAGCATAACATATAAGACTCATCATATTATTTTCCCACACTTAGGCGGAATCCACAACTTGGCTTTTTCAATCAACCTAAATGTCTGCTCCGCCAATAAACCCCTATAAATCCCCCTTCATCTGGGTACTTCATATCCCTTGCAACACCATCATCATCATCATTTGCTGTGCCATCATGCTCACCATCATTCTCCTCATCAGCATCAACTTCATCCTTATCATTATCACTCTCCCCACTAATGTTTCATCATCATATCTGTCATCCCAACCCTCCCTAATGCCCAACTCTGCTTAGCCTGCATAGGTTGAGGTACATTTGTAAGAAGAAAAGTACAAAAACCACATGCAAATTAACGAAATTCAATCACAGAATAAGTAAAAATATATATATTATATAAAGAAAATATATTGAAATAAAACATAACTTCTATTTAAGGTGCCATTATTGTAGTTGAAAATCTTATACGGCAATCCAAAAGAAATCATTATCCATGCTGCATAAAAATGAAATTAATATTAGCTAAACAATTATGCGCTAAAAAAATTAGCTAAATAATTGGAGTAAAACTTTAGTCTAAAATTAAAAATACCGAACATACAAATAACTTTTATACTATAGATTTTGAACTTTATGTTCACGAATGATTTTGATGAGAATAATTATTACATAATTAATTATTTAAATATCCTTAATTATTCAAATACTTAAAAAATTTATATTATGCTTTGTATTTGTTCTGCTTTTGTTTAAGTTTAAAGAGTGAAAAGTTGAAGAAAAATCAAAGACAAAGTTATCGAGCCCAGTAGAAGAAAGGTAGAGGCACTATTCATCAGATAAAGACAAAAGACTAAAGTTTTGGGCAAAATCGTAAAGTCAAGGACTGGAGTTTTGAGAAAAATTTATAAATTCAAGGGCTGAAGTTTATGCCTCGACTTCATAAATTTGGCTTTGGACAAAATTTATAAAGTCAAGGGTTAAAGCTTAGGCCTCGACCTCAAACCTCGATTTCAAAAAGTTTGCCCTCGACTTTAGAAAGTTAGCCCTCGATTTTAGAAAGAAAAGAGCTATTGGAATGCATTTAATGCATGTGTCAGACACATTTAATGCTTTTTCTTTGTTTTTGACTTTTACACGTTTTTAAAACATTAAGTTCATTAAACATAAGTATGGGTTGTCAGAAACTTTTTGATAACGGACAAATTTTTATCAAGAGTTATAAATAGAATTTTCCTCCTCTCTTTGAAAAAGGAGAAATCCTAGAATTTTTGAATGCATAGTAAGATCGAAAACAACAACTGTAAATTTTTTATCTTGTGTTTTTGTTTGCGTTCTCGTTAATTTGAAATTTTTTTAAGAGAACAATTAGTGCTCTGTTTCGAAATTTACTGATACACTCTAAAAGAGAGTTTTTTAGCACTGTTTAAGATTTATAAAAGATGATTATCTACTCGTTTAAGGAGCTCGGTTTATAAAAGGAATTTGTAAAATTCCCAAAGTATTTTCTGTTGTAAATCTGCTCAAGTAGGAGCATTTCTTTGTAAAAGAAATTTGTATATTTTCTTAAGAGCTTTTCAATTTATAAATTTGCTCATATAGGAGTTGTTTATAAAAAGTCTTCAAAGGTGGCATTTGTGAAAAAATTCCTCAGTGGGAGACATTGAGAAAAGTCCTCAGTAGGAGGCATTTGAAGTCTGGTCTAGAGTTACCAGCATCGTTCTAATTGCGATTAGGCGGAAGTCCTCAATAAGAGGCATTTGAAGTCTGATCGTGTGTTACCAGCATAACACTTGATTTATCAAGTGGAAGTCCTTTGTGAAAGGCAATTAAAAAGTCCTATTGTGATAGTATTGTTGTAATTTCTCTTCTAAGAGTGTATTGATTTGAATAATCAATAAGTGGTAAAAGTCCTCTTGAGGCATTTGCATCGTGGAGAGTAGGCAGTGGGCCAAACTCCACCTTTAATCCTTGTGTTGCTTCTCTTTCTCTCTCTCTCTCTAAGCTTCCTTATCTCTGCTTATTTATTAATCAGTTTTAATTAGTTTAATTTCGTTGCATTTGTTTGCTTTAATTAATAATTGTCTTATCTTAGTTTAATCTGATTTGATAAAACAGAAAAATTGTAATACTTAATTAACCCCCCTCCCCCCCTCTTAGGTATTTCTTGTGTATTATTTCTAACAATTGGTATCAGAGCTTGGTCTCTTGTGGTTGATTGCTTAAACGCAAAAGGAAAAGATCATAGCTTTTAATACACTAGGATTCTTGGAGGCCAGGCTATAAATAGGTCACCGCTTCTTAGTAGGGTAATTACCCTTATTAGAAGTGTAGAATGAATGTATTTTTGAAAGCTCAACAGATAATAATGGAGAGTAGTTGAAAAAGGACCTTTTATAATTGAAAATAAAATGAAGATCAATATTCAAAAGATGATTGGAAAAACTGGATTATAATGAAGTTGCCATGAATATTCTTCATTGTGGATTGAATGAAACTGATTTCAATAGAGTTTTGTACTTGAAATCAGCTAAAGAAATCTGGGATGAACTTGAAGTAACTTATGAAGGAACTTCAAGATCAAAGACACTAAAATAAGCTTGTTCGATGTCAATTTGAAAGTTTTAAGATGCTACCTGGTGAAACAATTGATCAAATGAACGATAGATTCATTAATATCATTAATCCTTTGAGTGTTTTGGGCAAGAGTTTTACTAATTTGAAATAAATTCAAAATTGCTCAGATCATTGCCAAGAGCATGGAAGCAAAACGAGCAGCAATAGAGGAAGCTAGGGATCTTAGCACACTAACAAAAGAAGAGCTTCTTGGTGCTCTCAAGACTTATGAGCTCATCAAGAATCAAAGTGAGGAATCCCAAAAGAAGGCTATTACTCTGAAGGCAACCAACGATGATTCTAATAAGGAGAAGATAAAAGAGGATGTTGTGTTGTTTACAAAGAATTTCAACAAATTTATTAAAGCTGGCGGCTTCTCAAAGTTTAGAAAGGAAAGGAAAGATGTTGTATGCTATAAGTGCCAGAAACCAGGATACATCCAACCAAACTATTCTCTCTTCAAGAAAGCACAAAAAAGATTCAAGAGGGAAGCACTTATTACTACTTGGAGTGATGAAGAGTCATCAGATTCTGATGAAGAAGAGTTATGCTTCATGGTGATCCATGATGAGGTAAATAATCCTTCATCTTCCTACTCTAATGATAAATTGCTTGACATGTATAAAAAAGTTTGTAAAATGCTTAAAAAAATCTGAAGAAGATAATAAACAACTTAAAAATCCGATGCAAAATGCTTTAGTTAGATTAGAAGAGTTTCAAGCTCTAGGTTCTGAAAGAGATAGCTTACATGAAAATCTTAGTAGCATGAATCTAAAAATTAATGAAATTAGAAACAAAAATAAGAAACTAAAAACAAAAATAAAATTATGGTTGAACAGAATGATAAATTAAAAATTGAAAATGATCTTTTAGATTTAGAAATTAAAACTATAAAAGATGATAATAAACCTGCATCTACTAGTAACAACATCAATAACAATGAACTTCTGAAAGAGCTAGATGAGCTAAGAACAGAAAATATAAATCTGAAATCTAGCTTAGATGATTCGAAAGCTGTCATAGCTAAATTCACACAAGGAGAGAAAAATTTAAATACTCTCCTTGGTGAGCAAAAATCTGATCATAACAAATATGGAATTGGCTATGATAGGCACATGAATTATAAGTCTCATAAGACTCGGTTTGTAAAAGCCACTTATGGCACTTGTAATTATTGTGCAAGTCTGGCCATATTGCACACAAGTGTGCAATAAGGAAGGCTTTGCTCTCGGTCATAAAAGCAAGTATGTTTGGGTGGCTAAGAAAGAAGTTTTATCTGTTTCTAACCCAAGAGGACCCAAACAGAAATGGGTACCAAAGAAATAATAACTTGCTTTGCAGGGATCCTCAAGTGGCAGCAACAAATGGTACTTGGACAGCGGATGCTCTAGGCACATGACCGAGTTGCTTCCAAATTTTCAAAGCTGGACTTGATGGATCAAGGGAGTGTTACCTTTGGTGATGATAGAAAATCGACTGTTTTGGGTAAAGGTAGCATTATCCTTAATAAAGATCTTGTTATTAATGATGTGTTGTTGGTAGATAATCTAAAACATAATCTGCTTAGTATAAGTCAACTTTGTGATAATGGTTTTAAAGTAACATTTTATGCCAAAAGATGTACTATAGAAAGAATTGATAATAACCAAGTATGCTTTGAAGGATATAGACATAAAAATATTTACAAAATTAATTTAGATGATTTTAAATCATCAAGTCAAACATGTCTATATTCTCAAAATGACAATAGTTGGTTATGGCATAGAAAATTGGGACATGCTAACATGAAATTAATTTCAAAACTTGCAAAGAAAAATCTTGTCAAAGGTTTACCAAGTTTAAATTTTCAAAATGACAAGATTTGTCAAGCATGTCAACAAGGAAAGCAAACTAAGACTTCTTTTAAGGCTAAGGATGCAGTTTCCACTTCTAGGCCATTGCAACTGTTACATATGGATCTTTTTGGTCCTACTCAAACTTTGAGTTTAGGAGGAAAAAGATACACTTTGGTTATTGTTGATGACTTCTCTAGATTTTCATGGACTTTCTTTCTTGCCTCTAAAGACGAAACCAATGATGTCTTTTTTAGATTTTGCAAGAAAGTCCAAAATGAAAAAGGTCTTAATATAGCTTCAATAAGAAGTGATCATGGGGGAGTTTGAAAATCTTGAAATGAATAATTTTTGTGAAAAATATGGTATTGAACACACTTTTTCAGCACCTAGAACCCCACAACAGAATGGTGTAGCCGAAAGAAAGAATAGAACTTTAATAGAAATGGCTAGAACCATGTTGTGTGAAAATAATTTGCCAAAATATTTTTGGGCTGAAGCTGTCAATACCGCTTGCTATATTTCAAACAGAATTTTTATTAGACCAATCATAAAGAAAACCCCTATGAGATATGGAAAGGAAAAAGACCAAACATTTCTTATTTTCATCCCTTTGGCACAAAGTGTTATATCTTAATAAATGGAAAAGAATTCTAGGAAAATTTGATGCTAAATCTGATATAGGAATCTTTCTAGGATATTCTTCATCTAGTAAAGCATATAGGGTATATAATAAAAGAACTTCTGTTGTAGAAGAATCTATACATGTTGTTTTTTATGATTGTTTGACTCCTATAAATGTTAATAATGATGTTGATGATGTTTGTGATAGAATAAATGATCTTTCATGTTCTGATGTTGAAAATTCTGGTATTGTTTCTGCTGTTGAAAAATCTGCTGTTGATGATGTGCATGAGCATGTTAGTAATCTACCTAGGGAATGGAAATATGCTAGTTCACATCCAAAAGACTTAATAATAGGTGAAACTTCAAATAGGGTACAAACTAGATCATCTCTTAGAAACACAACCAATCTAGTTTTTCTATCAAAACATGAACCTAAAACCTTGGAAGAAGCTTTAGAAGATGAGTTTTGGATTCAAGCCATGCAAGAAGAACTAAACCAATTCACTAGAAGTGAGGTTTGGAATCTTGTTGCAAGGCTGAAAATAAAACTGTCATAGGAACAAAATGGGTTTTTAGAAATAAAATGAATGAATCTGGAATAGTAATTAGATATTTACTAGTTGACCTGATAATATTTTCAAACTCTCCCCATGATCACTTCTTATTGAAGCTGTATTAAGACATTGTGTTTGGTGCTACTAATTCTTCACTTATAAAAGTTTTTATTGAGTCCATATAAAAAGAATTTGAAATGAGTATGATGGGAGAACTCACTCATTTTCTTGGGCTACAAATTAAGCAATCAAAATCTGGAACCTTTATTAATCAATCTAAATACACTAAAGATTTGTTTAAAAGGTTTAAAATGGATAGTTGTAAGACTAAACCTACACCTATGAGCACTAGTATAAAACTAGATAAAGATTGAAAAAGGTAAAAATTTGTGAAAAGATGTATAGATGCATGATAGGTATTTGTTATTTTAACAGCATCTAGACCTGATATCATGTTTTCTGTATGTGTATGTGCATGATTTCAATCTTACCCAAAAGAATCTCACTTGGGTGCAGTCAAACGCATCTTCAAGTATCTTGTGGGCACTATTGAAATTGGTTTGTGATATCCCAAACATACTTCTTTTTAACTTGTTGGGTACTCTGATGCTGACTTTGCTGGTAGCAAAGTAGATCAGAAAATCACAAGTGGCACATGCTATTTTCTTGGTAATTCTTTAATATCTTGGCACTCAAAGAAGCAAAATTGTATTGCATTATCAACTACTGAAGCTGAATATATAGCTACTGGCAGTTGCTGTGCACAAATTTTACGGATGAAACAAACTTTATTAGACTTTGGTTTAAAATTTGAAAGTGTACCAATTCGGTGTGATAATACAAGTACTATAAATTTGACTAAAAATCCCATTCAATACTCAAGAACCAAGCATATTGAGATAAGACATCATTTCATTCGTGATCATGTTCTAACAAGGACATTTGCTTGGAATTTGTTGATACAAACCATCAGCTTGCTGATATTTTTACTAAACCCTCGATTGAAGAATGGTTTTGCACTTTAAGAGGAGAATTGAGCATGTTAAAGATTGATGAGTGCTAAAATATTTATGAACCAGGAACTTCCTTGAAAATCTGATCTTAAGTCTCTTAGCTGATAAATATTACAGACTTTAGACTAGAGTCTGCACTTGCATGTATGTTTGTGTTTGTGTTTGTGCTTGTATGCTAATATTTGTCTTCTGTAATTTTCTATTATTATGAATTTGTTTATATTCTTCTATGCCTTGTTTTAATTTTTCTTAAAAAAAAAATTAAATAAAACAAAGGTTGTTTGAACCAGGGGAGACATCTTTTTTTTAAGAAAATTTCTTTTTCTCTATCTCTGTCTTGTCTTGGTTTTTATGAGAAAAAAGAAGCAAGTTTGTTTTAAAAAGAGGGAGAGATTTTTTTTTTTTTTTTTTTTTTTTGGAAAAGTGCTTTGATAAGAGGAGAAAATTGATCTTGTTAATTTTTTTTAACAAAGTATGTGTTCTTCTTTTCTTTATTCTTTTTCTTTTTGATGAGAAATGAGGAAAAGTATTTACACAATTAAGAATTATTTTAGAATTGATTATGCATATTTATTCTCATAAAAAATGGAGAGATTGTTGAAATTTATGTTCACGAATGATTTTGATGAGAATAATTATTACATAATTAATTATTTAAATATCCTTAATTGTTCAAATACTTAAAATATTTATATATAGATGCTTTGTATTTGTTCTGCTGTTGTTTAAGTTTTAATAGAGCAAAAAGTGGAAGAAAAATCAAAGACAAAGCTATTGAGCCCAGTAGAAGAAAGGTGAGGGTACTATTCATCAGATAAAGACAAAAGACTAAAGTTTTGGGCAAAATCGTGAAGTCAATGGCTGGAGTTTTGGGCAAAATTTATAAAGTTAAGAGTGAAGTTTAGGCCTCGACTTTAGACCTCGACTTCATAAATCTACTCTTGACTTCATAAATTTGGCCTCAGACAAAATTTATAAAGTTAAGGGTTGAAACTTAGGACTCGACCTTAAACCTCGACTTCAGAAAGTTTGCCCTCGATTTTAGAAAGTTAGCCTTCGACTTTAAAAAGAAAGAGCTGTTGGAATGCATTTAATGTATGTGTCAGATACATTTAATGCTCTTTCTCTGCTTTTGACTTTTACACGTTTTTAAAACATTAAGTTCATTAAACACAAGTATGGTTTGTCAGAAACTTTTTGATAATGAGCAAATTTTTATCAAGAGTTATAAATAGAATTTTCCTCCTCTCTTTGAAAAAGAAGAAATCTTATAATTTTTGAACGCACGATAAAAACGAAAACAATGTTCTGTAAATTTTTTTTTACTTATGTTTTTATTCTCATTCTCGTTAATTTGTAATTTTTTTAAGAGAACAATTAGTACTCTGTTTCGAAATTTGCTGATACACTCTAAAAGAGAGTTTTTGAGCACTATTTAAGATTTATAAAAATTGATTATCTGCTCGTTTTAAGGAGCTCGGTTTGTAAAAGGAATTTGCAAAATTCTCAAAGTATTTTCTGTTTTAAATCTGCTCAAGTAGGAGTATTTATTTATAAAGAAATTTTGTATATTTCCTTAAGAGCTTTTCAATTTGTAAATCTGCTCATATAGGAGCTGTTTGTAAAAAGTCCTTAAAGGAGGCATTTATAAAAGAAGTCCTTGTAGAAGCAAAGTTAAAAGTCCTTAGTGGGAGGCATTGAGAAAAGTCCTTAATGGAAGGCATTTGAAGTCTGGTCTGGAGTTACCAGCATCGTCCTAATTACGATTAGGCGAAAGTCCTCAGTGGGAGACATTTTAAGTATGGTCGTGTGTTACCATCACAATACTTGATTTATCAAGTGGAAGTCCTTTATGAAAGGCAATTGTAAAAGTCATATTGTGATAGACATTGTTGTAATTCCTCGTCTAAGAGGTGTATCGATTTTAGAATAATCAATATAGTGGTAAAAGTCCTCTTTAAAGTATTTGCACCGTAAAGAGTAGGCAGTGGGCCGAACTCCATGTTAAATCCTTGTGTTGCTTCTCTTTCTCTCTCTCTCTGAGCTTCCTTATCTCTGCTTATTTATTAATAAGTTTTAATTAGTTTATTCCATTGCATTTGTTTGTTTTAATTAACTATTGTCTTATCTTAGTTAATTAATCTAGTTTGATTGTAATACTTAATTCAGCCCACCCCATCTCCCCCCTCTCGCTCTTAGTATTCCTTGTTTATAATTTCTAACATAGATTATTCCCCATTACTACAATCAAAATTAGGCTTGTCCATATCTTCAACACTACCCTCTATGTTTTCCTTAGGAGCAGGATTTTGTGCCAAGGTTCCAAGATCTATGAAGATACGATCAACTGGAATTGACCATAGTCTACTTATTTCTTGTTGAAGTGGTTCATCTTCCATCGGCTCGTCAATGAATACATTGTCATTAGAATCCTTAGTCTCAAATAAGGCACGATCAAATAGATGACGGTGTCGAACCTTTTGGATCACTCTCCAATCACCTGAACACTTCTTAGGATCTTTTAAATAAAAAACTTGTTGACAATGGTCGGCAAGAATGAATGGATCATTATCATACCAAGTGTGACGTGTATTAATGGATAACATATCCCCATCAATGCTTTCTGGTTTTTCGCGTTGTGTATCATACCATTTGCATTTAAATAAGAATACATGACGATTCCCATAGTAGTTTACTTATACTATTGTAAATAGTGTTCCATAAAATATAATAGGATTGCCATTGTGGTCAGCTAAGACACACACTCGCTATTTTGTGTTTTAAGTCTTGATTCCCTATATTCTATGATAAATTTCATTCTGTTTACCACACAACCATTATAAAGGTGGACCTAAATTTTTGGACCCCATGATAAGGCCTCCAAGTCATAAGATATTTACATGGTAGAACATTCTTTGAGCTTTAAAATATGCATAAAACAATAGAATTTTAAATTCTTTCATCTTGGATGCATAATCTGCATAATTTTTTTACTCACCTTATGCTTAAACCATAAGGGAAATTGTGTTAGAACTAATTGGCCTATATTGTGCACACCGTGTGCCTATAGTTCTAGCTTAAATTCCCTATTTAAGAAAGTATATATCAAATGTGAACTTAGATGTCTTCATTTTAGAATGTAAATAATTTAAATAATATACCTTACATATGGTTGGACATCCTCACAGTTATTTAGTATAGTCCAATGCATCTTATTTATCTCATCACTAATTGTGACATAATCGCATGCACCAATAGGACGCACCGGCATATTGAACAACTGAAGAACATTACTGCAAACTAAGTCAATATTGTCCCATTACCTATGAGGTCTATTAATCCTAGATTCCTTGTGCTCAAAGTACATTGAGCAAAACAAAATGCTCTCTCATACTATATATGCCTCTATGATGGAACCCTCTGGTTTAGCTTTATTTCTGACATCACCTTTAAGTACACCTAAGTACCTTTCCACTGGATACATCCACCTATACTGAACTAGACCACACATGCACGCCTCTCTAGGCAGTGCATAGCAAGATGGATCATAATATCAAAGACAGCAGGTGGAAAAATCATCTCAAGCTCACATAAATTAATGACAATGCTCTTCTCCATAGATTCCAACACATCGACTCTTACCTCTTTTGTAGTCAATTCCCCAAAGAATCGTGATATCTCACATATTGTTTGATAAATGTCATCACCTAGAAATCCATGAAGGACCACTGTAGAAGTCTTTGTAGTAAAACATGAGAATCACGACTCTTTAACCCTTTCAGCGTTGCATCAAATTGACCTAAACAAAATGATAGATTTGATGCATATCCATCTGGCATTTTCACATCTTTGATAAGGCCACAAACCTCTTTTATTTGGTTAGGGGTGAGTGTATATAGGGGTAGAGGTTTTATGATTCGACTAACTCGAGATGTTAAATGTAACTCCGAACGAATTCCCATCTCTTGAAGTGTACGTCTCACATTCTCTGTATCCTTTGATTTTCCCTTAATATTTAGGATTGTTCCCACTAAGTTATCATAAATGTGTTTCTCTATGTGCATAGCATCGAGATTGTGTCTAATATCCAATTCTTGCCAATAAGGCAATTTAAACAAAATGCTTTTCTTACACCAATTCGTACCATCATCATTTCGCCGACATCTCACCTTATTAGAAGACTTGCCTAAAACTATGTTCTCATAGCGACTCAATTGAACTAAAATTTCTACATTACTTAAAAGCCTTGGGGTCAATCTACTCTCGATGGTCCCATCAAACTTATCAGCTTCATGATGAAATGGATACCTTTTTGGGAGGAACCTCCTATGACCCATGTAATGGAACTTACTTTGTGCATGTCCACTAGTTGTGTCCATGTTACATATGGGACATGCCTTGTATACTTTTGTGGTCCATCCTGACATGTCACCATATGCTGGGAAACCATTGATTGTCCAAAGTGAAGCTACATGCATGCGGAATGATCCCCTAGAAACAACATCAAATTTCCTTACACCATCTATCCATAGTTTTTGCAAGTCTTCAATAACAGGCTTTAAGTACACATCAATGTATTTTCCTGGTGATCTTGGTCCTGGAATTAATAAGGACATAAGTAAATATGGCTCATTCATACACCTTCATGGTGGTGCATTATATATGAATAGAATTACTAGCTACACACTGTATTTTGTACTAAGGTTTCCAAAGGGGTTATATCCATTTGTAGGGAGACCTAGTCTAACATTTCGAGGTCTAGATGCAAATGTAGGATATTCACCATCCAATATTTTCTAAGCTTTTTAGAGTTGGATGGATGTCTCAAGATCCCATCCTCATGAACATAACTTTCCTTAAGCCACCTCATTTCTGGAGCTATCTTTCTATACATAAACATTTTTTGCAATCATGGTGTAAGTGGAAAATGGCGCAAAACCTTCATGGGAATCCTCTTATTATTTATATTAGTTTTGATTTTTCCACCTTGATTCATTACACACCAGATAGTAGTCCAAAGCTCGATGCTCCTTCCTAAATAGAATGAAATCATTCTTGCATTTCATGGATTAAGTTTGCATCTATTCCTAATTTATTTCACATCTTTGATGCATCATAGTAGGATGACGACAACCTTTCGCCATTTGGTAATAAGCTCTTTACAAATGCAAGCTAATTATTGAATCTCCTCATAAACTATCGACCATCAACCTTAAGATTCATCATTTGTATTATAGTCGATAGAAGTGAAAACCTAGTGCACCCTGGGTATACCTCATTGTATATCTTCAAAGAGGGTGGTCCACATATTTGTGCCAGCGTCAACTTCAACATCACCATCCATTTCGTCATCTTCCATATCAGTGTCATTATGCACCATGTCTTCCAACATCTCATTATCTGCTCCATCATCGAATGTTGCAGTTGTGTTGTTATTGTTGTCATTTGCAATGACAGAAACCTCTAAGGCTAAAGTATTGGTTTGGCCTGGAATTTCCCCATGGTGTGTCCACGTCGAGTATGGCCAAGCCATGTCCCTTAAGAACAAATGCATCTTGATTATTTCAATGGGATGTTAGTATGCATTGAGGCAATCCCGACACGGACATCGAATGAAACCGTCATTTTCCCAACCATGGTGCCATGCTACTGCTAAGAAAGCTTTAACCCATTCAATGTACTCTTTTGAAAGCCTACTATGCGTACTATGCTAAGTTCATTCCGACATCCTATTCATACACACGATTAGTAATTTTCTTATATGTATAATTATATTTCTTATATGTATAATTATATCAAATAGTATTGTTATATTACCATAATTAAATTTCATGCAATGTCACACCTATTTATAATCATATAATATATAACTTCCTAAAATTTCCTAAAATAAAAATTAATCGATATTTGTAAATCATTGAACCACGCTGATCACAAATAATTTTTCATTATTATCTCCCAATAAAGCAATTATTGAAATGTGTCTCATAAAGTTTTCAATTATTGCAACTAATGTAATTGCAGGTGTCTATCTAAAGGTTATACATAAATATTTGGTTTTCATTAACTCATTAATCATGTTATTGTCTATTAGTGGTTGCACATTGATAACAACTGTTGTAATTGGATGACCCCAATCACTTATAACTATAATTATTATAGTATAAATAATATTGTGCTTATGATAGTCATGACTAGGGACTTGTTCATATTGCCACAATTATATAAGTCCCTTTTCAAAAGCAAGGATAAGTAGGGGAAAATAGATTAAAGTATTTAGAACAATAATTTTGCAATAGCAAGGAAATTGATAGGAGTTTTGTGCAGCAGGCTGTTCCTTAGGAGGATGCAAGCTACAGAGCAACATATCATAGCAAAAATCTTATGATAGTCCAGACATAGATCATCTAACTAGAATATTATAAAAAGAAAGAGACTGAAGCTATCATTGCTACCAAAAAGGAATGTCCTAAATATCTTACCTCTTTCTTTTTTTTTTTTTTCGTTTTTACACCCATGAAAATATCCGGAGATAAAGGCTCTGTAATTAATAGGATTTTGTTTCTCTCTTTTTGTTCATATGTTTTTATAACTTAAATGTCATTTTGTCTTTCAAATGTTGCTTTTTAATTGATTAGGAAATCTCTATGGTCAGCTTGATCCAGGAATGTAATTTCTTTATCCAGAAGAAATATCAAGCACATTCATTTACAAAAAGTAATAATACTTGATTTTATAAATTACGGGAAACAAGAAATCATATTCCACAAGAAAAATACACAAAATTCTTCATGCTCTAATCATTTATTTACAACTCTTGAGATTAACATATAAGATCAAAATATATTTTATGAAAACCCAAGATACTAATAAATAGGAATCCAATAATCTGCTATCCCTACTGTTAAGGTGATGAGTTGTTTACAAAGATTGTCAGATGCACAATCAGCAAAACTGTTTTGCTCATTCATATTAAGAAACGATTCTACTAGCGTTCTCATTTGAAATAATTAAATGATTTAATTATAGTTCTAACAATGTCCATATTATAGAATGAAGAAATTCCAAGCTTTTTTATGCAGCATTCAAAAATTTTGTATTCAAAATAATAATAAATTTCAGTGCATTCTAAAGCATGCGTTAAAGAAGAGTTGAGACAAAAAAAATGAATAAGGCAGTTGCTTACCATAAATGGCAAGGGCTCTCTCAATAATTATATATAGTTGTGTATTGACTTATCATCTTTTTAAAAATCTTATATATATATATAATATATATAGAGAGAGAGAGAGAGAGCAAAAAAGACACTACAACAAAAATAATTTTAAACTTGAAACATTATAATGCAAAAATTAAAACATTAAACAACAATTTATCAAATTTAAAAGTATAGACACTTAACTTGCTTTTATTCCTATAGGTTGATGTAAAATTCAAATTATTATATCAAATTGACAGTATAAACTGATTTCATCTAGCACACTTGTTTTATCACAATAGTTATAGTCTCTAATCTTTTCTTCTACACCAAGACTATTGAAATTAAAAACTAAAGTTATTGCCAATCAAATTACTAACGACACATGATTTTATTCTTTAGCATATCATTAAGTGCTCCTTCTTTATGTTGGCTTTAACAATAGAATAAGCAAACAAGGAATTTCATCGGAACAAATTAAAATTATCTATCAACAACGCCTATAATTTACATTTTTCTTCTTTTTTGAGATTTTGATAAAGAAAATTAAAAAAGAGCAAATTGACAAACTTTTCACTTGTGAGTACATATGTCTTGCACAAACTATTACATAGGCATTCAATTTAATTTAAAAAACAATTTAAGTTTTGCAAAAATAAGTAAAAAACGAAAAAAAAATAAAAATAAATAAAATACCAAGAACTTATGCTTACAGGTAACATAGATTTTGTCTTAAAAAAAATTTAAATGTCACTTTTAACTGCAATATGGTTTGCTAATTTAAAGTAAAAACAATTAAGGGATTACAACATTGCACTAGGAATTATTTAAAATATTGAAAACTATTTATAAATGTTGTCATCAGTGATATCATGTCATGTACTCAACAAGACAATGTTAACCCATGTTTAATTCAATAATGCTAATAGAGTCTACATAATATGATCGGGCAACATTAATTTGGTACTAACTATACTATGGGTTGCTGTTGAAAGAAATTTTTTAAGCTAAATGGAATTGTGCTTCTGCTTCTTTTAATTAGGATTCCTTTTAAATTAGCTATTTTCACTAATCAAAACAAATTATATATGTGTGTAATCCTATCATGGTTGAACTTAGTTAAATAGAGCCTATTTAATTAAACTAGAAAGGATAAAAGAAAAGAAAGTTTTGGCTAATAAGTAATATAACAGTTCCATTATTATATACTTATCACTATTATAGGGTAAAGCAATTTATCTGAAATGAGTTATCCATCCATTCATTGAGAGATTTTGAACAAAAATATAATAATATTTGTTTGAAATTAAATATTTATTTCCTCTTTAATCCATTCTTATGACTTAGAATTTCAATTGCACTATTCACGTATGAAATTAATTCGTGCATTCAAGACCATTAGGAAACAAATTGAACAAAAAAAATTCAGAATAGAAGTTTTTTTTTTAATTAATGAAAACAAAATATAAAAAACCAAAACCGTTAGCTAGTAAGAGGTCCTCTATAATCTTTCTACATTTTAATCCATCGCATCTATTGGACCTGCAAAACTGTCAAACTTGTCCCGAAAATTCCACTTTAACAGTAAACAATAAAAGACAAAAAAACTTAGTAAATCATCACAATAACATCACGCATTAATAACCAAACAAATCAATCTATAAGGCAGAGGATCATCACTTCAAAAATATCTACAAACCCCAAACCCTAATCATGATTAAAAGGCTAAATCAGGTAAAGAAGTAGAAATTTACCTCGAGAGATTATTGAAAATCAAAACTTAAGTCGGATGGAAATTATGAACACAAAAAAAGTCGTTCCTTCTCAAAACATTTCATCTACAAAATCACAAGTGAAACCTTACCAACAGAAGATTGAGAAATAAAGGAAAAGAAAAGTAAAAATAAAAGCAAAAAATTTACTTACACAGGTTATGTACAAAGTGTGAATGAGTATAAAAATGAATAAATATCAATACATGGAATACAATCCATAGAGAAAATGGGATAAAGATAAATATCTTTTTTAAGTGCAATGTGGCAATTTTTTTTCGCCATTATGCTAATTTTTTGCTGCTCATAAAAAAAAAAAAAAAAAAAAAAGAGTTCTGCGCGAAAAACAAAATTCACTTAGCAGCGAAACTTCTAATGAAGCGGCATCAAAATCTTGCTGTTTCATATACATTAAAAAAAAAAAAAAAAACTACTATCAAACATCATTTCGCCAAATAAACTCACTGAAATAGCCTTAATCTGTAGTAGTGGATTGAAAAAACAAACTACAAACATCTCCTTAAAGTGAACACCCACTGAAAAAAGTATTTTAGTTTTAATGAAGGGAAGTGAGATGTGTTTGATGGAAATAAAAATTTCTAGTATCATCTGTTATTATGAGACGAGAAAAGATGTTTATCTTGGAGTGAAGGATGGTTAAATGTTATCTAGAATTTGTACTTAGCCAGTCAAAAGTAAATTGATTTGGTCGTACTTTCATTCCCTGTGATATCTTTCTCAAAATTGTCAAATATAGCCTTTCTTACTTATCATAAAGCCAGTGATGACGGCCACGTTTTTAATAATGTTTTCCCATTTGGCCAGAAGATTTTATTTATGACACAGAAAGATACTGAACACGATGGTCTGAAAGGAGATTTGTGTTTTTCATCAGATCACCAATGTTTTATATCGTAATCTACACCCACTTTTTGGATTATAAAGCAATCAGCACCATCATGACACCTAAATTTCAAATTAAATTGTCAATGGATCATCCCTGTACACAATGATTCACAGCTCTTATTAAATGCTCAATCCCATATTAAAAACGATTATTATTATTATTTTTATTTATGATTTTCTTATTTTGGTTTTCAGTTGTCACTCCGACATTCTTTAATATTTACTAGTTGACCTGATAATATTTCAGTTGAATGATTTTGCATGCTATGCATTTTTTTCATTCTCATAGAGTTGCTACTTTTTCTGAGAAATTAAATTTATACACATTTGTGATGTCACGTTTTGTAATAAATTATAAATAAATAAATAATCCATAAAATTGTTTTAAGAAATGATTTTTTTACGTGATAGTAATCATTTATTTAAAAAAAAAAAACCCTACTCTCACTTCTTCGATTTGCCCTCATTCCCTTTACCTTTCCCAATTAAATATTTTAATTGTAATTTTTATATTATTTTTACTTATTTATAACATTATTTTAACTTTTCTTTTTTCTTTTTATCCAATTATACTATATATATACCTATTACACATTTTAAGAGAAAAAGGGGATCCAACTCACTTCATCACGTTGAGATATTCATGCTTCTAATTAAGCTATTTGTCTTTAGAATAGACTGAAACCCACTACGTCCCATTTAGTATTATAGACAATTATTAATACTTTGTAAAACTATTCATCAAAATAAAGATTAATTAGGTGGACCAAATATATTATCATACGAAAACAAAGATCAATCAACAAGATGACTATTAGGTATAAATTCCTAGTACCCCGTTTAGAACACATGTTAGACAGGTTGAGTAAGGCTATTATGTTCTCCAAAATTAACTTGAGGAGTGGTTATCATCATATCAAAATCAAGCCTAGGGATGAGCGGAAAACCACATTCAAGACAAAGGAGGGGTTGTATAAATGGCCAATGATGCTTTTTGGCCTCAGCAATGCGCTCAATACTTTTATTCTTGTTATGAACTAGGTATTAAAACCTTTTATTGGTAGATTCATGGTAGTCTATTTGACGATAGATTAATACATAGTAAATTTGAAGACGAACATATAGATCATTTTAGGAGTGTTTTGTCTATGTTGAAAGAAAATAAATTATATGCTAATATGAAGAAATTCATTTTCATGTCAAAGAGATTTTTATTTCTACGGTTTGTTGTTAGTAGTGAAGGGATAACAGTTGATCATGAGAAGGTGGGGCTTTTAGAGAGTGGCCTATTTCAAAAATTGGGATGGAATTGAGGAGTTTCCTTCAGTTAGCCAGCTTCTATAGGCAATTCGTTAGGCACTTCAATACTATTACTGCTCCCTTGACTAAGTGCCTGAAGAAAGGAAAGTTTTAGTAGGAAGAGAAGGCTGAGACTAGCTTTATAGTACTGAAAGAGAAGCTGTGTAGTGTTCTTGTGTTAGCACTTCCTAAATTTGATAAATTATTTAAAGTCGATCGTGATGATAGTGGAGTTCGTATTTGTGGTGTATTATCCTAGGAGAAAAGACCAGTGGCCTTTTACAATGAAAAATTGTGTGATACTAGGAAGAGCTGGTCAACAAATGACAAGGAGTCCTACTTTATAGTGAGGGCATTGAGAGTTTGGGAGCATTATATAGTAGGGAAAGAGTTTGTTTTGTATTCCGACTGTAGGGCTTTAAAGTATCTGAATAATCAAACCAGAATTAATAAGGACATGCATGCCAAGTAGATTCAGCTTTTACAGATATTTCCTTTTAAGCTTGTGCATAAGTCTAGAGTGCAAAATAAAGTAGTTGATGTCTTGAGCAAAAGAGCTGATTTGTTTTTTACTATGAGCACTGAAATTGTGAGGTTTGAGTAATTAAATTAGTTATATGAGAATGATGTTGACTTTAGGGATATATGGGAAAAGTGCATTACAAAAGAGCCTTGTGGTGACTACTACATACTTGAAGGGTATTTGATGAAAGGGAACCAACTATGTATCCCTGAGTCTTCTTTGAGGGAGAAGCTGATTAGAACTAGAGGATTAGCAGGGCACTTGGGTTAAGATAAGACCATTGCAACAGTGGTGAATAGGTACTATTTGCCTCAATTGAGGAGGGATGTCAGTAGAATTGTGAAGAAATATTATATTTGTTACACACCTAAGGGGCAATCCTAGAATATTAGGTTATACACAACTACCGGTACTTGAAAATATGTAGGAGGACCTATCCATGGACATTGTGCTAGGTTTGCCTCGTACCTAATTGGGTGTTGACTTTATATTTGTTGTTGTATACAGGTTCTCTGAGATGCCTTACGTTATTCCATTTATGAAGGTTGCAAATGTCTATACTATTGTCAAGTTGTTTTCTAGAGATGATGATTACATGGAGTTCCTAAGTCCATTACATCAGACGGGGACAACAAATTCCTTAGCTACTTTTGGAAGACACTTTAGTATATGTTTGACTCATCGTTGAACTTCAGTAGTACAACTCACCCACAGACTGATGGGCAAATAAAAGTAACCAACAGGACTTTTGCAACCTAATCAAAAGTATATGTTGTGAGAAGCTAAAGTAATGGGAACTATCATTAACTTAGGTAGAATTTGTTTACAACAGGTTTGTCCATAAAACCATAGGAAAATCTCCTTTCTTATAGTCTATACGAAGACACCACATCACACATTAAATTTGATTAAGTTACCCAAGGGAGCTGAGTTCAGTACAACTGCAAAGAATATGGTTGAGCAGTGTCAAGCTATCACAGTTGAAGTCGAGGAACGGATTGAGAAGGCCAATGCAAAGTTCAAGAAATATGTAGACAAGCAAAGAAAGAACCGGTTGTTTGAAGTAAGGGATCCAATGATGGTCTTTTTGAGGAAAGAACGGTTTCTGGGGCAAGTATATCAAGTTGCAGCCTAAGAAGTATAGCCCTTATGAGATTGTAAGGAAGATCAATGACAATGCTTATGTGATTGGACTTTCTAACAGTATGAATATTTCCAAGACTTTTAATGTTGCTGATCTATTTCCATTCCATCCAGACAAATCACCACCGTACCCAGATGAGAACTTAGGGTCGAGTTCATTGCAGTGGGAGAAAATAATACAGGAGGCAAGGTTGACTCTTTAAAGCCACGATGTTAAGTCCAAGGTCACTAGCATGGAATCCAAAGCCACGCCTATAATACAAAGCCGCTGGCCTATATTGCTAAGGCTGGCAGCGCACATTCCACGTGATTTTAATTAGGTTATGTTACTTTCTTTCCTATTTCTTGAGACTATAAATAGTGTTTTAGGACTTTTGTAAACATAACTCATATTTTATACACTTGAAACCCTAATTGAGAGAGATTTCTCTTAGAAATTGCAAGTTTTGCAATTGATTGTGTTTTAAAAATCATCTGGTAAGTTGATTTATGTCTTTTATGCTTCAGCGCTACGTCAACACACAAGTGATAAATAAGTCAATTTGACGATGCCTCACGTATCATATGAAGTTCTCAAGTAATATAGAATTGCTTATTTGATCTTTGAGAGCATCAATTCTTCTATAGAATGTCATTTGTCTTCTCTTTCTAATTAAAGTTATAAATGAGAAGAAATGACTAAACATTTATAAGCACTAGGAGTAGAAGATAACCATCAAATCATCTTAGTAATTAATCGATGAGAACGGAGCACACTTATTTTATGCTTATTCTAAATGAACTTACTATGAATCAAAAGTACTAGTCATCCTCTCATGTGCAAACGTACCTAAGAGAGGTTAGATGTGGATGATCGATCTAATAATTCCTATTGAATCTACTAAACTAAATCTCCTCAAGTCATTCCAATAAGCAAACTACACTCACTATACCATATAATAAACTAATGAGTCAAACCTAAATGAATAATAGTTATATATAATATATATATATATATATATATATTCAAGCCATTAGCTTCCTTAACCTCAATGCACACAACACACATCACACAATTTCATCAACAACCTCTTTCATCAATGACACAACGAACCTAAACTTATGCCTATGCTTGAGAGATAGTTGTCCATACACTAATAAGGGGCGGATGAATTCTAGAGAAGAGAGGAGTCATAGTGGTCTCCCCTGGATACCCATATCCCATAAGTGAATAGAAAGTTGGATCTACGTTGGATCTCACCTGAATCGCCTCATCTTGTCAATATTCAAAAAAAAAAAAAAAAGAAGTTCTTATGTTGTAACCTTGAATAAATCATTCTATGTGAAGGAACAGAATCTTAATTTATTTATTTGAAGTACTCTACAACATCCAACAACAATCACAATAAAATTGCAGCCATGCAACCCCAACTTCAATCAAATCATAAATTTCCACTGAATAAATGTGTCCAATATCTACAATGGGCATGCTGAATTGTAAGCTCTAATACTAAATCAAGATGTACTCAATCCTCGAAGTCGTTGTTAAGCTCCATCCTCGATTTCAGTTTTGTAGTACAATTCACACCTAGCATAGTTGTGGATGAGTGCTTTTATTAAACAAATACTCAAACATGACATTATGGGTTTAAACATGTATGTACTCACAAGTTCTAAGAAAATCATACGTTACGACAAGCACAAAAAAAGGATACACATAGATGGAAGATAGATGTATAAAAGAAACAAAAAGATAAATAATTGCAAGTATAATAAGACGGGATGGTGGCCACATACCCTGGGGTTCGTGTGGGTGAAATGTCGATGATCAAGCAAAGTAGGTTAGCTTGGAAGCTAATGAAATAAAATAGCACACCAACAGGTGTTTCAAAGGTAGTTACCAAGAACTTAAATAAGCATTTTTACAATTTATTTATTTTTCTTAAATCTTCTGGTTAATACATGCAATTATAAATTTATTTGTCTTTTAGTTCCTTTAGAAGTGTCCAATTAATAGAATCTTATTGTTTTTTTTTTTTTTTTTTACCTACACGCGGAAAAGTAAAAAAAAAAAAAAGAAAAGATCCACAACAAAACTCATTCGCCGGGTTTACTGAGACCTTCATCCTTCCGAATCTTATTGTTTGAAAAATGGTTGGCTGGTCACAAAGGATAAAATTATTATAGCGAGCTTAGAAAAACGAGCTTTGACCTTTTGGATTTTAATGACATGAAATCGAGAGAGAGCATCGAGCCGAGATATGCCCTAATAAAACAACTGAATAGCCAAGGTGTTTAGCTGACGTGCCCTATGTGTATTATCACCATGAACTATGAAGAGCTGTTATATAAAAACACTTTCACCCCCTATTTTATACATTTATAATTGGGATTAATGCCAAAAATAGTATCTAAATTATCATAAAAAGTTTAACTAAGTACTTAAATTATGAATAATTTAGTATTTAAACTTTGATAAAAAATTTAATTAGATACTCAAAGTTTGGTTTTTATATTTTTAGTACTTGAAGTAAGTTTTTACATATATTTTTCTTACCTAAATGAACTTGTTTTAGGTAGGAAAAATATATGCAAAAACTTGTTTCATTATCAAAATTGTTAAAACTAAACTTTAGATAGGAAAAATATCTATCAAAACTTATTTCAGGTATCAAATTATTTAAAATCAAACTTCAGGTACTTAATTAAACTTTTTGCAAATGTTCAGGTCTCATTTTTGATATTTTCCCATATAATGTAGAGCATATTTATCCCTAAGTTGTTTAAAATATCATGTCAATATCTGAAGTAACTCTTTCTATTAAGTAACTCTCTATTTTAGGCTTGATTACTTTAAGTGAGTTAGTTAGCTACTTTTTAAAAATATTCTTATGAGTATCATTTTATTTTATTTCCTTAAAAGAATGTTTATATTTTTTTATAAAAGATTAAATAAGTGTGAAAAGATCAATACGATAACGAGTAAAAGGGTTACTTAATTTTTATAAAAATTAAATAAGTATTAAATGATCGATGACCAATGGGAGAAAAAGTGAAAGGATTGCTTGTCATAACAACTTTTGTTGCTAAGCAATCCAATAAATAACTTTTTTATTATATAAGTAACTAGGCCATTCACCAAGTAGCGTAGGATAAAGATGTACTAATAAGAAAAACACTTTCTTTCTCTTATATATATGCAGACTTAAATGGGAATTTCGTCGTGAAGGCTCCCATTTTGGTTAAAAAAAAAAAAAAGGTTCTTGCAGCCTGAAGTCTCATCGTTTTGAGGTATCTCGAGTCTCTCGATTTAGTTAAATCCGCGCAACACGGACGTGCGAACACACAACAAATCGGTAGATTTACCATAAATACATGCATAATTTATATTTTGGTGTTCCACTTGGAAGTAGTTATGTATTAAAGTTTGTGTTGTATAACTAGCTATATTAATTGGTGAATGAACTACATGTGTGGCCTTGTATTGTACAGCTACATGCATGTATAGTTTGCTTAATTGCCGGTTTGTCTAATAAGATTGAGAACATGGACTATTATATATGTGAATATAACTAATTTATAGTCCAAAGTAACCTTTTTTTTTTCTTTTCCTTATAGTATAGGTCTTTGCTATTTAATTTCTATCATATCAATATTTGTACATATCCGTATTTAGTCTGATTGATCAGTTTATATATAAATATATATGATTTTTATCTATATTTATTTAATTACAAATAATTTATTTAAAAATAATTAAAAAAAAGCCAAAACGGGAAACTAAGAAACCAAATATTACGTAAGTGACTTTGTAACATCAATATTTTTCCTTTTATTTTACTTTTGTTTCTTTTATTTCCAGCTGGAAAATGAAAAGATCTGGGTGGCTACGTATCATATAGTTTTGTGGCAGAGAGTAAATAGTTTCTCATTGGATTTCGTGGGCTTCTTATTGGACAACACCTCCCCTCCCCCCCCCCCCCCCACCTCCCCTCTCTCAGGAACAACCTAGCTTGTCTTTTTCCGTTCACTTTCAGCCATATCTTGTGGTTTGTGGCTACAATTGGCTGGCGAGCTCCTAATCAATAATTATTAGTGAGAAGAAAGTGATGTCTCCTGATGAGACATATGAAGAAGGAGCAGGAATTTTAAAAGCATTTCGAAATTGACGTAACAACAATAAATAATGTTAAGGTGGAGAGTTCTTGTTAATGGGCTAAGAAAACAAAGATAGTTATAGACACATCTTTCTTAAAGTAGGTAGGTTGATAAGATCACCTATTTAATTATAATCTATATACACACACTTAAAAAAAAAAATATGAAAAAACACCTTAAATGTTGGATCAATCTAAAGGCAACTTTATTAGAATTGTTTGATACGGATCCCGATGTTAAGCAACTTAAAAAATCAATAAAATAAGTTATTAAAAGAGATATTTGGCATAGGAATTTATGTTAGTTCCTTAACTAAGTAATTTTAAAAATAAGTTTATTACTTTCTTTTTCTTATTTTATTGGTAGAATATAACATGTGATAACTAAAAAACTTTTAAAAAATTATAAGATAACTCTCATAAAAAATTCACTAATAAAGAGAATTGTTAAGAAAGTGGTTTAATACGAAAATCATTTCTTAGTATATTCACTTTACATGATAAAATTGCTCTAAATGAATGCCTTCAACATTTTCCTAGAGTAAGCCATATGTTTAAACATGCACCTAGCTATGCTTATCCCCCACACTCTCCAACTTTACAAATAGAATCCATTTTAGTGTCGGTGTCGCTGTCGAAAAAATCTATTGGATGATGATACATAAACCACTTGACTTGTTCCTTACGGGAATCGCAACAACTTACAGGACTCTGCTGCAGAAAACTTATTATCTCTACGATATATAATATATATGCCTGAAATGTTGGGATGAGAATTTGCTGGCGACAAAGCTAACATATTTTTGATTGTGTTAATCAATACTTGCCATGTATTATAAAATAATAATTATTATTAATTTTATTTTAGAAAATTTTTTACTTCATACCACATGGTAAGTATTGATCAGTAAAATTAGAAATGAACAACAAATTTTTATCTTAAATATTGAAAAATATTATAGCGTTTTGGGATAAGTAAGAGTTAGTCCCCAATATATATATATATATATATATATATATATATATATATCCGAGAGAAACATACAACGCTGGGAAAGACTCTTACAATCTATTTTCTAGATGTATCTAGCTCTTTCGTTCATTTGTAGCAGTCATGCCAAAATATAGGAAAGCATGGTTGAAAGTGCCAATAAAAGTAACAATTAGTCAATAGCGCAAGGCTGTGGAATCATAACCATGTTATCATATTGACACTTTGTTCATAGTGCATAAGAATAAATATTTATAAAATATTTGTAATCATTCACAAGAATTATTTATTTTAATATATAAGAAGGGAAGTTTTCATTGAATCTTTCTTAGGTAAATCACATCAGGAAGTATCAACATTTTGAAATAAATTCATTCAAGATATTAACGTTTCAAGTGGTTAAGAAAAAGAAATAAACCTTTTAGAAGGTGATTCACATAAATTATCAATGTTTAATAAAGTTTATTTAACATATCAACATCCGAATTAGCTTTTCAATTAATTTCCCTTAATGGTATTATGATACCTTATTGACAACTCACTTTATAAAACGTTGATTCCTCTTTTGAACTATTTGAAATATTGATATCTTAAATGAATTTAGCCACAAACGTTAATTCATTTCTTTTAATCACTCAAAAAGTTAATAACTTAAATAAACTTCTCTTCAAATATTGGTACTTTTGATGTAATTTAGCTAATGTTTCTCACTACTAGTTATCAAATATTACATACTCCTCTTGTAAATTATTTTTCCTTACATAATGCTTCTCCATCTTATTATTATTGTTTCTTTCCATTGTCATAAATATTGAATCAAAATCTACCCAATCCCATTGAAGGGACAAGTGTTAATGTTACCAACTCCACAAGGCCACTAGTTTATGTTGATTTGATTTAATTGATTTATTCTCTCTCTCTCTCTCTCTCTCTCTCTCTCTCTCTCTCTCTCTCTCTCTCTCTCTCTCTCTCTCTCTCTCTCTCTCTCTCTCTCTCTCTCTCTCTCTCTCAATTGCCAAAATTTAATTTAGGGTCTCTTTGTTTTTATTTATGTGCAGATGCCATACATATTATTTTAACATATTGTTTGTCAAGAAACAAAAATAGATGAAAAATAGATGAAAAATAGATAATTTTGCTTATAAAAAAATCAAATAGCAATGACGTCTATTAACCTATCTACGAGGTGCCATGATGCTCCAAAGAGCAATGATGCTTCCATTCATCATAGTTTTAGCTTTGACGGATTGGATGAAATTTCTCTGTATTACAAATATCGATTTTCTTGCATAAAACTTCGATTTTGATACCAATTGCTTAGCTATTATGCTTTTGAAGATCACAGAACGACATTTGTGAGTGGATTAAAGTTTTGAGATAAACCCTAGATCGATTTCATGCTATATGCTACGTTAGTTTGGTATCAGAGCTGTGTTCGCTCTCTGAATATCATGGCGCATTGCAAACATTTTAATCAGCGATGCGTGGATGGGATCTATGATTATGATGATCTAGATAAGAGGATCGGGGCAAAAAATCTATTAGTGGTTAAGCGTTATGGTGGATCAGATTACAGAGAGAGTGGAAGTGTTTTTGTTGAATTAAAATAGGGGTAAGAACCTTAACCGCAATCCTAATTTGATGCTTATTGTAGATTTTGAGGGGACAGATGACGATTCCTCTTCTATGGATGGGGGAAACTATGATGGAGAACCTATCTTTAACGCTTATGAGGAAGATGAAGAGGATGTCTTTGAAGTAGAAGGTAATAGTGAACCAGTTTATAATGAAGAGCATGTTGAAGAAGAACTTGTGGCTAGAAATGGTAGGAATAATTTAGTGGTTAGGAGGTCATGTATGACCCTTAGAGCAGTCGAGGAAGGGTTCGTGATTTTGATTTGTGTTTGCTTTAGTGAGTAAGAGGCTAAAGGAGAAGTGGAGTTACCTATAATAGCCGTTTCAATAGTAGAGGAGCTTCAAGATGTGTTTACTGAAGAATTGCCTGATGACTTACCACCTTTGTGTGATATTCAACACCAAATTAATCTTGAACCAGGTGCAACCCTAATTTACCGTCATCATTATCTCATGAGTCCTACCATTCGTGAGCAGATCAACATCTTGCGATAAACCCTAGATTGATTTGACGCTATACATTGTGTTAGTGAATGATTCGATTAATAATGATTCAGATCATATCTGATTTGACACTATACGCTGTTTCAGTGAATGATTTGGTCAATAATGATATCTATTAGTAACGCTTAATTTGACATTTAATTGAATTTAATGTCTTTTAATAGGATGTTCGTTTTTAGTTTTTTTCCCTTTTTCAAATACTATTTAATATCGTTTAGTAGGATGTATTTTTTTTTTTTGTCTTTTTCCTTTATGTCAAGTTTGCCTGTAAATGTACGCCCTAGGATAAAAAAAGGATGGATTATTGATTGAATGAAATTTTATTGAACATGTTTTGCTCTTTTTTCTTAAGACTCGAATTTTATTATGGTAATTTCGAATTTTGATATCAACAATCTAGAAATTCTCAAAATCAATAGGTATTGTGTGCGAATCAATGGTTTGTGTTAACCTTTATCGTTCCTGTTGCATCAGTTAAAACTAAAAACAAACATTCTATTAAAAGATATTAAATCTTATTAAATATCTAATTAAGCGCTATTAAAATATATTAAAAAAATATTATAAAAATCATTATTAACTGCATTTGATCAAAAATAAAAATATATAAATAAAATATAAATAAGATACAAATCAAATACACATAAAATATAAACTAATCAATGATCACTTAGCGGTTTTATTGAGCAGGATAGTATAATGGTTGACTGTGTTTCTGTACTTGAGTATTACGTCTGTCGTAGCTGTGTTATATTGTCGGACATCACGGGGGTTAGAGACACTCGTACGATCACACGCACACACATTATATTGTTTAGATCACATGTTACATTGAAATTTTCAAAAGCTTAATCAGCCTGTATTATTTTCCAGGAGGGTATTGTACTTCCCTCGATGTGTGTGTGTGTATATATATATAATATTTGTAATATTTCCGACTTCGCTCAGCCCATTTTTAATAATATTTTTCATTGACTGTATATTAAATAGAAAAATAAAATTATATATAGTATATATGAAAAACTACTGTGGTACCATATTTTTAGTTTGCACACACTGACACCAGCAAAAGCCTGTAATTTGGACTGTAGTCCGGGTGCAATTTGATTAATTATAATCTAAACAGAAAAAAAAAAGAAAAAAATATTTTTTTCATAAGTGTTTATGAATTATTGTTGATAGACTTTTGACAGGAGATAAGGTCATCTTCAAAAGATAAAGAAACGTACCCGTCTAGGAATGGAGTTAAGGTCAGGGTCAACAGGTAGGAATGAAAAGGAACGACCCCCACCCATTCCCATAACCAAATTTATGAAAAGTTATGGGAGAAGGGTCCAAGAGAGAGAGGGTCACGTAGCTAGATAGATGGCCACAGGGGCTGAGATTGCCAGGTGACTAGAAAGGGACACTTAGGTCCAAAAGGGCCATGAGATCATTAAAGATTATGCTGTCCTCTCCAATGTCCATGCTACTATTATGGAGAATAGAGAGCAACGATGCACGGTTGTATTTGTATTTGTAGATGTATTTGTGGATGGGGATCACCTTCGCGCTCCGAATGAAGCCATGTGGTTAGGACCATGAGCCATCTTGTCCATTGTCATAGACCTCACCATCCTGTTTTATCTACTTCTCTCTCCATTTCATATCATTTGCTGTCCACCTTTATTTGCCTCTTTATGTGGAAAAAATATTTTAAATATATATATACACACACACACATATATATTTAGTTTTAACACTTATTTGTTTTTTTCAACCAGCATTAATTTTTTTATTAAATCATTAACACTTTTAATATTTATTTACTAATTTGATGAATAAATATAATTGTAATGAAATTGCTATGGCTAAGAGATGAAATATAGTTATAATATAATTTTCATTTGTTAAGCTTTTTAGTATAAAAGTATTTTGGTGAAAAAATATTAATTTCATTATGAATTGCTATTCGATATTTTTTTTAAACAAATATTCTTATAGTATTGATGTTATGGTCTCATCATATCTTATCATAAAAATAATAATAATGAAGCTATTATATAATAGCTATCAAAACTAAGAACAGTTATAATTTTATATTTTGTTTGGATTACCAGATTTTTATCTGTATCGATTCAGTATCATTATCGGTTTAGTTCAGACACTTTATGAATAAAACTATCGATTTTTTATCAGTATCATATTTATATCAGTTCAGTATCTGTTCGATATTAAAACGATACCAGAATGACGAGCTAACAGACCTCAACAAAAATATTTACGTTTTTTAAATATGTTGACTTTTTACTCAATCTGAAGTACATTAACTTTCTTATGGTTTGAACTAGCAAACCAACGTGTTATAGACTTATAGTAGGCGTATTTTTTAATAAATATATTACACTTTCATTAATTTAATTATTGGGAACCTACTTGAAGCTGATATACGTTAACGTATACACTGGAAAAACTTATTAGATTAAATAAATGACTCAATAAAAGAGTATATATCAAGATTAAAAATCGTACTTTCACCTATATATTAAGTTGAACTTAATTTATTTTGACACGCTCGCTTTTTTTTTTTTTTTTAAATGTCGGATGTATATGACAATGTTCAACACTTGTCTGCGTGCTTTGTGGGAGATAAATGAGGTAGTGCATGAATCATCTCAGTTCGGTTTATTATTAATAAAAATAAATATTTAGGTTATAGAAGTGCTTATTGGTCAGTTAGTGCTCTATAATATCCCCGTTGAAGGTGTTAAATACTATAACTAGGTGCATGAATCAGCTTCTTTGGATTGGATCCGGTTCCATAAAAATTGGAGGTAGAATTGATACTATTTTAATTTTTCTTTTTAACAAAAGAAAAAATATTTTAACTTGGCTTTTCTGTTCATAGAAGAAGAGTTAAAAAAAAAAAAAAAAGAGTAGACCAAAATATGATTGCTTCAAAACAACTCTATCCAATGGTTTTGAGAACTGTTTTGGGTTAATGGGATAATTGATTTTTGTTATATTTCTTTTGTCTAAAACGTTATGATGGGATAGGACCTATTTGGATATTCGAGTTGGTTTCTTTTTCAAACTGAACATATACTGAATTAATACGGATATGATACAGATAAAAAACTGATAATTTTACTCATAAACCAATCAAGTTGAAATGATACTAATCCAATACCAATAAGTTATCAATATAGATCAAATACAGATAAAAATCCGATAATCCAAATAGTCATAACTCTTAAATATAACACCTTGCACCCATGTAAGTCATAAATTTTTGGCTCTAAGAATCATTGTGGTAAAATTATTAGTAATGTTTTGATTTTTTTTTAATAAAATTCTTCAGCAATAAAAAATTTATTTGTAGTCAAGTTGATGCAAATATTGGGTATTTATCCTGCTATTAAAAAATTAATATAATAGGTATTCAAATAGTCCTCTAATAATTATATATGAATTCAAACTTTTAATAACTTATGAATCAATTCATACAAATAAAAAATCTAAAAAATTATAGAATATTCTGAGCGTACTCACACAGCAACAAATACATAGTTTTGATCAAAAAAGAGGAAAGAGTACCTTTCATACCTAGAACAAGTTGCAGACACGGGGTATAAAAACCAACCAGTAGAAAAAAGATACTAATGAGCAATGAGGAGTCAAAGTGGAAGAAAACATGGATTGACACGTTCCAACTTCCTTTTATTATTATCATTTTTTTCCCAAAAACACGCTGCAACCCTCTGCACCATGGAAAAATATTTGAAAAAGAAATCCAACTCATTTAAACGTGGACGTGATGATATACTATTTTGATTCATAGAGGATATAATAGATAATTTTTAAAATAATTATCATTTATATGGTTATATATTAAAAAAATTATTGGTAATTATTTCATAATTTTTTATCATTCCATGATGATTATAACAGGATAGATCTCATCATATTATTAATTGTTTGGATGTATTCTATTCGCGATAAAAAATTTAATTCTTTTATTATTTTTTTTATAAATAATTAAAATATAGTCGTAATGAAGTAGAAGTCCCTGCTCTTTTGATACCAATTCAATATAAGCTTTTGAAATTACACCTCTTGATTTCCTAAACATTAGACACCTTCTTATTTTGTCCAAGTCAGTCCACAGCCTTCTTATATCTCTCACATCTCTCTCTAATGCTGGGACAGCCTTATTTACACCAATACCATCTTTCCAGATGATAAAATATAGCCAGGTGTGTGTGTGTGTGATATTATACGATACCTATATACAGTTGTAGATGAGTTGTTTATGGACACAAGGAGGCTGCTCTGCCACTGCACTGCCACTGCTAGCCTCCCCCCTTTTTTTTTATATTTTTTCTTCTTGTTTTCCTCTCCAGTCATGTGTACTGTGCAATGAATTTCCAGTTTCTTTGATTGTCAATGAAGCAAACCCATTATTCCTCCATGAAAAGTAACGTTTTCTTCCTCTAATTTTAACAGGAGGGGTTGAGTAGAAGAATTTAGCTACACCGGTCCAAGTCAATCTGGTGAGCACACACATTTGGGTGGATTACTGCTGGCTTAGTAGTGAAATCGGTGTTTTCGATACATATTCATAGCCATGATCAGAGGAGGGTCGGTGATGATGTGTGCTCAAATAGTTTGACTTGCTTTCGTTGAAACCAATGTACATACTACATGTTTATAGGTCTTAGAAACTTGGAGAGAACTAAAGACAACATATGTTTAGTATTTAATGAGTACTGGGTAATATTTATTCATATCTTCTGCGTTGGGATTCAAACTGAACTCCTTAAAAACATGCAGAAAACGGCTGGGGTGGTTGGTCTTAATTAAAAGTTAGAATTTGGTTCCATGCACTTAACCGTGCTTGTAGTTATTATTGCCAGGATTAGGACACGTATTGCAAGTGTTGAGATAAGTGAGTGAGACACGGTCCATGATTTGTGGCTTTGAAGGGTATTTAAAGGGGTGTTAGAACAGGGTCTTTTGGCAGAAAGGAAAAAAAGGAGTTTTGTATCAGCTTTTGAATGTGATGAAGTACATAATTGATAATGAAGTGTGATGCAATGTTCTCCGATGATGGAGATTGCGATTTGTTTTACGATTCTATAGACTACTTCGTACCGAAGAAGAGGGTAGTGTTGTAGGAGAAGAAGATTTGAGTTCTTATAGTTGTGGATTCGATGTTTGGATGAACGAACCTCATAGTGTCAAGGGAAGAAGAGAAAGGTTCTTACAACATATGGGCTTTCCAGAATTTGATTATGTAAGGAATTGCTCGAGTGAAAATGACGAACAACTTGGTGTGTCATGCGAGAATATTGATCTAGAAAGAGTAACTCAATTTAGTGGATCAATGTCAAGTTCCTGTTCAAATGATTCTTTGATGGAGATTCCTGATTACTCCAGAAGTGACATTGATGATGGTGCGCATGGAGAGTATGAAAATCATGGAGGCTCATTTGGAGAAAGAGTTGACCTTTCTAGTTCCACTTTGGGTCAGGAATTTTCGGGTTGTCTAGAACATAGTGAGAATTTTGATTCAGAGAAAACAAAGATCAGTAGGTGGTGGAGAAAACTATTATACAATAGAAGCAAAAGAGGAGTTAAATCTGGTTCAACTATTCCAGATTGTAAAGGTTCAGTGATGAATAGTTTGAAGGTAAGGCATAACCGGAAGAAGTGGATGGAAATGAGTGCACTCTATCCTGGACAAGAAATACGAGCTCACAGGGGCATGATCAGGACAATGAAGTTCAGCCCAGATGGACAATACTTGGCAAGTGGTGGCATAGATGGAATTGTCCGTGTTTGGCGAGTTATATCAATGATACTACCTCCAGTGATGCAATCACTAGAGGCTTTGCTTCTGCAAAAGCAGAAAAACAGGTTCGTTTTTGGAAGAACAAAATCATGTCATCCCTCGGTCATCATTGCTGACAGGATGTTTCAGATTGAAGAGACACCAGTGCAAGAGTTCCTTGGCCATGCTGGCGATATCTTGGACCTTGCTTGGTCTAATTCAAATGTAAGCTTCTTTGTAGTGTTAAATCTATCAATTTTCAGTTTTATATGGTGGTAGCTAATGAGGTTTCATCTTAAATCCACTTCAGAGTATACTTTCATCATCAATGGATGATACGGTTCGGCTATGGAAAATTGGCTGCAACCAGTCGATAAATGTATTCCTTCATATGGATTATGGTAAGCACAAAACTATAGCATTATATTCTGCTATATTTTGTTGATATGCATCTCCCTGAAATTGTGTACTAGTTTCTCAATTTACATGTCCATGTTGATAATAGCTTAATAGTACTTTTTTCTCTGAACAGTAACATGTATCCAGTTCAATCCTATTGATGAAAACTACTTATCAGTGGCTCCCTGGATGGAAAAGCGCGTATCTGGGGAGTATCAGAAGGGCAAGTGGTTGACTGGGTTGATGTAGGAAGTAATTACTGCAATATCCTACCAGCCAGATGGAAAAGTAAGATATTGGAAAGACCTAACCCAGAAGTCTCAGTTAATGCATGTGGTCTCATAATTTCGTCCTAATGTTTTCAGGGATTTGTCACTGGATCCATCACAGGCACATGCCGGTTCTTTGAAACATTAGGTATCCGCTGACCTACCAGTTCTTTAATCCATCACAGTTATAGGCTCATTTTTCTTTCTTTAGGAAAAATGTAACTTGGCTTTTATCTTGGCAATTCTCAGGAAACCTTTTACAACAAACTCAACACAAACACATAATAGGTGGGAAGAAGAACTCTGGTGGCAGGATTACTAGCATTCAGGTACGGCTATGTTTGAAGTTTTGGCTAATACTGGGTCCTTTATCCTTCTTAAACTGTTCTCTTACCTACCCTGTTATGTTCTCTTTCAGTTTTCTCCAGTGAATCCTCAACGAATGATGATTGCATCCGAAGATTCCAGGATCCGCATCTTTGATGGCATGGATGTTACTGCTAAGTACAGAGGTAAACGGATCCTTATGCCATACTCATCCAAAATCTCACATTTCTATTTCACTAGATTTGGCTACTTCTTTCAGCGAGCAGACTTGCATAACTAAGTCGATGATAAGATTACCAAACTTGGTATATTCCTGTGACAGGTCCATCAAACTCGGGATGTCAGTTGTCAGCTTCCTTTACCTCAAGGGAGAAATGTATAATCTCAGTTGGGAAGACAACCGTGTTTACATCTGGAATCAAGAGAACTTGCCTGTCTTGCCTGCCAAACAAACGAAATCTGTTAGGTCATGTGAATATTTCTATCAAGAAGGTGTTACTGTTGCATTGCCTTGGTCAGGCATGCCAACCGAATCAGATCCCTTGCGTTGTCCTAGTCCTAGTCCTAATCCTTGTAATTACTCACAAACACTCAGCTGTGTCAACACTTCCAGAGAACAGAGGGGTTTTCTTTAGGTGGTTGGTTTTTCATGGATGGACGGTGCAAGAGATCCGCAACATGGCCAGAAGAGAAACTTCCTGTTTGGGATTTCCCTTCATCTTGTCCACGAAACATGGAGCCTTGTAATCGTGACAGCTAGCAAAGACGGGATGATTAGGACATTCAACAATTATGGATTACCTGTTAGACTGTAGGATCACATTTAACAATGATATTGTTTTCACTCAGCATAGATTTCCCTAAATTTATAGTTGTTGTACAGAACCACGGATGTATAGTATTTTTTCGATGTAATAGGGAAACAAATCCAAGAAAAGTAATTAGAATTAGTGTCCTCTTGGTTCTGTAAGAACACAGGCCGTGGAAATTTTTGCAGAAGATTGTTCATATTATTCGTGAAAAAAATTTTAAAAGGAAAGAATAGAAAAGTACCACTCCATATATGTACCAAAGTCTGTCATCCATATTAAGTAAATTGGCTTGGACTAGATTGTCATTAACCTGGTTTATGCTTCATTCAAGGCCTACATTGCAGAAGCAGTTTTCAAAAATGTTTAGATTTAACCTCAAAAACTGAATCATCAAAGGATATAAGCAATTTGCATGAAAATACCAATTAACCTGTATTAGATCTGAATCAATTCTCATAGATGGTCCTTACCAACTACAAGAAAATGACCATGTCTAAAATGAACCAAACTATAAATTGCAATCCCACATGCACTGTGAAAGAACAAAAGTATCAATATATAAGGTCAAGATTGAGAGTTTAAATCATGATTAGTTAGAAACTTTTTAGTCCAGTGGTTGAGAATATTGAAAACTAGACATTCAGAGCAATGTATAGATATGGTGCAGTTACGAGGGGAATTAAAGTGAATTTATGACTCAAGAAAGTAATTTCAAAACTAAAGTAGTTGCGTGTAAATAAACAAAATAATATTGTACAAATTTACAAGAGATGACATCCCATTTTTATAGAGTTTTTCCAAACATCAAATATATGCTCAAGTTAGACGAATATAATGAACTTTGTATGGAGGTGAATTTTAACTAGATAATTGATCAACTATAGGAGTGTGCACAAAAGAATTTGACACATTAAGATGAAAAAAATTCCATTTGAGTGACTGAATATAAGTCATGAATTAGAAGATATTAATATTCTTATAAATAACGAAATATATATATGTATATGTTTGGCCATTTGATAGAAAATGTATCTTAAAAAAAAGCAAGATTATGAGCACGAAAGTAATTTTAGAAATTAAAAAGTGAAAGTAATGAAATTATCAAAATGCTCGAAATATAAAGAACATCGTTGGATTAAGATCACAACTGTTTATTTTTCATTTTAAAAAATCTCAACTTTCAATCTTTGAAGGGTATAAACTAGGAAAACCCTACATACAAACAAGTGGGTAGATTTACAAAATTTTTAGTAAGAGTATGGACATATCTTTGTGGACGGGGCCCCTGTTGGGCTCCCCCTTGATCCGCCCATGCTTGTATTGAAATTGCTAATGTGATTTCATTCAGTTGTGTTTTTGTTTATTCTTGGAATGCATATTAAACTAGAATTACATTTGAGAAAATTTCTTCTACACAATGTGTGAATAGGATGGATTAAAAATCACCTAGAATATGGAATTTAGCTCATTGGGGTTTTGGAGATTAAAATGGGTTAGTCGATTAACCATTTTTCTAGATTTAGGAAGAATTCAATTAGTTGAACTTGAGTAATTACTCGCTTTGAGGAAAATGTGTTTTCACTTGGAGCTTTATAGATTGAAACCTTAAACCAGTTATTAACTTGGAAATTACAAGCACATTTTTTTATTAATGGCACAACATTCTAATCAATTGGCTTTAGATTAAATTTAATTCAGGTGTTAGAAATCCTAATTTTTATAAAAGTAGTTGGATTTTTGTTTTTACAAATTACAAAGCCAAATCTAACAATTTACTTAGCTATGAATAGGAATATAGCTAGGAGATAGCCCTCTATTTCTCGTGGATTACGACTTTGAATACTCTCACTAATCTATATATCCATTATCAGTACACTTTTTAGGTGGCTTTTGCTTATAAATTGATTTTTATTAAAAATTTCCACATATAATGGTTTGACAACGTAAAATTAATGAGGATTATACATCAAGTCAAAGTACAATATTGCTATTTGGATGAGTACCCTCTTAATTGTTCACAACATTAAGTGGTTTATGATGATGACAACTTGTTGTATTACTTACTTAAGTGGATTACATAAGGTTAAGAATTACTAAATGCATTTCTGACTAGTTTATTTTATAAAATCCTTAAATTAAGTAAACAGATGTTTGATTTTTAGTTAAATTTTGAATTTAGAAAAAAAAATCAAAATTTAAATGCTAAAAGGCATCATATGTATATACAAATAAAAGTATATAGTCATTAGTGCTTACAGGCCCTTAAAAGGAGTATCCATACTCAAAGTATCGATATGAGTTTAATGCTTCAAAAACAATATATCAAGTGTTGATGGTAATTTTGATTGTCCCATACCCTTATGTCTAAGGATGGAAGTTCTTTTAATTGAGGAGCAAATAAATTGCTTTCTTACTTAAGGATATCCTTCCCTTAATCATTTCCACTTGTTAGTAATCATCCAATAGGAGTGAAGCAAGAAGAAAGCACATGGCTTCCTAGATTGGCAAGCTTACCCATATATGCCTCTTAAAGGGAGACACCTCAACTTTTAGTCTCCAAAACTCTTAGACTCCTAAAGGGACTCGACTGGGTCATGACTAAATAATTGAAAAAAGCTCAAAACATCCTACATGCATGAGTAACTGAGAAAATTTAATCTTCCCATATCCATTTTCCTTTAATTGTTGTCATCTCTTTCCCTTTCTGGAATCTTCTATTGATTTAAGTGCTAAAGTGTCTATGTGGGACCATCTATGTCCCTTAATTTACATTTATTATTTTTTCCATGTTAATCCATATTATCGTAGTTGTCAAAATCGTGATTTTATTATTTATCTAAGCTTATATAATTGGTAAAATAGTACAAAATCGTGCAAAACGGTAAAATTGTAAATGTATAGAATCATACATCTAAATTCATAATTTTACCTAAAGTCTGCATCTTAATAATTTTTCATCCATTTTAATTAAGAAAAAACATATAAAATCATAAACTTGTAGAATCGTATATCTGACTCGTGATTTTGATAACCGTGCCTACCATAAAGGTAGGAGAAGCCATTAGGCTTGCTGTGGAAGAAAACTATCAAATATATTATACAAATACTTTAGTGTTCACGATTTCACACTTGGATGTGGTCTTCTTTGTCATTATCTAGCATTGTCACTACCATCTCAAACTTTAATTCTACCTTCTTTATTGTTGTCTAGAATTATGACACCTAATGTATTGGCATGTTTAAACTTAAGATAGTCAATTGTACCAATGGGTAAAGTTTAAGTATAAAATATGACGTTTACCCATTTCTTTTTTATCAACTCCAAAGAAGCAATGCTTACATGTCAACTTTTTTAACTCCTGTAAAATTATTGTTAAATTATAGATTTAATGTGAATTTTGATAAGAAATACATTGTACAATTACATGAAAGTTATGGAAAAGGTTATAATTAATTAGTTAAACATGTTTGATGAGTAATGTGTCGAAAATGTGCAAATGTTTATACTTGTGTTTTCATTTGTGTTTTGTCTTGTATGTAATTTTGTACGTTTGAGTTTATTGACTCGTTGGTATGAGTTATTCTTAGGTAATCATTCTATGAATTTTAGGGGTCTTAAAGAGCCCCTTACCAAGTTATCGGTTTACCTGGATTATAGGCAAATTTTGTATACTACGAGCTAGTAAGTTTTTGGATTTGCTCACTAGTGCAGCCAAAACTAGCCATTGAAATATTAATTGCAGCTGAAAAGAAGAAAGAGAAAGGACCAATGACTAATTTATTGTTAAAGCTTATAAATACAAGTTGTTGGGTAATTGAAGAGGGATGATAGACCCTATTTATTGCATATTGCATAATTCTCTCAATGGCCATTTGTGTTTTTTTGATTTATCTTGTGAAAAGAGAGAAAAGTGTAGTGCCTCTTGTTCTAATGTTGCATTCTCTTGTAAAGGCACTACATCAAAGTTTATGAGAGTTAAAGTTGTGCCTAATGTATTTGTGAGTCTTTTGTGATAGGCACAACTTGTATATTCGTTTCTAGTATAGCTTTATTGGGAGTAGATTTGTTGATTGAATTAAGTGCATGAAGTCATCTACTGAGAGTGGCATTGTGTGTGCCATAGAGATTATAGGGTCGACTAAACTCCACATTATATCATGATGTTTTCTTCTTTAATCCTATTTTTTTATTTATTGCACTTTATTATTGTTGTTTACTTGCTAATTTGCATTAATTAGGAATTAAAGTTTCACAAATAGCAAAATTAGACATAATTCTCCTTTCCTAGGTATTACTTAGGTTATGTAATAATCATGTTACTGCAAAAACCATCAAAATGCCAGCATTAATAAACTCAAAGCCTAAGTAATGCACATGCCTCACATGTCCTATGGTAGCTCGATAGATATACTGTAAAACTTGCCCGCACAAAAGGTGATAACTTGAAATCTTCATGACAAGTGAAAAGTTACATGCACCCACTCTAAAATAGAAATGGGTCCAAACTACCAATGCTTTAGTTCCATCAACCAAATAAAGCACTAAACTAACTGTGGTTATATTCCACTCATAGCTGTTATTAACCTTATGAATGCTTTAACTTGGACGCTTAGCTTATGCAAGTTGAGAATCCAACATCTAGCAATTAACCTTTAGCGCTTTGGTTGGTCCTTCTAAAATCTTAACTCCTTGAATAGTCTTTTAATTAGCCTTATGTTACCTTTCTTTATCTCATTTTGCTCATGCCTAACTCGATGATCGAGACTTTTTGTCGGCTTTTTGCTCTAACTTCAATTATATTTGAAACATCTCATCCTTTGTTAGAGCCTTTAAATATAGTTTTACTAGCAGATGAAAACACCCATGCTACGTGTGTGGAAAAAAAATATAAGATAAAGTATTAGATTAGATAATAATTTTCCTTGGCAATAAGAATGTAATAAAATAGTTATTATAATTGTTTAAAATTTGAATGTAATTTTTTGAGAAGAAAAAGAGAATGAGATTAGTTTTGTTAGAATTAGAGATTAATGGAAGAGGGATGAATGAGAGGCTATTATTTTCAAATAGTAGCAATTATTATTTTGAAAACAAAAAATGAAAGGGAACATAGAAAGTAGTGTGAGTGAGAGAGAAAATGAAGGAAGAAAGAAAAAGTGGTGTGAGTGGAAATTACTAAAAAATTTAAAACGTTGCAAATATTTTCTTTTTGGTTCTTAATGTAATAAAAAAAAAACAGTTTAAATTCAAGGGCAATGATGGAAAATAAAAAAAGACACCAAGCCCATTGTTCTAGTATAAATAATATAGATATAGAGTTTTCGATTTCATTTACATATCCTAATTCCTGTAGGAGTTAAGAACTTTACGTTCAAATGAACATGGGAGGTAATCATGCCAAAAGTTAACTAACTTGGTCAGCTTAATATGATATTGAACGGTAGGCAACATTCTATTACTAGGAATTCCACATCGTGGGTGGCAATATTATCCTCATCTTTAAAGTGATTAGGGAAGGTTATAATCCTTGTAACTCACATGAGCTAGTCTTTAAAGATAAATAAGCCATGGTTGTATAATTTTAGGGTTTTCTATAGTTTGGGGTTATTTGCTCAATCACTCTTCTTAAAGATAATATAGGTACTATGGCCCATGTTAATCATTACCTTATTGAATTGGAATCCAACCACATAGGCTAAAATTGATTGAAGCATCTTGGAGAGGGGTTTGTGTAAACCCCGGAAATTTTCACAATAGTATACCGTAGTAAAATAGAAAACGTAAAATAGATAGTGAATTTAGAAACCGATAGAAATCCTAGAATAGACTAATGAGTTGTGATATACTCATTTCTAGTTTGAAAACCCGAGTAAAAATTTTCTTGACCTTAATCGATATATATATATATATAAAGAGATTTCGTATCTTGAACTGATAATTCAAGATATAACTAGAAATAGATTTAAAATTTCGAAACCGATAAGATACAGTTTATTTATAGAGCTTATCGGTATAAAACAATAGATTATAAATACAAACAAATACTAATACTGAACAATAATTGTCAACTTAGAACAAAAAGAAAATTTCGAACCCGCTGTTTTAATTGTTAGGAAATTCTAGCTTTATTAGGACTTGATTCCTAATTTAATTAGTCGAATTTGAAAATTTAATCACGTAAGTTAAAAATATTAAAAATAATTAATTGTGTGAAGTTTTAACTAAAAATTTGAAAATATAAATAATTTAAAGTATTGTAGTAATTTAGATAATATTATCTTGATAAAACGTAAATATAACGAGTATAAATATACGCGAATAATTATATATATATTTTTAGTAAAAATATTTTTTTCTGCAACTATTAAATATGTAAATATATAAAAAAAGGAGAAAATTGGATTTCAAATGCCGCATGAAGGATTGGGCATGGATCGGGCAGCAGAGAATTGCTGCATTCATATGCAGCAGCAGCAGCAGAAGGAAGGAGCTCCACGCGCGTGAACAGCAGCAGCAGCAACCAAACAGCAGTGGACAGCAGCTTCAGCAACACGCACAGCAGCAGCTTAGCAACCAGCAGCAGCAACAGGCCAACACACGCACAGCATGGCCAACTGGAAAACAGAGCACATTTGAGCGAAACAGAGCACTGCAACCAGCTGATTTTTCATCCAACTTTGATCCGATTTTTCCAACGAATTTCAACCCGAAAAGGACACCCAAACCAATCCAAAATCTACATCTATACCCCACAATTAATGTACAAGAATTACAAACCAAATGGGATAGAAAAACAACTCTGAATTTAGCTAGAAAATCGTGATGCAGCAGCAAGAACATCCCCTGCTGTAGAGACCAAATTTTGCTGACCAAGTTGATTCAAATTTGAGCTTCTAAATTCAAACCAAATTGACCCAAAAGCCAATCAAAACACTCCACATGTGAATAACATTAAATGAGGAGAATTTCAGCTTAGAAAAACAACCATAACCGTTCCAAATTGTTGGCCAAAAATCAAATATTACAGCTGCAGCAGAGGAGAAATTCCACAATATACAGCAGCACACATCTCCAAATCTAACTCCGATTTTTGCAACATTCCTAGGATTAAATGAGCTGAAATTTTGACCAATTAAACACCAATAAGAGCCTTCAAATGGACACTTCATATACAAAAAATTAATAAGAAAATCGGATCCAAAATTCGTCCAAAAATCAAGGTGAAATTGTTCCAGAAATTCCAGTTTTCACACTTCAAACTTCAACAAGTTTTGACCCGATTTTTACACTAGTTGATCTCTTATTTTCACACACATAAATGGCATTAATTAGCTACCAAACAAACACCATTAAAGCCCTCAAAGATAGCCACCAAAAATCTGTCAAAACCAAGTTAGATTTTGCATCCAACATTGCAAATTCGTGTAGAAAATTCCAGCTGCATTTACAAGCATTTTTCAAGTCCAAAACCAACTCCAAAGCCTCTAAAACTTAGTCTAATCCTAGTATAAGTATATAAGCCTAAGTTAGACACACTTTGAGCTCATAAACCCCCCAAAAACACTCTCAAATTCCAGCTGCAAACCCAAGTGCGTCCAGCACTTTTCCATTTCCTTTTTCCATTTCCACCATCAACATAGAAGCTTAGGAACATTGTGTGAACCACCATAAACCCTAGCCTACTTCCATACATTATATACACACACTAAGCTCATCAATAACCACCAAAACCGAATAAAAAATCCTAAGTCATCCTAGGGTTCAAGAGGAGGAGTTTAGCTTGACAAGGTGAGGAGATTTGATTTCATTAATAAACTCTCATTTTAGTTAATGTGTTTAGTTAGAAACTCATCATCTAATCTTTGGTTTAGGTTTAATTCTTGCTTTAAGAGGAAGTTGAGCAACCTCCTTCCATCCCATCCAAGGTAAGCTCCAAATTACAACCTATCCTTGTTAAATTTATGAATAGATCCTAGGATAGATTATTGAGCATTCCAAGAAAGTTTTGTGGTTGATAAAGGTTGTAAATCTATTGATGAATTCAAGAGAATAGATGGTTGATGTGTTGAGAATGCATAGATATTGTTGGAAGAGAAAAACAACAACTTAGAAGTCTTATAATTGTGGTAATAGTAAATTCGGATTTGAGGATGAAGTGAACAAAACAAGACTCAAACTTCATCCAATTTAGTCTAAATGCATGTTTAAAGCTTCTAAGACCTTATATGAACATAAAGCTTGATAAAACAAACTTTACAAGCATGATTAGAAGTCCTTTATTACAAGAAAAATGTCATGAACAATTCATAGAAATTATACATGCCAAGACTTCTATAAATTATAACAGAACTTAAAAATAAATGAAAGTTTAAATGGGATTCTCTAAACAATCTTCCATCGAAGAAACTTAAAAGAAGTAAGCAATAGATATTCCTTTTCCATAAGAATTAATACTTTAGGAAATCACTATAAACCATAGGAATAATACCAAATACCGATCTAGGACACTTAAGCACTCATAGGAATTTAATTTCCTATTTATAAATATTATTGATGAATATTTCATCTTAATAGGTAATTTCGACTCCGTCGAGGATTTCCCGGTCGATTACTACGACTGATCAGTATGAGCCGGTGAGTGACTTAGACTTGTTACATTGTTTGTGCTTGTAGTATAGTTGCATTTGGAATAATATATATATATATATTCAATTGATATGCATGCGGGATTGGGATACAGCATGATGCGTGGTGTATGGTTGAATGGCAAATTATCATAAGATAAGCGATAATCCTATTGTATGATAAATATTGTATGAAATATGTTGATGATTGTCTGTAAATTGTATGATCGCCTTAAACTTGATTAACAACTGCCGGTACTATAAATGAAACGGACATGCATTGCACGATTTGCATAAACTGCATTATGTTTTTACGAACACCTATCACGTGTTAGAATTTCGGTTCTTGGTAATACTTGGTTTTTCTAGGCAATGGGCTATTAGTTCTACGCAAGTTTACCTTGTTCTGTCGGTTCCATGGGAACTAACTGGTAACGAAGGACGCCGCCCATGGTATCGCTGTGAAATGGCTAACACTTAGTGGAGTTTCTAAGGTACAAGACAGGAACTGAGTGTTTAAAACTTCATTAACATAAAGAGATAATAATTGTGAGGATTATGGATTCCTGTGTACTTAGTTTCTCCTGGGTAGGTGATTCAGGTATCGGTTCCTTCAACCCCGATGAGAGGGCGTAAATCTCCATCCTGTTTGGATTCCGGTTTGTCCAAGCTTGTAATTGTTCATGTGTTTGATTGATGCATTGCATATGATTGATAATAACTTGCTTGTTGTGATAAGTCTGGTTATTCACTGAGCCCGTGGTTATGCTCACACTCCTACAGTCCTTACAGGATGACACTTAAGCCTTGGTTGGTGGCTTCTAGGAGCTTAGAGCCGGTATGATTCTAAAGCTTGAAGAGTTTTGGAAACAGGGAAAATAGTTTCTTTATTTATATGTATTAATTGATGTTAGTGCATCAATTTTATTATCTGAGAACTTAGATAGTTCTATGGTTTGTAATAGTTATTATTCAGACTGTAGCACTTAATTATGGTATTATGATTTTATTTACTTTCATCGTTTCTTATCACGCAACCAAAAAGATCCTGTTTTGTTAAATATACGTCACTTTCCAAAGTAGTTCTAGTATGAATATGTGTATTTGATATCGTCTGGATTATCAGGCTATATCATAATATATATATTACTACTAGGGTACTATTGGGGCGTGACAGTTTGAATCCCCTTTGGGTCTTAATCTATTAAACATGTTGAATTATCTACCTTTAGCTTCTTAGTTTGAAGGTATATAACCTGTTGGCCCTTGGCTATTGATGTTAAGTTGTTCATGGTACATGGTCCACCAACGATAGTGTTAGTAGCACAATTGAGAGCTTAGTTTGGTTAGCAGCTAGCTCTAATTATCACCCTCTTCATGTTCCTAATGGCTTAATGGTGCTAAGTCGATTTTTACGGGTGGCATTATTCAATTTCCTATAATCTATACATACTCTCCACCCAGTCATAGTACGAGTCAGGATTAATTCATTAGCTTCATTCTTAACCACAATCATACCATCCTTTTTAGGCACTACCTGCACATGACTAACCCATTTACTATTAGAGATGGGATAGATAATACCTGCATCTAATAGTTTAAGTACTTCTTTCTTCACTACCTCCTTGAGCATTGGGTTTAATCTTCTCTGTGGTTGCACTATGGGTTTGCATTTAGCCTCCATCAGTATTTTGTGAGTGTAAATCAGAGGACTAATTCCTTTAATTTCAGCAATTGTCCATCTGATGGCCTCCTTATGGTCTCTTGAACGTTTAAGAGTTGTTGCTCTTGATCACCTGTCAAATACGAAGAGATAATTATTGGCAAAGTATCATTTGTTCCAAGATAAGCATATTTTAAATGACTAGGTAAGGGTTTAAGTTCTAGCACCGGAGGTTGTGTTAAAGATGGCACTAGCTTCTTTTCACTGGTGCTAAGTTCCTCATAATATCTGGCTCTGAGTATGGACACTTGCTCCTTAATTTCTTCCTTAGGTTCATCATCATCACTCCAATCATCAATGTTCCTAAAAACAGAGTACATTGTATCCATACCTATTTCTTATTCTATAAACTCATAGATAGGCTCATCAACAATGTCAATAGTATAACAAGTTTTGTTATCATCAAACTTTTTCATAGCATCATAAACATTAAATGTTACCTATTCATCCATTACTCTTAAAGTGAACTTACCTTGTTCCACATCAATTAGAGCCTTACCTATTGTAAGGAACGGTTTGCCTAAGATCATGGGAACTTCTCTGTCTTCTTCCATTTCCAGGACTATAAAGTCATCTGGGAATATAAATTTATCAACCTTGACTAACACATTTTCCACAATTCCCTTGGGGTATTAGATGCTTCTATCTACAAGTTGCAAGGTGACATGAGTTTCCTTACAGTTTCTAAGTCCTAATTTCCTGAAAATAGACCAAGGCATTAGAATAATACTTACACTTGAATCAATAAGAACTTTATCAAATGAAAATTCCCTATCATGTAAGGAGCATTAAAACTTCCCTGATCTCTTTCTTTTCTTTGTAAATTAGCTAAAACCCTTTGGAGAAATATAGAACACTCCTTAGTAAGCATAACAGGTTCACTTCCATCAATTTTCCTTTTCTTGGTGAGCAAATCTTTCATAAATCTAGCATATGAAGGTATCTGTGGAAGGGCTTCTAGGAAAGAGATGTTAATCTGCAGCTTCTTAAAGATGTCTAAAAATTTTGAAAATTGAGCATCTAGTTGTTGCTGCTTTAGCCTCCCTGAAAAGGAATAAGAGGAATGTAGGGTTTCATCATTGATGATTTTTGCTGTGGTTCCTCCTTTTGTTTACCTTTGTCCTTTACTGAACTTTCAATCTTGTCTTCTGTTCTGACTTCCCTTTGGTCAACTTCTTCCAATGTTTTCCACTTCTCAATATAATGGCATTAATACTCTTAGGATTCTCCTCAGTATTGCTTGGTAAAGACCCTGATGGTCTACTACTCAACTATTGAGAAATTTGGCTTATCTGTCCCTTTAAATTTCTGATAGTGGCCTGTTGATTTTGTAGCATTGTATCAGTCTTCTGCATATAGTTTAGCATAAGCTCTTTCATCCTGGACTGACTTTGTTGAGGAGGGGCATGGGGATTAAAACTTACTGGAATCTAGGTGGTCTCTGCACATTATTCTCGTTTCTTCATGAAAAATTGGGATGATTACGCCACCCTGGATTATAAGTGTTCGAGTAAGATCCTTGATTACCCCATTAAAAGTTGATGACAAAATTGACATTCTCTCCACTGGTTGAGACTGAAGGGTTCCCAAACAAGCATTCAAGCGTTGAAAGTGGTCTTGAGCATATCTCACAAAAAGAAGTTTGATTAGCATTAAAAGAATGTGTTGTGGTGAGTTTACTTACCTGAGTGGTGAGAGCTGATATTTGTGCTGCCAGTTGAGAAATAGCCTCATTATCTTGAACTGATGCACCTTTGACTTAGTCCTCTCATAGTTCCAATTGTGTGCACTGGAGGCTAATTCTTCTATTAGTGCACTTGCTTCCTCATAGTTCTTTCCCATCAAAGCACCTCCATCAACAGCTTCCACCAAAGACCTTAATGCTACATCCAAGCTAAGATAAAAGGTCTCAATTAAGAGATTATCGGGAAATCCATGATGAAGACACTTTCGGTTTGCCTCCTTGTACCTCTCCCATGCCTCGTATAATGATTCACCATGTAATTTGGTGAAGTTAGTGATTTTACTCCTCAATTGAGCAATTCTGACAGTTAGGAAGAATCTTTTCAAAAACTTTATTGATAGATCGGTCCAAGTGGTAATAGACTACTGTGGTAGTGATGTGAACCAAGCTAATGCTTTATCCCTTAGAGAGAATGGGAAATGCTGAAGTCTGATGGCATCATCCATAACACCATTCAGCTTGATAGTGTTGCAGTATTGGAGAAATTTTGCATTGTGTTCGTCTAGGCTGTCATTGGGATATACTCTAAACTGATGCGCTTCCAACATCTGAATGAGAGATGGCTTCAACTCGAAATTATTAGCTTGAACAGTTGAACTTCTAATTGTAGATCCCGAAAAAGTAGGAACTGCATAGTCCGTGAATGCTCTGACAGGAGCTTGTATTTGATTGTTCCCGTTTTCTCCGTCTACCATCTATTCTTCTTTGAATTCTTCTATTTTCTTGTTCTCACGTCTCAACTTGTGCAAGGTGCGCTCTATCTCAGGATTCCAAGGTAGAAGTTTAACACTTCTACTTTTGCGCATAAACACCTACAAGAGAACAAATTTGTAATGAACACCTAAATTAACAATAGAATTAAAATTGGTCGAATATTAAATTAATCATCGTCAATGATGCCAAAAACTTGATCCACTGCTAATATGTATCTAAAATAAGTGCGAATATCACTAGCAAGTATACTAGATTGAAACAAGTAATATAATGATGAACAGAGTGTCGTTCCTACGAGGATTTTCTAACTACTAGACCGGTCTTATATTCTATTATTATTCAAGCAATAGAGTTGATATAATTAATTACTTAATGACTAATGTTTACTTAACCTAAATGATCGATTAATGTAGAGAGAATATTGAGAAATATATCAATTGAATGTGGGAAAACAGAATCCACCCTAGTTTCATTAATCAGATCGTCATCATGTTATAATAATTAATAGCTATATGGGTATTCATATGAAATTGTTATAAACCTTTAATCCTTTCCCAAGTTTCAAGATTTCAAAACCACAAATTAAGTTACTAGTTCCCACTATAAAAATTAACCATGGACTCTAATTTATAACCATAAATCTCCCGATTTTATGATTAACTAATGCCTTAATCAATTTCTCATAATTCCTTAGTGAGATATTAATCAAAACATTGCTTTAAAACCTAGAATAATTTCTAACTAGATTAAACAATTCAGCTCCCACATTTTATTATTTAATCTCAATTAAGAATTCCTATAAACCCAAATTTTCCTTCCAAATCATTAAGATTACTATAAAATTAATTCAATTAAGAAATATGATTTATACTATAGGAATTACAATATGAATAATCCATAGATCTATCAATTCTGTAGCATGAATACAATAATCATCTTAAATAATCTAGGGTTTTATCACATTCCCACAATAATAACTTAGAACATCATGGAGAAGAACAAACAATCAATATATTCTAAAACTCCAAAACAGCTTCTCAAAAGCACTACTCGTCAATCTCCAAGATGAATTATAAGCTAAGCAATAAAAGCATGTAATTCTCTCTAAAACTACAAAGAATTTCTAATTCTAATATATTCTAAAGCTATTCTATCAATTGGTGTTTTGTTCCTCAACTTTGGAGTTACTTATAGATGAAACAAGGGGAATTTCGCATCTTTTCAAACATATCCAAAGATAACTCATATAATCATGTAGGCTGAAGTTTAAGCTGGTAGTGTTTCTTCATCAATGGCTGGCCTTTATGTACGCCAGACTTTAGGCCGGTGACCTTCCTTCAAATAATGTTAGTGTTGATGCATGGAGTCCCATTGTGAGTGAAGGCCAGCCTTTAGGCCAACGGCTTTGAATTGTGAATAGCCAGCCTATTTTCATTATGTCCAATTTTGCTCCAATTCTCTCTAATTCCTTCAAAATCTAAATTAATCAAAATAATCACAAATAAGTACCATTTTCTTAAGATTTCTATAAAATCAATAATAATTTATTACAATTTAATTAATGAAAAGTGAGTAAATTATAGCTTTATTAGTTACGCGCTAACAAATCAACACGTTACTTTACCATCTTCATCATAGCCATCAATGGCTTCCACACAAATGCAACTAATTGGAAATGATGTCATGAGCTTTTCAGGACTTTTTTTAACTTTTTTTTTTTCCTACTTTTTTTATTTTTCTATGAATTTTATGTTTTCAATTTTTTATATATTTCTATTAATTTATTTGACTAATCTTTATTTGATTATTTTGTTATTAAATTAATAATCTTAGACCAATAAAATTTTTGTTTGTGTCAAAAGTTAACTGAAAAAACTAGTGTTATTAAACCTATCGCGGGCCTTGACTTAGACATGCTAGATGTCAAGGGTAAATGTGTAAAATCAAATTGGACCATGATTGAATTGACCCATTCTCAAAAAAGGGTCAGGTTCAATCAATTTGAACTAGGATAATCAACCTAGGTTTAACAATATTGCAAAAAACTAATAGTATTAATAAAAAGTCCAACCTTGTATATTTTGTAAAGACTGAGGATTTAAATAGAAAAACATTAAAACATGAAGGAATAAAAATGTACTTTTGCTTGCTTTATATAAAATAGTACTCCTTGAGAAGTAAATGTTGTTTCTTTAAATTTTAAACCTTTTTAAACAAAATAAAAGACAAGTAATGAAGATAATATAATTTAGAATTAATAGTATGTATTCATAATTTAAATACGTATATTGTTTGAACTTTAACTAAAATAAGTTATTTCAAAAATATCAAATTTCTCACTTATGCTATAACTTTTAAAATTGAAAAATGTGTTTTTAGCATATCATAAAAAAAATTACTTTTAATACCAGCGTAAATCAACTCTTGTATAACTTTCTTATTTTTCCTTAACCTTCGTAAATTAACTCTTGTATAATGATTGTAAGAAAAGTGGAACTTAGTGGATATGGATGGAATAGAAAAGAAAACAAAGTATTATTTTTATCTCCTCTTTAGCATCATAAAATTGGTTATTTTTATATTATTGGGTGGAGATGATAAAAAAACAAGAGAGAAATAAAATATTAAATTAAATAATATATATTATATCTTACCTTTTTTTTACTCTTGGCTTATAAAGTATTTTGATAATTTTATTTTTCTTTCTATCATTTTCTTTCTAAAGTAACGAAATTTAATAATGTTATATATGACATTTTCTATTTATTTCCATTAATTTCCACTAATTTTCCCTTTCATTTCAAACACTTGATTTCTTTGAACTTCTATATTTTTTTTTATTGATTTTCAAATTTTTAGCAAATACAGTATAACTAACTTATCCCACACAACACACCACACATCCTCTCTTCATTCTTCTCAATCCATCTATTGTTGAAACCCTAACCGAAACCTCCAGATTCGACTGTCTACTAGGGTTTTTTTCGCTCATTCACGGAATTAGCCATCCATCATTGACAATTACAATATGTTTACCACTTCGCAACAACATGTAATAGATAACGGAAATGACGATGGTTCTCTTTGCATGCTTTCCTTTTTCCTCTTTCTTCCATTGTGCCTACTCAAAAAACAAGAATTTTGAATTTCTTTTTTCATTAGGGATTTTAATCATTCTTGTTCTGTCTAGATGAAGAGCAAATCCGTGATAGATGATGTCTATAATTGTTGCTTCTCTAGTTGAGTGAAGGGCATCTAGAAGATGCTAGAAAAAATGGTAGTTTTTGTATGGAAATACCCCTGATTTTGAAAAAACATTACAGAAATACAACACTAAAAAAAATTCCAAATATATATGACAAAGGCACCTTTGACCAATCGAAAGAGGGGGCATGTGGGACGTGTGTCCTCTTTAAAAACAAAAGGAGCATGTGTCCCACATACGCCCTCTTCAACTCCTTCTCCCATGCCTAGTAGACCAAAATCAAATAACTTGTCACTACCATATTTACTTAAACTATAAACTCAAAACACAACTAACACTCATAAAATTTAACAAGAGACATGGAAAAGAGAACATGAATTCGACAAAATGTGATGAATTCAAAAATATCCTATGAGATAAAATCTTACGAATCTGATTAATATCTATCATAATGGGAAATGTTGGATACTCTGCATACAAATTTAAAAAAAAAAATCCCAAATTCTTCCTCAATTTTCCAATTTTAAACAAACCTAGAATTCAAAAAGGAAAAAAAAAGTATGGTTTGTGATTTTTTGCCTTACTTAATTCAATTGGGGTTTCATTCTTAGTTCAAGGTGGTGCATTGTGTTGCTTTTACTGTTGTTTGAAAAGGATAGAGGGTGGTTGAATCTAGAACGAAAGTTGAGGGAAGAAGAAGGAAGTGAGAGAGTGGATCAAGGATGGGAAGAAAAGGAAAAAGAGAAGAAGAAGTAGCATGTAGTGGAGAGAGAAGGGGCATTAAGAAAGCTACTGTGGATGCCATTGGAGTGAAAAATGGAATAAAAAAAAAGGAGAAGAGAGAGTGAGAATATGCGTGTGCATGTGAAGTAGACAAAGACTGTGTACATGTCACATGCACCCTCTTTACATGTGAAGTAGATAAAGACTGTGTACATGTCACATGCACCCTCTTTACAAAATGAAGAGGGCATATGTGGTGGACATGCCCGTGGATGCCACCTATGCCTTTGACGCATATATTCTGAATACTTTTTTGGTACTGTATTTTTGTATTCATTTTTAAAAACAGGTGTATTTCAATTTAAAAGCCACAAAATGTTCAAATGAATTTTCACATGCTCAAAAGGTTAGTTAGTGAATGCCTTATTCTTCATAAGCTAGTTTTTGTATATATTAATGATTATTGAATACTCTTTGCCGGTTATAGGGCATATATTGTATATAATTTGTACTCTAATCAATTGGATTCCCTTTTGCATTTCGAATCCCCCTTTATCCTATTAAAACATGTATTTGCAAGTGCCAAAAATTTAAAAAAAAAAAAACATAGAAGCTTGTTTTTATACTTATGAAAGGCCCATTACATTTCAGTGTATTTTGTTTGGTAGAATAGCAACAGATTGGAATTGGAGAACCAACCCATTTTTTTTAACAATATTCTCTATGTACGAAGGATTACCTTTCTCCTGATTCGTCAACGCACTTAATTGCATGGTATGCCACCAAGTCAGCTTCATCAACACACAATTTAGAAAAGAGAGAAAAAAAAAAAGATATTCTTAAATGGGAAAAGGGGAGTAAGAGAAATTGAAAGATATTTCATTCGATTTATATATCTATCTCGTAAGTTCGATGTCTATAGAGGAGCACCAGTTGACATTGCTTACAACCAATGTTCTCTTGGGATTAATTATCTTCTTGCTTTTGTGTCTAATTAGGATTACAAGTTTAGCTGATAGAATAAAATTGATTTTTGTAAAGGTTTAAATGGATTAGACATTCCTAGATCACCATTCTTAGTGTGAAAGGAATGATTTCATTCACCCCACTTAGGGTGCCTTCCACATTGTCATTTCCATTTTGTTTTCAATCCATTGAGTCTTAAACATAGCTGGTTTTTAAGGGAGGTTTTTGACATGCAACTCCTTTTTTTTTGGTATATTTTTTGTTGATTTTGACATGCAACTCTATCACAATCTTACATTCTCTTGGCTTGCATTATGATTCCATAAGATCCTTCTATTGGATTTCTATTTTATCTTGTTGAAGCACCATTTTGTTCTTGAATATGAATGTTGTTTGTATGTTGACTATACCAAATTCACAAAGGACAAGAGCTAGAAAGAGATTTATTTTTGTAACCTTAATGTTGACTCTTACCAATTAGTCATGATGGTATGCCTCTACTGGCCATGAGGCATTGATGTACAATTTGTTGTTGTTGTTGTTTTTATTTATTTTTAATGAAGTGTGTTACATTTGTGGTAAGTAAATTTATAGAGTACAAGTTAGGGCACGAGGGTGGGGGGGGGGGGGGGTGGGTGGGGGGAAGAGCGGAGGGTGTGGGAGGCGATTAACCTAACTAATCCCATAGGAAGCTTGTGTAACATCTTTAACTTTTAGGAAAATCTAGCTCTTAGATGAGCTAGGACACAAATCAAAGGAATGGCTTTTATTTTTTAGTAGAATTGGAAAAGGTTAGGATAGAGGTTTTCTAAACCTTAGGCATAGGTTAAAATCCTATTGGACATAGCATAATTTTATCTGTTTTTTGAATAGTTTGGCACAATAATGTTTGTGGAAAAAAAAAAAGGAAAAGCTCTACTCTTTCATGCTATTTGGTGTAATGTTTCAGAAAAGGTAAGCTTCTCTTATAAAAAGTAGGTTGTTCTTTTGAATGTTATTTTTTTTTTTTTTTATTTTATTTTTTCAAATTATCACCAATCAATGGTTCAAAGGAAAAGGAAAAATGGAATAATTGATGTAATTTGGTGAAGAGGCATTATTTAAATAGCTTAGATTGAAGAGATACATCTCTTGAAAAAACTTTGGAAATTATACATTGTGATTTTTTTTAAATAAAACCACTAATTTACTTTTACCAAGATGCATTATTTTAAACAATTTAAATTGAAGTTTTAAGGAATGTAATTAATGTGTATTATTTAGGTTGGACTATAGATTAAGCGCAAATTCATAAAATTATGCTTTTGTATATGAATTAATGTATTTCTAATACATATTTCTCAATGTGTTTATATACATGATATGAATTAATGTTTTTCTATTATTAATTCCATAATGCGTCTATATATCTATATATATATCTATCCATGAATAAATTATCCAAAAGTTATTTTCTCCTTATTTACATTTGTTTTACAAAAAGATATGGAAATTATATATCATAATAGATTATTTCAAGTATAATCATCTTAAATTCCAACATGAGAACCATAGACATGACACAAAGCTACTCAATCAATTTCATTGATGTTTTGAACCAGTTAAAAGAAATTCATGCATACTCTACAAAATGCCATAGGCCAAAACAAATTCCTTATTGCCAAACTCCTAGAAATCCCAAACATCCCCTAGGTCCACCATTTGTTCGGCCAAATATCTAATCCAACTTTCTTTTTGTACAACAATCTCATTCAAGCTTATGCTTCCCAAAATCAACCTTCTCAATGTTTTAAACTATATTCCTTTATGTGTTTTAATGCTTACCTTCTTCCCAACGAAGTCATCTTCACCTTCCTATTCCTTGCCTGCATCTTTGCTTCTTCTTTTCTTTCCACTCCTTCCCTTGGTACTATGCTCCATACTGATTTCCACAAATCAGGCTTTGATGCTAATGTATTTTCAATGACTACATTGACTGATAAGTATAGTAAACTAGGTAGGATACGTCTAGCATAGAAAGTGTTTGATGAGGTTGTTTTGAGAGCTGTGCCTACTTGGAATTCACTTATTGCTAGGTATGCGTGGTGTGGTGATATGGAGAGAGCTTTGGAATTGTTTGAGAGAATGCCGAGCAGGAGTGTGGTCTCATGGACTACTGTGGTATTGTGTTATACATAGAATGGACAGTGCATGGAAGCATTGGCAATGTTTTTTTATGATGGAGGAGGAAGGAATCAAACCTAATAATGTAACTATGGTAATTGTGCTCTTAGCATGTACTAATCTTAGTAATTTAGAGGTGGGGTAGAGGATTGAAGAGTATGTGAGAAATAATTATATTTTTAGGAGTTCATTTGTAAGTAATGTTGTCCTAGAATTGTATGCTAGGTGTGGTAAAATTTATAGAGCTTAGTAGATCTTCAAGGAGGTAAGGAGCATGAGGGACTTATCCTTATGGAATACTATGATGATGGGGCCTTGCGCAGGAGATGTAGTGAAGTTTTTGAGCTTTATGATCATACGTTGGTAGCAAAAATCTTCAATTTACATTATATATATGTATATGTATGTATACACACATTCCTTTCATTCTGATGTTATCTGCTTACAATATGCTCGGACATTATGAGATTCCATGTATGTTAATTTTGCATATTTTTGATATCAGAGTGATGGAATTGATCTAAGTGATGTAAAATTTGTTGCACTTCTCTTAGCATGTACTCATAGAGATTTGGTTAGTCTTGGTAAAAAACGCTTCAAGTCAGTGGAAATCAAACATTGTCTCTCTCTTAACTAGAACACTATGGTTGCATGGTAGATCTTCTTAGCCATGTTGGAAAGTTGTAGGAAGCTCATAGTCTCATATGTTATATGCCCACGAAACCTATTCTTTGATATGGGGCTCCCTTTTAAGAGATGGCAATTTTCATGGAAATGTTGAGTTTGCTGAAAAAGCTATCAATTCTGTTATTGAGCTCAAGCATAGGAATCTAGGAAATTATGTGATCCTCTCCAATATCAATGCATCTACAGATTGATGGAATGAAGTTGCTAAGCTACGAAAGTCAATGAGGACAACTTAGATGACAAAAACAACTAGATATAGTTTCATTGAAGAGGAAGGGAAAATGCATAAGTTCCTTGTTGAAGATAGATCACATATGAGATATGATGAAATTTATGTGGTGTTGGATGAAATATACATCATGATGAAGCTGCAAAAGAAAGCAAGTAATTGGGAAGATGGACTTCATGATTTTGAACCCTTTCTTCATTGAGAGCTTTTGGTTTTGCACTTGAAGGTTTCTCATCAAATTTGCTCATCTTTGCTCTTGATATATCATCTCATCGATAGCTAGTTCTCCAATTAAATCTAGTTCAATAGTTAAAGGTGTCTCTTGTTACCTCCATGTGACATGCATAAACCTAAGTGATTAAGCTATTATAATATGCCCCCTTACAAATTGTTATATAACTTTGTTGGGCACTTCGAAATTGAAAGGAAAGATTTGTTATGGTGGCAATGTATATGCCTTTGGAAAATTTCTAAGCATTTTAAGACATCTGCCTCCAAAATTATCACTCTTTAACCTTAGAGATGGCATCTAGTCAATTAAGAATGAAAATTCCTTGTGCTTACCGAACCATGACTTGTCAAACTGTGAAGTCTAATTGGTTACTTTCAAATATGTGATTTGAAAAATCTAGACCAATTGCCTATTATTAGAAGTGTAGATGAAGTTGTATGTCTCAATAGTCAAATTCAAAAAAGTTTCATCTTTTTCCAGTAACCAAGCTTGTAAGCCCCTAGATTTTTCAATACTCTTAAAAAAACCTTAGAGCTAACACTGATATCGAATACCTAAAATTGACCCAAGTTAAAATCGAATTCTAGAAACCTTAAACGGGATTGAATAAAGAATCCATAAGCCTAGGAATTTAGATGATTTAAACAAATCTCAAAACCTTAGAGGTAAGTAAGTTAACAAAAATGTAGCATCGTCAAAACAATTTCATATAGTGCAACTTGACTGATCCAATTTAACCTTAGACTCTGGAAACCTTAGAATTAATTAGAACTAATCACAAGTCTAGAAAAATTTAGACAATGTCATATAAGTTAGATAACCCTAATTACCTGATAAGTAACACATGAATAGAAAACCTTAAATACCAAACCCTAAGAAAATGAGTACCTTTGAAAACAAAACGAAAATCTGATTATCGTTCCACTCGGGAACCCTATGCTAAACAATACGTCTATTAGAGCTCCAACACGCAAATCGAAGTAGTCTATCCAAATACTAGTTAATAATAAATAATATGAAATAATGTCCTACAATATAGTATTAATTTATCAAGTCAAAATTTCATTAGTTAAGCTAGACTATTTCCATACCTGATTGCTAGAATGTAAATAAAGATAACATCACCACATAACAATTAATGGTAAAATTTTTAAACACCTAGATTCTTCAGTAGTTTTATAAGAGAATCTTAGAGTCGAAACTACAATTGGAACCTTAAAGTCCATCTAGGTCAATGTTAAGTTCTAGAAAACCAAGGTCTGGCTAAACCACCTCTGAAACCTTAAGATATTAAAAACAGGATGAACCTAGATTATGATTAGAATATATGACATATACCCTAAAATGATTAGATTCGACAAAAACTTATTTGTTTTGAATCTGAACGGGATCATTTTTCCAATCAGGACATTGACACGGAAATGAGACAAAATATTCCGATAAATAATTTATACTAGAATAATATAAAGGTATCTATAAAATATTTGATAAAATTTTATCGGCACATAAAATCGCTATTTATAGCTTATATATGCATATTTTTATATCTATCAGTAATGTATTTGTCTTATTTACTTTTCATTTATCATTTATTACTATTCACCTCAATTTACTTTTTCTCACACCTACTTTTACGCCTTATATAACCTATCTTTTACATTTCCTTTTTCTATACAACTTTTACTATACTTTATTACTTTGCTTTTCTTTTATTTTTTTAATCAAATTTATTAAAATTTTCTCTCCTCTCTCATGCTTGGCAGACCACCCGACCTCTCTCTCCCTCGTATTTATTTTCTTTTTCATTTTCTTTTCCTTCTTTAATTTCCACTTTTTCTTCTATAAATGATTATCGCCTCTCTCACTTTTTCCACACTTTTCTTTTAACATTACCAAACTCTTGCAAATTTTTCTCTCAAACTCCCTCCTTTTCTTTTCCTTCTCACAATTGTTGCCACCTCTCTCTGTAAACCCCTAGATTTCACGATGATTCTCGAGTTCAAACCTTAAAAGGAAGTCAACGGAAACCTAGTCAATAAATACCTATGCCAAAACTCTAGAGTTTAGATCCGACAATCCTACGCTCTCAAACTATAGACAATGAAATTAAGTTAATAGCTTATAATAGTTCGTAATAATATAGGGAAGTATAAAAATATCAAATTCGCCTATTTCTAATATCTTTGGATCCAAACAGGATCAGTTTTCAAAAATCGTGCCCGGGAATACTAGACGATAAAAATATTCTGTTTATCCATTAAACTCATAATAATATAAGAAATCCAAAAATATCAGTTTTGCAATTTTCCGGTAGCTAAAAATTACAGATATCGCATTTATACGCATATTTTCCTTACTACCGGTAACATATTAGTCTTGTTTACTATTCAATATACTTCTCTACTATTCATTACTATTCACCTATCTCTATTTTTTCTTGCTACCTATTCTTTCTACCTATATACTTATTATCTCTAATCAAATCATATATTACATATTAATTATTTTCTTACAAAAATACAAACAAAATCAACACAATCCCTCTCTCCTCCCCTCTAAAATCGGCACTACACCCCCCTCTCTCTTACTATCTATTTTTCTTTTTCAATTTATTTTATTACATCAAATTTCCCTCAATCTTCAACTATAAATACCCCCATCCCTCTACTTCTTTCACATATTCATTTCATATAACAAAACTCTCTCAAAATCACTCTACAAAACTCTTTCCAAACTTTCTCTCTACCAAAACTCTCTTAAACTAATTCTTCACAAAAATCCTCTTCAATACACAAACGATCTATCACATTTACCAACCACATAATACCCCATTCATCTACTACATTCACACCACATAAATATTTTAGGTAAACTTCTTCCAACCATTTAGTTTACCCATATCATGTAATTTAGCATGATCATGGTGTTATTTTGAAACTCATATGAGTAGTAAAAACAACAATATGTTCATGTTTTGTTCTTGCACATGCCAAGAAATTCCGATTTTACTATTTTGTTATTATGATTATATATGTCATTATTATTGTTAATATTATTATTATTATCATGTTTCTAATCTAACTCTATTCTTATTAAGTATATATATCTATATATTCCTTAGAGCCTAAATGTTCACTAACTTTTACTAACATGCTTCTATTACTCTTATTATTACCTTTTCTTTTTCTTTTGGGACTAAGTCCTGGGATGCCTTAATGAAGCTAAGGCCCTCAATACTTGATCGGGTTGCCTTGATGAAGCTAAGGCTCCTAATGTTGACCGGGATACCTTGATGAAGCTCAGGTTCCCAATAATTGATATGTTATCATGCTTATTATTAATTTTCTTTCATCATTTTTCATATTATGTGCTCATGTACATGCATCAACATAATGATCTTGTCTCAACAAAAAAAATTCAAAGTAGACTTTTCTTTAGTAATGGAAAATGAAACTAAACTCTTTTAATATATAACCTTACCTCTAAATCAAGATTTTGTTACCAAACACATAGGAAAATTATTTTTTCAACTTCTTTTTAAACTCACCAAGATTTTTCTTAAATAACAATAAAGATGATTTCATAAAAGAAATTATCAAACAAAATGAACATTTTCTTTTATAGTAAACCACATAAAGTTTACCAGGCTATACGTAAAGGAGATTATGAGACTACATGGAGTTCCAGCAGGAATTGTATCGGATCGAGACCCCCGATTCGTGTCAAAATTCTGGATGAGTCTTCAGAAGTGTATGGGAACTAAGATACATTTCAGTACAGCTTATCATCCACAAACTGATGGACAATCAGAGCGAACTATCCAGACCTTAGAAGACATGTTGAGAGCTTGTGTTATGGAATTCAAAGGAAGCTGGGAAGCACATCTACCTTTGGTAGAGTTTCCTTACACCAACAGCTATCATTCAATAATTAAGATGCCACCGTACGAAGCTTTGTATGGAAGAAGATGTAGATCACCTCTATTTTGGGATGATGTGGAAAAGTTAACAATTGGACCAGATCTCATCCAAGACGCCTAAGATAAAGTCAGGATTATTCAGCAAAGGTTGAAAGAAGCCCAAGATAGATAGAAAAGTTGGGCAGATAAAAAACGGCGAATCCTTGAGTTTGACTTTAGTGATCATGTGTATCTAAAAGTGAATCCGATAAAGAGTATTCATCATGTACGGGCTCGAGGAAAACTAAGCCCAAGGTATATCGAACCTTTCGAAATCCTCGAACGAGTAGGAGATTTGGCTTATTGCTTGGCGTTACCACCAAACCTGTTGAGAGTACATAGTTTCTTCCATGTCTCAATATTAAGAAAGCACATCCCCGACCCTAATCGGATTGTGGAACTTGAACCAGTCAGGCTAAAAGAGAACTTGACTTATGAGGAGCACCCAGTTCAAATTCTAGATCAAAAGGTTCAAAAGCTGAGGAACAAGGAAATCTGATATGTCAAGGTGTTATGGAGGAATCATTCGTAAGAAGAGGCTACTTAGGAAGCCGAGGATGAGATCCGAAAGAAAATCCAAATCTCTTTGAAGATTCAGGTACGAATTTTAAGTTTTGAGGACAAAACTTTCTTTAAGGGGGGTAGGTTGTAAATCCCCTAAATTTTTGGATTCGAATTATAGTTTAAAACCTAATCGGAAGTCTATCGGATTTCTAGAGTCAACCAAACCCTAGTTTACCATAACCGCTTAAGTCCGGCATTGTCGTTTTCTCAAGCCCTAGAAAACGAAGTTGGAAAAATTAGCTATAATAGTTCGTAATAGCTATAGGTTTTATAAAAATATCAATTTTTCAAAATTCGAGTGTCCTTTGAACCCGATCAGACACGACTCTTGAAAAACGTGTCCGGGAACTCGGAATAGGAAAAATATTCCGAATATACCGTTAGACTCGTAAAAATATAAGATTTCTAAAAATATCAATTTCGTAATTTTTTGGTAGCTAAAACTATCAGATATCGCTTTTATACGCATATTTTCTTACTACCGGCATTAAATTGTCATGTCTACTTTTACATTACACTATTTTCTACTATTCTATACTATTCACCTATCTACTTTTTCTTATAACCTACTCTTACAAACCATACACCTATTTCTTATACATTTTCATTTCCAATACAACTTCACATCTTTCATTTCTTACTTTTAATTAACAAAATAACAAAAAAAATAAATTTTTGTCTTCCCCAACACATCAAAAATGGCTCCGGCCACACCCCCCCATGCATCAATTTGTTTTATTTTATTTATTTATTTAATTAACACAAATTATCTCCCACATTTTCCTATAAATACCTCCTCATATCTTTACTTCTTTCACACCACTTCTTCTCTAAAGTTACTATACCAAAATCTCTCTCAAATTCTCTCAAAAATCCTCTCCAAGAAGTCTTCCAAGAAGCTTTCTTTAGTTTCTTCTTTAGGTAAACTTTCTTCAAGAAAATCCTCCAAGCTTTCTTTATGTTCATCTACTTAGTATGAACTTAATGTGTGTTTTCTAAAACCATGAAGGTTAAGAAAGCAACAATAGGTTCATACTTTGTTTTTGTTCATCATCACAAATTCCTTTATGTTCCTTATGTTTCCTTTTTGTCTATTACTATCTAAATATACCTATATAGCTATATATACTATTTAGAGCATATAAGCTCATTATCTTGCAATTTATTTATCTTTCATGCAATTTATTTACTTCATTGCAATTTATTTATTTCAAGTTGTTTTTAAGACTAGTCATTCTAGTCTTAGACTTGTCCTCATCAAGTCAAAATAATTTCTTTTCTTTTCTTTTCGGGACTAGTCTTTCTTAGTCCCGGGGTACCTTGATGAAGCCAAGGTCCCAATACTTGATTTACTTTCTTATTTGCGTAATCTTTCAAGTTATTATGTTCCCTTATATTTCTATAATTTATAATTCATATTTATGCATGAACATAATGTTTTTGTCTCAATAAAAATAAATGGGGAAGTGTTATCATAAACTAAAGGTTCTTATTAAATAAAAGTAGGAAATAGATTTTCTAAAAACTCATGAGCATGCTTGGAAATGGTTTTTCTTACATAGACAAAAGGTTTTATGCAAACTTATCTTTCATCAAGAAATAGAAATTCTTTTGGAATCATTACAAGAAACAAAAATGTCATTCTATTACTTTTGAATCCAAGTTTAGAAAATAAAACCACACTTTAGGAAATTAAAGCAATCACAAGAGATTAAATTTAGAAAAAGAATATTCCTCTCGAATAACTCAAGATCTTTCAAAAATAAAATGAATATTGCAATAGAATCTCAAGTTCCAAGTCTTTTAAAACCTTACTTTTTATAAGTTGAGACAACTTCATTTACTTCATCCATTTGTTATGAGTCATTATATATATGTATACATCTTTCAAAAAGTTTACAAAGTACTTGAAATATTTATCTTTTCAAATGAGCTTTATTTACAAGAAGGAAAACAAGTCTTTACAAATTCGTGGCAAGTCTGGTCGCTGCTTTTTTGGAACCCAAACGACTTAGTTTTACGAAAATAAGCTTAGAAATGCGTAGATCTTTTCGAGTAGATAGAAAACGATATATTATACGCGAAATTTCGAGTTAAAATGAGCAAGTTATGGCCATTTTAAGTTGGAATTTCCTCTTATATGATTTTACCGCGATTTTAAAAAAAGTTTAGAATCTCCAAGAATAGAAGTTCATGAAATACTCATTTTTGGTATTCTTCTTCTTTAGATAATCTCGAGGAGGATTGTCCGTATCCTGAAGATTACTACGATTAAGTGGAAATCCCGAACGACTCATCCATTTCAAGAAAGATGTCATCATGGCTGAGTGAGTTTATTCCCCGTTATTTTTCTCATACTCTTGATTGTGCTTGTAAAATTAGTTGCACTAGAATTTAGGCAAAAAAATCAAAAGGAAGTGTATGATAATATGTTGAAAGAATACTAAGTACATCGAAACTCGATTTGTTTGCAATAAAGTTGTATATGCATTAATATCTTGGAGTGTTTGAAATTGGTTGATCACTTGAAAGAAGTTAAATGTAACTACTAGACCTTAATTAATAAATTATTCATGCATTTCATATGTTGAGTCACATTTCATTCACTACTATACAATTGATGGGACAAGTGTATAATAGTAGTGGTAGGCAGAACTGGTATATCATGTAAGTGGCGAGTAGGAGCCGTAAAAACTACAAAATTGGTGGCTAGTAGGAGCCTGTAATAACTACAAGTTTTTGATAGCGTATAGGAGCCGGTAAGATCTATAAAGTGCTTTTAAAAGTTATGGCTGTAATTAGCCTGAATACCCAACCCCGAATGAAAGGCGTAATTCATTCAACATATGATTTCCGGAAAGTCATATGTCTTGTATGCTCACGTGGCTGTTGCATTCCATATGTTTGAATAATAAACTTGGTTGATAATTTACTTTGAGTATGAATTTTGGGATTTACTCACTAAGCCCATAAGCTTACACCCTTATAGATATTTGTATTCTCAGGAGCACCTATTTTTGTGCCCGAAGCCTCCCCGTATCCGTGTAAGTTTTGTATATTGAAGCTTTTTGAGGAAATCTACTCGAAGACTTAGATTAGAATTCCTTTGAAATCTTTAATGTGGTATTTTGGATTATGTAAAGATTATCACGATCCTTAGGATTAGCGGGGGTATGCCCTAAGAAGTCATGTAATAGACCTTTGGATATTAATGATATAATATGTTTTATTTCTGGATTCTTGTATGTTCATTTTTACTTGCTTAAACTATGCTTCCCAAAAGCGTCTCCTATTACCATGCTAGACGCCTTACATGTAATACTAAGGCTTTCGCATGACTAAGGTAGTCATTCTTGAGCCTTGATATTATATGTGGCGGGCTGCCACGTTTAGGGTACCCTTCGGGGCGTGACAATCTGAAAAACCTAACCACCAAATGGAGGAGTAAATCTATTCAAACATATGGTTCTCGAAAAATCATACGTATTGTTTGCCCATGTGCTTGTGCATCTCATATGATTGCTTAAATAAACTTGTTTTGATGATTGGATGTCAAGTGTTTATTTGTGGAAATAAATCTCACTAAGCTAGTAGCTTATACCCTCTTATATATCTTTTGTAGTTCTCGTACATTTGATCGGAACCAATAGGTTATTTTACCCAGGTAACGCCTTCGAGCTAAGATCTTATAGATAGACATGCAAGCTAGAAGTAGATAAAGATTCCAAGAGAAGTTTCATAAGTGTAAATCGTTTTATGATAGACTCTTTAATAGACTTACTTAGCTTTAATAGGGGAATACCCCTTAATGTTGTAAAGGCTCCTTAATAGTTTTTATGAAACTTGGTTATATTGTTATGATTTATTTTATTAATTGCTATTGTGTATAATTGCTTAAACGACATGATCCAAAATTTGGTCTACTATGATAACGAAGATATGCTTTACACTCGATATCGAGACTTTCGAGATGACTAAGGTTGTCATACTTAGGCTTTAATATTGAGTGTGGCAGACTGTCGTATTTAGGTTACCCTTTGGGGCATGACATCCTCTCTCTTTTGTCTCTCCATTTTTTACCATATATCATTATGTGTAACATATGCATATGTTGTTCTTAAAAAGTTTCCAAAATAATTCTAAGGATGTTTCATGCTAGGAATGGAAACATGAAAGACAACATGCAATGTTTTATATTATGTTCATGTTATAATCATAATGTTCATATGTTTTTAACTAACTTCACTTCTATATGTTATTATGTATTAGTAGTATGTATATTTTTAGAGCCTAATTGCTCACTAATCTAACTCCTTTATTTAATATTAATTCTTATGCGTACATAATTTTTTTCATACTTTTATATAAGACTAGTTAACTTCTAGACTTTTCATTTTCAAGTCCGAAGGAGACTGGAGTAATTCAAGTCTCGGGGAGCCTTGGCATAAATCTAAGGCTCTCATGATTTCTTATTATTTATCTTGTATTTATTTATGAAACTAGAAATATTTCAAGTCTTGGGAAGTTTTGATAAAAATTTAAGATTTCCATATTTCATTTCTTTATTCTTGATTTATTTTATTTCACATGATAACTGGAATATTTCAAGTCCCAATGATCCGCTTGATATGTTTAATATTTTAAAACCAATTCTCCAGCAAGTATACTGGGTCGATCAAGTAATAAAGTGATGAATGAGTATCGATCCCACGAGGAAAGTTTAATTACTAAACATTATTAGTTCATTTCAATATTTAGGCCAAGAGAAATTAAATTCTTTATATAATTATTCACTATAATGTCTACACTATGCAATATCTAGTGTTTACTAATTCTACTCACACAAGTCTTAACAAGTCAGGTTAGTGGGATTGAGATAAAATCCGATTTTCTCCAATCATGTTGAACTCGGGTTATTAAAATTGTTAGAGTTCATGCATATCCATGTGAATCTACCAAGATTAACAATTCTAAAAACAAATTTGAAAACCTTTTTCTACCTAAAACACTCCTTAGCTTCCACGACTGAGCATTTTGATAGATTTAATATGTGCAACTAAGAGTTTCCCAAATCTGAGTTGACTAATTGTCCTAAATCAAGAGATAAAAGAATTCCTTCTTTAAAACTCATATTTAAAACAATGTTTGAACAGAAATGATAGACTCTACTAGGATTAAAACTCTCTTGCCATCGCATACTTGAATTTTTCATCCAAATATAAATTCAAACGAAATTAAAGTCTTTGCCAAGATACCCAATTTCATTCAAACTTGAATTCATCCGAATTTTAAGCTTTTAGTTTGAATTTAACAAGGATTTGCATCATTCTTACAACCCAATTACACTTGTTCAACAATCACTTCAGAAAATCAAGGATTTCACCATTTCCCACCATTCAAATTTAGCTAATTACCATTTCTACTCTATCTAACAAGATACTAATAACAACTATAATGATATTCATGATAAAATGTAAATAACAAAGCAAGTAAAGAAGAAATTACCAGTAATTCGAGAAAACAAACTGTACAAATTGTATTTAAGATCCTTGTAGCAAATTCTACTCAATCATACGAACAAATAGAACAAATTTGATGAAGATCCAAGTACATCTTGATTTTCTACCTCTATCTCTCTCTAAAACTACTGGGAGAAATTGAAAATGAAAAATAAAACGTATCCCCCTTCTCTCTCCTCAAAGCATGTAAAAATACATGCTTTTCGTGTAACTAATCGTGTAACTTCTGCATCCAACGCCGGCGACGTCAATCACAGTTAAGATTTTAAACTGATGGTTTTCAAAAACGCCGCCTTTGAACGCCGGCGCGTACTCCTCAATTTGCCGGCGTTGGCTTCAAAATTCAAGTAGTGTCCATCCTCAAACGCCGGCGGTGTTGGATTCTGTCACGCCCCAAAATAGGGCCTAGTAGTATCATCCTTAGTCATCATACCACGTGTGCACCCGTAATATGAGAACCGTCTTGCAAGTCAGATATTACAAGACTCTATCTTATAATTGTTACATGTAATGTAGTCATACCAATATATTATATAAATACTAAGGATTCCGATTTTCCTTAGTTTGCCAGAACCGCAGAGAATTGGTATCCCCTACCAAATAATGAAATTGAGATTAAACCATAAAAACAAGATCTTAATCAATTATACCATTTTATCTAATTTTTCCTTTGAGACCAATATAATCTATGAAACTATCTTCAGCAAGGTCTTTTGATGTAGCACTCTTCACTCATGCTTAACCCAATCCAGCTAACGTTATACCTGCACAAAAACTGTTGGAGGGTGAGCCAAACTACAACGCTCAGTGAGATAACCTGACCAAACCACTATCAAACAATGGAAATCAAGTTTACTTAGCAAGCATATGTAATGCCACAATCAAGCATATGAACAAATACAACCTGGCGAATCCGAGTCCAAAGCAGGATGAAGATTTACCCCTCTCATCAGGGTTGAAGGAACCAGTAGTACATAGTCTATCCAGAAGAAGCCAAGCATACAAGGAATCTACGATTTCTCGTATTAGAGTTATCACTTTTAATATGATAGCTTACCAACCATCCCCTGTACATACCTTTAGTAACTCCTAAGCATTAGTCATCCAAACAATACCATAAGCGGCGTCCTTCATTTACCACTTAGTTCTTATGGTACCAATAGAATCAAAGGTAACTTGCGTTGATCTAATAGCCTTTAGCCTAGGTCAACCAAGCATTATCAAAGTCCCGGATGGCCACACGTAATAGACTACTACGCTTTTAGAGATGCAAATATGCAATATATGCGATGCATGCCCATTTCATTTTATGGTACCAATAGTTTTTAGTCAGGTTCAGGGCGATAATACAATTACAGACAAACATCAACATGCTCCATACAATTGTCATCATACAAAGAAATTGTTAATTATAATAAGATGTTTTGGCAATCATACATACACCAAGCAGCATGCAATTTACCCAAACCCACATGTAATTCAGTTTGATATGTTATTATCAATGCCATTAACTACAATCACAAACAATATGATAAGGTCAAAGTCCCTCACCTGTGGTCCTCGCTAAATTATTGGAATATGCTACTGGAAATTCGAGAATTGATCTATTCTTCCTATGAAAACGAAATAATAGATATTTATTATTTAATTAATCTATTCTTCTATTAGTTCCGAAAATAAATATTTGAAATAACATATTCACCAGATTAGTTGTGGTATAACTTATACTATTATTTACACTAATTCTAAATTAGACATATTTTAGAAATTACGTACTCCTTTCCTTTTTATGGTCTTACTTACTATATTAATCTAAGCTGAGTTAATTGGAAACTAATCGCCTAATTCAATTACTAAATCTATTTTAATTAGTACCAAAAATCATATATTTTATTTATATAATATACTAATCTTAGTATTAGTGATACTCATAAAAGTAGTAGTAATACTAGTATCAAAGATAATGGTGATTATATTAGTTTAATATTACTACTAATAGTAACAACAATTTTAATTACAAAAAACAATTTAATAGTTTTAGTAACCAAAATCAATAATACTAATATTGGTAATATCAATAGGCTTAATAATGATTTTAATATTACTACTAACAACATTAATGATATTAGTAATAGATCAACAATATTCGTAATAAAGCAATAATATTGCTTAAGAAAATAAACTTTAATAATAAAATCAATATCAAAATATTTATTCATTTATTTATTTATTTATTTTATATATCATTTCATTAAAAACATAAGTAGTTTAAGTTATATTTCTATTATTTTTAGCTAAAACATAAATTATGGAATATTTATTATCATAATCATTAAATTAATTTATCAATTATTATTATTATTATTATTATTATTTGCAAAGGTACAGGGACATTTCGTCCCAGGTTTCTTCTTTTTTTTTTTTTAGTTATTTCATTATATTATATATATATTCTCGAGGAGAACTTCATCCAGGGGACGTATTTACGTCCCCTTAATTTTGGGGTCTTTATTTCATTTCATTTTTATTATATATATATTTATAAAATTTAATTATTAATTTTATAATAAAAATTCGTAATAAATAAAATATTAATTTTTAACACTTTTTACATTATTAAAACATATACTTATTTTCTATATCTTATTTAGCTTATACTAATAAAACTAATATCAAAATTAATTAAAAAAAATTAGTAATATTCTAGAATTAATAAATACAATAATATTAATTAATTTATCTAACCAAGATTAATAAAATCATATTTTCTATATTTTCAATAATGCTAAAGTATCTACTTATACATATACTTAAATGACTATATATTAATAAAAATAATTCCAAAAATTAAAATAATAATAATAATTTTCACTTTAGAAGTAAATAAATATATATTTTTAGTAAATTTTCAACCAACCAGAATTAATAAAATTATTTATTTATTATTATTATTTTTTTATTTTCTGCAAAATTCGTGTTACTATTCACATGAACAGTACCAGGGTACTATTCATCATCTTCAACCTTGGTTCAAATCCGATTTTGCATCATTTTACATGTCCAAATCCATTCTAATTCATTCCTAAGCATTTATACATGATATTTCTATACATATAACAACTAAAAACATCAAAACTCATCCTTAGTTCATGATTTTCGGATTAAATGGTGCAAATTAAAGTTTATGAATTCTTACCTTCTTGGAGCTATTTGGACGTGATTTGAAGCTTGTTTTGGGTTGTATTATGATCCTAATATCATTAGAAGTTAGTTTAGATCGAAGTTTTTAACTAATAACAAATTAAAGTGTGTTAACTTACCTTTGAATTTGTAGCCAAGAGTTCTTCGTATTATTTTTCCTTGGATTCGAACTTAGGTGTTTTGTTTGGTTTGATTTCTTTTTCCAGCTTGTTTTGGTTGCTATGGGAGAGTAGTTTTGTTCTGGAGGGTTTGGGAAATAATGAAGATTGTTTGTTGTCCATTATGAGCTTTGAATATGTATATATAGAAAAGAAAGAAGAGAAGTGGCGGCTGCATTTCCTCCGAATTTGATCTCATTTGGCTATTATTTCACTTCAATTAATGCTATATTGAGTTGTCATTATTTGGTTGATCTTTTAGGTTCATTTAGTTGACAAAAGGATGCATTATTGATCCCAAAAATCCGGCTCCTCTTCCTCGTAGCTTCCCCACTGAATTTGGTAGCCAATCATATATATATATATATATATATATATTAGTCGATAATTATTTTAGATTTAGGGTATATAAAATAAAAATATAAAGATAAGATAATGAATTTATAACTGTATAAGGAGGGAGTAAAAATATAATTTCGTGAAAAAAATCAATTTTGTGGGTTTAAGTGATACGTATATTAAATACTGATTTAGTAATATTTTTAGATGAGAAGTTCCATATTCGTGTTATTAAATATTCTAAACAATACAGTATACATAGATTTCTATTAAAGATTTGTATATATGTGTTTGAATTTTCGCTTTTTGTGGAGGATTTGTACGCTTCCAGAGAGAATTCCAAATATGAAAGCAAATTACGTAACGTAACAAAACCAAAACAAAGGCAAAAATGCAAGTTAGTTAGGATGTATAAAAATATAAAAATAAAAAGAAGATGATAAATTTATAACTAATAAATATGTAAGGAGTGAGAAAAAATATAAATTTATGAAAAAATTAATTTTACGGGTTTAAGTAATACGTATATTAAATACTGATTCGGTAATATTTTTAGATGAAAATTTCCATATCTCCTTATTAAATATTATGAATACTATGACATACATAGAATTTCTATTAAAGATATCTATATATGTGTTTGAATTTTCGCTTTTTCTTAGATCTTAATCGCGTCCAGAGAAGTTGAGTTTCAAAACAACTCATACGTAATACGAAACTAAACTAAAACAAAGGAAAAAATGCAATTCAGTTAGAATATATGGAACATAAAAAAAAAAGAAAGTGATATATTTATAACCAATAAATATGTAAAGTGAGAAAAATATAAATTATCGAAAAAATTTAATTTTATGGATCTAAATGACACGTATGATAAATACCGATTTGATAATAATTTTGGATAAAAATTTACATATTAACGATATCAAATATTCTAAATACGGTAGTATATATAGAATCTTTAGTTTAATACTTTTACTTCTCTGTTTTTATACCTGCTATCATAAATTATATTTTATTTAAAAGTTTCGTTTCGTGGTATTTTGATAAATTAATAATTATATTGTCCTTAATTCGACTTTATTATAAATCTTTAAGTTTTGAAATTACATATGAAATCATTTCTATTTATAAAGTTATTCTAGACTTTTTATTAGATTAGAAATTTAATTTTAATTTTATATTTGTTACTCAGTTCTTTTTACTAATTCTAAATTACTGGTTTATATCAGACTTTTAGTTTTTATAGACTCAGAATTATTTAATTTGAATGTTTTAATATATATATATATATATTTTACATTAAAACTTAAGTTTGTAAATATTAAATAGTTTTCTTTATTTTTTTTATTATGAACTTTTAAGGTCTTACTGATAAAGATTATAATTTGTTAATACTTAAAAATTTAAATCGCGAAAAATTTGGAGTGATTTTTGCTACTCGTTTTAACCATTCTTTTAAAAAATTTATATTATATTTTAGTATTTATTAAAACTAGATTATGAGAAATTAGGGGGATTACAGATTCAGCGTTAAATACTTAGGCTCTGTGATGATTCAATGCACCTTGTAACGCCGGCGTCGTTGCCTTCTAATTTGCCGGCGTATGCTTTGATCTCCTTCAACGCCGGCTTCGTTTGGCCAAATTCACGGTGTTTGTGTGTTTCACTGCCAATTCACACATTCTTCATGTTTCCTTGTGCTACTTTCCATTTTCATTCCTGACCTGATTCCGAACAAATGACACGAAACTAAATATTAATTCCTTTGCTTTTATACTGATTAACACAAATAAGTATCAATTATAGATGAAAATTATATCAATTTTGAGTTTATCACCCAGGAGTTGATAACAAGCTAAGACCCATACTTTTATTTTAATATCATTATGTTTTTGGTTATCTATTTCTGATTTTTATACTATTAGTATAATTCAATGCTATTAAGTTTATTTATTTATTTATTTTAAGTTCATGTACTTATATGGTCATAGATGATATTGTTATTATGCTAAATAGATTTTTCCAAAACTATGGATGTCGATAATATTTTATTATGCAAAATATTTTCCAAACCCTTATCCTTAATATTTGGAAAATCCTTTCATTATGAATAAAAAATTAGAAAGGAAACTCAACTATGTTTTTTAAATAAATCTTTCCAAAATATGAATGTTGACAATTTTATTATATAAATTTTCTATAAATCTTATTTAAAATACATGTGTAAATCGTTTTATAAAAAATATAAAAATTTAGAATAAGTCATCTATTTAATTTTTTTTTTTTTATATGCCAAAACTTAAAACATTTTAAAGATACTACGACTTAGAATATTTTTTCTCCACAAATACATAAAGATTCATGTTTGAAAAATAATTAGTTGAAAGAAGTTTATTATGAAAGTGAAATAATCATGGATTAAAAATAAACACAAGATATGATTTTTAGTTAATTTTCACATGTACAAAAAAAATCTAAGCATTGAAATTTGTTTAAAAACCCAAAGGTAAATTTTTCCTTAAGCTTAACTTTTTCAACCTTCCATAAAAGATTGTTTTACAAAATTTCTATTTTGGGGCAACATCACTAGGATCATGCATGTAATATGAGTTATTATCACTACTATATGATTTCTAAATGTAGATATATTATACTTGTCCTAAGAAGTCCAAACGAAGTAAAATTTTGAAAATATAAAAGAAATAAGGTCTGGAATGGTTAGGATGCATTTTGTATTGTCCTATTCTAAAACCTTAATGGAGATAAATGTTAAAAATAACCTTATAAATGGATAGAGCATTCGAATTAGATAAACACGACTACTCATATGCAAAATTCCAAGTTAAATGAGCAAGTTATGACCGTTTTAAGTTGAAACTTCCGTAACTAGGAAAAGTGACGTGAATGAAATAAATAAAGTTAGAAAATTAAGTAAAGACAATGAAGTACTCATTCTGATATTTCTTTTATTTGTGTGATGACAAGTACGATGAACCTTTTCTTGATGTCTACTTTGATTAAAGTATTTTAAGAAATAGACGAATGGGTTTTTTCTCTTAAATTTGTTACCTTATTTGTGCTTGTAAAGTAGCTGTACTAGCGTATTAGAAAAAGATAAAAATGGATATGTATTGAGGGATATCGAAGGATAAGCATATTTTTTTGCTTGTGTGATTAAGTGAATATTAAGTGTATTGTACCTAGAACGTTTGTTTAATTGTGTTTATTCATTTATATGCTTGATTACTATGTGTATTTAAATTGATTGATAACTCTTAATAAATCTTAATATGGGATGGTGTTAACAACAGAAACGGTCATGCATAGTACTTGTTGAGTCACATTTCCAAAGGCTACTACTCTTATGTGTAGAGTTGGATGGGTTGTAATCGTGGTGAGACACGGGCCTTGCTCCTTCCTAAGGAATCCACATTGCTCGAGGAATACAACTTTAGTTCCTGAGCCATGCCAAGTGAATGCTATGAGCAAGTGTATGGGGACTAGCAGTAGAAGATTGTAAAGACCTTCATAAACAATTCTCTAACCTTTGATATGGAGGGCATTAAATCCATTCTATGTATAATTTCCAGATAACTATACATATTTGTGATTTTTATAAATTGTTGCATAAGCATAACATATTCTTTAACTAACAAACTTGTTTAATTATTTATGTCGGTGTGAGTGATGGGGAAATATCTTACTAAGCATGTTGTAGGCTTAAACCCTTACAAATCTTGTTTGAAACAGTTATACTTGAGACTTTACTTGAGGAATAAGATTACAAGGAAATGACTAGGGGATTTTGGAACTTTAATGAAAAATCTGAAAACTTAAGATGAAGTTTATCTTAGAAATCTTTTACGTTAAATATTTCTATTTTGGAGATTATTATGATCAATTGTACCATTTGAACTATTTATAGTCATTAGCTGGGGTATGCCTCTAAGAAGTGTAATATACCTTATTCAAGTTTAATGATATATAGTTTTATTGCTTTGCTATTTAATTATTACCATCATAAATTGCGCTATTCTAATACATTCCCTTTATTATGAAGAACGCCTTGTGCATACTATCAAAGCATTTACATACATAAGGTAGTCATTCATAGGCTTTAATATTGTACGACAAACTACCACATTTAGGGTACTCCTTAGGACGTGACAAAACTTATGTTAAAATTGATGAATGGTGTTTATTTCAATGATTGAAAGTATCCTCCCATAATTATTTGTCATGATCTTTGAGGATAATAAGTTACTAACATACATTATTTTAAGCATGTCAGTCTGATGAAATTACCATCTCAAGGTAGCTTTATTATTTGCATATGTCATGACATTTGAGCATATGGAAGAAATCTGGAAGCTTAAATGAAACTGACAATTAGAGCTGGACATGCAGACCGTGGCCCATAGGCTGGCTCGTTTACCTACTAAAAAAGCAGACTACGATAATTTTTTTGGCCAGTTAAATGCGAGACAAATTGACCAGACTTGTTTAGCTCATGGCTAAAGCAAGCTGGCTCATGGGCCAAGATTTAAAAAAAAAAAGAAAAAAAGAAAAAAATTTTAAGAATAAAAATAATATAATAACATATTAGTGATTATTTATAAATATTATGGAAGAAAATAGATTAATACAAATCACAAGTATTATAAATTTTTTAATTATTATTTATTGACTTAAATGTAATATAATATCTAGTAAACCATTTTAAAACTTGTTTTTATATATAAGTAATCAAAATAGTGACAAAATTAATCCTTAATATATATAAAACCCTAAAATATGTAAATATTCTAATTTTTACATAAATTAACATAAAAATAACAAAAATAAAAGAATAAAAAATTTTCATTTGACCCTCAGGCCAAAGTGGATTAGGCCCAAGCCCAAGCCTATAAATTTTGGCCTGTTTTGCCCATCAGCCCCGTTTGCCCACCTCTACTGATGATGCATCTTATATTTGAGGGTTGCTGAAAGAATTTAGAAGTGATCATAAAGCCCTTGCAATCATATTATGTAGTTTTCCTTTATTGAAGTACAAAAGGCTGTACTCTTAGTTTATTATCTTTTAGAAGTTAGATTTGATTATAGGCCTTGCCAGCATAGATTGTTAATAAAAGGATAAAAAATATGCTATTATAAGAATTGTAATGTACCAGCTGATGCAGATGGTGTTGGCATGAAGGACTCTTAGAAATTAGGAGTTTATGGCTGTTCAATGAATCATTAATTAGGAGTTTATGGTTGTATTATAGGTCAATAAATAACTTTGAAAAGAAAATCAATCTTCATTATAGCAAATTTGTATACCAAAAATAGGAGAGCTTAATTATGTATAAACACCCATATATGTAGAAAAGAAAAGATACATAAAAAAACCTAGAATATTCTTTCTTATTAAAAACATGGTATCAGAGCAAGTTTTCGATTCCCATCCTCCTCTATATAGACAACACTGAAGCAAATAACATCCTACAACACCGATATGGCTGGTGAAGATTTGCAGTCACCAGAAACCTTTGAAATCCCTTCATCTATCTTGTTAGAACTCACTACCAGAATGATAGAAATCCTATCTAAGTATTCTGGTACATCCTTAATAATGGACACAGTCGTTGCTCCAATAGGAATTAAATTGGATGGGACCAACTATGGATTGTGGTCTCAAGTGGTGGAGATGTACATCTCTGGCAAAGACAAATTGGGTCATATCAATGGTGATTTGCCCTAACCCGCAACGATAGATCCAACCTTCCAAAAATGGCATACTGATGATGCCATAGTAAAAGGATGGCTCATTAACTCCATGGACCCATCATTGATTGGGAATTTCATCATATTTCCTACGACAAAAATGGTATGGGATGCCATAGCAACAACTTATTTTGATGAGAGTGATGTCTCCTAAGTGTATGACGTTCGACACAAAGTTTCACGGCTAATGCAAGCAGGTGGTTGATTGGAAAAATATTACAATAGTCTATAAGGATTATGGAGAGAGATTGACTTTCGAAGGCCAAATCCCATGCAATGCCAAGCTGATATTCAACGTTATAAAAACATGTTGCCTGAAGATTGAGTTTACATATTCTTGGATGGCCTGGATGACCGACTAGACAACATTCGTAGAGATATTCTGCAGATGCTACCATTCCTCACAATGGAACAGGCTTATACCCATGTTTGACGAGAAGCGGTGTGATAAACAATCATGATAGGAACTTCGATTGAAGAATCATCAGGTTCCGTGTTTACATCATAGAGTTTGAAGACTATAACTCCTTCAACAACTTCCTCTCATCATGGAAAATCAAATTCCTCTTCTAAAAAGAATGCATCCGATGAACTAAAATGCTCTCATTGCGGAGAAACTAAACATAGCCAAGAGACTTGTTTTAAAATCCATGGGTATCTTGAATGGTGGCATAAATTACAGTCAAAGAAAAAGTGCAATGTTGAAGGAACCAATGACACAGGAAAGAATGAACAGATGACTAGAAGTCAAGGTTCAGTTGTCATCAGTGATATGACTCTTTCCTTAATTCCAGCTCAAGGTCACAATGTCATCACCACTAAAATTTATGAACCAGTCACATGTATGAATCTACATGAATTTAAAATAGACAATGCTCATGGCCAATGGATTCTTGACTCAGAAGCCTCTGGCCATATGACCTATGACGAAAATGATATCTCTCAAAGATCCAAGCCTAGAAGAACCAACATTACAAATAACAGAGGCTGGTACAGTAATAGTGGCACCTAATATGCCATTATCCAATACTCTTCTTGGTCCATCTCTTTCTCACAAATTATTGTCTGTGAGTCAACTTACCAAAGATTTGAATTGTGTTGCAATTATTTATCCTAATCTTTTCCTTCTTCAGGATATTCTAACAAAGGAGATTATTGGACGTGGTATTGAGAAGGGGGGACTATACCATTTGATGGATGTAAAGATCGGTAAAGCATGTCATACCGCTCATCAGAATATGTCCGAGGAGGAGTAAGTTTGGCTTTGGCATCGTTGGTTAGGTCATCCGTCATTTGGATATTTGAAAAATGTTCTTCCAGATTTATTTTTAGATATAGCAATTTCTCAATTTAAATACGAAACCTTTATTTTTGCGAAAAGCCATAGGACCACTTATCCTTTGAGTTTTAATAAAAGTACTACTCCTTTTTCCTTAATCCATACGGATGTGTGGGGACCATCCTCGAAACCTAATATGCATGGCTATCGATGGTTTGTGATTTTTGTTGATGATTGCACAGGGATGACGTGGTTGTATTTGTTGAAACATAAGGATGAGGTTTTCAATACCTTTCAGTCTTTTTATAACATGGTTTGTACACAACACTCCACCAAATTACAGGTTCTTTGTTTCGACAATGACGGAGAATATGTCAACACACAATTTAATGACTTTTTTTGTCAACATGGAATGATTCATGAGAAATCATGTTCGTATACTCCCCAATAGAATGGAGTGGCCGAACGGAAAAATCGGCATATTCTTGAGACTACTAAAGCTCTTCTTATTGGGGCTAATATGACTGGGCATTATTAGGTAGAGGCAATTATAATAGGAAATAAATCTTGTATATTAGCTGTATAGTCTTATAATAGGAAATAAATCTCTGCATATTAAATGTATAGTCTTATAGAGCAAGAAAAATATATTTTTCTTAATTAGGTCGAGATTTTCTTTCCTTTATTAATTAGGTAGAGATTTTCTTTCCTTTATAGATGCTAAATTTATTCCTGATTCACAGGACTGTAATGCTATATATATGTAAGCTTTCTTCATGAATAAACAACACTTGACGTTCTGAAATATTTTTTTCATGGTATCAGAGCCATGAGTGGGGACGGGAGTGGTGATAAAAAGGGGGGCAGTGATGTCTCAACCAGATTGATGATGTCTCCGTATTTTCTTTCACCAAATGATAACCCAGGAAATATCATTACACAGGTTCAGCTGAAAGGAGAGAACTATGAAGAATGGGCACGAGCGATAAGAATGGCGCTCAGAGCCAAAAAGAAATATGGATTCATTGATGGTGCTATAAAACAGCCTACACAAGATTCTTCAGAGATGGAAGCTTGGTGGACTATTAACTCCATGTTGGTTTCATGGATGTTAAACACAATAGAACCAAGTTTGCGATCAACCATCTCATATATGGAAATCGCAAAAGATCTTTGGGATGACATTAAAGAACGATTTTCTGTAGGGAATGGACCACGTATTCATCAGCTCAAAACTGAGTTAGTAGAATGCAAACAGCAAGGAATGACAATAGTGAACTATTATGGAAGATTAAAGATGATATGGGAAGAATTGGCAAACTATGAGCAGAACCCAGTGTGCAGATGTGGGAACTGCAATTGTAATATGCTACAGAATTGGATAAGAAACGAGAGGAAGAAAGCTGCATTCAATTCTTAATGGGATTAGATGACTCAATTTATGGAACAATACGTTCTAACATTTTGAGTACTGAACCATTGCCGAATCTGAATCGAGAGCATATGCTATAGTGGTTCAAGAAGAACGGGTTCGCAATAAACTCGTGGAAAGGAACAACGAAGGGAGCACATGGCCTTCGCAGTCCAATCAGGCTCGACATCAAAAGGAACGAACTGAAAATAAGTCCATAGTCTACACCAACTGTAACAAACGGGCCACAATGCTGAGTCATGTTTCCAACTTGTTGGTTATCCAAATTGGTGGGGAGATAGGCCAAAAGGTAGCGGACGTCGTGGACAGGGAGGATCAAAACAGACCGCAAACCCAGCTGGTAGGGGACGTGGTGGATCAATTCGAGCTAATGCAACATGTACGCCAGGATAGAGTAATGATGCAACTGATGCAGAAAAAGGAGGATTGAGTGAACTGAGTGGTGAGCAATGGAACACGTTGATCAATTTTTGAATGCACAAAAAGATGGAAATCAAGGAAGATTGAATGGTACGTGTAACACCATAAAATGGATAATTGATAGCGCGAGCTTCTCACCATATGACTGGAAGTCTTGAATTGATGAATTATGTGAAAGATGCTCATTCTGTACCGGTTGGATTGCCAGATCGAAAGGAGATTATGGTGAAGAAAGAAGGAGTTGTGATGTTGAATAAACATTTAAATTGAATAAAGTTTTTATGTTCCTGATTTGAAGTGTAACTTGATTTCTGTATCACAAATGACTAAGGAAATGAATTGCGCAGTTCTATTCATTGATAAATTTTGTGTAATGCAGGAACACAATTCGAGGATGCTGATTGGTGTGGGTGAGAAGCATGAGAGGCTCTATTACTTCAAGCAAATTGGATGAATGAAGAGTGCTATGGCTTTGAAAAAGGTGCGAAATGACAGCTTCGGAATTTGGCATCAGAGGATGGGTCATCCTTCCAATAAGATTGTTAGTTTGTTACCTGTTGTTGATGTTAGTAGTGACAAGTGTGATAGTTGTGAAATTTGTTTTCGAGCAAAACAGATTAGAGGAGAGTTTTTATCTAGTAATAGCAAAGCTTCTAGCATTTTTGAAATGATACATTGTGATTTATGGGGTCCTTATAAAACTCCAACTTTTTGTGGTGCACATTATTTCTTGATGATAGTTGATGATTTTTCAAGAAGTGTGTGGGTTTATTTGTTACAAAATAAATCTGAGGTGAGGCAGTCTCTTCACAATTTTTTTGCATTGATACAAAGACAGTTCAATGGAAATGTGAAAATAGTGCGTAGTGACAATGGAACTGAATTTACTTGTTTACATGAGTACTTTGCAAAAATGGTATAATGCACCAAACAAGTTGTGTTGGAATGCCTCAACAAATGGAGAGAGTAGAACGAAAACACGACACATACTTAATGTAGCTCGTGCTCTTCGTTTTCAGGCAAACTTGCCTATTGAATTTTGGGGAGAATGTGTGTTGACTGCAGCCTATTTAATTAATAGGACTCCATCGATGTTGTTAAAGGAAAAACGCCTTATGAATTATTGTATGGTCAAGCTCCATCATATGGAAATATTCGAGTATTTGGCTGCTTGGCTTATGCTCATAATCAACGACGAGAAGGAGATAAATTTGCTAGTAGAAGCCGCAAATGCGTATTTGCTGGATATCCTTTTGGAAAGAAAGGATGGACTTTGTATGATGTTGAAACAGGTGACTTGTTTGTCTCTCAAGATGTGATTTTTGTAGAAAATCAGTTTCCCTATATACAAAAATCTGATGATGAACCAAGAATGACTAACAATACAAATGATAATCTTTTGACTGAAGAAGAATTGGATTTCTTCAATAAAATGCCTGAACAAAAGAATAATGATAGAACAGATCAAGAAGTAATTAAGTCCAACAATGAGCAAGATCAAGATATGACTACAGCCAGGGGGGGTACGACTGAAACTGAAAAGTCAAGATTTGCAACCCGAAGAGATGCTTGGCCGTGGTCACAGGGAAAAACGTGAATGTTTTGTTAAGGATTTTGTCTTACATATTGTGAAAGTAATGAGCCCCTGATGTAGATGAGGTGGCCATGTCCTACTTGGAGAGATTGGAAGCCAAGAAGACATCCGGAAAGAGGTTATTAGCATTAAAGAGCATTTATTAGCATTTATTTTCGGTTTTATTTCAAGACTATAAATAGTCGTGCTAGGGTTGTATTGAAAAACAACTTTATCATTATTGAAAATACACTTTGAGGGGATTTCCTCTAGATTTCACATTATTTTGTGAGTTGAGATACATTCGTCGAGTGTTCTCGTTTTATCCACGCTAACTCGCTGCGTCAGTTGGTATCAGAGCGGGAAAGATTCCTGTAGAGATGTCAGGCGACGACAGTTTAGGTGGCGGTCAAGTCCCAAACGTTGTGAGGGATTTGGAAGCTCTGCGAACCGAATTACAGGATCAAAGAGCGGCGCTGGGTGACATGGATCAGAGATTCCGGCGTTTCGAACAGCGCCTTGATGACCTGGTTGAGCGTTTCGACGCGATGGGACCCAATGCCAACAGAAACAGGAATGTTAATGAGGAACGACCAAGAGCAGGCGATGCACGCGGCGACCCTCGTGGCAGACCTGTGGCTGCAAATAGGAGGATTCAGATGCCCGATGATGATTCGGAAGAAGAAGATGATGTTTTGCCGGAAGATGAACCGCCACGTCGGAGGGGTGGTTATGGAGGTCGGAATAGAGGTTATGATTATGGTTTTGGTTATGGAGAGGGCGATTTTAAATTGAAAGTGGACATTCCCAGTTTTAATGGGAATTTAAACATTGAAGATTTTATTGATTGGCTCGCTGATATTGATCGGTTCTTTGAGTATATGGAGATCCCAGAAGGGAAGAGGGTGAAGCTGGTGGCTTGTCGTTTGAAGGGGGGCGCTTCTGCCTGGTGGGAGAGGTTGCAAGGTAGGAGATATCGCGAAGGGAAGCAGCCGGTGAGGACGTGGTACCGGATGAAGCAGCTCTTGCAGCGGGACTTCCTACCCCCTGACTATGAGCAAATTTTGTTCCAGCAATACCAGAGATGTCGCCAGGGCCAGAGGTCAGTTCATGATTACACTGCGGATTTTATGCGATTGGCAGAGAGGAACGATTTAAGAGAAAGTGAGGGCCAGCAAGTTGCCAGATACTTGGAAGGTTTGAAGCCTCTGATCCGTGATAAGATTGGTGTCCATGTGTTGCGCAATTTGAATGAAGCTAAGAACATGGCCATCAAAGCGGAGCTGATGTTACAAGAGAAGAATAACCGTTTTGATGGAAACCGTTTTGATAACACCAGGCGTTATGGAGGAGAGAGTTCTAGTAGGAGTTATGGGGAAAAAGCCAAGGGTGTTCAAGAGGTACAAAGCGGTGCTGTTGAGAGGAAGGAAGAGAAGAAGCAATATAATCCCTATGCTAAACCAACATTAGGGAAATGTTATAGATGTAACCAGCCGGGACATCGATCCAATGAATGTCCTAATAGAAGAGGCATAAACATGGTAGAAAGAGATGAGGAGGATGAAATTTGTTGTGAACCGGATGAAGGTGAAGAATATGGAGAGTATGAGGAAGAGGAGCAGGCTCTTGTGGTTCGAAAGCTAATGTTGACACCTAAGAAGGAGGAGGAGAATCAGCGACATCAATTGTTTCGTACCCGATGTACGATTGACGGGCGTGTATTTGATCTCATTATTGATAGTGGGAGTTGCGAAAACATTATAGGGCGAGCAGCCGTCAAAGCTTTGGAATTACCTATAGAAAAACACCCGAATCCCTATACTATTGGGTGGATCAAAGCGGCTGAGAAGATAGAAGTGAAAGAGAGATGCAAGGTGCCCTTTTCCATCGGTAAGTATAGAGACGAAGTATACTGCGATGTAGTCGATATGGATGCTTGCCACTTGTTGTTTGGTAGGCCATGGCAGTATGATGTTAACGCTTTACATGATGGTCGAGAAAATGTGTACAAATTAGAGAAAGATAGGGTACGATTTACCCTTCTCCCATTAAAACAAAAGGACCGCCCTAAAGCTTCTCCTGAAAAGGGGCGTTCATTCCTTACCATTACTCAAACTGAGAAGGAGATGGAGGATGCAATAAAGGAGTTCAAAGTAGTGCATGCTTTAATTGTGAAGGAGGTTTGGGCGATTGATGAGGAGAAGAGGGTTGAAGAGGTGCCTGAAAGTGTGAAAGAGTTGTTAGAGGAGTTTAGGGGAGTATTACCAGATGATCTACCAGATGGTTTGCCTCCCATGAGAGACATTCAGCACCATATTGATTTGATCCCTGGTGCTAGTTTACCAAATTTACCTCATTACAGGATGAGCCCGAAAGAGAGTGAGATATTGCAAGAGAAGGTGCAGGAGTTACTTCAGAAGGGATTCATAAAAGAGAGCATGAGCCCTTGCGCGGTGCCAGCATTGTTGACGCCAAAGAAAGATGGGAGCTGGAGAATGTGTGTGGATAGCAGGGCGATCAACAAAATTACTATTGGGTACAAATTTCCTATTCCTCGCTTGGAGGACATGCTTGACAGGTTGAGTGGAGCGGTGATCTTCTCAAAGATTGATTTGCGAAGCGGATATCACCAGATCAGGATCCGACCAGGGGATGAGTGGAAGACAGCTTTCAAAACCAAGGAGGGCCTTTATGAGTGGATGGTCATGCCCTTTGGTCTAAGCAACGCACCGAGCACCTTCATGCGCGTCATGAACCAGGTATTGAAACCATTCATTGGTCGCTTTGTTGTGGTCTATTTTGACGATATCTTGGTGTATAGTAAGTCTGAGGAGGAACATGTTATGCATCTGAGAGAGGTATTGACGGTTTTGCAAAGTAGTAAACTATATGCGAATAAGAAGAAGTGTTTATTCATGACTAGAAAGTTGCTGTTCCTAGGTTTTGTTGTTAGTGGTAACGGTATTCAGGTCGATGATGAGAAGATAAGAGCGATAAGGGAATGGCCAATTCCAAAATCAGTCACTGAGTTGCGAAGTTTTCTGGGGTTAGCAAGCTTTTATAGGCGGTTTATTCGGCATTTTAGCACGGTAGCAGCCCCCTTAACCGAATGTTTGAAAAAGGGAAGGTTTCAGTGGAGTGAGGAAGTTGAGGGTAGTTTTACGCTCTTGAAAGAGAAGTTGTGTAGTGCACCTGTTTTGGCATTACCGGATTTTGATAGGCTATTTGAGGTCGATTGTGATGCGAGTGGGGTTGGAGTTGGGGCTGTTCTATCTCAGGAAAAGAGGCCGGTTGCCTTTTTCAGTGAGAAGTTTAGTGAATCCAGAAGAAATTGGTCTACTTATGATAAAGAGTTCTATGCTATTGTGAGAGCATTGAGAACTTGGGAACACTACTTGGTAGGTCGGGAGTTTGTTTTGTATTCAGATTGTGATGCCTTGAAACACTTACATGGTCAGACCCGCATTAGTAAGGACATGCATGCTAGATGGATCCAATTCCTCCAAAAGTTTCCATTTCGACTAAAGCACAAATCAGGTATTCAAAATAAAGTGGCGGATGCATTGAGTAGAAGAGCTCATCTACTTATGACGTTGAGCGCTGAAGTAGTAGGATTTGAGCATGTGAAGGAACTTTATGAGGATGATGTAGATTTCAAGGAGATTTGGGGCATGTGTGTGCAGGGGCAGCCTAGTGGAGATTTTCACATCCATGAAGGTTACTTGATGCGTGGGAATCAACTTTGTGTTCCCGAGTCCTCATTGAGGGAGAAGTTGATTCGCGATCTACATGGAGGAGGTTTGGCTGGTCATTTGGGACGAGATAAGACTTTGTTAGCAGTTGGTGAGAGGTTCTATTGGCCTCATTTGCGCAGAGATGTGAGTAGATTGGTACAACGATGTTATGTGTGCCAAACTTCAAAGGGCCAATCTCAAAATACTGGTCTCTACATGCCATTGCCAGTTCCCGATAACATATGGGAAGATTTATCCATGGATTTCATCCTTGGATTACCTCGCACCCAGCGGGGTAATGACTCAGTTTTTGTTGTTGTTGACAGGTTTTCCAAAATGGCACATTTTATTCCTTGCAGGAAGGTAGCTGATGCCCAAGCCATTGCCAAGCTCTTCTTTAGAGAAGTGGTTCGTCTTCATGGTGTACCTAAATCCATTACATCCGATCGTGACAGCAAGTTTTTGAGTTATTTCTGGAAGACCTTGTGGCAAATGTTTGACTCATCTCTCAATTATAGTAGTACAGCTCACCCTCAGACGGATGGGCAAACTGAAGCTACCAATAGGACGCTTGGTAACCTGATTCGAAGTATTTGTGGAGAGAAGCCGAAGCAGTGGGATGTTGCATTGGCTCAAGCTGAGTTTGCTTACAACAATGCGGTTCATAGAACGACAGGCAAGTCTCCATTTGCTGTGGTTTATACCAAGACACCTCGACATGCCTTGGACTTAATCCGACTTCCCAAGGGTCATGACATTAGTATTTCAGCAAAGAACATGGCGGAGCACTGGCATTCCGTGACGGCTGAGGTCCGGAAGAAGATTGAGCAATCTAATGCCAAATATAAGGAAACCGCCGACAAACATCGACGGAAGAAGATCTTTGCTGTTGGAGATCAAGTGATGGTGTTCTTGCGGAAGGAGCGTTTTCCCGTTGGCAAATATAGCAAGCTTCAACCTAAGAAATATGGGCCCTATCAGATTGTGAAGGTCATCAATGATAATGCTTACGTTGTTGGTTTACCAAATAGCATGGGCATTTCAAAGACGTTCAATGTCGCTGATATATATCATTTCTTTCCCGATGATGTTCCTTTGTATCCCGATGAGAACTCGGGGTCGAGTTCTTTGGAGGTGGGAGAGAATGATGTAGATGAGGTGGCCATGTCCTACTTGGAGAGATTGGAAGCCAAGAAGACATCCGGAAAGAGCAGTTATTAGCATTAAAGAGCATTTATTAGCATTTATTTTTCGGTTTTATTTCAAGACTATAAATAGTCGTGCTAGGGTTGTAATTGAAAAAAAAAAAAACTTATTATCATCATTGAAAATACACTTTGAGGGGATTTCCTCTAGATTTCACATTATTTTGTGAGTTGAGATACATTCGTCGAGTGTTCTCGTTTTATCCACGCTAACTCGCTGCGTCAGCCCCTCTGCAAAATCACTTGATAATCAGCATTCCTCAGGTAGTCCTTATCCTCTTACACATTATGTGAACTGTGATAAATTTTCTTTGTGTCACCGTGCTTTCTTGGCAGCAATTACTACAGGAGTTGAACCTAATTCTTTTGCTGAAGCTATCAACGATAAACAATGGAGAGATGCTATGGCAAAGGAAATACAAGCCTTAGAAGACAATAAAACGTGGACAGTAAAGAAATTACCACCGGGAAAGCAAGCAATAGGATGCAAATGGGTGTTTCGCATAAAGTATAATGCAGATGGAACAATTGAACGTTACAAGGCTCGATTAGTTGTTCTGGGAAATATGCAAGTTGAAGGAATAGATTACAATGAGACTTTGCACTGTGGCAAAAATGACCACTGTCCGTACTTTTCTTACAGTTGCTGCAGCTAAAAATTGGGAACTTCATCAGATGGATGTGCAAAATGCATTTTTACATGGGGACTTGCAAGAAGAGGTGTACATGCGCATGCCTCCTGGTTTTTATGCTCACAACCAGGAATGGTGTGTCATTTGAAGAAATCTTTGTACGGGCTACGACAGGCTCCTCGATGTTGGTTTGCGAAATTAGCTTCTGCTTTAAAGAAATATGGTTTCATGCAATCTTATTCTGATTACTCTCTCTTCACTTTGCAACGAAACAAAGTGCAAATCAATGTTCTTGTTTATGTTGACGACATTATTGTGTCAGGCAACGAACACTCAGCTATACAAATATTTAAACAATATTGAGTAGTTGTTTTCATATGAAGGATTTGGGAGTCTTGAAGTATTTTTTAGGCATTGAAGTTGCACGTAGTTCTAAAGGAATTTATTTGTGTCAACGGAAATATGCCTTGGATATTGTTTCCGAAGCAGGTTTACTTGGTGCTAAACCAGTTTCTTTCCCCATGGAACAAAATCATAATTTAGCAATGGCAAAAGGGGATTTTTTGTCGAAACCAGAAAGTTATAGGCGGTTGGTGGGTTGACTTATTTATCTTTCGGTCACCCGACCTGAATTATCCTATTGTGTGCATGTGTTGGCTCAGTTCATGCAGCAACCCCGCAAAGAACATTGGGAGGCAGCCTTGAGAGTAGTTCGTTACTTGAAAGGGAAACCTGGTCAAGGTATATTGCTACGGTCATAGAATAATCTGCATCTTTCTGCTTGGTGTGACTCTGATTGGGCGAGTTGTCCTCTCACTCGTCGTTCTTTGACAGGCTGGTATATTCAACTTGGTGGTTCTCCCATTTCCTAGAAGACCAAGAAGCAACAGACTGTCTCTCGGTCATCAGCTGAAGCAGAATATCGTTCTATGGCTATGACTACTTGTGAATTAAAATGGTTGCAAAGTTTGTTACTTGATCTTGGTGTACATTATTCAGCACCTATACACTTATATTGTGACAGTCAGGCAGCCTTGCATATTGCCTCAAATCCAGTATTCCATGAACGCACCAAACATATTGAGATTGACTGTTATTTGTTCGTGATGCAGTTCATTGTGGCGTTATTCGACCAATGTATACTCCCATTGGTTCTTAGTTAGCTGATATCTTCACAAAAGCATTGGGTGGTCGTCACTTTGAACATCTTCTTTGCAAGTTGGCATCTTAATCTTCATGCTCCAACTTGGGGGGGTAATAGGAAATAAATCTTTGTATATTAGCTGTATAGTCTTATAATAGGAAATAAATCTCTGCATATTAAATGTATAGTCTTATAGAGCAAGAAAAATATATTTTTCTTAATTAGGTAGAGATTTTCTTTCCTTTATTAATTAGGTAGAGATTTTCTTTCCTTTATAGATGCTAAATTTATTCCTGATTCACAGGACTGTAATGCTATATATATGTAAGCTTTCTTCATGAATAAACAACACTTGACGTTCTAAAATATTTTTTTCAAATTATGAATGCGGTTTATGTTATCAATAGGATGGCAACGAAAGTTCTTGAAATGAAAACTCCTCTTCAAGCATTAACTCATTTTATAACACTGCCCTCAATTTTGATGATGCCACCACGTATGTTTGGGTGTGTTGTATTTGTTCATGTCCAAAAGGATTAATGCACAAAAATCGATCTTCGTGCTATGAGGTGCATTTTCTTAAGCTATGGCCTATACCAAAAAAGATATCGCTGCTTCGATCCCACTCATAGACGAACATATGTTACCATGGATGCCACATTTTTTGAAACTGAAATGTTCTTTACTACTAAGCTCTCCACTCCACCTCATCAGGGGGAGAATTTTACTGAAGAGGTGAATTGGATGAGATATGAGTGGCTAGGTTTTAATGAATATGACATTCAGAATGAGTCAAAGACAACTTCCTCATATGATGACATGCCCCCTTCTTCTCCAATAACCACTAGTCCATCTCCTGAGAATATCATTGAGGTAAGTTCTCTATCAACCCCTATTGATCATCAACCCTCTAGTGACATAGATATTGTTGCTTCTATCCTTGGCTATAGATTACCTTACAAGCATAATCGTGGTGTGCCCCCAAGACGATACTCTCCTGAAATGGAAGAACGACGATCCAAATATCCTATTGCCAATTACATATCCATTGGATTACTATCTGAATCTTTGAAAGGCTTTGCAAATGATCTCTCATCTCATCACATTCCTACTAATGCATAAGAGGCATTACAAGACCCTAGATGGACTCAAGCCATGAAGGAAGAGATGGAGGCCTTGTTGAAAAATAAAACATGGATTCTTGCTACATTACCAGAAGGGAAGAAGACAATAGGGTGCAAATGGGTGTTTTAGTTAAATACAAAGTAGATGGATCTATTGAAAGGTACAAAGCTAGAGTGGTTGCCAAGGGTTACACACAAAAATATGGAGTCCATTATCAAGAAACCTTCTCTCCAGTGGCAAAATTGAACACAATTAGAGTTTTATTGTCCCTTGCAGTAAATCTTGATTGGCCTTTACATCAATTTGATGTAAAAAATGCATTTCTCCATGGTGACCTTGAAGAAGAAATTTATATGGATATCCCTCTTGGATATGTGGTAGACTCTGACAATAAGGTCGTTTGCAAGTTACAAAGAACTTTATATGGGTTAAAACAGTCACCTCGAGCTTGGTTTGGAAGATTAAGTGTCGTAATGAAGAAATATGGCTATCGACAAAGTAACTCTGACCACACGTTATTCTTGAAACACTAACAAGGCAAGACTACGGCTTTAATCGTCTATGTTGACGATATGATCATTACAGGAGACAATATAGATGAGATAAAAACTTCAATCTCAGTTGGCATCAAAATTTGACATGAAGAATTTGAGAGGACTCAAATACTTCTTGGGGATTGAAGTTGCTAGATCCAATCAAGGGATATTTCTTTCTCAACGGAAATATGTGTTAGATTTATTAACTGAAGTCGGGTTATTGGACTACAAACCAGCTGATGTACCTATAATTCAATATCACCAACTTGGAGAATACTCAAATCAAGTGCCAATAGACAAAGGAAGATACCAGAGGCTAGTTGGTAAGTTGATCTATTTATCTCATACCCGACTTGATATTTCTTATGCAATCAGTGTAGTTAGCCAATTCATGCATTGCCCTAGCGAAGATCAAATGAATGCAGTCATTCAAATTCTTTGATATCTAAAATCATCGCCTAGTAAAGGCATTTTGTTCTCTAAGAATGGTCATATGAATATTGAAGGGTATACAGATATGAATTAGGCTGGAAATATTTTAGATAGAAAGTCAACTTCAGGCTATTTCATATTTGTCGGTGGGAATCTTGTTATATGGAGAAGTAAGAAGCAGAAGGTAGTGGCATTATCAAGTGCGGAAGCAGAATTTAGAGGAATGGAAAAAGGGTTATATGAACTTCTTTGGCATAGAAATTTGTTGTCTAAGATTGGATTTCCTCCTAAATGCGAGATGGATTTATTTTGCGATAACAAAGTAGTTATTGATATTTCTCATAATTCGGTACAGCATAATCGACACTTCATCAAACAAAATCTTGAAGAAAAGACAATCCGATTTCCCTTTGTGAAATCAGAAGACCAGTTAGCAGATATCCTAACTAAAGCAGTATGTAGCAAGAATTTTCATAACTCACTTAGCAAGTTGGGCATGATAGATATCTATGCACCAACTTGAGGGAGAGTGTTGGCGTGAAGGACTCCTTGAAATTAGGAGTTTATGGCTGGTCAATGGATATCATTAATTAGGAGTTTAAGGCTGTATTATAGGGTCAATGAATATCTTTGGAAACAAAATCAATCGTCATTATAACAAATTTGTATAGTAAAAATAGGAGAGCTTGATTATGTATAAATACCATGTATGTAGAAAAGAAAAGATATATAAAAAAATCTAGAATATTTTTTTCTTATTGAAAATAGGTGGAACACACTGCAATCATTTAGAGCTTCTATTGCAATACTTTTAACCTTTTTAGCATAACCAAAGAGCTGTTTTGATGCAGTGGACAAGATAGCACATAATTATTTGGAGAAATGGCATAGGATTTGATGATAATGGCAGTTTCGTAATTTCGGGAGTTTTGGATTTTTACCGAGCGGGACCATATTCTGAAGGGAAACGATCCAACGGACAGAACTCACCAGCTTCGCTCGTGACCTAAGCCGGTTTTCGGCCAAATTCCTTCGTTTAGGCCGTCAAAACCGCGTTTTTATATTTTTAGTAATTTTTCTTTATGTCTTATCTTTTCATTGGATAATCGTTTTTATATGCCGTCTGTGGCATTAATCTCGTCCGTTCATTTGTTTTCGCCCTAGGTATTATTTAGATAGTTTCCTTTTTTGGTAAAAATAGCATATTATATATTCTAGGGTTACAGAAGAGACAGAATAGATTGTTTTTGAATGAAATTTTATTGAGAGTGTTCTCTCTTTTTCCAGAATTCGACATCTTGAATAGATTTCGATTTTTGATGCCAAATATCAAGGTATTCTTAGAATCAATTGGTATTTGAAGATCACAAGCCGGGTATTCGTGCGCGAATCAACGTCTTGCGATTGTCCCGTTTATTCCGCTGCGTCATGTTTCCGCAGGACACCAAGCAAACCCCGAAAGATCTGCTTCCTCAGCAACTCAAATGCTAAATCCAATCATTCTAATTGCTCCATCGCATTGGTTTTGTACATAAGCAAACCATAATAGAGATCAAAGCTATCACCAGCTGTATTCTCCTCCAATTTCAATGTCCCATAGCCTTTAACGTTAATAGGAGTAGTCTCCAAGCCCAGCTTCTCCAGCACCCTACCCATTGTATGTGTAATAAACTGTGAACCTGCTGCATGCCAATCATGGTCTGCACAAGTCATCTCCACCATTCGACAACCTTCTCTCACAAAGATCTCAAGAAACTGATTGCAACGCCATTGTCTTAATTCATCACTACCAACTCTAAGCTTGTCATAAACAAAGGCAAGACCGTTCCATCCATTTTTACCGCTCTTATGTCCAAACATTAGATGAGTGCATAGGATATCGAATTCTGGAGGAAAATTTTGAAGGAACAAACTCCTTGGAAATTCCTTGACAGAAAGTACATCAACAAAATGTGTACTCCTCTTCAGTCTCTGAAGTGGCAAGGAATTAAGAACTTTTTCTAGAGAGGATTGATGAACAAAGAAGTGTCACTCTTGGATGCTCTTCACAGAGATCGTCAGCATCAGAGAAGAATTTCACTCCCAAACTTTCAGCAACAGCAGAATAATCTGTTTGTGAATAAGCTAGAATGGCGTGACCTTGGAGAACCATTGTCTTTGCTAGAAATTAACAAAAGTTGCCAAATCCAACAATAGCAATCTTTGGGTGAACGATCAATGCGGGTGGAGATGTTTCCATTGAAGTTACTGACTTGCACAAAATCCTTAAATCTATCAATTAACAATCTTCATTTATAAATTTTGTTTGGCATTCCTTTCTGGTAGTCTAAAAATCAAAAACATGTACATTGCTACCTCCTTTAAAAGCACGTTTGCCTCTATTTTACAACTAATTACTTTACTTTAATAGAGATGTACAAGTTTCAACTAAAAATCAAGAAAAAGGTGAACATATTAAGAAAGATACATCAAATGGCTGCCTTCTTATTTGCTTTCTATTTTTTGGGTAAGAATACATATTTCCATTTTTCTACTCTCCATTTGAGAAGGAGTTTATAAAAAAAAAAAAAAATGAGATAACAAGACATGTAATAAACAAATAACAGACAAAACGTCAACAAATTTTGTGCTTCTCTTCAATCTTCGAAACTGTATCGACCTAAGTACCTGCTCAGTGAAGAGATACCGTCAAAATCACTAGGTAAAATACAAACAGTAGCTCATATACCCAAGATTGAGCACGAGTTTCAAACTTGATGAAGCTCAATTTTTAAAATTGGTGAAGCAAGCTGAAACTCAGCAGTATTTGAGCCAATTCAATTTGACTATACTCTAAGAGCACCCCCATTCCAAGTTCTTTGACATTAGATCCTATATAAATAGGATAGGGTAAGGTTTTTAAACTTTTTAGGTTAACTGTTAAGAAGTCATTCATGCCTTTTAACAGTTTTTTTTTTTTTTTTTTTTTTTTTTTTAATTCTATCAAGTGTATTATATAAAAATACGACTTTTTCTTTTAGTTTTTTTTTTTTTAAATCCTATTAGTGTGTTATATAAAAATATACAGAATCCTCAAATAAAGATCCATGGAAAGAACCTTGAGAAAAGTAGTGAGATTTAAAAAAAAAAAATCCTTAAAATGTTAATGTGATATTTAAGAACTTCTAAGAGGTCTTATAAGATATGGATGATCTAATATGCACAGTCATCACTATATGAACATAGGTCAACTTACTCTAGGCTAGTCTCGATATACTATCATAATGTAATAGATGAAATATTTTCTCAAATAGCAGTCAAAAGGCGACCACTTCTTCTTGTCCTGGTGATTAATCCAACTCATATGATAATTACATTCCCAGTGATCAACAAATTCTAGAAAAAGCAACGTGAAGCTCATTATTTTAGACATTCCCTTTAATGAAGTCTAGTCATAAAGATTATGCATGCACCAAAGGCACCTCACTCAAAAAGCCAATGCCTTTAGCACTTTCCCTTATCAAACAACTTCTCTAACATATAACTGAAAACACAATTCCGAATCAAACTTCATTAATATCTATATCTATAATAATAATAATAACAAATAAAATGGAATGGATCTTTCAAAACTTAAATCCAAAACTGTAATTCTTTTCCACTATATGCATGCGTGATTGTTCATCAAACCAATCGACATTACATCAAAGCAAAATGATGACAGTACCTGTTCAGTGGAAATGATCGAAGTACACAACAAAACAACATCTGGGTGATCTTCACATAAGTCATGAGGATCTCGAAAAAACGTCACACCCAACTTCCGTGCGGTGTTAGTGTTATCAGTGTGCGAGTGGGCAATGATGGTGTGGCCTTGGCGCGTGAGTGTTCTGGCGAGGAACTGTCCTAAGTTACCGAACCCGAAGATAGCGATTTTGAGGGAATTGGAGGGCTGGTAGTAGACGGAGAGATTGTCTTTGTAATCGTAGGGCTGCGTCGCACTGAGGTAGTGGGTGCGGAGAGTTTTGTGTCGGCAAAGAGAGAGAGGAGAAAAGGTAGGACTATTAGAAGGGAGGAGTAGGGCGTGTTGGAAGGATGAAGAGAGAGAGTGGTTGAGAGGTGGCTCTAGTTGTGGTGGTGGTGGTGGTGGTCGTCGTCGTAGTGGTGATGGGTGGAGCGTGGAGAAGGTCAACAATCCATGGGGAGAGCGGGAGATAGAGAAAGATATTATATGGAGTCGTTAAAAAAAAAAAAAAAAAAGAAAACCCTAATATTTTACGGTTATAGAAAGGGTTAGGTTAGACACTAGAGGTATTTTAAGCTCCAGATAAATTCCTTGAAAATAATTGCTACAGGCTAAAATTGGGGTGGGTATGGTTGGATTAACCAGTACAATATTTTTTCTAACAAATCGAAAGTGATCAATTTTTTAATATCATAATTATAAAGTAGTTCATAATAATGCAATCGGATGGGTTTAAGATGGATCATATAAAAACCCAAATTTGACTCACTTTTCATAGGGTATCTCAAACTCCATCCGAAACGATATGAGTTCTCTCTTTTATTTTTTTTTTAAAGTTACTTTTGTTTGTTTTTATTTTTCAAAGAATTAATGTCAATGTGATAAGATCTTAAAAGTCACTCATCCCATCCTCTTATTTATTTCAATTGAGAAAAAAGAGAAAAAAATTCTACTACATAATATTTTTAATGTATATTACAAAATATAAATTAGTGTATTCTATGGTAAAACTAAAAAGGAGACATGAATATTAAGAAATATGTATCTATGGATTATTTACTTAAATTATAAAAATACCATCTCAATAAATAATCCGTACAATCATCTTTTGCTAAAATTATGTCTTTACAGATTTTGCTTCTTAGGATTCGTTCAATTTAAATTTAAAAAATTTATAATTATTTTATTATGTCATTTATTATAGTTTATTGGTCAGGTTTTACATTGGATCATAACTATGACCTACAATCCAACCCTAAGCCCAAGAGGGTCGCAAAAATTTTCTTAAAGCCATCCCAAAACCCTATAGAGTTTTTAACGGGTTGGACACCCCATAACGACCTGCTTAGTTGTATGTCTATTGGTCTATTACTAATGGTTAACTGTTCTTTTTTTTTTATTAAATTTTTTTTTTCGTTTTTAACCATCTAACATAATTATTAACTAAAAACTGCAATTAAACGTATTTTTAGTTATGAGCATAAGAAATTATATTGTTTTGTTTTATAATTACCTTTAAAATTACAAATTAACAAGTCAAATAACATAATTACATTAAAAAATTGCAAATCAACAATCAAATAACAATAAATCCAATAAACCAAGAACATAAGCATAATACTCATAGGGCTTAAAATTTAATACATCTTCACCATATTTCAAATTACAACATAATAATTAAAAACTTACATAATATATAAATTCTATCAATTTTTATTTTTGAAATATTAAATATATTTATGTTATATTTATATTTCAATCCGATTAACTGAAACTGTTATCTTTTGTCGATCATAAATTGAAATCAAAATCGAAAATCGAAAAAAAATGACAACTCTAAACCTAAACCAAAGTCAATGAACTAGTTAACTATATTTTTTAATTTTTTTTTATTTTGGTTTGATTTTTTGATTCCATCAGTTTTTTTTTTCATACTTCTAGATTAAATAGAATAAAAACTAAAATATAAAAAAAAGGAAACGGTGATTTCTTTATTTTTTAACCTTTTTCATATATTCTAATGGATGTTACAACCGCAATTAGGGATGCAACCAAGCAGGTTATTATAAGGTATCCACCCACCTGACCTACTAAAAATCTTAAAAGTTTTTGGGATGGGTTTATGAAAAATTGTGTAACCCTATAGAGTTCAAAGTTGGCTTACTAATTATAGCTATAACGTAATGGGAAACTCGACCCAATAAATTATAATAAAATATAAAATAAATAATTATAAATCTAAAAGAAATTCATAAGAAGCAAAGTCTCCTAAGACATAATTTGAGTGAAAAGCAATTGTATAAATTACTTATAAAGATGATATTTCTGTAGTTTGAATGGATGTTTGAAAAATCCATACATGCATATTTTCTAACATTGATATTACCTTTAAAGAACAAATTAGTTTAGATTCTATGATGCACAATACAAATGTTATCTAGCAAAATTTTTTTGTTTTTTCCCAATTCAAATAAGCAAGAAGAGTAAATGAGTGATTCCTAAGGTCTACTAATAGCATGTAAAAATAACCTAAAAAATTTAAAAAAAAAAAGAAAGATATAAAGACCCTATAGGGGTAGGTTATGTCATGCCTCAAATGGTACTCTAAACATATTATCCCGCCTTGTGACTAATTGTAGCCGATTTCCCAAACAACATAAATCATGGCTTCAGAGAGGCATAAATGTATGATATGATCATGTCATCAAAGGGGTGCAACATGTACATGTAGGATCGAGGTTGTATAGAATAAAAATAAAGTATATACATAATAACATCATGAGTTAATATTTTACTTAATCTTTAACATTATAAACCAATCTTAATTAAACATAGCACCTAGCCTTAAAAGTACTTAAACTAAGAAATATGTCAAACACATCATAATATACAGATTACCACTTAAGCTCCTAGTTGTCTCACTTGCTTGCCCATACCCCTAGGGTTCTAGCGCATATTGGGGTAAGGACTTTCGATGATACCGGCCATTGATTGTCTCTAAACCAATGAAATCAATAAGGATGTGAGCGAAACCACAGCTCAGTTGAAGTAACCAAACAATATATGACATATCAAGTTTTATTAGTATACATATGCAATGCAACACTCAAATATATGAAATCACACATATAAGTTTAGGTGACTAGAATCTAAATAGGATGGAGATTTACACCCTCCTACTAAGGTTAAGGAACTTAACACTCACTACTAATGCCCAAAGAATTAGAGAATACCGAGAAACACCTTATTATAAAATTACTTTTCAAAATCATTTGTTCACCCACATATTGAGAAACTCCCCAAGTATTGCTTATTTCAAGTAAAATCATGGGCGGCGTTCCTCACTTCACTAAGTAGTTCCCATGGATCCCACAAGTATCATAGATATGATGGCCCTAACCATCATTCACTCATTGGATAAAACTAATTATATCATAGGCTCGAAATGCAATACGTGGTAGTAGTGACAATAAATGTAATGTTTATGCAGACATGTTATGCATGACCATTTAAATTGGTTACCATATAATAATTAGGTCCGGTTTATGTGATCAATCAATCTTGTACAAACACTCTCTAAATTCTGGTAACCAAGCAGTAATACCACACGTTTAAATTATCATTTTACTTAAGGTATTTAAATCAATCATATGGCCATACAACAATTATAATCCCAAAACCCCACACCAGCCATTTATTATCTTGTATTTATGCGCAACTAAACTACATGGACAATAAATATGAATAGAGTAAAAATTACTCACTTGTCCATATCTGCTATCAATCATTGTAGTAGTCTCCGAGGTATCGGAAAGATAATATGAATCGCCTATAAAAAGGTAAAGTGTATCAATACTAGGAAAATATACCTTTTATTGTAAATAGGCTTTTAGGTTAAGGTTTTCAGTCATTATGATCATATCTTGGTTCTTATACATATTCTATTTTGGTAATTGAAATCTAATCTCATGGTATAGTTTTTTCATTCAAAGTATTTGCATAGCTATTCTGGTCATTCTAAATTTAATGCATTTCTTGTTTGGGATTTTATTCCTATTAAACCAATTGAACTTCTAATTGCTACTTTTAGGCCTGGTTGATTATGTATTCACTTATCTTAAGTCTAAATGGGATAATGGGCCTCTATACTGATAATCTCTATAAACTTTCCAAGGTTTAGCTAATTTGCTCCATTTATTCACTTATTTACATTATGTCATCTATAATTCCTAATGATGGCTTAAATGTCTATCGTATTTGTACCTAAATTTCCTATTCATCAAATACAACCATTTTAAGGCTTGAAATATAATTTTCTTGCATATACTCGATTTTATAGGGCTTATAGTTATAAGTTTTATCACTTTTACCAATTTGTACTTGAATTAGGCCATAGCATGCATCCACTTCCCTATTTTGACCTAGTTCCATATTATAACCTTAGTTTCACCATGCTAATGTAATTTATCAGTGTCATACCCAATTCAACTAAGGTTATGTAATATTGTGGGCTTTGGCTTGCTTATGGGACCAAAATCTTATTCATTTCTAATTCTGGTACTTTATTTCCTTTATACTAACTTTTATTCCATTAAGTTTTAATCTTGGTGATCCTAAAACATGCATTTGATTCAATTTACCCATATTATGCATAACGATCAAGACATGTAAGTAGTGGTTTCCATCTTCTATTTCCATTCCTTTTACTATTATACTTTCATTCATTTCACATTTGATATTGTGAGTTAGAGTTATGATATAAGCAATTTAAATATGAAATTAACCCTATCCCTACGTGAATCATAGCCTTCATCATAGGCATGCAAGGTTTTATCTTTATTTATCTTATCAAGAATAAAAACAACAATATTGATCCTTAATCAATTGTTTAATGCACATTTTCACTTTCATAATCTTACATCAAGCATTGCAATCTATAATTTGGTGTTGAAAGAGGAAAAAAAATACTTAAAATCCATATTAATTATGTTCCACTCCTACATGGTCAAAACATGCAAGACCAAACACAAGTTTACCTCTTTTGTTTCCTTTGAGATTATGGCATTAACTAATATCTTGGGATGGTTCTAAAACACGTAAAGTACAGGCTCCAAGTCTTTCACTTGCAATTTTTCCTTTTAAAACATTATTATTGGTTAGCTTTTAGTGATATGAAAATGAAAAAAATAACCAAGCAATACAAATCCTAGCCCTAACCGTGACTTATATAGGGCTCCTAGGGAAATTTTTATTTCCTTTAACATTTTAACATTAATTTTATGTCACCGAACCTCGAGTTACATTAATCTAAACATGGTCTCTTTACCACCTTTCTCATTTTGACCCTACTTCTCTAAATAGGACTGAAACATGTAAAGTAGAGGCTTTAAGCTTTCACTTGCTATTTTTCCTTTTATAACATTATTATTATTAGCTTTTAGTGATATGTGAAACGAAGAAAGAACCAAGCAACACCAATTCTAGCCTTAGCCCTTAGCCGTAACTTATATAGGGTTCCTAGGGAAATTCTTGTTTCCTTTAACATTTCAACATTAATTTTTATGGCATTAAACAAACCTTGGGTTATATTAATCTAAACATGGTTTCCTCATCACTTTTCTCATACATCATTTTATTATATAGTATGCATCGAAATGAAAAGAAAACAATACAAGCCAACTTGAGCCTTAACTCCTAGTCATGCTGTGACATATAAGGATGGTATAAGGGGTGTTTTGTTCCATTTAATTTGTTAGATGCTGAAACCATGGTATATAACTTCATATTCCTCAAGAAAACTTCAAAAGAAAGTTGGAAAAGAAAACATAAATTTGGATCTTAATTGACTATGGTGATTTGTGACTTATGTTTACAGTTGTAGGTTGATTCTTGTTGTTCTAAACTTCTTAAATGCTTATTTAAGGTGTTTGAGTGATGATTTGCTAGAAAACTAAAATGATTGCTTCTTTCATGAAGTAAACTGAACCTAATAAATTATATCCTCGATTTCTTCTTGTTTTTTAACTTATATCCATAACTAGCTTAGAATTTAAGAGTTTAGCTTTGGTTTTGTGGAGTAATTTAGTATCAATTCCCTTTGGAGTCTTTGAGTTACCTACGGAAAAATGGAATGGACTTAGAAGATAAACTACTAGGGATCACACAGAAAAAGAAAACTTTAGGAAAAAGATGTTATTTACCCTAGTTTATGATACCTTGATGTTTTAGCCACTCAAAATCACTACTAGTTGAAGGAATGTGATAGGTTATATTGTGTTTGTTTTTGTTATGGTTATTCACGATTCGAAAAAGGGGGAGGTCATTATCAGCATTTTTAGAGAGAGAGAGAGAGAGTGAGGAAATGAGGCACCATGGCTTTAGAAGAAAAGAAGGAGGAAAAATGAAATGATTTCAGTGCTTTAACTGAATTTGATGTTACTTAGAAACTTAGATTTCAAATTTGGTAAGTTGGATTGTGCAATCTTGATAAGAGTTTTGTATTAAATGGAATGGTACTATTTTGTATGTCAGAGGCTTGGTGGGAATGAAAAACTTGAGTATTCTTTTCCATGAAGAGGGAGTGGTACTTGTCCTTATGGATTAAACTCTTAGGTTCTGTGTTGATTTTGCCATATCTACATAATGCAAAAGTCATATATTTTTTATTGTGGTTCGCTACATGAGGAGTGTAGAAAGGGAAATTTATCTCCATTATGAGTAATATTTGAGTTCCTATATTATATATGTAACTAATGCCTTTATTATTTATCAAATATTTATGAATCGGATGACAAGTTTATTAATTAATTAGACACATCTATATTTATATCCTATTGCACTTCTAAATTACTAGTGATAATTCTTGGAACCGATATTTAGGGTTTCATATTTATGCGATTAGCTAATACTAGGATTTGAGCTACATGTTTTGGGTTTGGGTTCAAAATTAAGGTTTTCGGAACTAAAACCTCACAATTGTAGTGTAATCTTGTTTTCAGGGTTTTGGTTTATATTTTTTGGTATTGAAGTTGTTTTCAATCTGGTACTAGGCTGATAAGATGATTTTCAGGTTTCTAGTTCATTTTTAAGTTACTATGTGATGTTTGTAGGATCTTATACCTATAAAAGGATCATTGTGGTATGGTCCACATGTTACTATAATAGTTTATCCAAAATGAAAATTTTTGGATTCTCCTCCACCCCTCTCCACCTAATATGATAAACATTATCCTCAAAACTTGTGGCATACTTGATTGATCAAGTAGTCGTGGGTAGTTCTTTTGGACTACATCCTCCAATTTCATGTGACCTCTTCAGTTTGCTGGTCCTATAAAACTTGGACATATCTAATCTCTTTATTGTGGAGTATTTGCATCTTATAATCCAAAATCTGTACGGGGTGCTTCTCATAAGTTAAGTTCTCTTTTAAGAGCTACTGGTCCTAACTCTACTACCTTATCTGTGTTAGGCACATATTTCAATAGCACTAACACATGGAAATATGTAGTCTATATATATTTAGTGAGAGCGCCAATTGATATGCCTAATATCCCACTTGATCCACAATCTCAAATAGCCTAATATATCGTGGACTTAACTTCCCTTGAAGTTGTCCTCTATGTAGGCTCTTGATAGGGTTAACCTTAAGATACACATGCTCCCCTATATTGAACTCAAGTTCTCTTCATTGCAAATCAGCCAACTTTTCTACCAGTCATAAGTCTCCTTATCTTTGCTTTATTATAGCTACTTTATCTACTGTTTCTTGTACCAACTAAGGTCTAATAGTAATTTTCTCTAAATTATCCCAAAGCAATGATGATGCACTTACATCCATATAATGGCTTGTAGGGTGGTGTTCCAAAACTAGAATAATTGTAATCCCCCAAATTTTATGTAACCTAAGTATGACAAATACTAAAAATGTAATATAGAATTATATTGAATAATTCGAACAAGTAGTAAAAATCACTCCAAATTTTCTCGATTTTAAAAATGTCAAAGTATGAATGAATTTGATTATAGTTAGAAAGATTAGAATCTCTACCCATAAAATTTTTCGAAATACCTACTGTAACTTTATGATCTCAAATAATTTATGAAATGATGATAAACCAATCGAAATAAATTACCAAATCCTTTTCCTTAAGTTCAATACTTAGGAAATGAACCTATACTTGTTAAATAATGAAATAATAGTATTCAACTACTATTAATCTATTAATAATATTGAGTAGCCCTAGATAAAATATATTACTAATAACAAATTAGTAAAAACTCTAATACAATAAAACATAATGTTTGGTATATTAAAATCTAGCTCTTAAATAAATATTTAACTTACACTAATATTCTAATAAGGATTTACAGATTTTAGAAATTAAAATCTGGAATTGCCACATAACCTTTAATAATTTTCATAACTAGAAAATAAGCTAATTAGCAAAGGTAAACTAAAAAAATATGTGATTCAACAAAAATCTTAAAATAGAATTATGAATATAATAAACTCATTCATAGTTTGAAAAACCCGAATAAAAATTTGTTGACCTTAATGGATACCAAAAACAGATTTCGTATCTTGAACTAATAATTCAGATATACTAGAAATAGTTTTAAAATTTCAAAACCGATAAAACAATTTATTAAATAAGCTTATCGGTATAAAACAATAATTTAAAAAGGAAATACTAGGATTAAAATACATAATAGAAACCAATATCGATCAATAATTACTAATCTAGATCTAAAATAAAAATTTCAAAACCGATATTATACTTGTTAAGAAATTTTGAATTCATTAAGACTTGGTTCTTATTTTAAATTATTGAACTTGAAAAATTTAATCGCGTAAGTTAAATTACTAAAAATAATTAATTGTGTAAACTTCAACTAAAAATTTGAAAAAAATAATCCAAATTTTTTTTTAGAATTTAAATAATTTTATACCGATAAAACTCTTATGTAACCGTTTTAAATATTTGTTTATAAATTAATATTAGTTAAGACATTTTTTAATTAACTATTATTAATCAAATGATAAACAATATATATATATTTATATATATGTATGAAACCAAACCGCTGGAATTGCCAATTTCCGTGGAATCAGAAGGAATCAATGGCCACAAATTTCCCATGCACTGCAGCCAAATTTATGCAGCAAGGAAGCAGCAAAAGTCGAGCAGGGTTCCACACATTGAAGATAAAATGACCGAGAATCCATTTCCACGTTGAAGCAGCAGGAGGATCAGTGCAATTTGTCCCATGCGCTGCAGCCCAAATTCACGCACCATGAAGCAGCAGGAGCAGATGAGCAGAGGTCTTCCCATGTGCAAAAAATGAATTCACGGATGCTGGAATTGAGGGCCGCTGTAGTTCTACGTGCAGCATCAACGTCAGCGGCCGGTGAGATGACCGAGCAAGCAGCTCCCCTCCACACGCAGCACAGCAGCCTCATGCCCGAGCAAGCAGCAGTAGAATAGGACAATTATCGTGAAAACAGAGCACACATCAGCAAGCAGCAACCAAACAGGAAGCAACAGCAAAGGAATCTCGGTTGAAGCAAGTCCAAGTTTTACCCAACTTTGCTCCGATTTTTACACTCAAATTCAACTCAAAAAGGATACCCCAACCAACCCAAAAGCTACACTTATAACGCACATTTAATTTGCAAGAATTACAAACCAAATGGAAGAGGAAAACAGCTACAAATTAGGATGGAAATTCGTGATGCAGCAACAAAGGACTCCCTTACTGTAAAGTTCTGAGTTTTTCTTGCCCAACTTTATTCCGAATTTGAGCCTTAAACTTCAAACGAAATTGACCCACAATCCAACCACAACACTCCACATGTAATAAAAAATAAATGAGGAGAATTTCAGCTCACATAAACAACCACAACCACCCCAAATATCCTTGCAAAAATCGAATCATGACAGCTGCAACAGAGGAGAAATGCAACAAGAAACAACAACACACATACCCAAATTGAGCTCCGATTTTTGCAAGATTCCTACGCTTAATTTAGCTGATATTGTTAACTAATTAAACACCAATAGAGAGCCTTTAAATGGACACTTCACACACCAATAATTAATTAGAAAATCGGATCCAAAATCTATCCAAAAATCAAGAGGAAATATTCCAGAAATTTCAATTTTTCAAACTTCAAACTTCAACAAATTTTGACCTGATTTTTACAAAAGTTAAGCTCCTAATTTTACACACATAAATGGCATTAATTAGCTACCAAACAAACACAATTAATTCCCTCAAAGCTAGCCACAAATCTGTCAAAACAAAGTCCAAAATTATAAACCAAAAATGCCAAATTCGTATGAAAATTCCAGTTACTATTTTGAGTCTTTTTCATGCCCAAAACCCTTTCCTTAACTTCTAAAACTTAGCCTAGTCTTAGTACATGTATATAAGCTTAAGTTAGTTACAAATTGAGCTCATAACTCCTACAAAATCACCCCAAAAATTTAGCTACAAGAGGAAGTGGTCCAGCCCTTTTATTTTTCTTTTCCATTGCAACATCTTCACTTAGAAAGCCTAGAAACCTTTGTAAGACCAAACATAAACCTCTAGCTTATTTTTCGTATTCTATCTACACACCAAGCTCATCAAGAGCATCAATTCACCTCTCCAACAACATCCAAAACCAAGTCAAAAAGTCTTGGTTATCATAAGATCCGCCGGGGAGGGGGGGGGGGGGGGGGGGGGGGGGGGGGGGGGGTTGGGGTGGTGTGTGTTGGGGGTGCTTAGCTTAATAAGGTAAGAATACTTGTAAAATTAGTAAACTTTCATTATAGATAGTGTAGTTAACTTATAATTTAGTTGGGAACTCATCTAACCTTTGATATAGGTTTGATTTTTTCCATTCCAAGCCAAGGTAAGTTCTAAACTATCAACCTATCTTTGTTATACTTGTGTATAGACTTTAGGATGAATTGTTGAACATTGGAAGAAAGTTATGAGGTTGGAAGAAGTTGTTAATTCATTGATGAATTCAAATAGATGGATTGTTGATGTATTAGAAATGTTTAGATATTGTTGGAAAAGAAAAACAACTTAGAAGTATTATAATTATGGTAATGGTAAATTTGGATATAGGAATAAAGTGTACAAAACAAGACTCAAATTTCATCTAATCTAGTCTAAATTCATATATAATGCTTCTAAGACCTTATATGAATATAAAACGACAAAACAAGCTTTAAAAGCATGATTAGGAGTTCTACATTACAAGAAAAGTATTATGAACCAATTCATAGAAATTACACATATTAATACCTCTATAAATTAATGAATGAGCTAATATGAATGAGGGCTTAAATGAGATCCTCTAAAATAATATACAATCAAAAGAAAATTAAAAAATTAAACAATAAAAATTCCTTTTCTATTAGAATCAATACTTAAGAAATCGCAAACTAGAATTCACTCAGTTTCACTCTTAAACCATATTAATGTTACTGTTATTCTTATAAGTATAATCATGATTATTGCTATTATTGTGACTACTGAGTATAGCATTCAGTATTATTGATATTTTCATCACAAGTCGTGAATGATTATTAATACTGTTATTTTCACGTTAAAGCCACTATGTCTATATTAACATCAATACTATTATTATTTTCACTAGTATTAATTTTACTAATAGTATTAAAATTGTTTTATTCTTATACTTGTATTTATTACTATATTGATATTAACGTTTCAAAACAAATATTACTAAAATATTATAGTATTAAACTTATTTGTTTTGTAATAAAAATAAAATTGAAGTATAATAAAAATTTGATATATCTAAACCCCATAAACATATGAATTATTTAAAATAATCTTTTTATAATAAAATATTAGAATAACCCTTAAATAAATAAAAATACCAATTTGAGAGACAGATAAGGTTGGCGGGCAAAGAATTAAAAATAAAAATCTTCTATTAAAAGCAGTAGAACATTAAGAAAAGACAAACCCCTTGAATAAAAATAGATAGCAATTAATAAAAACTGTATCAAACACTGATACAGAATAGTTAGGCATATATCAAGATTTAATTAAGTTATTTAACGATGTAATAATTAAAGTAATGGGTTTAGTCTAATATCCGGCGATTGGAATTAGCGCCTGTAATTATAGAAAGACTTCTCTTACAGAAATAGTCCAATAATGAATCTCTGTTATTTCCTTTCATAGGAAAATAGATCAATTCCCGAACTTGCAGTAGCTTATACAACAATTTAACGAGGACCATAGGTGAGGGAATTCTGATGATCTACTATTTGCTTGTGATTGCTACTGTTTGCTGTTATGTTGATTGTATTACTTGTATGTGAAATGACTGATTGATGTGAGTGTTATCATCTGCATGATCACATAAATAAATGGATAAAGATAATAATTCGACTAAACTAATTAGATATACTCATTTGCATGTGCTTGATCCTTGTAGGAAATATCCTAAATTTGAGATCAAAAGTATTTTGAAATGTATTTTTAAAGAAATTTGACTTGGAATATTCCGGGTTGCTTTTATATCCTTTGAAAAGGACGAATCTATGCTAAAAGAGTTTATGAGATAAACATGGGACATTTTTTAGTATTGTTGTGACAGTGGATGTTGCCTGAGTTGGGGTCCATTGGTTACGTGGCGATAGATGTTACCTGAGTTGGGGTCTATCTGCTGGATTCACTGTCACGCCCCGAGGGTACCTTAGTAGTAGGAAACAAGTTATACTTGAATACTATCACTAGATTACCTTCAGAGAATGACAGGTTTTCAAAACAACAAAATCTTTTTAGTTGCTTGATAAGAAATAATAAATATATGAAAGAAATAACTTAGTGAATAAATAATACAGAACTATTACAAACCATATAGTTCTTTTGAAGTACACAACTAGATAATCTAATCTAATAGTACATAACCATCAAACTAAAATATATCTGTAGATTTCCAACTTCAAAGCTCTTACCGAAGCCATAATCCTGGATGTTACTAACCAGGGTCGTAAAGTAAACCTGAAAAGACTGTAGGAGTATGAACGAAACCACAGCTCAGTGAATAACCAGACATATCATTCATCACACAAGTTATTAGCAATCATATGCAATACAAGCACTCAACCATATGCACAGATACAAGTTTGGATGATCTAGAATCCAAACAGGAAAAAGATTTACGCCCTTTTTTTAATAGGTTGAAGAACCTGTACTCAATGACCCACCTGCCTAGGAGAGACTAAGTACACAGGAGAATCAACGATTTCTCGTTTTAAGGTTATCACTTTGAATATAGTTGATTGAACAGATCATCTCCTGCAATCCCCTTAGAAACTCCTTAAGTATTAATCATTTCAAAGCGATTCTACGGGCGACGTTCTTCGGTGCCTTTTAGGTCTTCATAGGACCACCAGACCAAAGAGAACCTTGGAAGAACTAACACATTAGAACAACCAAGCGAAAACAGAGATCCGAAATATTAATACGTTGTAGGCTGTCACAACCATATATGCAATAATGCAATTTGTGTGATGCTTGTTCATATTATTTTGTTAAGTCAATAATTCTTAATCAATTTCAAAGTGACCATACATTACACACAATCATCATTATATTATTTCACAACATCAATCATTGTATTATCGCTTTTATAAGGATATTTTAACAATCATACAATCAGATCATATCATACTTTCAACAAGAACTTATTTGGTTATCTTTACTTTACATATTCAGCTACTTACAAGCACAACCATATAATATGACTGAATTACTCACCTGCTCATACTAACTCAGTCGTAGTAATCAGCTGGTAGATCTTCTAGTGAGTCAAAGTTACCTATTTAAGATAAAGTATTCATCAATACAAATTAACTAAATTCCTATATGTGATTTGTGTCCTAGACTCAATATTTTGGTAATTATTATTACTTAGTGTTATCGTGTTTCTCCTATTTTATCTCATATAATAATTTTATTATTTTAGGAGTCACATTACTCAAGAAATTAGTTTATTTCAATTTCCATTCTTACCTATTTTATCTATTTAGAACAAATAATTAACTAATACTAACTTTGATTAACACCTAATATCTTTCTTAATCTTAGGTTTTAATGAATATTAGATATTAATCTAAATAGCTTAAGTTCTTGTATTAAATTAACTATCTAATATATTCTATATAACATATAATATATATATATATAATATATACTCAGTAGGTTATATATTACATATATATATATAGTTTCTTTTTAGGTCAGAAAAAGCTTGCATTGAAGAAATTTGACTATACGCCGGCTCAAAGCCGCCGGCCTTTAAGCCCAGATGCTGGTGTAAAATTGTTTTTGAAGAAATTTTCATATTGGGTGCACCGGCTTTAAAAGCTGTCGGCTTTCAACGTATGCTGGTCAGTGTAGGCCGGCTTTCATTCAACTTTTACGTGAAAAATTATTTTACGTAAGCTCTGATCAGTGTAGGCCTCTCTACTCCACCAGCCTATTCTTTGTAAGCCGCCGGCATTGAGCAGTTACACTGCCGGCTTTAAGACAGTGTTGGTACTGTTCATCATCTTCCTCCTCGTTCGATTCATGTTCTTTGAATTTTACACGTTAAAAACATACTCAAACTATTTATAAGTGTTTATATATCATATATAAAGACATAAAACACGTTTGAACACTTTAAAAACATATATATATATATATATTAGATCTCCAGAAGCCGGCTTTCATTCAACTTTTACTGAAAAATTATTTTACGTAAGCTCTGATCAGTGTAGGCCGTCTCTACTCTGCCAGCCTATCTTTGTAAGCCGCAGGCATTGAGCAGTTACACTGCCGGCTTTAAGGTAGTGTTGGTACTGTTCATCATCTTCCTCCTCGGTTCGATTCATGTTCTTTGAATTTTACACGTTAAAAACATACTCAAACTATTTATAAGTGTTTATATATCATATATAAAAACATAAAACACGTTTGAACACGTTTAAAAACATATATATATATATATAGATCTCGATTCTTACCAAAATATAGTTAGGGTTTTGAGTATTACCTCGTTGGAGCTCGTTTGATGTAATCCGAAGCTTGTGATTGTGTTTATTACCTTCCTAAGATGATTATAAGTCATTATAACTCTTATATTTGAAAGAAAATTGTTTGAATTTCATCAACTTACCTTTGAACTTGTTTTCAAGGTTTTTAACTTTGTTCTTCCTTGATATGAGCTTGGGTGTTTTAATCGGTTTGTTTTCTGTTTTTGATTCATTTTGGTTGTTATTTGAGAGTGGATTCATTCTGGAAGAGTTGAGGATTAATGGAAGTTGTTTGTTTCTTCATTAATGCATTTGATCATATATATATAGAAGGAAAAGAAGAAGACTTTGGCTGCGTCTTCTCTACCGGATTTGCTTCGAATTTCTTCTCATTTTGGCTGTTCTTTTCATGTAATTTAATGCTGGGGTGAGCTGTCAATTGATTATTGGTTCTTATGTTGATTTTGTTGACTAAAGTTGCATTATTGAACCCAAATTTTGGCTCTTCTTCTCCAACGTATTTCCACCAAACTCTTGCACCGAATTCATATATATATAATAGTTTATTATTTAAATTGAGTTTTGAGTTAATTAAACAAGTTATACGGGTATAAATTAGCTAATATTTGGGAGTTTTTGTACAAAAATATGTTTATAGGCTTATACAAAACACTTAGATTTTCAAATAATACAACTTTTAGTTTTATATATACGTAGTTAATTACTCGTATAATTTTATCTCTCGCGATTAGGATTTCTTAAGCTCGTTAGGTCAATTTTTGTTTCAGGCTCTGATAGCTTAAGAAAACTCAGTTTAGAACAATAGCATGATCCGATTATTTGTTTGGGGTTCAGATTTTGAGTTATTCGACAGTTTGTATTTTCGTTGTGTATTTAAAATCTTTTCGATTTATCTTTAGGTCATCGTTTTCTATTTATAAGTGTAAATAATCGTTTACGTAGTATTGGACTTAATACGGAAACTAAACTAATATATATATATATATATATATCTTTAGTTTTGATACTGAACATGAATTCTTATTAGTAGCTTTTAATTGTAACTAGGAATCTTGAATTTAGGGTTTAAGTCTAAATATAAGCTCATTACTACTAGTTATTCCAATCTCGAATCATTATCGAGATAAAAAACAATCATTTAATCTTTATATTTATATTTCCCTATTTAGATCTATTTGTATATCTGGTTTCGGGTTTTAAAGAAATTCTTTATTCAAAATCTAAATAATTTATCTAATCAAATTCTAGATATTAATCTATTCTTAACTCGTTTAAATTCTAATTCTATTATCTAGTTTATACAATCTATTATAAGGTCGTGTACTAATATGAAAAATTCCCGGGGTTTACATTCACTCTTTAGTAGGTGATGGTTAATATTGGCAGTAATGTTACCTGAGTCGGACTACTTGCCTGATTTACCATAGATTGGTGATGGTTGGTAAAAACGCTATTAAATTGGCATTATATATATTTAAATATTAACCAGCGTAAATCATAAGAACACGTTGGGGAATATTTGTTGTTACCAATGGCGGTTAAGCATTGGTAAGTTTGGATGGATGCTACCACCGGAAAGCCTTGTGCCAGTAAGGCGAGGTGTCCTATGCGGGTAAGTATGAGAGACAACTGAAATGTAGACAAGTAAATCTACATCGTCTATGGATCCGAACCCCCATAGATGTGTTGCTTGCATTCACCACCTATGCATTCATGTTGTGTGTAGATAGATTTGCATGAATGTATAATTAATGTTTGATAACTTGCGTGACCAGTAGTAGTGAGGAATGAACTTACTGAGCTCGTGGTTCGCTCACCCCCTAATAGTTTTTGTACATTATTATTAGTTGGGATTGGGCTAGGAATATGTGAATAGAGCTTCTCCAACGAACTCTATTGAAGATAGAGATATAGGATATGGTAAACTTAGAATGTAAACTAGATAGATGTTATATTGTTGAAATTTGTAAGTTAAAGTTTGAAATCCATTTTTATTATTTGGTAGGGGATACCGATTCTTTGCGATTCTGGTAGAGATTGGAAAATCGGACTCCATAGTTGAAATCCTGTAATCTATTATATCATTTATATATAAACATTGATAAATAAATAGAGTCTTGTACACTCTGACATACAAGACGACTCTCATGTTACGAGTGCACACGTGATATGATAGCTTTAGGTAAATCCTACTAGGCCCCTATTTTTGGAGTTGTGACAATAATAGCTGTTGGTATATGCAAATTCTATCAAATGCAAATGTCGATCCTAGTCTCCTTTAAACTCCAAAACACAAGCACACAACATGTCCTCAAGGTTTGTGTAAACCCCGGAAATTCTCAGTAGCTAGAAAACCCCAGGAGTGGGAAACAAAACCCTAACCCAATCAGATTGAGTTTAGTAAATGAAGCCTAGGAACCCTAAATCCGGCTTTCCATCGTTTCATAGTAAAATAAATATTATGGAGTAAATGAAAGTGAATTGTTGTTCCTAAGTACATTTCAAACCTTTGAAAATTTTAAATTCGGGAATTTTTCAATTCCGGGCCTTCCCGAGCCCAATTACGGAAAAGCGTGCCCCGGGCCACGGACTCAGAAAAATATTCTGGAATATTCATTAGAACCGTAATTTTACAAGGATTCCAAAAATATCAATTTCATAATTTTCCGAGCTATAAAAATTACAGTTATAGCTTTTCCCGTGTTTTCGGAACAACCGGTAAAGTAGATGTCTTGTCTACTATTCACAAGTACAACCTACACTACACACTACCCATACCCTATTCTTACATCCTTACAACTACTCATTTCAATTTTCTTTTCCAAGAAATTTTGTCTTTTAAATAATTATTACATTTATACATTTCATTACTAAATTACAAAAATCAAATTTTTAAACACACACACACACCCCATGCATGTTGGCCGGCGCCCCCCCCCCCCTCTTGTTCCCTCTCATTGTGATTAATTTTGCTATATTTTTATTAACTAAACCCTAAATCACTTGATATATATACTTATTTTTCTCTCTCTCTCTTCATTTCTTCCATTTTAACTTTTGAAAAAGAGAAAAACTCTCTCTTCTTACCCTCTTGTGCCGGAGGTAGCTCCCCTCCCCTCCATCACATTTCCAACTTTGCTTCTTCTCTTTTCACTTCAAGACTCCATTGGTATGTTATGTAAGCCTTGTTTCTTCCTATTCTTGTAATGGCAAAGGTATACCTTGTGTATTTCCTCATCAAAACCCTATGATGCTCATGCAGGGATATGGAAATGCATGAACAAGGATGTCAAGCCATCACAAGACATGGATCTTGTGTTTAAATGCATTTTGTTAAGATTTCATTTGCTCATGCATATATAGTAATGACCTTGTATTTATATTGATGTTCATGCCATGAGATTCATGTTATATACATCATATGTAGTAGATCTAAGGTTTTAGACATCCACCACTTCATGTACATGCATGATCATAGTTCATTTTGTTTATGTGCTTTATTGATCATAAAAATGAGGTCTTGTTCATGTATAGAGATGCTAGATAGTATATCTCCACATATAATGGCAACATTGAAGAAGGAAGGACTTTGTTAGATATGAAGAATGAAAATTCGGATGAAATGGAACCCTATCCTAAAGACCTCCAAAATCAATTTTAAACTTATATTTCATAAGAAAAATGAAGGGTATGTGTAATAGATATGTTGAAGGAATTATTTCATAAGTTTAGAGTTTAGGCATGATAAAAATAAGGAAAACAAGAGGTGAAGTTAGGATGAAAAATGTTGACTTTAAATGTATCAAATTCGTAACTTTGTGTAATGCCTATATAAACACTTAGTATTTAAGTCTAAAATGGATGTTTTATAAGCTAAATGGAGTCCTTAGATAATATACATTGAAGCCCCAATTTTAATACATTAGACTAGATTTCTCTTAAGAAAAATGTAAGAAAAAAATTTGGAAAATTCGGATTTTTATAACTACTTATTTGAAAACATGTTTACCAAATGAAATATGTGAATTTTGTGCATGAATGGAGGCCATGACTATTATAGACTTAGAACCTAATTTTAGTCAAATAATAAGTAGATTACAAATTAAAAAACCAAAGAAACCCTAAGGAGTATAATGTGGAGAATAACTTCTATAATTAGCCTTTATGAAACTTTCCCCAACACTTAGGAGTTCCTAAAGTTTATTACTACAAAAATCATCATGACCATGCACAATTGAGTTCACTACATGGCATACACATTAGTAGTTCATTCCTAATCATTCATCATGAATCACTAACTAGGAACATTTCTTATCAAAAGCAAAGCACATTTTCAAAGATGGAACAATTGCGGACAGAACTGATCCCACTGTTCCGACCCTATTATTTCAAAACTTGGATTTAATACTTAATTAGATAGATCTTTCGAAGTAATGAAGATCGATATAAAGTTTGCGAAATTCCGAGTTAAAATGACCAAGTATGGCCGTTTTAAGTCGGAACTTCCAATATAGCGAGAAATCCGAATTCAACTAGTCT